>CM059199.1:15049379-15760215 GCA_030323885.1 Branchipolynoe longqiensis | reverse complement strand
TCGTTCATTCTTTTTTATTATTATTATTTTATCAAAATTGTAAAATAGACTCTTTCATATTATTATTTCTATTGAAATTCGAAAATCGAAATTATGAAATTATATGTATATTTTATATAAATAAATAAAACTGAGTACACACACCTGTTGCTTCTCCATTGTAGTCTTTCATATATTATTATTCATTCATATTGAAAATTGCTTGAGGTTGAAGTGATGGAGGGAGATGGTGGGGTTCTTGACTGACTGAATGAGTTAGAATCATCAAGAAAACTCCGACTGGAATGGAGGCGTCATCATTCCAGTCAAACAAAGGTTAAATCAAACCGAGCAAAAAAAACAGATAATCATCCTGCAAGCGAAGTTCAACCAGAAACATGACGTCATCAATCCAGTCAAAAAAGGTCAAATGAGTTCAACCAAAAACATCTGTCCATCCTGCAAGCGAAGGTCAAATGAGTTCAATCAAAAACCGATGGCAAGGTAGAACAGTGACATCATCATTCCAGTCAAAAAGGTCAAATCAGTTCAACCTAAAATCCTGCAAACACGCAATGGGTAGAACCTGAACAGTGACGTCATCATTCCAGTCAAAAAGGTCAAATGAGTTCAACCTGAACAGTGATGTCATCATTCCAGTCAAAAAGGATGCAAACATGCAATGGGTCATCTCAGGTGACTGATTCCCATTGTCCCGCGGTGCATAAAATCCTGCAAACATCACACGCAGTCACACGGAAGCAACACCAAGATTCAATTCAGTGTACGCTTCACTCTTGGTTTATTGAACCCTCTGCTCTCCGCGGCGTCAGTAGTTGTCTGACCCGCCCCCTGACTCGCCAGATCCCACATCGACTCTATATGTGTGTGTGGGGGGGTGGGTCAACCACACGCAGTAGAGGTCAGCCCAGTTGGGGTCTGACCGGTGGTGACCCGTGCCGCCACCTAGCGCAGTGTAGTGGTACTGCGCTGGTGGCGTCATAGTCTCCGCTGCTACCGCGTGATAGTAGAGCTCATGTTCAGACTACTACACTTGTATTAGACAGGGCCAACTCACACCGGGTTCACACACTTGAATTTGACAGGGCCAGCACACACCGGGTTCACACACTTGTATTAGAGAGCTCCAACTCACACCGGGTTCACATACTTGCATTAGACAGGGCCAACTCACACCGGGTTCACACACTTGTGTATTAGACAGGGCCAACACACACCGTGTTCACACACTTGGTGTATTAGACAGGGCGAACACACACCATGTTCACACACTTGTATTAGACAGGGCCAACACACAGTTCACACACTTGGTGTATTAGACAGGGCTAACACACACCGTGTTCACACACTTGCTATATTAGACAGGGCATATAGAGTTGGGACAAGAAACAATAACAATACCTGAATTCAAGATTACATTATACTTGCAAATACAAACTAGTGCACTGATAAAGTACACAGTTAGCAATATTAGATTTTAAAACAAAATTCATTTCTTTACTTTTCCTAAGATGAAAAATAAAAACAACAGCACGCCAAGAATATGGCCATAGCTGCCGACATGGCGCAAAACCTCCAAGTCACTCACTCACTTTTCATAAGAAAACTGATTTACAAAACCAGAAACTGGAATGAAATATTTTAGACACAAGAAACAACTAACCGACTAAGCAGGAGGGCCCCAGCTTCTGGTAGAGCATGTAGAGCGTGGCGCCCATCATCAGGGGCGTCACCAACAGGTAGCTGAGGAACATCTGGCTGTCCTGCACCTTCTGGGCATCCACCGACATCAGATTCACGATCTCACCGGTCGTCACCGACTTGCGAGCAGAATTAGAGATGCACAGTGCCTGAAAGCAACCATCCCATTGAACACACGACGTGGAACATCAGTGACTTGTAGGCAGAGTTAGAGATGAGCAGTGCCTGAAAGCAACCATCCCATTGGACACACGACGTGGAACATCAGTGACTTGTGGGCAGAGTTAGAGATGAGCAGTGCCTGAAAGCAGGCATCCCATTGGACACACGATGTGGAACATCAGTGACTTGTGGGCAGAGTTAGAGATGCGCAGTGCCTGAAAGCAACCATCCCATTGGACACACGACGTGGAACATCAGTGACTTGTGGGCAGAGTTAGAGATGAGCAGTGCCTGAAAGCAACCATCCCATTGGACACACAATGTGGAGCATCAGTGACTTGTGGGCAGAGTTAGAGATGAGCAGTGCCTGAAAGCAGGCATCCCATTGGACAATCAACGCCACATGGAACATCAGTGACTTGCGGGCAGAAGTAGAGATGCCTGAAAGCAGGCATCCCATTGGACAATCACACGATGTGGAACATTAGTGACTTGCAGGGAGAGGTAGAGAGGCCTGAAAGCAGGTATCCCATTGGACAATCAACACCACGTGGAACATTAGTAACTTGTGGGCAGAGTTAGACATGTGCAGTGCCTGAAAGCAACCATCCCACTGGACAATCAACATGACATGGAACATCAGTGACGTGTGGGCAGAGGTAGAGATGTGCAGTGCCAGAAAGCAGGCATCCCATTGGACAATCAACGCCACATGGAACATCAGTGACTTGCGGGCAGAGGTAGAGATGCCCGAAAGCAGGCATCCCAATGGACAATCAACACAACGTGGAACATCACCATCTGATTGGACAATTACCTAGGCATCTGATTGGACAATCACCGAGGCATCTGATTGGACAATCACCGAGGAATCTGATTGGACAATCACCGAGGCATCTGATCGGACAAGCACCGAGGCATCTGATTAGACAAATTCATTCATGACCACACAGTCGTTATAACGTCATAGAGGACGGCGATTGTAGTTAATTTAATATATTTAATTTTAATTAGTGCATTAGCAAAGACATTAATTAACCTCAAACCATTCAGTAACCGTGCTGTAACCATGCAAACACAATGCAGTAGCCATCCAGTAATCATGTATGGATCACACAGTTCTGTAACCCATACAGTAACCACACAGTAACCACACAGTAATGATGCAGTGACCATACAATAGGTAACCAGTATTCACACAGTAAGCATGCAGTAACCAAACAGGAACCACACGGTAAACACGCAGTAACCACACGGTGACCACGCTGTAACCATGCAGTAATCATGCAGTAACAATGGAGTCACCATGCAGTAACCATGCAGTAACAATGGAGAAACAATGCAGTAACAATGCAGTAACAATGCAGGCACAATGCAGTACCCATGCAGTAACCAACCACTAACAAGACAGTAACCACGCGGTAACCATGCAGTAACCAAACAGTAACAGCACAGAAACCAAGCGGTAACCACGCAGTAACAATTCAGTGATCATGCAGTAACCATGCAGTAACCAAACAGTAACCACACAGTAACCACACAGTAACCACGTGGTAGCCAAGCAGTAACCATGCAGTGACCATGTCGTAACCAAACACTAACCAAACAGTATTCACACAGTAATCACATGGCGAACCACGCAGTAACCTTGCAGTAGCCATGTAGTAACCATGCAGTAACCATGCATTGACCATGTAGTGACCATGCAGTGACCATGCCTACCTTTCTGTAGATGGCGATGATGACGGCAGACTTCAGGTGCATGCCCACATGATAAGACTGGAACAACGAGTTGTGCATGAAGACAGATCCGAGTATGGAAAAGCAGAACATCATTCCAGCAAGAAGGTATCCCTGCCACACGTATGGGGAGTCACCTTGCACGAAGGTAATCACCGCACTGCAAGAACAAAACAACGTACAGGTGAATCAACCTGCACACAGGTAATCACTGCGCTGCAAGAACAAAACAACCTAGAGGTGAATCAACTTGCACACAGGTAATCACCACACTGCAAGAACAAAACAACATACAGGTGAATCAACCTACATGAAGGTAATAACCGCACTGCAAGAACAAAACAACCAACAGGTGAACCAACCTGCACACAGGTAATCACCGCACTGCAAGAACAAAACAACCTACAGGTGAAACAACCTGCACGAAGGTAATCACCGCACTGCAAGAACAAAACAAACTACAGGTGAATCAACCTGCACAAAGGTAATCACTGCTCTGCAAGAACAAAACAACCTACAGGTGAATCAACCTGCATGAAGGTAATAATCACACTGCAAGAACAAAACAACCTACAGGTGAATCAACCTGCAGAAAGGTAATCACCGCACTGCAAGAACAAAACAACCTACAGCTGAATCAACCTGCACACAGGTAATCACTGCACTGCAAGAACAAAACAACATACAGGTGAATCAACCTGCATGAAGGGAATCACTGCACTGCAAGAACAAAGCAACCTACAGGTGAAACAACCCACACAAACACCCACCAAAACAAAACAACCCAACCCCAAAAACACCCACCAAAACAAAACAACACAAACAACCCAAAACACCACCAAAACAAAACAACCCAAAACAACCCACAAAACACCACCAAAACAAAACAACTCAGGTGAACAACCTCAAAACACCCACCAAAACAAAACAACAAACCCCACAAAACCCACCAAAACAAAAAACACAAACAACCTGCACACAGGTAATCACCGCACTGCAAGAACAAAACAACCTACAGGTGAATCAACCTGCACACAGGTAATCACCGCACTGCAAGAACAAAACAACCTGCAGGTGAATCAACCTGCATGAAGGTAATCACCGCACTGCAAGAACAAAACAACCTACAGGTGAATCAACCTGCACGAAGGTAATCACCGCACTGCAAGAACAAAACAACCTACAGGTGAATCAACCTGCACACAGGTAATCACCGCACTGCAAGAACAAAACAACCTACAGGTGAATCAACCTGCACGAAGGTAATCACCGCACTGCAAGAACAAAACAACATACAGGTGAATCAACCTGCACGAAGGTAATCACCGCACTGCAAGAACAAAACAACCTACAGGTGAATCAACCTGCACACAGGTAATGACCACACTGCAAGAACAAAACAACCTACAGGTGAATCAACCTGCACGAAGGTAAGCACGGCACTGCAAGAACAAAACAACCTGCAGGTGAAACAACCTGCACACAGGTAATCACTGCACTGCAAGAACAAAACAACCTGCAGGTGAATCAACCTGCACGAAGGTAATCACCACACTGCAAGAACAAAACAACCTACAGGTGAATCAACCTGCACACAGGTAATTACCGCACTGCAAGAACAAAACAACATACAGGTGAATCAACCTGCACACAGGTAATCACCGCACTGCAAGAACAAAACAACCTACAGGTGAAACAACCTGCACACAGGTAATCACCGCACTGCAAGAACAAAACAACCTGCAGGTGAATCGCCCTGCACGAAGGTAATCACCGCACTGCAAGAACAAAACAACATACAGGTGAATCAACCTACATGAAGGTAATCACCGCACTGCAAGAACAAAACAACCTGCAGGTGAAACAACCTGCACACAGGTAATCACCGCACTGCAAGAACAAAACAACCTGCAGGTGAATCGCCCTGCACGAAGGTAATCACCGCACTGCAAGAACAAAACAATTTACAGGTGAATCAACCTGCACACAGGTAATCACCGCACTGCAAGAACAAAATAACCTACAGGTGAATCAACCTGCATGAAGGTAAGCACCGCACTGCAAGAACAAAACAACATACAGGCGAATCAACCTGCATGAAGGTAATCACCGCACTGCAAGAACAAAACAACCTACAGGTGAAAGAACCTGCACACAGGTAATCACCGCACTGCAAGAACAAAACAACCTACAGGTGAATCAACCTGCACACAGGTAATCATCGCTATGCAAGAACAAAACAACCTTCAGGTGAATCAACCTGCAGACAGGTAATCACCGCACTGCAAGAACAAAACAACCTACTGGTGAATCAACATGCACGTAGGTAATCACTGCACTGCAAGAAGAAAACAAAATACAGGTGAATAAACCTGCACACAGGTAATCACCGCACTGCAAGAACAAAACAACCTACTGGTGAATCAACCTGCACGTAGGTAATCACCGCACTGCAAGAACAAAACAACCTACAGGTGAATCAACCTGCACGAAGGTAATCACCGCATAGTCAGGGGGCCAAAGGCCCAAAACAGCCATAGGTGTGAAAGCGCGTACTAATGCAATTTTATTGCAGATTGTGATAGTCATATACCTATATTTTGAGAATCAGGAGGGTGCCACTCTGGCACCCTTGAGCAATTTTTTTTATAACCCGTTTTTGATATGATGTCATATTGGATCAAACCAGCATTTTTGTGCCGTTCTACATTAGGGGGTAGTCTTCGTATATCAGCTGTAGTATCATTTCTAATTCACTTAGCACTACATATATTATACCGGAAGAAAGGATATTGAAGTACCTTTCTCCTGATGTATAAAACTTCTATGTATGATACGAATGTGTAAATACAGAAAGGCTCAAAAGGAATTATTACTGCCAACTCACGGTAATCAAAATGTATATTTTTTTGTGGAAAAACTAATCCCGATAATAAAGAAAATAATATGTCACTTGCAGACAATTTATTTGTCTCATTCATGGCTATTTAATTAATGTATAGGTGTGAAGATGTTATTCAGGTAAAATTCCCTTCTAAAACAAATTTAACAATGCCTGGTCGTCTGTCAAAGTGTTCAGGACATGTCAATCAACAAAACCGAAAATGTTCAAAATATGGTTAAACTTGGATACCTTCAAAGACTTATGACATTATTGTGTTTGCAGACGTTATTTAAACACAAATATTACTATTCTGTAAAACAAGGTATGGAAGTGGTGTTTTGACCATTATATTCATTTCCAAACTATATAAACAGTCGTTTATATACTCCTAGGTTGAAACTGTGAGCCATCATAGATGATACCCGACGTGAACGATGGAATCCTCAGCAAAATGTTTCTTCCCAGGCTGCAACAAGCCGGAAGGAACCCTCGTTGCTGGAAAGGAACAGCAAATAAAAAACATTATTTCTGCAAGCATATCACGTGAAGATTTGATCCATATTGGGCTCCAAGAAGACCTCGACAACAATCCAAACCTCGCCTTACAGTTTCACAAGTCCTGCATATCCAGCTATACATCAAAGACACATATTGCTAGGGAACGAAAGCGCATAGGAACCACTGGCGATCGATATACCTAGGATCTCAAAAAAGGCCATGAAATCAATCAACATGGGGACTAAGACCGCTGTCAAAAAGTATCAGTTTGACGGACAGAAAAAGCCCAATCCTCCCAACGTAGCCCTGACATATGGAATCGCATACGACCTACTGTGTAAGACAAGTGCTAACATCCACAAAGCCATGGAGTGGGACTTAGCTTGGCTCGTGTCCATCGTACAGAGTACAGACGATGAAGAACCGATCCCAGAGTGGTCAGGACCAATGACAGCTTCATCCAGAGAAGAAGGCAGGGCCATTGGTATGGCGAGCCACTTTGTATTCGGTCCTCTCATTGACCTACCGCCTGCTCACCCCAACACCATCTTGACCATGCTGATTTTCATAGAAGAGTCCCTAAGGCAACAACGCTACATCCATCTGTCAGCAGACATGCAGCTCTACAAGATCATCATGAAGGTTAAATGGGCGGATCCAGATCACTGGAAGAGCTTGATTGTTCGTCTGGGAGGGATGCATACCCTAATGTCTTTTGTTGGATGCATCGGCACCCTGATGAACGGCAGTGGACTCGAGGAACTTCTGGAAGCAGCATTCAAGGGCGTAGGAAGTATGCTGAATGGCAAGACATGGCCAAAGGCGCTCCGGGGTTTACGGATGGTGGTAGTGGCACTACTGCGGCCACTGATCTCAGCGGAGACTACTGTGGAATCTCTAGAAGAGCAACTAGACATGATCTGCATGTCACAAACAGCACGACACTGGGTGCACTGGTTGATCATCCCACTGCTGATCGTCCATCTCTATGTGCGAGCTGAACGAGAGGGAGACTGGCTCCTTTTTCTTTTTTTTTCTTTTTTTTATTGAGGCTGTATTTATACTGTCCATAGCATATAAGCCTGGGTATTCAGGCTTGTTTTCAATGCTGGCCAGCTGTAGTGTTTGTGTTGTCTTATCACACAGTAGCTGCTGATAAGGTATTTGATTGCCTGTATTTCAGTAGCAGATAGATAGTTGGTTGGTCTGGTTAGTACTATAGTAGTCTATGTTAATTTTTTTGGATTTTCTTGGCATATATGTGCTTTATTTTTTCTACTCTTATTTCTAGACTAGCCTACTCCTATTTACATATCATAGGCTTGTACGCAGCTGTGAGGTGTGTTATCTGGGTGCTTTTGGTATGGTTACCTTCCATTGGGCGTCTCGCTGGTGGGCCGTGACATGTATCACCTGCCCCTTTGCGGTGCAGCTTAGTTGGGGCCTTATTTTGCACAGATATTTTTTGTATGTTTTTAGGTCGGGAATTTGTCGTTTCCTTTACTGTTTGGGCATTCCACACCTTGGCAGCATTTCCAAGCGTGCTTCTCTCGTGAGCTTTTATTTGGCTTATGGTTGCTTTAAGTAGTGGCGCCATTATTTGCTCTAGTTGCCCTTTGTGGTTTTGTTAGGAGTTTATTGTTTGACTATAGCTGTATGCTAATGTTTTAGATGAATTATTCTCCATATCCTAGCAATTTCACTTTGGTTCTTTTGTGTATGTCATAGGTGGGGTGCAGCTTGTCTACACTTAGACAGATTTTTAGGGCTCTGTTCTGCAGTATTTGCAGGTTTTTTTTAGTAGTTCTTTTCTTGCACCCATGTAGTTTACATCTCCATAGTCAAAATAGGGGAGCACCATGCCCTTGAAGATTTTTATTGACATTTCTTGTGTCATGTAGTCTCTTTGCTTTGCAAATAGCCACAGTTTGTGGTTTACTTTTTGTATAATTTTATTTATACATAGGTTGTAGTTTAGTTGGCTGTCCAACTCAAGGCCTAGGTATTTGTAATGGTCTACATTTTCTAGTGTTTGGCTTCCTAGCTTACAGTGTAGTTTTCTTTCTGGCATTTGTTTATGCGAGAAGAGAACTGTTTTTGACTTGCTTGTGTTGATGGTTATTTTGTTGGACTCACACCACTCATCCAGGTTTAGTAGGAGCTTGTTTAGTTTAGTTATTACCTCCTCTTCTGTGGTGCCGTTTGCATATATGACTGTGTCATCTGCATATAGTTGGAGGCATTCGGTTTGTAACCATTTTTCAAGATCGTTTATGTAGATTATAAAGAGCAGTGGCCCTAGCACTGACCCTTGGGGTACACCACATGTGACAGGTTGGTTGTCTGATAGTGTATTGTTTATTTTTGTTCTCTGTTGCCTGTCTTTCAGGTAGCATTTTATCCAGTCCATAGTGTTGGATTTTATGCCCATGGATTCTAGTTTTTCCAATAGTATGTTATGGTCTACTGTATCGAATGCTTTGCTGAAGTCAATGAAGGCTGCTCCAACTAATTGTTTTTGGTTCATTGACGCCAATATGTCATTTGTTAGGTTAGCTATTGTTTTAGATGTGGAGTGCAGTTTCCTGAAACCTCCTTGTCTTTCGTTTAGTATATTGTTTTTTTCCAGGTGTTCATTTATGTGTCTATGTAGCACTTTTTCAATGAGCTTGCCTGGGGTTTGAAGAATCGATATTGGCCTGTAGTTTCCCATGTTTTGTTTGTCTCCACTTTTGTGGATAGGGGTAATGGTTGCCATTTTCCAGGCTGAGATAAAATGCCCCTGTTCAAAGGAGATGTTGAATAGGTCGACTATAGTGGCTGGGATGGCTTGGAGTGCCTCTTTCAGCATTTTGGTTGGTATTTCGTCTATTCCACTTGGTTTATTTGTGTCTATGTCATTTATTAGTTTTTTTACTTCTATTATATCTGTTTTGCAGGTGGGGATTTCATTCTGCACAGTTCCTGATCTATTTTCCCACCTTTTTTTAAATTTTCCTGACAGCGTTTGTCCTATTGTGGAAAAGTGCGTGTTCAGTTTGTTTGCTGCATCTTTGTCTGAGAGTATTGTCCCTTCGTTATCTTGGAAGGTTGTGTGCTCTTCTTTGTTATTTTTGGGGAATAATAGGTCTACATTCTTCCAGAATCTGTTTGTATTGCTTCCCCAGTCTCTGTCCGGCTTTATTATGTATTTCTTTTTTGCTGTTCTCACAGCTTTGAGAGAGTGGTTTCTGGCAATATGGTAGGCCAGTTTGTCTTCTATAGTTTCTGTGAGCTTTGCTTTATTACCCAGTTTACTTTTGGCTATGATGAGTGTTAGCAGGTCATTGTCTACCCAGGGGTCCTGGTTTTTTTGTATTTTTATTTTCTTAATGGGGCACATCTCGTCAGCTGATTTTCTTATTTCTGCGATGATGTTGCCCCAATAGATATTAACATCATCTCTGTTTTGTGTGATGTTGTTTATGTTTTGGTGCAGATGATTTTTTAATGCATCTTCTGAGTAGTTTTTTAGGGACCTGCCCATCTTATACTCATAGTGATCTGTGCTTTTTAGTTTTTTCCTTGTTACATATATTAGCTCATGATCACTTATACCCCAGCTCCTGGTGCCCCATTTAGTGGCGTGGTTTGAGTTGGTTAGTATTAGGTCAATTGTGGTGCTATTTTTACTGAGCCTTGTTTTTTCAGTGATGAGCTGTTGTAGGCCTAAGATTTTGATTGTGGTTTGCAGCATTAGTTTGTTTTTATCATTGCTGTTGTAATTTACATTAATGTCTCCTAGTATGAAGATTTCTGCCTTTGTCAGTTTTTTTATGGTGTTTATGCTCTTCTCTAGGGCTTCAATGAAGAGTTCAATTTCCCCTGATGGAGGTCTGTAGAGGCTTGCTATGGCTATATTTGCTTGCTTTTCATTTTTTATTAGGCACCATAGTAGTTCTATTTGTTCATTTGATAAGTTAGCTGTTATTAGTGCTTCAGGATCTAGAATTTTGGTGTCTTTGCAGTAAAGGGCAACACCTCCACCCTTTTTTGTTTGGTTTAGTGTGTTATTTTGCTGCCTATCATTGCGTACAAGCCTATATCCATCTATGTTGAGGGTGTTTTTTTTGTGGTTGTCAGTGAACCATGTTTCTGACAGTGCCAGTATGTCGAGATTTTCTCTTTTTAGGTGTATTTTTATTGTGTCGATTTTGTTGGATGCACTCTGGCAGTTTAGGTGGGCAAAGTGTGTGCCCCTCCCCAGCTTGCATTCAATTTCTTCTACCCTATATATTTGTGCTTTTCGGTGAGTGGTTGCTTGATTTCGCGAATTTTACTTATTAGTTTTAGTTAGATTGAGTTTGTGTGTGTGTGTGGGGGGGGGGGTGTGCTGGTGCATGCAGCACACGCATCTCCCTCTGGTGGGTAGTTGTGTAAGTCACTGCACTTATTACCTGTTTTGTGTGGAGGATGGCATATTTTTAGTAAAGCGTGTTAGTGAGATAGTAAATTTGTGATATTCATGGTTTGGAGCCCTGGTTCCTTTCCCAGTTCTCCCCGATCTGAACATTTGCATAGTTTTGTTTATTCCTTATTTATATTTTTCCTTTTTATTTGTTGGCATTTGTCAGGGTTTCCTTGACTTTTTGGAGGATGTCCCCCATTTTATTTTTGTAACCTGGTTTTATCGTTTCTCCTTCACTGGCGCTGTCCAGGTACCTTCCTGAGCCCCAGTATGGGCACTTTGTGCATTCCCTGAATGCATTTCCAGGGGCATTTATTAGCTTTTCTTTTAGCTCTATGTTGTGTGTGAATTTTGCGTGGACGATATCCTCCAGCACTTTTTCATTTGTTTTGCACCATTCTGGTGATCTCCATATTTTTTTGGCCATTGCTTTTATTGTGTACGGGTTGTCCGTGTTTTCGATCATTCTCATTATGTCATGTTTATCTTGATATTTGGCCATT
This sequence comes from Branchipolynoe longqiensis, assembly GCA_030323885.1. Lineage (NCBI taxonomy): Eukaryota > Metazoa > Annelida > Polychaeta > Phyllodocida > Polynoidae > Branchipolynoe > Branchipolynoe longqiensis. Next base: position 15,748,280 of record CM059199.1, on the reverse strand, counting down.
ATTGAGCAGTAGTATTGCTCGGCTGAGGTGTACTTTTTCCCATCCTTTCCTGTGACTTCGCATTTGTACAGGTTACTAAAGGGGGAGTTGTGGCCTTGGAACGACACTCCCCAGGGGTGTTCCCTTGTTGCACCCTTTTCTGGTGTGATCTCTTGAATCTCAATCTCTCCGAACTCCTTGGGTGTGTAAGTTTTCCCATTTATTTCTATGTTACACCCTTTCATTTTGATCGATTTTATTTTGTCACTTTTGGTCTCGAGTGCAAGTGTGTACATTTGTTGTACTGTTTTTTCACTCAGCATTTCCGTTTCTGTCCTTACTGGTCTTATTGTGACTTTGTTGTAGTCTTTTTTGGCCTGGAGTGTTTTTTTCTTCTGGAAGAGTTCTTTTTTTTTGCGACTCTTTCTCCAGCTGGATTTTTATACTCCTCGGCCTGGTTTGGACTTTCTCTGTGGCCTGGATTTCTTGTTCTTTTGTTTCCCCACCTTGGCTTTTTTTTTCAGCCTGCTCAGTATTGCCAGGGTGTTTTTTTGGTGTTGTTTCTTTTTTGGGTTTTTTTCCTAGACGGAAGGCCTTAGTCACTACTGTCCAGCCAAAGTCACAGTCCGCTTCTTTTAGCATGTCAGTGATTGTTTCCCGAATGCTTTCATTTTCTTTTTCGGGAATGCCGTGGACTATGACACTGAGTTTTTTTTCCCCAGTTTTTGGTTTGATTGCCTGATTTTGGATCGCTTCCGTTTGAGGCTTCTTTTTATCCGTGGGCATTGTCCTGGTGTTGGCATTTTAGCTTACATTTTCATTGGTCTGTTTTTTCTGGGTTTTTTCGTATTCTGCCTTGTACCATGCGCATTCTATCTGTAGCGTGTCATATGCTACTTGTAACGCTTCTAGTTTGGTTTTGCAGTCATTTCCCTTAGTTTTGTTGTTTCTGTAGACAATTTCCGTGCTGTTTGTGCCATTATTTTCGTCCACACATTTTTTGTTTGCCTTTTCCAGTTCCTCCTTTACTGTTTGAATTACCAGCTTTACTATGTCTTCCTTGACTAGTTGTTGGCCTCCATTATCCTGGCAATCCTTGGCTTCCACCTCAGTAGATGTGTTTTCGCCTTTTCCCGTCATTTCTAAAGGCTGACACACTATTGTGAGGTTGATCCTCCTTGTTTTGTTTGATTTTAGTACCCTGTAATAGGTAAGATTAGTCTAGTGAATACATTTTTTTGTGACATATTCGGGGTTTTGGTCGTTTCCCGCCATTCTTTTAAATTTTAAATTTAAATTTTATTTTATTTTATTTTACTTTATTTTTTTTAAACAGTCATTTCTGCCTGCTTAAATTTTTTTCCTCCTTTGTGCGTATTTCTGTTGCTTTAAATTTTGGTTAGTGGTATTTTATGAAAAGTTTGTGATACTCATAGTTTGGAGCCCTGGTGTGTGCTGGTGAGTGACAGCTGGTGAGTGATAATAGGGGAATCTATCAGTTCACTCAACTCAACAGTGGTTTTGAGTCATTTAGACATTATAAATCACACATACACACACATCAACAGTAAAGCAAAGTATATTGGTACTTAGCTGTGGGTGCTGGTATGTCCTTTTTTTTATATCAGAGGATACAAATCCTGGCAATCCGTATCCTTGTTTTCGCCGTTTTTGGCGTTTCCCGCTGTATCTAACGGTCGACACGTTCCTGTAAGGTTGTTTTGCTTGATATCCTCCTTTTTTGTGGTGTTACCCCATCTGATATGTATCCTAAGGTATCCTGGTATGTTTATGAGTATCCTGGTATGTTTGTGGTTTTTTTTATGCACGTTTTAGTATATTGAACTCGCGATTTCAGCGTACGCGTAAGTTTAGCGTTTGCTCACGTTCGCCACCTAGCTCCTGCACATGTATGCTTTGAAGAGGATGGTTCCATACTTCTTTTCAGCAGGCCATTGGCACTTTGCCAAGTATATCGTCTGGCACCTACAAGACATGTCATCGTCTCTTCCATCTGAACTACAAGATGCCTTCCTGAGAGGAGAACACGTTTGTCGTCATCGCAAGGAAGTGTGGAATGCTGTCTTCTTGGATCAGTTTGGGGAGCAAACCTGCATCCGGTATGGGAAGGCCTAGGGGGGTTTGGTGGGGAAGTCATTGTCAGATGAACAAGTGGCAGAGTGGACCTTATCACATCACATCTGCAATGCTGTCTCACTTGCGATGGACAACATGTTCGATGAGACTGAAGACGAGGATCAGGAGGACAGCACAGGAAGACACAAAGAATAAGGGAAGAGATGACGACAACTTGACCACGAAGACAGGAAGAAGATCATCCTTGAAGTCGAATGCCACACCAATCCACTCCTGACTAAAGCCACAGAACCATTGTATAACATTATAAATGGTCTCGTAGCTGCAGATAAAGTGAACGTGGATCAGTCCGTCAGCATAGGAGGAATCATGGCCGCTGAATTCACAGCAAAGCTTCCTGATGGGTTCTAAGTCCCTCTCAAGAAAACTGTCATAACTATGGAAGTAATGAAGAAGAAGATGAAGGTAGGGGACTCCAGCATATACGATATGGAAAAGCTGTACGCACGTTTACCAGGTAGGGGCCACGTCTTGGATTTCAAAACGTCTTGAAAAATCAAGACGTTTTGAAAAACCAAGACAGTTTACATATAGAAACAAATAGGGGTGACCTGTCACAGTCTGCCACTACTTTAATATTGAGGATGGAACCTAACAAAATACATCATTAAAATGGCTATAAGTAGCTCTTCAAAGTTTCTATGAAGAAAATGCTCCTGTCTATAGTATGTTAATAATATTTAATTAAAACTACATTAAAATAAAGAGATACTCTTATTTTGCCTATAACATTGTGCTGTTTTTATTCTGGAATTAGTCATTTTTACTTGTGAAACACCATGGTCTATTTAAACCAGTATTTTTCTTAGAATCAAAATCCTGGACATAGTTAATGAGAAATAACCAACAATATGAACAAATCATGATGAATAGCATCATATATGCCATTACTCTAATGTACACAGGCAGATGGGTTGTTGTTTTAGCAGTCTACTACACAAGGATGGCCACTGGAGTTGGGTGTGGGTGTGGGTTGGGTGTGGGTGTGGGTGAAAAGTGGGATTTCTCTCTGTGTGGTATATCCACCATACAATATGTGTATGTGCATATACAGACAGAATATACATGTATATATATATATATGCATATATATATATGCATACATAGCCATAATTATAAAGATATAGTGATATACACGCATATATGTGCATATATGTGCATATATATGAATATGCACACATATATACATGTAGATATGTATATATACACATCTATATGCGTATATATACGCATATATATGCATATATACGCATATATATGCATATATACGCATATATACACATATATATATATGCATATATACATATATATGTGTATATATGTGTATATATGTGTATATATGCACATATATACACATACATACATGTAGGTATGTATATACACACATATATACCCATATACATGTATATATGGGCATCTATATGTGCATATATATGTGCATGTATATACATAAATGTATGGATGTATGGATATACTGGTACTGGTAGTACCCCTATCCTCAAACTTAAAAACAAGGTTTGGCAGCAGTCATGGCTCAATGACCATGACCCACATCCCCACTAAGTTTTTCAGTTAGTCAGTTTACAGATGCATCCCCACCCTAGCTTCTTTGTGTTGGTGTCACCCTGTCAGCCATATAGACCAGGTTAGTGGTAGTCATGCATGGTTGCCCCACCTGACACCTCCCCCACCACCCACACACACAAAGTAAGACAATAGCCACACAGCAACACTGGTCTGCCATCCACACCCCTACCAGCCCACTTGTAGCCACACCATAGCTGGTCAATGATAATGTGGTGATATTTATTTAAATTTTATTTTATTTATATTTAAATTGATTTATTTATTATCCTTACTTTTTAATTTTTTTCAGATTATTTCTATCCATATTTCTTTGCTCATTATTCACATGCTGTCAGGACCTCCCAGCATTCTGCCACCAATTGGACCACTCTGGGATTAGCAGTTCCTCTATAGCTCAGATGGCAGAGTGTTGGTCTCAAGATCAGAGGGTAACTGGTTCGAATCTTGGAACTAGAATACTTTTTTTATAAAGAATGTCTTAATAATTTTTTTTTTAAATGCATAATTATATTAATATTAGTCAAATTTACCGGGCTCGACTTTACCCCGGGTCGACTTTACCCCGGGTCGACTTTAGCCCAGCTCGACTTTACACGGTTCGAATTTACCCCGGCTCGACTTGACGTTACTCGCCTTGACTTTACCCTGCTCGACGTGACCCACCTCGATGTTACCTGGCTCGACGTGACCCGTCTCGATGTTACCCAGCTCAACGTTACCCACCTCAATGTTTCCCACCTTGACATTACCCACCTCGACGTTACCCACCTAAACATTACCCGACCCAACTTTACCCGACCCGACTTTACCTGACCCGACTTTACCCGACCCGACTTCACCCGACCTGAGTTCACCCGACCACACTTTACCCGACCACACTTTACCCGACTCGACTTTACCTCACCTCACTTTACCTGACCCGAGTTTACCTGACCCGAGTTTACCCGACCCAACTTTACCTGACCACACTTTACCCGACCACACTTTACCCGACCACACTTTACCCGGCCCGACTTTACCTCACCTAACTTTACCTGACACGAGTTTACCTGACACGAGTTTACCCGACCCAACATTACCCGACCTGATGTTACCCACCTGGACTTTACGTTGAGGCGGGTAACATCGAGGCGGGTAACGTTGAGGCGGGTAACGTCGAGGCGGGTAACGTCGAGGCGGGTAACGTCGAGGCGGGTAACGTCGAGGCGGGTAACGTCGAGGCGGGTAACGTCGAGGCGGGTAACGTCGAGGCGGGTAACGTCGAGGCGGGTAACGTCGAGGCGGGTAACGTCGAGGCGGGTAACGTCGAGGAGGGTAACGTCGAGGCGGGTAATGTCGAGGCGGGTAACGTCGAGGTGGGTAACGTCGAGGCGGGTAACGTCGAGGCGGGTAACGTCGAGGCGGGTAACGTCGAGGCGGGTAATGTTGAGGCGGGTAACGTCGAGGCGGGTAAAGTCGAGGCGGGTAACGTCGAGGTGGGTAACGTCGAGCCGGGTAACATCGAGGCGGGTAACGTCGAGGCGAGTAACGTCGAGGCGGGTAACGTTGAGGTGGGTAACGTCGAGGCAGGTAACGTCGAGGTGGGTAATGTCGAGGCGGGTAACATTGAGGCGGGTTACGTCGAGGCGGGTAACGTCGAGGCGGGTAACATCGATGCGGTTAACATCGCGCCTCGAGGCGGGTAACGTCAAGGCGGGTAACGTCGAGGCGGGTAACGTCGAGGTGGGTAACATCGAGGTGGGTAACCTCGAGGCGAGTAATGTCGAGGCGGCTAACGTTGAGGTGGGTAACGTCGAGGAGGGTAACCTCGAGTCAGGTAACGTCGAGGCGGTTAACGTTGAGGCGGGTAATGTCGAGGTGGGTAACGTCGAGGTGGGTAACATCGAGGCGGGTAACGTCGAGGCGGGTAATGTCGAGGCGGGTAACGTCGAGGGATGTAACGTCGAGGCGGGTAACGTCGAGGCGTGTAACATCGAGGCGGGTAACGTCGAGGCAGGTAACGTCGAGGTGGGTAACGGCGAGCGGTTTAAAGTGTAGTCGGGTAAAGTCATGTCGGGTGAACTCGGGTCGGGTGAACTTGGGTCAGGTGAAGTCAGGTCCGGTGAAGTCGGGTCGAGTAAAGTCTGGTGGGGTGAAGTGGAGTCAGGTGAAGACGAGTCGCATAAAATTGACCTGGGTAAAGCTGATCCGGGTAAAGCAGAGCCGTGTAAAGCAGAGCCGGATAAAGCCCAGTCAGATAACGTCGAGCAATGTCGAGTTAGGTAAAGGCAAATTTATTAATATTGATATAATTATGCATTACAAAAAAAAGTAGTATGACATTCTTTTAAAAAAAAAGTATTGCAGTTCCCAGATTCGAACCGGTTACCTCTGATCTTGAGACCAACACTCTGCCATCTGAGCTACAGAGGAAGTGCAACCCACAATGGTCCAACTGGTGGCAGATTGCTGGGAGGCCCTGAAAGCATGTGAATAACGAGCAATCAATATGGCTAGGAATAATGTGAACAAAATTCAATAGTAAGGATAATAAAAAATAAATTTGAAAATAAATTCAATAAAATTTAAATAAATATCACCACATCATCATTGATTCATGACTGACCAGTATGGTGTAGCTATAAGTGGGCTGGTGGGGGTGTGAGTTGCAGACCAGTGTTGCTCTGTGGCTATTGTCTTACTTTGTGGGTGTGAGGGGGGGGGTAGGAGGCATCAGGTGGGGTAACCCCTAGCCTGGCCTGTCTGGCTGTAAGGGTTACCCCAACACAACTGTTTAACTGATAAACTTAGGGTGGATGTGGGTCATGGTCATTGAGGCATGACTGCTGCCAAACCTTGTTTTTAAGTTTGAGGATAGGGGCACTGCCAGTACCAGCACATACTGGGAGCACCCCCCTCCACCCCCATTCCCAACTTGTGGGCAAGAGAGTGAAAGGGTGTGTTGTGGAAGTGAGTTTGGTAAGAGGGGGTATAGACCTGGGAGGAGTGTGCTATTTATATAATAACCAGAAATGATGTACACAATTATGTTATTGTTTAAAAGAATTGTCTATGGCACTGAAAATTCTGCATATATGTGTATATAGTCACATATATCCACATACATGTATGTATATGTATATAATTATGCATATATATGCTTAGAAACATACTGTTATATACATATATGCATAAATACTTATATGCAAATATATGAGTATATATGCATATATACACATATAAACGCACATCTACACATATATATGCAAATATATGTATATATGCATATATAGACACGTATATATGTGTATATATGCAGATATACACATATATATGAGTATATATACACATATATCCACATATATGGGTGTATATGTATATAATTATGCATATATATGCTTAGAAACATACCATTATATACATATACATATGCATAAATACTTATATGTGAATATATGTGTATATATGCGCATATATACACATATAAATGCACATCTACACATATATATGCAAATATATGTATATATGCATATATCCACACATATATATGTGTATATATACATATATACACATATATATGAGTATATATGCACATATATGCACATATATCCACATATATGGGTGTATATGTGTATACTTATGCATATATATGCATATATATATGTGTGCATATATATATATATGTATGTGTGTATATGCACATACACATATACTGTGTGGTGGATATACCACACAGAGAGAAATCCATCTCTGCACCCACACCCACACCCACACTCACACCCACACCCACACCCACACCCAGTGGCCATCCTTGTGTAGACTGCTAAAACAACAACCCATCTGCCTGTGTGTACATTAGAGTAATGGTTTATATGATGCCATACATCATGATTTGTTCATATTTTTGGTTACTTCTCATTAACTATGTCCAGGATTTCGATTCTAAGAAAATTACTTTCTTAAACAGACCATGGTTGTTCACCAGTAAAAATGAATAATTCAAGAATACACGCAGTAAAATGTTATAGGCAAAATAAGATTATCTCTTTATTTTAATGTAGTTTTAATTAAATATTATGAACATACTATTCACAGGAGCATTTTCTTCATAGGAAACGTTGAAGAGCTACTTACGCCCATTCTAATGAATATATTTGTTAGTTTCCATCTTCAATATTAAAGTAGTGGCAGACTGTGACAGGTCACCCCTATTTGTTTCTATATAAAAACCGTCTTGGTTTTTCAAGACGACTTGAGAAACCAAGCCGTTTTGATTTCCTAGTCGTAGCCTCTACCTGTTTACTAATTGTGTCCCAGAAGAGAGATGTGGAGCTTTTCGACTTATTCGAGTATGAATTGGCTCCAGTGCCAACTGCCCTCTTTGACAATTATGGAGATATGTGCAAGGGAAGCAAGTCGGTCCTGGTGTCGAAGTTGGCCATCACCTACAAAGAACCACCACCTACAGTTGACGTGCAGTTGATAGACGGGAATGAGGCAATCTACCACACCCTGTGGCCAAAAAATGTAACGATGTCTACGTTCACCAAAAGATTCATTTCCTCATTCACTCGGCCATATACCACGTATGTAGTATTCGACTGCTACCAGGAGCACTCCATCAAATCTCATGAACGTCGGTGACGGGCAAAGGGTGCTGCTCCACAAGACTACAACCTGACAGACGAAATGGTACTTCCAGCCAGGGACATCATCATGAAAAGTGACCAGAACAAGAAGAGCTTCATCGAGCACCTGTGTACTGCAGAGAACCCCAATGAATCTGTGCACATCATCGGCGAGGAATGTCCATATACACACGAAGAAGCAGATGTCAAACTCATCAGCTACCTTCTTCATCTGCACCAACAAACAGAGCATATCCAAGTCCTCGCTGATGATAAGGATATCTTCGTCCTACTGGTATACTTTGTGTGGTGCTATAATTCCCCTGCTCAGGTATCCATGAAGAAGTACAACGGCGAAGTCATTGACATCAACGCAACGGCCATGGCACTTGGAGACAGATGTCAAGATTTGCTTCCTGCTCATGCCCTCTCAGGCGGCGATAGTGTATCGTACCCATATGGCAAAGGGAAGGCTTCCGTGTGCAGTATGCTACTGAAATCTAAGGTTCCACTTCGGGCATTTGCAGATCCTGATGCGTCAGAAGAGGACTGGACAAGGGAAGGCTTCCAATTCTTGTACTATTTGTATGGAGGTGTGGTGGCATCAACACTAGATGGGCTGAGATATCTACTGTTCAGCAAAAAGAAGGATCCACCAAAGATTAAGAGCCTTCCTCCAACGAGCGAAGCTGCACTACAGTACATCAAGAGAGCCCATATACAGGTACTAACATGGTGAGCGCCAGACGAGCTACACTCACCAGATATTGATGTAAGTCAGTATGGATGGGAGTTGAACAAAACCCTTCTTTGCCCTGTCAATGGCACTTCCACTGCTGCCCCACCATCCCTCATGCAATTTGTGGCATGTGGTTGCAAATCGAGCATGCCATGTGAGAGCCTCAAGTGCAGCTCTCGGGCAGGAGGGCTTTCCTGCACGACATACTGTAAATGTGGAGCAGATGAGGGATGCTCGAACGAATACACAAAACATGAATCTGCCCCATTCATGGATGGCGATGAGAACGACGAGGACGATGAGGAGGAAAACGCAGAGGACTGATGGATTGGATCCTGAAACCTGAATCATGTGAAATGATGTGTCACAAATGCTTTATGTATGACACGTATGGCAACGTAAATGAATAAGACAATACACCATGTCTGTTTGTTATATTGGTTTATGTACTATTTCCCAAAGAAATACTACAATGTAGTTAAAAGCCATTTGACATATTTCAAATTCATCTTGTATTATTGTACGCTACGTGCCCCTACAAAGAACACAAGAACGAACACATACATATATATATATAGTTGGATGAGTAGAACCTCTGGCTGGTACCCTCTAAAAAGGCCCCTCCGTTTATTATGAAGCAAATTTCCCTGCCGAGTGGAGGCAGATACAGTATGTAGCAGACGCACGCGGCCAACCCGGCGCGCTGCAGTAACCGGATGCGGGCTGCCCACTAGCAGCCCGACTTCAAAGCAGCACAGTGCTGCCCAAACATGAGAGCTGCACTGTCCCACCGGGCCGTTTGACCAAAGACTAACTTACACTCTGCTCGAATAATATTCGCGTAACTAGTAACACACCACATTATTGTACGCTACGTGCCCCTACAAAGAACACAAGAACGAACACATACATATATATATATAGTTGGATGAGTAGAACCTCTGGCTGGTACCCTCTAAAAAGGCCCAAACACCCAACCAGTTAGTTAGGTTTCAAGCCGCGAGCAATGTAGCGACCCTCATGTCTCTAGACAGCCTCTCCTGCAGCGATGCCTTCAGATATTCAAACACTGCATCTGAGTTCCAGTCTCCTCTTTCCTTTATCTCCAGGATCGATGCCCCAGACATGCGGAGGAAAGTCGCTCCGCCCCGTCTCAGGCTATGAGTCGAGAATTCGCCTGGGTTCAAACCGGCTCTGGCACATAATAACCTCAACGATGATAAGTAGAATGTGTAAGGCATCGATATTGACCCCTCCCCCCGAGGTAGCCTGAACGCATGTGCCTGGCCCCCGGCATTGACTTCTCGGAAGTGAGTTTTGACCCAGTGCACCGCGCATAGCGCCCTATCCGCTACTTTCGAGACAGGGATTAGATGTACACGCTCCCGAAACTGTATCGTCTTGGACTTCCTGACTCTCACTATCATCCCCCATTCGTAGAATACGAAGTCCGATCTTAATAGAGCTGTATCCGAATCCGATACATGGCATTTACGTAATAGGGCCCTGAATGACACCAGCATTGCTGCCCTGAGCACCACGTGCCCTTTGGTGTTTAGCATTCTGTTAAACACTAACCTCAGCTGATTCGGTAATAGTGGCGCAGCCTGCCTAGGCATATCGCCGATAGTTCTTCTAATTCCCGCCATGCACTTCTTTAACCTGTGACTAGTGTAGTCAATAGGGGCCCATCCCAGATCTTTCAGATGGTTATTGAGCGCACTCAGATACTGCCTGATTGAGTTATAACACATGCATCTAGCTAGGAAAGACATATACATGCATATCTGTGTAGTTGAACATGGATATGGTGACAGTTGGTCGGTAAAGATCAGACAGAACTCATGGTACGCTTTGACCTGGACAGATCTGGCAAGCTTTGTTGATTCGGCATAATGGGCATCTTCGTACTGCCCGCATTCCAGTTTTAGCCTTGCCCAATCTGAAATCAACAAGAGAACAGTTCATGACAGCACAGTGCTTGCGCGCTGTCCGCATCTCGTATGCGGGCAATGTTTCTGTAATTCTCCAACCTGCTTAGACTGTCACATATTACGTTGTCATGTGTGTTTATGTAGACTGATTGTACATCAAAGTTATTGGTAATGGACAACCAGAATATTAGCCTAAGCCATGTCATTGTGGTCTTATTCCGGCTCCTCCCCAAGTTAAGTGCTGCTAGAACCTGCGTGTTATCGGTCACGAAAATAACTGTTCTGTTCGCCCATAGGTGGCCCCACCTACGAACCCCCGCTAGGATCGGCCACAACTCCGGAACATTTATGTTATCCGTTTTACAGCCCCCGTCTTTTGCCTCCACGTGGTGGTGTCCCAACCAGTCCAGCGCCCTCGCTTTCCTCACCTCAAAGGCCCCTGCTAGCCAGTCTTCCCCGTGTAGAGCCCCGAACCCCGATAGTGATGCATCACTGTACACCGAGATACACGGCTCACCTGACTTAATTATTTTTGCTTTTCCGTTGAAAGAGCCCGCAAATTCTACCCACCATCTCAGGTCCTTCCTGAACTCCTCATTTAGCCTAACCTTGTGCGTACTCTTCTTTACGGATGCGACTAGGTCATATACCCGGCGCGAGAACGTCCTGCCGCCGTGAATCACCTTGCAGCAGTGCGCCAGCACTCCTGCCAGGCTCTCCAGTTCTTTTTTAGAAGCTTTTCTCCTACGTAGGAAACTCTGTAGTAGTACCTGGAGCTTTTCTAGTTTGTCTAGCGGCAGTCTCAGTTCCATGAGGTTAGTATCAATGTCTATACCCAGGAAACGTCTCACCCGACCTGGGCATACAAGTTTCTTATAACTCACGTAGAACCCCAGTCTGCGTAATATTTTCACTAGCGCCCACTGGGCCTCCCTGCCTTCTCGCTCTGTCCGTGCCACCACGCAGAAGTCGTCCAGGTAGTTAATACAGTCAGGGTAGCCCTCCCTCACCATACAGCGCACTACCATGTCACTTATTTTTGAGAATACGTATGGGCTGCTGCTCAGACCCATACATAAGCGATTGTCTCGTAGATAAATAGTACCCTCGCCAAAGTCCCAGGCCAATCCCTGCTTCTCCCGCGACGTCGGGTGAATGTTTACCGCCCTGTAAGCGTTGCTTATGTCGACCGTCGCTAGATAATCCCCCACCTGCAGTAGTTCCGTGACCGATCCCACAGAATTATAGCAAAAGTTAGCCCGACAGCCTTGGGTATGATCATTAACGCATATGCCCTCTGGACTCGAGCAATCCACGATGGCTCTGAAGTCATCATGGCCCTTAGGTACAGCACCCAAGCCATGAATACACAAACAAGGTTCATCAACGACAGTCAACAATTGGTGCTCAATTTCCACCTGTAACCTCCCACACATTTTAACCCCGACGTCACCCTTAGTGATAGAGCCGTAGTTGGCTCTATTATAGGTACTGTCACATACTTCGTCGATGACTCTGAAACCGAAGCACACACCCCGGAGCACATATTCCCAGTCAGGATCAACATCCCCCCTACAAAAACATTCAGCAAAAACACGGCAAGGTTTTATTTGGGCCAGAGCCCGATCAATCGTGTACACACAATCACAACAACCAATAATGCAGGCGTTAAAGATGTCAATATATCGTTGAGTACAACTGTAGCGGCTCTCCCTGTCGGCTACCCACAACGTGCAAACCAGCTCTCCCCCCCCCGCTACGGGCTGCTTCTGGACTGATCACCCGGAACCAGTCCTCATTGCGATTGATCAGTTCTTTGTGCGAAGCGCCAAAGTCCCCCGAAGTGCGACCACCCCTTCCTTCCCTTTTGTTGCTGGCTGCATCATGGTTTTGTATACAGCCATCAGCGGTCTCAGACACGAGATCCCCGCCTGGTAGTGTTCGGATAACACCACCCCCATCCGACGAAGTTCCACCAGGCCCGCACCGCTCCCTTTGATCGGCACTGTCCGGTGTTGCGCTAATCCCCTTGTTGGTGTTTGCTGCCCCGTCGGTCCCCTCCGCTGTGTGTGGGCAGTGATTAGCTCGCCCGACGGCGGTTGCTTCAAGGGGATTACCGACGTAATCCCCCTCGGCCGGCGCCGACTCACTGCAACGGTTTCCTCCTCCGCGTCCCTCACACCCGCAGCAACCCACACAATGGTTTGAAAGTCAGAATTTTTTCTGTGGGCACGCCTCCGCCACATGACTTTTACTGCGACAAGTGAGGCAATGATGATCCCACGAGCACTTTTCCCGAGTACAACCTTCTTTGTTGTAATTATGCGCGAAACATGACCCTTTTACTTTTTGTGAGACCATCGTTCTGCCCTCACTATCGCCCTTGCTGTATGTCGCCCTTGGCTTTTTTACTTCCTTGTATGATCGTGAGTTGTCCATATTGAAGTGGAGCAAGGATAGACCGTTCGTCTCCCATCTTGAATGCTCTCAAACCCTTCTCTTTTGCTTTATCCCGGATAGCCCTGTCGTAACCCCTATAGGCTTCATCCGAGTAGTTGTTAGTTATGGCGTGCATGCTCATATATGCCAGATGTCCCATATATCCCATCACTGCCTCCATATCCATATCGGCCTTCTTAGCTCTCTTAGAGCCCCAGAGATATGCCGCATACATGAGTTCTTGAAAATTCAATTTGTTCACATTTTTTCTCCCCTTGGTGTACTTATCCAAGGCAAACTTACTGCGTTTTTTGCGGCGGCGCCTCCTCCGTTCCCGACTCCTGTCCCTGCTACTGTCCGTGTCTGATGAATCCAATGCTGAACTCGATGAAGAATCACTGCTTGGGCTTGTATCAGGATCCCTCCCTGCATCCACTTCCTTGCCTTGTTTCTTGTCGCTGCTCTTCTTTTTCTTTATCTTCCTTTTCTCCTTTTTCTTCTTGCGTACTTGTGACTCATTCCCGTGCTCGCTGATTTCCTCATCCGTACTTAGCGCCCTCTCCAATTCAGCCCGTAGTTTTGCTTTGCGCCTCTCCAACACCCGTTGCGCTAGCCTGCGTCGCAGCTCCAGCTCCTCCTCATCCGCTTCCACCTCCACCACACTCAGCCCAGTATTCCGCGCTGCTTTCACTTCATTCACTTCGCCTAACGACATCGCCAACATTTTGTCCGTCGTCTCCTCCAGTCCCCCGACAGCGGACTGTGACTCAGTGTCCTCCAGTGCCTCCACCTTGACCGGCCGTCTCGACACTTTTGCCTTTATCACCTTGCACTTGGCTCCACGGGGCGCCTCATGTTCACGCCACAACCTTGGCAGATATCTATCCCCATCCTGTCACTTAGTACAGAAGAGACCAATATCCGGCTGTGGGCCAGCCGACTTGAGATCTACCACCCTAAGTCCGACAACTCGACAGTTGTCCGTACTAGCACGTGGCAGCAGACGGCACTCGATTGCTGACACGTCCGAACCAAGCAAATTTCCCTGCCGAGTGGAGGCAGATACAGTATGTAGCAGACGCACGCGGCCAACCCGGCGCGCTGCAGTAACCGGATGCGGGCTGCCCACTAGCAGCCCGACTTCAAAGCAGCACAGTGCTGCCCAAGCATGAGAGCTGCACTGTCCCACCAGGCCGTTTGACCAAAGACTAACTCACACTCTGCTCGAATAATATTCGCGTAACTAGTAACACACCACGAAAAGTGTATCTCTGCATATGTCCGATCTTATTCCGCATTTAGTTTGGTTTACTTATGTATCCATCAATTGCTTTGTTTAATATTGTTTTCATTAAATGTCTAACTAGGATTGGGACTTGCTTATTCCAATTTGAGACATATTTGAGGTACAACTACTACATTTATTATTATTTTAATAGCAAAAATATCACACTGAAATGAGTAATTCACAATATTTTTCAGTTTGAGTTGTCGATGACAATTGCTTGTGAATGTATACTCCGGCATGTATATTTGCTCTACAATGATAATTTTTACACCAGGAGAACAGTACTTCAATATCCTTTCTTCTGGTGTACTATATGTAGTGCTAAGTTAGAACTGATACTATAGCTGATATACGAACACTACCCTCTAATGCCGCAAAAAATGTCAGTTTGATCCAATATGATGTCATATCAAAAACGGCTTATAAAAAAAATTGCTCAAGGGTGCCAGAGTGGCACCCTCTTGATTCTCACTACCAATAACCCTATCTAGCACAATCAGCAATAAAATTGCATTAGTACACACTTTCACACCTATGTGAGTTGGCCCCCTGACTAGCAGTACAAGAACAAAACAACATACAGGTGAATCAACCTGCACACAGGTAATCACCGCACTGCAAGAACAAAACAACATACAGGTGAATCAACCTGCACACAGGTAATTACCACACTACACCACCATGTAAACACAACCGTGTGTAGGTGAGTTACATTCAAGAATAACTAAACGTTTCCCCCCTATATGTAAAGAGTTCAGTCGGAAAACCCTTTAAACACCAATACAAAAAAAATGATTTAAAATGAAAGATTTTTCCCTGAAGGTAATCTGAATTCTCACAAATTCCACCTTTCTTGTGATGAGATGGTTATGGAGCAATGAATAGAATCATAGGTATATAAAAAGTGAATATTCTGAAGGTTTTACTCTCATCTTTGTCTCAATTTTTGGATGAGCATTTACATGGTTTTGCACCTGAACTCTTCATCTGTTTCTCAGTAAATTATGCAATGAAATTGTACCAACACATATTTTACATTACAGCAAATAGATTTCCTGTATGTAGGCCCGTACTACTATAAACAAATTAAATACCTCACTTTTACTCTCCCTTCTCTCTACTCACCCAGCCATTAACAAAACAGCAGCTGGAGTACCAGCCTCAGCACTCCCCCACATATCTGGTGATGTAAACAGGAAAAGTAAGCAGTTCTTGGAGAACGGTTCCTGTCGCTACGAGGTATACCGGACCACTTTAATATTCCTTCTATGAGCACCAAGCCATTAACGAGTTACCCAATATCAAAGGTTGCATATAATAGCACCAAATCAAAGACCCTATAATACTAAGACAGCTCACTCAGCCTGTACTGTGTAATCAAAGTGATCAAACCCACCACTTGGTGTGCTGGCTGTTCTCTTGGTTAAACAGGTGGTATATTATATGTATAAATGTATATATGAATGTGAAAGATGTGTGATGATGGCAATGCTGATGATGCTGATGATGATGTGTTTTGTTTGTTCATAGCAATTTCATATTGATGTGTATTCATACTTACCTGTCTCATGTACAATATAATTGTATGTGTTTACATGTGAAACACCAACCAGCAGCTGGGCTGATCAAACCCACCACAAGGTGGCACTGCGAAATTTACATTACCATGGGAGAGATAGGGAGTGAGCCGTCTTTCGGAGCACCTAGTGCTTGTTGTTTGAGTGAACTTCACTTTCAGAGCACCTAGTGCTTGTTGTTTGAGTGACCTTGACTTTCGGAGCACCTAGTGCTTGTTGTTTGAGTGACCTTGACTTTCGGAGGATTTAGTGATTGTTGTTTGAGAGACCTTAATCGTGGCAGGGCACCCAGTTTTGTTCTGACTGACCATGACCTTGTGGGAGCACCTACTTGAGGAGTATCGGGTTGATCAGCTGAGCCCCCAGCCACAGGAGGAGCAGAAATCCACCAAACACCAGTTTGCCAAGGAACGACTTGATCAGAACCTTCGTGAGAGATGGGTGCCTGCAACAGAGATGAGTGAGTGTTTATGTCCTATCAGCACCGAAGGTCACACCAGTACGTCACTAACGCGGTCGTGCTGTCTCACTGAGTAACCATACTGCCCGTATCCATACTATGCTATCCCACTCCGTCACATTATCCTGACACCAAAGACAATGTACGATAAGATGCGCCACTCGGCACTTTTCCATGAAATACAGCAAACAAGGTAATTGGACAGATCCCCTAGCCCATCCTGACTGCTGTACCATTGAAACAAGGGGACAGGTTCCCTAGCCCACCCTGACTGCTGTACCAGCAAAGACCATGTACAACAATTATAATATATTATCTCCTAATATTAATAATGAAAACAATATTATATTACAGTAAAGTTTGAACATCCTTTAAGCACTTTAATCTGTGCCATACAGAAATAGGATTTGTGATTATCTCTGCGTAATAGAATTCCTACTACACCTAATCAAAGGCAATGCACCTTGTTTGCCATTAGGTGGCAGCACTGCACGACTATTTCAGAATTTCCTATATGAAAGCGCTGAGTGACATAGCATTGTCTATCCTGACACTGATCCAGCCCTTGCCCAAGCCTGCTAATATGAGCAAGCGGCCAGGGTCAATGACATTAGCGGCAGTAAGGACACTGAATAAGCAAAGTAGGATACATTAAATAGCAGCAGTAAGGACACTGAATAAGTAAAGTAGGACACAGTGAGTAAATAGCAGCAGTAAGGATGTTGAATAAGTAAAGTAGGACACAGTGAGTAAATAGCGGCAGTAAGGACACTGAATAAGTAAAGTAGGATACAGTGAGTAAATAGCAGCAGAAAGGACACTGAATAAGTAAAGTAGGACACAGTGAGTAAATAGCGGCAGTAAGGACACTGAATAAGTAAAGTAGGACACAGTGAGTAAGTAGCGGCAGTAAGGACACTGAATAAGTAAAGTAGGACACAGTGAGTAAATAGCGGCAGTAAGGACACTGAATAAGTAAAGTAGGACACAGTGAGTAAATAGTGGCAGTAAGGACACTGAATAAGTAAAGTAGGATACAGTGAGTAAGTAGCGGCAGTAAGGACACTGAATAAGTAAAGTAGGACACAGTGAGTAAATAGCGGCAGTAAGGACACTGAATAAGTAAAGTAGGACACAGTGAGTAAGTAGCGGCAGTAAGGACACTGAATAAGTAAAGTAGGACACAGTGAGTAAATAGCAGCAGTAAGGACACTGAATAAGTAAAGTAGGACACAGTGAGTAAATAGCGGCAGTAAGGACACTGAATAAGTAAAGTAGGATACAGTAAATAGCAGCAGTAAGGACAGTGAATAAGTAAAGTAGGACACAGTGAGTACATAGCAGCAGTAAGGATGCTGAATAAGTAAAGTAGGACACAGTAAGTAAATAGCGGCAGTAAGGACACTGAATAAGTAAAGTAGGACACACTGAGTAAATAGCAGCAGTAAGGACACTGAATAAGTAAAGAAGGACACAGTGAGTAAATAGCAGCAGTAAGGACACGGAATAAGTAAAGTAGGACACAGTGAGTAAATAGCGGCAGAAAGGACACTGAATAAGTAAAGTAGGACACATTGAGTAAATAGCGGCAGTAAGGACACGGAATAAGTAAAGTAGGACACAATAAATAGCAGCAGTAAGGACACTGAATAAGTAAAGTAGTACACAGTGAGTAAATAGCAGCAGTAAGGATGCTGAATAAGTAAAGTAGGACACAGTAAATAATGGCAGTAAGGACAGTGAATAAGTAAAGTAGGACACAGTGAGTAAATAGCGGCAGTAAGGAGAGTGAATAAGTAATGTAGGACACAGTGAGTAAATAGCGGCAGTAAGGATGCTGAATAAGTAAAGTAGGACACAGTAAATAGCGGCAGTAAGGATGCTGAATAAGTAAAGTAGGACACAGTGAGTAAATAGCAGCAGTAAGGACACTAAATAAGTAAAGTAGGACACAGTGAGTAAATAGCCGCAGTAAGGATGCTGAATAAGTAAAGTAGGACACAGTGAGTAAATAGCGGCAGTAAGGACACTGAATAAGTAAAGTAGGACACAGTGAGTAAATAGCGGCAGTAAGGACACTAAATAAGTAAAGTAGGACACAGTGAGTAAATAGCGGCAGTAAGGACACTGAATAAGTAAAGTAGGACACAGTGAGTAAATAGCAGCAGTAAGGACACTAAATAAGTAAAGTAGGACACAGTGAGTAAATAGAGGCAGTAAGGACACTGAATAAGTAAAGTAGGACACAGTGAGTAAATAGCAGCAGTAAGGACACTGAATAAGTAAAGTAGGACACAGTGAGTAAATAGCGGCAGTAAGGACACTGAATAAGTAAAGTAGGACACAGTGAGTAAATAGCGGCAGAAAGGACACTGAATAAGTAAAGTAGGATACAGTGAGTAAATAGCGGCAGTAAGGACACTGAATAAGTAAAGTAGGACACAGTGAGTAAATAGCAGCAGTAAGGATGTTGAATAAGTAAAGTAGGACACAGTGAGTAAATAGCGGCAGTAAGGACACTGAATAAGTAAAGTAGGATACAGTGAGTAAATAGCAGCAGAAAGGACACTGAATAAGTAAAGTAGGACACAGTGAGTAAATAGCAGCAGTAAGGACACTGAATAAGTAAAGTAGGACACAGTGAGTAAATATCAGCAGTAAGGACACTGAATAAGTAAAGTAGGACACAATAAATAGCAGCAGTAAGGACACTGAATAAGCAAAGTAGGACACAGTGAGTAAATAGCAGCAGTAAGGAGACTGAATAAGTAAAGTAGGACACAGTGAGTAAATAGCGGCAGTAAGGACACTGAATAAGTAAAGTAGGACAAAGTGAGTAAATAGCGGCAGTAAGGACACTGAATAAGTAAAGTAGGACACAGTGAGTAAATAGCAGCAGTAAGGACACTGAATAAGCAAAGTAGGATACAGTGAGTAAATAGCGGCAGTAAGGACACTGAATAAGTAAAGTAGGACACAGGGAGTAAATCGCGGCAGTAAGGATGCTGAATAAGTAAAGTAGGACACAGGGAGTAAATAGCGGCAGTAAGGAAGCTGAATAAGTAAAGTAGGACACAGTGAGTAAATAGCGGCAGTAAGGACACTGAATAAGTAAAGTAGGACACAGTGAGTAAATAGCGGCAGTAAGGACACTGAATAAGTAAAGTAGGACACAGTGAGTAAATAGCAGCAGTAAGGAAGCTGAATAAGTAAAGTAGGACACAGTGAGTAAATAGCGGCAGTAAGGGACACTGAATAAGTAAAGTAGGACATACTTAGTTGTTACTGAGCTGGTGAACAGCGAGGTGGCGCTGTGAATGAGGGGCCTTACGTGTTACCTGTCAGTGTTGCAGCAGCGAGACAGCTCGGCATCCCAGTTCTTCTGGAAGACTTGGAGGATCGTGCTGGCGGCGTCTTCCTTCCGGATGTCCCACATGTCCGCGTAGGTCAGTGACTTCCGGTAGCCCTTTACCACCAGGCTACGCAGAGAGGCCGCAATCGATTAAACACATCGGATCATCCAAACCATTTTTTTGCTCATGCGCAGACCCTACCAACTCGGGTTGAATAAACGAATACGCTCGGGGCGGAAAAAATGGTGGTTTAATTGAAAAGTGTTTATTTTTTTTAGATAACCAATATAACTACATCATGGTAGTATTTAAAGCCTTTTATGATTGCATAGTTTAGTTATATGTCCATTTTAATCTGGATAATCAAACTTTTGCACAAATGATCCTGATACCCCCAGCCAACACCTGGGTCATTGGAGTCGGATCATGTTGCACATGTCCCATGTATTTTTAGGTTCACCTCGCGGTGTCCTATTTGAAATTCTGACGACTCGGATGATCCGAATGGTCCAGAAGCATAATCGAATACGGCCCGAGTGAACATGTCTGGCGTAGCAACGTCTATAGCTCAGTTTGCTGTGCTTCAGTGTGCTCTACTATAGTTTACTGTAGTTTACTATAGTTTACTGTAGTTTACTATAGTTTACTGTAGTTTACTGTAATGTAGTTTGCAGTGTCTTCCGTAGATGACTGCACTTTACAGTAGCTTACTGGAGCGTATAGTAGTTTACAGTCACTCACCATAGTTTACTGTACCTTAGCCTACTTTTGCTTAGTTTATGGTATCTTCCAGTAGATTACGGTAGTTTACTGAAGATTACTGTAACTTACAATTGGTTATGGTAGTTTTCTGTAGATTAATTTAGTTTACTGTAGCTCATTGTAGTAGTTTACTGTAGTTTAATGTTGGTTACAGCAGTTTATTGTAGGTTACTGTAGTTTACTGCAGCTCATTGGAGTTTATTGTAGATTAGTGTATTTTACTGCAACTCAGCGTACTTTACTCTAGATTACTGTAGTTTACTGCAGCTCATTGTAGTTTACTGTAGATATCTGTAGTTTACTGTTGGGTACAGTAGTTTATTGTAGGTTAAGGTAGTTTACTGCAGCTCATTGTAGTTTACTGTAGATGACTGTAGTTTACTGTTGGTTAGATTAGTTTATTGTAGGTTACTGTAGTTTACTGTTGGTTAGAGTACTTTATTGTAGATTACTGTAGTTTACTGTTGGTTACAGTAGTTTATTGTAGGTTAATGTAGTTTACTGTTGGTTAGAGTAGTTTATTGTAGGTTAATGTAGTTTACTGTTGGTTACAGTAGTTTATTGTAGATTACTGCAGTTTACTGTTGATTAGAGTAGTTTATTGTAGGTTACTGTAGTCTACTGTTGGTTACAGTAGTTTATTGTAGGTTAATGTAGTTTACTGTTGGTTACAGTAGTTTATTGTAGATTACTGCAGTTTACTGTTGATTAGAGTAGTTTATTGTAGGTTACTGTAGTTGATTGCAGCTCATTGTCGTTTACGGTAGATTACTGTAGCTTACTTTTGGTTCCAGTAGTTTATTGTAGATTACTGTAGTTTACTGTTGGTTACAGTAGTTTTTGTTGTTGTTTTTTTTTGTAAATATAGTTTATTCATTGAATAAAGTCTTTTGTCAGCGCCGTGGCACTGGTCTTCCAGCCATGTGACAATACAGTTATTTACAATATATGCAGCTAGCCCAAATCAGCTGAAATAACAATATCAAACATTCAAAGACTTACATATGGTATAGTTTGACAATTCACATACAAAAATAGCAGTTATATGTTGTATTCCTACACACTTGATACATACATGTGTATTGATTAGACCTTTACATTACGGAGTGGTTAGGTGCATAGTTTTCCTTCATAGGTTGGTATGCCTACTATGTTGTGAATTGCAAAACTATCATGTTGTTGGAGTTAACATTTTGAGATGGAGTGAGTGTTAGTCGAATGGTTTGTTTATTCTGTTAGATAGAGTGTGGCTAGCTTATAGGGTTATGCTTAAAAGGTTACTACCTCAGGTGTGATTTTTGACTACATGAAGTAGTTTGAGTAAGTAGGTTGTTAGTAATGATGGGATAAACAATGCTTGGAGGATTGTATGTTTCAGTCATTTAGTAGTCTAGTACAGACTTTATTAGTGTCTGTGTTTGTACAAAGACCCCATAATACCAAGATAGGTTACTGTAGTTAACTGCAGCTCATTGTACTTTGTTGTAGATTACTGTATTTTACTGCAACTCATTGTAGATTACTGTAGTTTACTGTAGTTTACTGTTGGTTACAGTAGTTTATTGTAGATTACGGTAATGTACTGCAGCTCATTGTAGTATATTGTATATTGCTGTAGTTTACTCTTGGTTAGAGTAGTTTATTGTAGATTACTGTAGTTAACTGCAGTTGATTGTACTTTCTTGTAGATTACTGTATTTTACTGTAACTCATTGTACATTACTCTAGATTACTGCAGCTTACTGCAGCTCATTGTAGTTTACTGTTGGTCACAGTAGTTTATTGTAGTTTACTGTAATTTACTGCAGCTCATTGTACTTTATTGTATATTACTCTAGTTTACTGTTGGTTACAGTATTTTATTGTAGATTACTGTAGTTTACTGCAGCTCATTGTAATTTATTGTAGATTACTGTAGTTTACTGTTGGTCAAAGTAGTTTAATGTAGATAACTGTAGCTTACTGCAGCTCATTGTACTTTACTGCATATTACTGTAGTTTACTGCAGCTCATTGTAATTTATTGTAGATTACTGTAGTTTACTGTTGGTCAAAGTAGTTAAATGTAGATTACTGTAGCTTACTGCAGCTCATTGTAAGTTAATGTAGTTTACTGTTGGTTACAGTAGTTTATTGTAGGTTACTGTAGTTTACTGCAGCTCATTGTAAGTTAATGTAGTTTACTGTTGGTTACAATAGTTTATTGTAGGTTACTGTAGTTTACTGCAGCTCATTGTAGTTTACTGTAGTGTACTGCTGTTTATTGTAGTTTACTCTAGATTACTGTAGTTTACTGCTGTTTATTGCAATAATTGTATCCACACCTATAAGATGTGTAAATTCATTTACCTCCCGCCCCCCTCCCCCCCCACACTCCATTCACTCGTTAAATCTGCATAGTCCGGTTGCTTTGAATATGTGTGATTTTCGTAGATAAATATGTTCGGTGGATTGTTATAGTCTATCTTTCTTTGCTTTGAAGCAACCTTCGTTTAACATTACTAATGTAGGAGATATTTGAAGTGTCAACATGCCAAATTAATGTTGGAATGCTTGTCAAAACTCTGACCCCATAGGTTTCAACAGTAAATTGACTTCTATCTAACAAAAATGCTTAATGAGTGCATTAGTATTCAAGTAGGATATGTCGGATATGTAGGATATGTAGGATATTGTAGTGGTCTGCACTGACCTCTCAGGCAAGTAACCACATAGACAGGTAGGCGTGGGGAGTGTATTGATATCAGGGAGCCTAGGTGGTGTAATGGTTAGCACACTGGCCCGGAATGCAAAGAGATGTGGGTTCGAGTCCCACTCTAGGCGCAGTATTTCCCATTTTCATCACCCCCACGACACTGGTTGCCGTGACCGGGATACTGTACAAGCTACGCGCTGTATGGTTGTTGAACCTACCCTGTGTATGTATGTGTTAGTGCATTGCCTGTATGTATGTAATTGTAAGCATTACAAGACTTACAATTCCAGGGGGACGAGTGTAGTGGTCTGCACTGACCTCTCAGGCAAGTAACCACATAGACAGGTAGGCGTGGGGAGTGTATTGATATCAGGGAGCCTAGGTGGTGTAATGGTTAGCACACTGGCCCGGAATGCAAAGAGATGTGGGTTCGAGTCCCACTCTAGGCGCAGTATTTCCCATTTTCATCACCCCCACGACAATATGTAGGATATGTAGGTCCAAATCTCAATAGGCGTTTTCCTTTTGAAAATCCGGTGTAATTATCGGACTATGCAACTTTAATAGTAACTACATGCCCCCTAGCTATGCAGCTTTAATAGTAACTACATGCCCCCTAACTATGCAGCTTTAATAGTAACTACATGCCCCCTAACTATGCAGCTTTAATAGTAACTACATGCCCCCTAACTATGCAGCTTTAATAGTAACTACATGCTCCCTAACTATGCAGCTTTAATAGTAACTACATGCCCCCTAACTATGCAGCTTTAATAGTAACTACATGCCCCCTAACTATGCAGCTTTAATAGTAACTACATGCCCCCTAACTATGCAGCTTTAATAGTAACTACATGCCCCCTTAACTATTACTTCCTAACTAAATGCTTTGCTCGGTGAATACTAGATCTAGTCTTTGTAACAATAAAGATTCTTGTGTCGAGACCATTGCTGGTCCAGCTTAATTCTTACAAGAACTCGTTTGCTCAGTATCAGGATAATCTGACTCAGTGGGTAGCTGATCACTGTGCATGTGATACGATATACTAGTGGGGAAGCACTATAAAGTCGCCATGAGTCACAAGTCTGTACCTGTCCTGATATGATTTTACATGTTGCTAGGGGATGAAATGTCAGCAAACATTACATATACATCAGGAACAGACCGTATATGTCATAGATAATGAATAATTTATATAACATATATATAAATACAATATAGATCAACTATTTGTAAGGCTGATATTGACACATTGAGCTCCACCAGCAGAAAACAGCCTGCCACATTGTGACGTCACTGCTGCGCGGCGCTGTCACCCACTACTCAGCGTTCATCAGACCCCGGTCACATCCCATTCACGCATTCAAGTTGCATAATACGAAGATTTTGATATTCCACCATAATTCTTTAGATAAACATACTCGACTTTACTTTAGTTTGAAGTAACATTTGGTTTAACGGAATAAACTTTGGACATATTTGAAGTAAAAATAAGCTGGAGTAGTGCAGTGTGCATCCCAATATGTTAGATATCGGCTTTCTGTACCCGTTTTCGAGTGTAGTAGCATGTCACAAGAATCACCTGCAATACATGTTTAATGCGAGCACCAGCATCTAATGTGGATATGTATGATCAAATCTAAGGGAGTGTTTTGGCTGAGAACAATTGTAAGGCAGCTCCACATTAAGAATCGTTGAAGGCTAGGGACACCAGGTGGGATGACCGAATGAGTTGAGCGTCCGTCTCCTGTTTTGGGAGATCGGGAGATCCGAACCCATGGGTTCTTGGATTCGAACCCTGGTCGAGTCAAACCGATGTCTAAAAAATGTATACTTGTCAGTTCCTAGCCAGGCACTCGCCACTTGTAACTGTATGTCCACGTGTAACTGTATGCCTGCATGTAATTGTATGCCCATGTGTAACTGTATGTCCATGTGTAACTGTATGCCTGCGTGTAACTGTATGTCCACATGTAACTGTACACCCGTGTGTAACGGTATGTCCATGTGTAACTTTACACCTGCATGTAACTGTATGCCTGCGTGTAATTGTATGTCCATGTGTAATTGTATGCCCACGTGTAACTGTATGTCCACATGTAACTGTATGCCCACATGTAACTGTATGTCCATGTGTAACTGTACACCTGCATGTAAGTGTATGCCCGCATGTAACTGTATGTCCATGTGTAACTGTACACCTGCATGTAAATGTATGCCCGCATGTAACTGTATGTCCATGTGTAACTGTACACCTGCATGTAACTGTATGCCTGCATGTAACTCTATGTCCATGTGTAACTGTACACCTGCATGTAACTGTATGCCTGCGTGTAATTGTATGTCAATGTGTAACTGTACGCCCGTGTATAACTGTATGTCCACATGTAACTGTATGCCTGTGTGTAACTGTATGTCTATGTGTAACTGTTAGCCCCCATGCAACTGTACGCCCACTTGTAACTGTATGTTCATGTGTAACTGAACCCTGCATGTAACTGTATGCCGCATGCAACCATACACCCGCATGTAACTGTATGGCCGCTTGTAACTGTACGACTTGGTGTAACTGTACATCCATGTGTAACTGTACGCCTGTGTGTAACTGTACACCCAGGTGTAACTGTATGCCCACATATAACTGCATGTAAATGTACACTCGCATGTAACTGTATGCCCACATTTAACTGTATGCCCGCAAGTAACTGAATGTCCGCGTGTAACTGTATGCCCGCCTGTAAATGTATGCCTGCCTGTAGCTGTAGCTGTATGCTCGCATGTAACTGTACATCCAGGTGTAACAGTAAATGTAAATGTACGCCCACATGTAACTGTATGCCCACATATAACTGTACGCTCGCCTGTAACTGAATGTCTGCATGTAACTGTATGCCCACTAACTGTATGCGCGAGTGTAACTGTACGCTCGCATGTAAGTGTATGCCCACATATAACTGTATGCATGCGTGTAACTGTTTGCCCACAAGTAACTGAATGTCCGGATGTAACTGTAGGCCCACCTGTAAATGTACGCCTGCCTCTAGCTGTATGCTCACATGTAACTCTACATCCATGTGTAACAATATGCCTGCATGTAACTGTATGCCTGCATGTAACTGCATGCCCACATATAACTGTATGCATGCATGTAACTGTATGCCCGTGTGTAACTGAATGTCCGTATGTAAAGTATGTAACTTTACGCCTGCCTGTAAAAGTATGCCCACATGTAGATGTATGCCCATGTGTAACCGTACATCTGCATGTAACATTATGCCTGTGTGTAACTGTATGCCCGTGTGTAACTGTACATCCACGTGCAACTGTACATCCGAGTGTAACTGTATGCCTGTGTGTAACTGTACGCCTGTGTGTAACTGAATGTCTGCATGCAACTGTACGCTCACATGTAACTGTATGCCAACCTGTAGCTGTATGCCCACATGTAACCGTACATCTGTATGTAGCAGCACACCTGCATGTAACTGTATGCCCATGTGTAACTGTATGTCCATGGGCAACTGTATGCCCAAGTGTAACTGTATGCCTGCATGTACCTGTATGCCCGCATGTAACTGTATGTCCATGTGTAACTGTTAGCCAGCATGCAACTGTACACCCACTTGTAATTGTATGTCCATGTGTAACTGTATGCCTGCATGTAATGTGTATGCAGGTATAGCAATACCTCAGGGAGTTTGACGCCCCTGCCTTGCAGAGTTGGAAACCATTGCCTTGTGGTACAGGTCCTTGACAGAACCGAAGGCTAAGGGAGCAAACCCTAAACAGAAAACCATGTCACTGTGTCAGCATTAAGGGCGGTTGATGTATGGAACTCCCAACATCTCCCGACCAGCCACTGCAGGGACAAATAGTTTTGCGCCTGTCTTGACATGTTCTTGCCGGTGTGAAACCTCTATTTGCTCCCCGAGAGAGTGCCGCTGGTAACTTGCAAAAGCCAGCAGCACTTCAACACTTTTGCAGGCAGCTTTCATGAAATGTTGTCATCAGACAGGCTACCAAAGCAGATCCTCTATTCTCAACTGTCTTCTGGCTACAGAAAGAGAGGGCGCCCCAGTCTCCGGTTCAGGGATACCATCAAGTGAAACCTGAAGCTGAGAGAGATTAAGACCGACTCATGGATGCAACTCTCACAGCAGAGAGCTAAATGGAGAGCGGCAGTCAAGTAATGAAAGCAGTCTTTGTCGCATCGCGACCGACAGCATGATGATGATGAACTGTATGCCCACATGTAAGTGTACGCCCACATTAACTGTACGCCCATGTGTAGCTGTACGCCCATGTGTAACTGTATGCCCGCGTGTAAATATACGTCCGCTTGATGCCCGCGTCATGTCTACCCCTAGCTTTACTGGGCCAGGAAAAGCGCACCTTCACGGTTCTTGTTGGTTATTTCGCAAACTACTCCTCAACCTGCCATGTAACCACCAGCCCAAATCTCGCCTCACACTCACCTGGTGAACCAGAAGAAAAATGCTCTTGAGAGGAAACTTGCCGAATCCAACGGATTTGGATTCTGAAAAGAGATTTATATTAATCAATGTAATTGTTCACAACTCACCACTGCCTGACAGATCTAAATGTAACATCACTCGCCTTCACGGGGCTGAGGACAGTGCTGATCACACAGCAAACAGACGCTTGGAAATATGATCACATGACACCAGTTATGCTTTGGTTTTGTGTGTGTTTATTCTGTGATGCTTTATTTACCCTGTCCATAATGAGTAAGTCGCTTCGCGGCTTGTTTTCATCGCTGAACAACTAATATGTAATAGTCTCAATTTTAGCTGTTTTGTTAGTTTTTTTGTTAGTTTTGGTGTTTTTTTTGGGGGGTGGGGGTTTGGTGCCACATTTGCAAGATTTTGGTATATACCTACCCCCTGCGCTAGTGTTAGTAGGTATACTCAGTTTACGTTGTGACTTTTTGAGGTCGGGGAACGAGGTCATTTAGAGAATTGTTAGAGTTAGGTCTTGAATGACGATTGTGAGTACGCACATACTACATCAGATGACCTCGCAGCCTTTGTTCTTAGACAATTAAAAATTACCTCTAGCTCCTTCATTGTAGTTTTAGGTTGGTGAAATTCATAGTCAGTGGAGTTTCACCTCAAATTTTAAGGAATCATGCACTAATCATGCACTAATTTCCTTGTTAGGCCCCAGAGTCATGACTACTCATTCAGTGAGCTTGTTTTGTTTATCTTAGACTTTCACAGATTATTCACAGATTGCATTGTCTGCCAATGAAACAATGTATTAAATTCATGATTTCATTAACAGCCTATGAAGCTCTCAATGGTAAGTCACCAGAATATCTGTACACCTGTCCCCTGAGTTAACCCTAAATCTCACATCATACGGTCAGATCTTTCATTGTCTTCACTCAAATCATACGACAATTGTGCCTTTTGTGTGGTACGCACAGCACATGTGGTAAGTCGCAGCTTAACCTGCCGGGAGAGTGCCATGACGGGCGGCCTACATCTGCTGGGAGAGTGCAATGACGAAGGACCTACATCTGCTGGGATAGTGCAATGACGGGGGGCCTACATCTGCTGGGAGAGTGCCATGACGGGGAAACTATATCTGCTGGGAGAGTGCAAATGGCTTGCAGCCTACATCTGAGTGCAATGACGGCGAAGGTACATCTGCTGTGAGAGTGCAGATGTTGTGAGCCTACAACTGCTGGGAGAGTGCAGATGTTGTGAGCCTACATCTGCTGGGAGAGTGCAGATGTTGTGAGCCTACATCTGCTGGGAGAGTGCAGATGGTGCGCGACTTTACCTTGCCCGAGTGCAGATCCGCTGGTGCCTTTTGACCTGCAAGCAGAGGCATCCTCTCAGCTTCGCCGGGCGGGGCATCACTGTCAGTCATGGCTGCTGAGTTGTCAGCGAAGGCAGTGGTGACTGTCAGCAGGACTACCAGCCCGAAGTGCACGGAGAACAGCGGCGGGTGCAGCTCGTACAGCGGGTAGCCCTGTGTGTGAGACACGGCGTCACGATGAGCACACACGGGCACAGTCACGGTGAGCACACATGGGCACAGTGAACACACATGGGCACAGACACGGTGAGCACACACAGACACAGTGAGCACACATGGGCACAGCAACATGATGAGCACACACAGGCACAGCGTCATCATGAGCGCACATGGGCACAGTCATGGTGAGCACACACAGACAGAGTGAGCACACACAGGCACAGCATCATGGTGAGCACACATGGGCACAGTCATGGTGAGCACACACAGACACAGTGAGCACACATGGGCACATACACAGTGAGCACACACATGCACAGACATGGTGAGCACACACAGAGACAGTGAACACACATGGGGAACAGCATCATGATGAGCACACACGGGCACAGCGTCATCGTGAGCACACACGGGCACAGTCACGGTGAGCACACACAGACACAGTGAGCACACACAGACACAGTGAGCACACATGGGCACAGACACAGTGAGCACACATGGGCACATACATGGTGAGCACACACAGACACAGTGAGCACACAAGGGCACAGCATCACAATGAGCATACACGGGCACAGACACAGTGAGCACACATGGGCACAGACACAGTGAACACACACATACACAGTGAGCACACACAGACACAGTGAGCACACACAGACAATTTGAGCACACATGGGCACAGACACAATGAGCACACACGGGCACAGACAGTGAGCACACATGGGCACAGACATGGTAAGTACATACGGGCACAGTCACGGTGAACACACGCAGACACAGTGAGCACACATGGGCACAGACAAAGTGAGCACACAATGGCACAACCCCAGTGAGCACACATAGGCACAGACATGGTGAGCACACACAGACACAGTGAGCACACATGGGCACAGACAAAGTGAGCACACATGGGCACAGACATGGTGAGCATACACAGACACAGTGAGCACACAAGGGCACAACATCACATTGAGCACACACGGGCACAGACATGGTGAGCACACACAGGCACAGTGAGCACACATGGGCACAGCATGACGATGAGCACACATAGGCACAGCATAACGGTGACCACACACAGGCACAGCATCATGGTGAGCACACATGGGCACAGTCAGCACACAAGGGCAAAGACGCAGTGAGCACACATGGGCACAGACACGGTGAGCACACACAGGCACAGTGAGCACACAAGGGCACAGCCACAGTGAGCACACATGGGCACATACACGGTGAGCACACACAGGCACAGTGAGCACACAAGGGCACAGCCACAGTGAGCACACATGGGCACATACATGGTGAACACAAATGGGCACACACACAGTGAGCACACACAGGCACAGTGAGCGCAAAAGGGCACAGACACAGTGAGCACACACAGGCACATACACTTTGAGCACACACAAGCACATACATGGTGAGCACACACAAGCACAGACACGGTGAGCACACAAAGGCACAGACACGGTGAGCGCACACAAGCACATACACGGTGAGCACACACAAGCACAGACAGTATGGACCGAGGCCATGGCCATGGTAATGGCAGCCACTGCAGGCCCCAGTATGGACCGATACCATGGCCATGGTAATGGCAGCCACTGCAAGCCCCAGTATGGACCGAGGCCATGGCCATGGCAATGGCAATGGCAGGGCCCAGTATGAACCGAGGCCATGGCCATGGTAATGGCAGCCGCTGCAGGGCCCAGTATGGACCGAGGCCACAGCCATGGTAATGACAGCCACTGCAAGCCCCAGTATGGACCGAGGCCACAGCCATGGCAATGGCAGCCGCTGCAGGGCCCAGTATGGACTGAGGCCACGGCCATGGTAATGGCAGCCACTGCAGGGCCCAGTATGGACCGAGGGCATGGCCATGGTAATGGCAGCCGATGCAGGCCCCAGTATGGACCGAGGTGGGGGGGGGGGGGGGGGGGGGGAGCTATGGCAGCTCCAACACGTACCGGGTCCAATCGGGAAGACAGTAGAAGTAAGTAACAACTCTAATAGTTTCATGGCAGGCGGGGTCTCCCATAATGCCAGGGAATGGGAGAACGTAACAGATAATAAGTGGGTGAGACAGATTAAGTGGGTGAGACAGATTAAGTGGGTGAGAGAGATTAAGTGGGTGAGAGAGATTAAGTGGGTGAGACAGATTAAGTGGGTGAGACATATTAAGTGGGTGAGACAGATTAAGTGGGTGAGACAGATTAAGTGGGTGAGACAGATTAAGTGGGTGAGACAGATTAAGTGGGTGAGACAGATGGTGAAAGGCATCTCCATAGAACTGGGCGGACTACTGTGCCAGACAATTAAGCCAGCCTCAGACTGTAACGATAAAGAATGAGTGCTTGAAAGTAAAAACCAAGAGATGTTAGAAGAGAATATAATAAGCCGTGTTTACACGGGCGAGTTAAAACGCTTCATATAAAACCAGTTGTCTAGATCGATTTACATTTGGCGTGTAAATGCGACGCTATGGCATTTTAGGGCTGAATCGATTCATATGAAACACTTTATGTATACCGGCTCGTGAGGTGGTTTATATGAAGCGATTCATCTGGTTCCCGCGCGGCGATAGTGTAAAGTAGTGGCGCTCGCTGGCTACAGGCTCAGCTGTAACTAATCGCTGGTGCCCGGCAGTGTTAGGGACCGATTAGGCTGAAATCTAGTGAATGCGATCATATTTAACAGAATTACATACTCAAATAATGAAATTTCATTAAATTAACCCTAAATTCCAAGCGATATTAACGTAGCAGCTACATCGGCGTCGTTATTCTTATTGTCGAATCGACAAGTGTAAACTAAACAAATAGCAGTGCTCGCCTCCTACAGGCTCACCACTAAGGCTGCTGGTTCCCGGTCGCCAACACACTTTCAAACTCGCTCGTGTAAATGCACCACTACTTCGCTTCATATAAATCGATTTGTCTTAAATTATTTTACCCTCGCCCGTGTAAACACAGCTATAGAGAAAGCAAATGAAACAGAAAGGGCTTTTGTATCCCACTTATTTCTAAGGCCTAAGAAAGATGCAAGTTTCAGACCTATCCTAAACATGTCGAAATTAAATGAGAAAGTAACTTACAGACATTTCTAAATGGAACAACAAGCCATGGTCATGCAGCTGGTGCACAGGGAGGCGTGGCTAGCTAGCATAGATATTTCTCAAGTTTATCATAGCTTAGAAATACGGGAAGCGGATAGGGATCTGCTCCAATTCATATTTGAAGGTGAAAGGTTCAGGTTCAGGGTATTACCGAACGGGTTAAGGTCAGGGCCACGCATTTTCACTAAAATTATGAAGGCAGTCATGAGCCACCTCCGTATACAACATAACATTTTGCTGTGCTTCTATATCGATGGCACTATTATTATGGGACAAAGCGAAGCGGAGGTGAACCAAAGAGTGACGGTAACATTAGGAATTCTTTTCAAAACCTGGCTTCGCCATCAATGGAGAGAAGTCAGGGCTAACACCTTCACTTGAGCTTCCTTTCCTAGGATTCGTAATCAACACAATGAACCTAAAAGCTACAATACCAGCCATTAAGTGTGACAAATTACTGAAACTTATTTCGTAGGTGATGGGGATGACCAAAATAAGATTAAAAATATTAGCCGGGCTGGTAGGGAAGCTAGTGGTCACGGACCCGGGCAACAGGTGGGCACACATGAGTACAAAAAGTATAGTAAGAGCACTCAACTGGAATTTGAGAGCTGCGGGGGGTGATTATGAGGGCATCTGCACGCTCACCAGGAGAGTGAGAGAACACCTCGTGTATTGGCATAATAATCTGGGCGAAGCTAGCAGGGACTATTCGCTGAGACCGGTAGATATTTGCATCTACACCGACATCTCAATAGACGGGTGAGGGCTACTATGATCAGGCGAACCATGCCCACTATGGGGAGCAGTGGGACGAGCTGGTAAACAGCTGCACTCACATCAACATCCTGGAATTGAGAGCCGTGCTCAGAATTCTACAACAACAGGGGGACGCACTGAATAAGCGACACGTCAGGGTGTTTGCCGATAACTGCACAATGGTGGCATGTATTAACAGAGGCGGCTCAGCCAGGTCGACAACTTGTCAACAAGAAACAGTAGAGATCTGGGAATTTGCACAAAATAGGGGCATACAATTATTTGTAAAATTCTGCCCAGGAGTGGAGAATGTGGAGGCGGACAAAGCCTCTAGGGCATTTACAGATGCAGGGGAATGGGAGCTGGATAATGACTCACTAACTTTGATCTTCAAACAACTAGGTAAACCACTCATAGATATGTTCGCTAGCAAGAACAACAGTAAACTGAGCATGTATATGTCATCGGAGTTTGAAAGAGAGGCATGGGGAACAGACGCACTGTCTATAAGCTGATAGAATATTAATAGTTATTTCTTCCCACCATTCAGTGTGTTGTCAAGAGTCCTCGCGAAGATCCGACACGACAGGGCAACGGGGATCCTGATCGCACCGACATGGCCGATGCAGCCAATGGTTTCCACTTCTAAAACAGGAGGCCGGCTACGCATGGCCATCAGGATCCCGGTGATGAGAGGGACACTAAGCCAGGGGGGAAAGGAGTTCCCTATGCAAGACAAGATGACCCTGGTGGCAGTACGACTCTAACAGACATGTTCAAATGGATAGGCATGCGCGTCGACACGGTCAGCCTATTGACAGCTTCATGGGAAATAGTGACACAGAGGCAGTAAGTACACTCTAGTGCTGAGACGGTGGACTGCCTAGTGTGCCAAAAGACGGATCGATCCAGCACACCCCACCCTCCTGGAAGTCATAAACTATCTAGAGGAACTGTTCATAGGGGGGGGGGAGTGCATGTAATATATGCGTAAAAGACATCCAGGCACGAGCAGAGAACAAAGGAATATGTAAATGAGATGATGTCAGAGGCACAGGGTGCCGGCGGTTCAGGTCCCTGGACGGCGAATAAAGCATTCAGTATCCAGAAGTCAAAGTGTTCAGACGTCGTACTTTCCCAGCACACACCACAGTAAACACGGTATGATCCCTATTATCCACATTTGTCATGGTGGGGGGGCAGGCCCTTCGGGGAGCACCCACTGGTGCCCACACTATTATGGGGTATTAGCAACTTGAAGCCAGCAGCAGTAGATCGGACCCCAAAACTCAACTGAATCATATACAGGCACGGGGGTGCATAAAGCAGCTGGGCTGTGATAAACTAAACAAAAGGACCGCATGCCTCTTAATGATAGGCATAGGCATGAGGCTGCAGGCACTGAGCTTGCTGAAACGGACGGACTTCTGGTGGCAAGATGGGGTGTGTACGATAAGGTACGATATATGAAATCGAACGATCCGGCGAAGAATCCGCTGATCCTACGATTCAGACAATTTGAGGTGAGGGAGTTGTGTGTCTATGAACACCTGAAATGGTATCTGGCAAAGGAGGAGCTCAACATTATTTATCCAAGGTATAGATGGACTGTATGAGTCACGATATACATACAAGAAATAAATAAAAGCTACCTAGCACCAAAATAATGACTTTGGTAATTTATTTCTCACAATACGATGTACATAAGGCAACTAACATGGGATCGTGGGATACAGCAGCAATACAAAGTAGTGGTTGGCCTCGTGGACTGGTTACCATAAATAATATTATATTCTGCTATAATCATGCAGCAGAATAGTGATTATTATGGTAAAGAAAGGCCACAAGGGGCCAACGGCCCACCCTAGATCAGAGAATATTAATAATTAAAACATCTCCTAACCTCTATAACCATCCCAACTACAACTGCACCCCATGATCGATACTACAAGAAAATACGAGAACACGACCGAAGTGACATGCAGTAGCCATTGGGCCCTTGTGGCCTTTCTTTACCATAATAATCCCTATTCTGCTGCATGATAATAGCAGAATATAATATTATCTATGCAGACGTCACGGGAAATAGTCTGACGACACTCAGCTTATGCATACCTGGTTGTGTGAAAGGGACACCATGGAGTAGACTTGGAGACCCCCGCAGAAGGCGCTGAGCAGCCAGAAGAGGAAGAGAACGCCCGACGTGTGGCGCCCTCTGTCGTAGGCGAGGCGGGTCAAGAAGCAGGCGAGAACCTGCCACAAGAGGGCGACACCCCACGTAACGGGTCAGTTACAATGTGTACAAATAACCACTGTGATAGTAGGTCATCATCATCATCATGTGTTGTTGTTTTACATCATAGCAACATCTAAGGTCATATCAAGAAGGGTACCGACTTGTGACAGTGCGCACTCATGGCAGCACCATGACCTGATGATATCCCACTCAGTTACATTATCCTGACACTGAGCTAACCAGTCCTTGCCCTTTCCTATTAATGCCGAGTGCCAGGCTCGGAAGCTACAAGTATCAATTTTAAAGTCATTGTATGCAGGTATTGCAGGTATAGCAATACCTCAGTATAGTAATACCTCAGGGAGTTTGACAGAACCGAAGGATAAGGGAGCAAACCCTAAACAGAAAACCATGTCACTGTGGCAGCATTAAGGGCGGTTGATGTATGGAACTCCCAACATCTCCCGACCAGCCACTGCAGGGACAAATAGTTTTGCGCCTGTCTTGACATGTTCTTGCTGGTGTCAAACCTCTATTTGCTCCCTGAGAGGATGCTGCTGGTAACTTGCAAAAGCCAGCAGCACTTCAACACTTTTGCAGGCAGCTTTCATGAAATGGACTCATGGACGCAACTCTCACAGCAGAGAGCTAAATGGAGAGCGGCAGTCAAGTAATGAAAGCAGTCTTTGTCGCATCACTACCGACAGCATGATGATGATGATGGTTTGACTCGACCGGGAACCAAACTCCCGATATTCCACACGCGAGGCCTGTGCTCTACCGGTTAGGCCATGGCAACCAGTTCAAGTAACAGGTCAATTACAATGTGCACAAATAACCACTGTGGTAGTTGCTACTTAGCAAGGAAATGGAGACACAGGGAGAAAACTGACTCGAATGAGAATATATTCGTTGGCAAGAACCAAAATAAAACTAAAACTAAATGTGCGGCATGTCAGAGCGCCCCCTATACGTGGGTACAGTGTCGGGAATAGGCTACAGCAGAGTGGTACTAGGCTGCAACCTTAGGGTTATTCATATTCGCATAATAAAGTATACAGCATACATGTATATAAATGGTGTGATTATTGCAGATATTAGATTTTAGAATTTGTGGAAATATAATGTATATTTACATATAATATCGCGGAAATCGTCAATTATTAAAATATTTATAATGTTGTTGTTGTTTGTTTGTTGTTGTTTTACGTCCTAGCAACATCTAAGGTCATATCAGGACGGGTACCGACTTGTGACAGTGCGCACTCATGGCGACTTTATAGTGCTGTCCCACTGGGAAACCAGGCCGCCGGCACCATGACCTGGTATCCCACTCAGTCACATTATCCTGACACTGAGCACACCAGTCCTTGCCCTATCCTAATAATGCCGAGCACCTGGCTAGGAAGCGACAAGTATCAATTTTAAAGTCATTGGTTTGACTCAACTGGGACTCGAACCCACGACCCCATGATCTACCAGCATGGGAGATGGACGCTCTAACTCATTCGGCCATCCCGTCATGCACATTTATATCCCGTATTATATATATATATAGTATAGTTATACGAATCTTACCTGGGTATAGATGATGGATAACTGTTGTTTTCCCGAGGTATAAGCCTCGGGTAGACGTGGGCTAGGGAGAAGGAAGCACGTGAGGTACCAGCAATTTTAACCTACTTATTCAGGATAAAAATGATCTTTCAATACAATGGATACTATGATTTTCCCGTAATGGTACACCAACGGGATAGACGTGGCAGGGCGTGGTGGGTGGGCCCTAGCCCACGTCTACCCGAGGCTTATACCTCGGGAAAACAACAGTTATCCATCATCTATACCCAGGTAAGATTCGTATAACTATACTATTTTACCTCGGTATACAGCCTCAGGCTAGCCTCAGGCTAGGGAGACTTTTACATAATTCATTTTTATCCTTAATATCATCCATTCTTATTATAATATTCAACGTTTTTGTTCTCACCTATTCTTGTTAGTTGGCGAGCAGGCGCTTTGCAATGCCGGTAGGCTTTTCTAGTCGTTTGTTGTAATGTTTTGCAAACGACTTAGCCGTCTTCCAGCCTGCATGCGCTAGTATTCTTTTCACAGAAATACCTAGCAACCGTGCCTTGGAGACCATGGCACCTCTAGTTGAGTGGGAAGAGTATTTGCCTGTATCCACTCCAGCCAATTTCAACACCGTAATTGTCCATCTGGCAAGGGTGTCTCGTGAAATTGCCTTATGTGGCTTTATAAAGCTCACTAATAGTTGTTGTGATGCACGTAAATCCTTTGTCTTAGATATATAAGCCCGTATGGCTGACACAACACATAATTTCCGATCATTCGGAAAGCAGTCTAAGTGAACCGTAGATAAAGGGTCACCTAACGTGTTCGATTTGAGCAATTGTGCTAAATCAAACGTAGCTTGTTTCTTGTCTATTTCTAATCCAGTTAAGGATAAAGCAACAATCGTCTGTCCTCTGTGTCCCGTTACTAATAATAACAGGACCGCGACCTTTAAACCCAATTGTTTTATATCCAACCACGAGTTGTGAGGCCAAGCCTGAAACAACTTAAATACTATAGAAACATCCCAAAACCAACTATACTTTGGTTTTGGAGGATTCCTTTGATAAATTGACCGAAGCAGATAACAAAGGACATAATGTTTTCCAACTGTTTCGCCATCAATTCTAGGTAATATGATTGATAACGCACATCTTGCCGCATTGATCGACCCAAAGGATAGTCCTTCATCCTCTAGAGAACAAAGAAAACGAGCTACTTGTGAAAATGTTGGATTTGTTGGCTTGACCTTCATTAACAAACAATGTACACCCCATTTCTTTAAATAGGTTGTGTACATTTTGACCGTTCCTGGCCTCCAGGCATCAGATACTATCCTATTCTCAGTAATTTTGTCCAATCCAAATTGCTGCAGCTGTTTCCTTAGAAAAGGAATGCCAATAGGGGCGTTGTTGACACG
This sequence comes from Branchipolynoe longqiensis, assembly GCA_030323885.1. Classification (NCBI taxonomy): domain Eukaryota; kingdom Metazoa; phylum Annelida; class Polychaeta; order Phyllodocida; family Polynoidae; genus Branchipolynoe; species Branchipolynoe longqiensis. The sequence continues at coordinate 15,709,592 of CM059199.1, read as the reverse complement.
TCGCCGTGAACCACTAGCGGTCCGTGGTGCGTCAGATTCCCGAGTTTTCTTGGGAATCGTATATGTTCTTTTGCCAGTTGTGAAACTGCTGGCAGCCAAGGTTGCGTGTCCCAATCGGGCACCACCAGTATAGCATGTGTCCCTTCCAAGCCGATTTTCCTCACAACTCGGCTGATAATGCTAAACGGTGGGAAAATATAAAAATAATTATTTTCCCAGGTAATAGCAAATGCATCTACTTTCCAAGCCTCCGGTTCAGGATGCCAATGTAATTTGTTATTATTTCGTGATGCAAACAAGTCAACTTTAGGTGTACCCCATTTTTCACAAATGAAGTTAAACAAAGGTGTAGAGAGAGACCATTCTAAATGGTCATGGAAATTTCTACTTTTATGGTCTGCAAGTGTATTTTGTGACCCTGGAATATGCGCTACAGTCAGCCAGACTTGTTGAGCCTGTGCCCAGTTCCAAATCAGTTTAGACAACTGATTGCAAGGCTTTGGTTTGGTTCCACCCATGTTACGAATATATGCCATGGCAGTAGTATTATCAGTTAGTATTCTAACTTGTGATTTATTTATCTTTACTAAACTACATAAGCCCAGATAAATAGCACGCAATTCTAGTGCATTAATATGGTCTGATTTTTCATCATCAAGCCATCTACCTCCTGTTGTGACTCCATCTCGATGAGCTCCCCAACCTTCTAATGAAGCATCAGTAGTAATTACCGTATTAGGTTCCGCCATGCGGATTGGATTTGGTGAACTTGCTATGTGTTGCATCCACCATGCAATATCCTGTAGCCCTTCTTGCGAAATAAACATCTTTCGCTCAAAATTCCCTTTAGTTTGTGTTAACGCTAAATTTTTATCTATTTCTAGAGATTTAATATGGGCCTTTCCGTATAGAATAGCGGGTGCATACGATATCATTATCCCAATAAGGACTGCGACCTGTCTAATTTTAGGTTTTGGTAACTTAATAAGCTGGGTCGCTGTATTCATAAACTTAATTAGTTTTTGTTCTGTTATCGACACTGTAAGAGACTGTGTATCCAGAATAAACCCTAAACATTTGAGTTGTTTTGTTGGTTTAAGCACTGACTTTTGTGGATGTACATAAAACCCCAGTTTAGTGAGTAATGCACATAAATCCAAAACTGCATTCACACAATCAATTTGTGTTGATGCTATAATAAAGGAATCATCTATGTATGGAAACATTATATGACCCTTCCGCGCCATTACTGAGAAAACAGGTTTAAGCAGTTTAGTGAATAAACGAGGGGCACAAGCTAAACCATTCGGCATGCAGGTAAACTCATAGAGTTGGTTATCCCAAAGAAACCGAAGAAATTTCCGGTCTTTTTCCCTTATGGGAAGCGTATAATATGCATCTTGTAAATCAACACTAGCCATCCACGCATCTGGCGTAATCAGATCTCGTGCCGTATCTAGCGAGAACATTTTAAAATGTCGATATTCAACCATTTTATTAAGGATTGTTAAATCCAGGATCATTCGAACCTCGCCATTAGGCTTTGGTCTCGAGAAGATGTTTGAAATAAACTCTCCTGAACAGTATGTCACTTTTTGTATAATTCCTTTTTCAAAGAATTTTTGTACCTGTTTAGTTAGTGCCTCTCGTTCAACCGGTTCAATCTTATAAGGAAAAGGTATACTGCCTTGTACCGGAAATTGTGTGAAGGGAATGTGAACACCCCTAACTATTTGTAAAATTTCTTGGTCACTAGTAATTTTGTGCCACTCAGAAATATGATTATTAATATTGCCAGCCACAAAGTTGCTTACAGTTTGTGTGGTTTTAGAGGCTGCAAGGTCTTGTAACGTCTGTGTTTTGACCTCTACTTGGACCCGCCCCTGGGGAAGGGTCTCGGCGAGTTGACGCCTCGGCCTAGTGGCCGTGCGGTGTTGTCGGTCCAGCCTGAGCGAGCGCCCCGGCCCCGAAAAGCTTGACCGAAGTTTGAGCCCGGTCTGGTTCCCCTGGTGAACCGCCGTGGACGAAAATCCCCTCGTGACCTTTTGAAACGAGGAGTTTTCCTGTTTCTTCTTGCCATCCATGTTTTTGCCACTCTTGGCTGCAGTTTCTACCTCTTTATAGAGGTATTGTAGTTGACCGCCAAACATTTTCGTGTTATCTAAAGGTTTCCCTTTAATCGGCTCTGGAGCGAGAAAGAGCGTAAACTCTTTCCCATCATTATCTGTAATCTTCTTTGAGCGAGCCACTTCTTTGCCAGCATCTGTGCAAACCGACTTGAAGACATTTTCATATCTTCGATACGACAGGTAATTAATTACCTGCCGCCGCCAACAATGCAATTTCTTTGTCCATCGTCTTAGCCAAAGACGAGAACTTATTTTCTCTTTGCATTCTATTTGCCACAGGAGCAATAGCTGTTAGGGTACCAAGCACCGCCTTATGCACTGTGTGCAACACACCCTCAAATCTCTTACGGTCATCTGTCATATTGACATCTCGATCCATCTCCTTAATGATAGAGTTGGGAACACCTTTAATGCCTGTTAACTCATCTCCTAACTTGGAGATAATTTCCGCCGGTTTAAACGTGTGGAAATGGCCATTAATGGTCTCGTGCATAAGCGTAGTGGTTTTAACACGCTTAGCCTTTGGCTTCTCCACTTTCTTAGCCACTTTGCCACCAATGGCAGCATAGACACCTTCATATTGTGTGTCTGAGTCCGATTCCGTGGAAGTGGAATCTGTGGAAGAATCGGAAGAAGAAGAATCTTTCCTCTTCTTCTTCTTGGACTTGGTCTTCCGCTTTTTGCGAAGTCCAGTCTTCCCCCGTTCCTTGGTGAAATCATCACCAGAAGAAATGATATGTTTCTTCTTCTTCCTCCGTTTAGGAGAAGGAGGAGGAGGAGCCTTAAGCTCCATCGCTGAGTCTGTCTCCGAGAAATCCTCAAATGATGACTCATCTTGGACACTCGGCATTCACCGTTTACGAGACACCGGTGGTTTGAGAGACATAATATGACTCTCCATCGCCACAAACCGAGTCTCCCAATTTCTAAACTTTCCATAATGATGCTCTAATGCATCATAATTAAGCTAACCACAGTTTTTATTATACTTACTGCGTATTTGCTTGTATGTAGACTAAATTTGCCGGAGCAACCCAACGACATGTAATCCAGTCGTGAGTTGTATATGCTAATTGCTGGTACCTCACGTGCTTCCTTCTCCCTAGCCTGAGGCTAGCCTGAGGCTGTATACCGAGGTAAAATATATATATAGCCATACAAATATCTTACAAGACAAGCCCATCGGTACATAAGTACAAATTTCATATAAATAAAGTATCTAACAGACAAAATCAATTTAAAGCCTTTTTGAATGCGGGACGGCGGGCGGGTGGCCGGGCACTCACCGCTGAGAGGGCGCTGACGGCGGCACCTGCAGTGTACACGGGGGGAGGGGGCCGGGCCGAGGAGGCGGCCAGACCCGGCACCAGGACGACCACCAGGTGAAGCAGTGAGACGGCCACCACCAGCGAACTGAGCACCTGGAAGTATACAGGGGTACAAGTGAGGGGTGAGGAGGGGTGAGGAGGGGAGGGGGAGTGGAGGGGGTGTGGGAAGGGGGCAGGGGAAGGGGCAGGGGGAGCGGCGGGATGAGGGGTGAGGGATGAGGGGTGAGGGCTGATGGCTGAGGGGTGAGAGGATGAGGGGGTCAAGGGTTGAGGGATGAGGAGTGTGAAGGGGTGAGGGATGAGGAGTGTGAAGGGGTGAGGGGGTCAAGGGGTGAGGGATGAGGGATCAAGGAGTGAGGGATGAAGGGATGAAGGGGTGAGGGGTGAGGGGTGATGGGTGAAGGATGAGGGGTGAATAGGTGAGGGGTGAGGGGTGGGGGGATAAGGGTTGAGGGATGAGGGATGAAGTGGTGAGGGATGAAGGGGTGAGGGGTGAAGGGGTGAGGAGTGAGGGATGGGGATGAGGGATGAGAGCTGGGGGATTAGGGGTGAGGGATGAGGGCTGGGGGATGAGGGGTGAGGGATGAAGGGGTGATGGGTGTTTGGTGGGGGGGTGAGGGATGAGGGGTGGGGGATGAGGGGTGGGGGATGATGGGTGATGGGTGTTTGGTGAGAGGGTGAGGGATGAGGGGTGAGGCATGACGGGTGGGGGATGAGGGGTGGGGGATGAGGGGTGAGGCATGACGGGTGGGGGATGAGGGTGGGGGATGGGGGGGGGCATGAAGGGTGTGGGTGTTTGGTGGGGGGGGTGGGTGAGGGATGAGGGGTGAGGGATGAAGGGGTGATGGGTGTTTGGTGGGGGGGTGAGGGATGCGGGCTGGGGGATGAGGGGTGAGGGATGAAGGGGTGATGGGTGTTTGGTGAGGGGGTGAGGGATGAGGGGTGAGGCATGACGGGTGGGGGATGAGGGGTGGGGGATGAGGGGTGAGGCATGACAGGTGGGGGATGAGGGGTGGGGGATGAGGGGTGAGGCATGACGGGTGGGGGATGAGGGGTGGGGGATGAGGGGTGAGCGATGAAGGGGTGATGGGTGTTTGGTGGGGGGCTGAGGGATGAGGGGTGGGGGATGAGGCGTGGGGGATGAGGGGTGAGGCATGACGGGTGGGGGATGAGGGGTGAGGCATGAGGGATGAAGTTGTGAGAGGTGAGGGATGGGAAGGTGAGCGTTGAGGGGTTGAGGTAATTACTCCCGTAGAACTCTCCGACATTGCTGCCTGAGAACCCTCAGTTATGGAAATAAGTACGTTTATTTGCAATCAAATAGGATAAATATATTGTTCAAATCAAAATGGACATACATGCACTGCTGTAATAATACCCCCCCCCCCCCCCCCCAAAGAATTAAACTAAAGAAATTCGCTGATAAATAAAGCAAACTTTTGAATGGATTAATGCCACGCATGATACACCCAGGAGGTCAACTTTAACCTTTAAAACCAAACACTGATGACCACATAGGTAACCAAATAGCTAACCAATTATATAACTAACAAGCTCTCAGAGAGTAGAGAGGCGGAGGAAAATATGTACAAACAGAGAAAGAATTATGCAGTAGATAGCTACACAACAATTGAAAGTGACGAAACAAAGGGAACCATGAAACTGTTACTGTCTAGCGGCGAGAACAAGTCATTAGACTTAACCAGTATAGACAACACAACTACACTGTCACAAAAACCCACTATAATAGCTAAATACAATACGCTACAAGTTCTGGGGTAAAGAATATATTATACATCCTCAACTCTATGGCAATACATTTAGATAAACTATGTGCACAGGAAACAGCGACTACTTGTTTATAGTTGCTTCATACCAAGCAGGATCTGCTTGGATTTGAACCGGGTTGTTGTTCAGCTCTACTCTGGGCAGGGAAGAATCCTTACTCTAGGATTAAGTGGTTGAGGGGTGAGGACATAAAGTGAGGGGTGAGGACATAAGGTGAAAGGATAAGTACATAAGGCGAGCGGTGAGGACATAAGGTGAAAGGGTGAGGATATAAGGTGAGCGGTGAGGACATATGGTGAAAGGATGAGGACATGAGGTGAGAGTGAGGACATAAGGTGAAAGGGTGAGGATATAAGGTGAGGGGTGAGGACATAAGGTGAAAGGATGATGACATGAGGTGAGAGTGAGGACATAAGGTGAGGGGTGAGGACATAAGGTGAAATGATGATGACATGAGGTGAGAGTGAGGATATACGATGAGGGGTGAGGACATAAGGTGAGGCGTGAGGACATAAGGTGAAAGGATGATGACATGAGGTGAGAGTGAGGATATAAGATGAGGGGTGAGGACATAAGGTGTAAGGATGAGGACATGAGGGGAGAGTGGGGATATAAGATGAGGGGTGAGGATATAAGGTGAAAGGATGAGGACATGAGGGGAGAGTGGGGATATAAGGTGACGGGTGAGGATATAAGGTGAGGATATAAGGTGAGGGGTGAGGATATAAGGTGAGGATATAAGGAGAGGGGTGAGGACATAAGGTGACGCATGAGGACATAGGGTGAGGACATAAGGTGAGGGATGAGGATATATATATATATTTCTTTGTTTTTTAATTGAGGCTGTATTTATACTGTCCATAGCATATAAGCCCGGGTACCCAGGCTTGTTTTCAATGCTGGCCAGTTGTAGTGTTGGTGTTATCTTATCACACAGTGGCTGCTGATAAGGTATTTGATTGCCTGCATTTCAGTAGCAGATAGATAATTGGTTGGTATGGTTAATAGCCTATGTTAGTTTTTTTGCATTTTCTTGGTATATATGTATTTATTTTTTCTACTCTTATTACTAGACTAGCCTACTCCTATTTATATATCATAGGCTTGTACGTAGCTGTGTGGTGTGTTATCTGGCTACTTTTGGCATGGTTACCTTCCATTGGGCGTCCCGCTGGTGGGCCGTGACATATCACATGCCCCTTTGCAGTGCAGCTTATTGGGGGTTTCCTAGCCATACTTTGCACAGATATTTTTTGTAAGTTTTTAGGTCAGGAATTTGTCGTTCCTTTACCATTAGGGCATTCCATACCTTGGCAGCCATTTCCGGCTCTGTTCTGCAGAGTTTGCAGTTTTTTTAGTAGTTCTTTTCTCGCAACCATGTAGTTTACATCTCCATAGTCAAAATAGGGGAGCACCATGCCCTTGAAGATTTTATTGACATTTCTTGTGTCATGTAGTCTCTTAGTTGCAAATAGCCACAGTTTGTGGTTTACTTTTTGTATAATTGTATTTATACATAGGTTGTAGTTTTAGTTAGCTGTCCAACTCAAGGCCTAGGTATTTGTAATGGTCTACATTTTCTAGTGTTTGGTTTCCTAACTTACAGTGTAGTTTTCTTTCTGGCATTTGTTTATGCGAGAAGAGTACTGTTTTTGATTTGCTTGTGTTGATGGTTATTTTGTTGGACTCACACCACTCATCTAGTTTTAGTAGGAGTTTATTTAGTTTAGTTATTACCTCCTCTTCTGTGGTGCCATTTCCGTATATGACTGTGTCATCTGCATATAGTTGGAGGCATTCAGTTTGCAACCATTTTTCAAGATCGTTTATATAGATTATAAAGAGTAGTGGCCTTAACACTGACCCTTGGGGTACACCACATGTGACAGGTTGGTTGTCTGATAGTGTATTGTTTATTTTTGTTTTCTGTTGCCTGTTGTTCAGGTAGCATCTTATCCAATCCATTGTGTTGGATTTTATGCCCATGGTTTTTAGTTTTTCCAGTAGTATTTTGTGGTCTACTGTGTCAAATGCTTTGCTGAAGTCAATGAAGGCGGCTCCAACTAATTGTTTGTGGTTCATTGATGCCATTATGTCATTTGTTAGGTTAGCTATTATTTTTTATGTGGAGTGCAGTTTCCTGAAGCCCCCTTGTCTTTTGTTTAGTATATCGGTTTTTTCCAGGTGTTCATTGATGTGTCTATGTAACACTTTTTCAATGAGCTTGCCTGGGGTTTGAAGAATTGATATTGGCCTGTAGTTTCCCATGTTTTGTTTGTCTCCACCTTTGTGAATTGGGGTGATGGTTGCCATTTTCCAGGCTGAGATAAAACGCCCCTGCTCAAAGGAGATGTTGAATATGTCTACTATGGTGGCCGGGATGGCTTGGAGTGCCTCTTTCAGTATTTTGGTTGGTATTTCATCTATTCCACTTGGTTTATTCGTGTCTATGTCATTTATTAATTTTTTTACTTCTATCATATCTGTTTTACAGGTGGGGATTTCGTTCTCAACAGTTCCTGATCTGTTTTCCCATCTTTTTTTGAATTTTTCTGACAGCTTTTGCCCTATTGTGGCAAAGTGTGTGTTCAGTTTGTTTGCTGCATCTTTGTCTGTGAGCATTGCCCCTTCATTATCTTGGAAGTTTGTATGCTCTTCTTTGTTATTTTTTGGGAATAATAGGTTTACATTTTTCCAGAATTTGTTTGTGTTGCTTCTCCAGTCTTTGTCCTGCTTTATTATGTTGTTTTTTTTTGCTGTTCTCACAGCTTTGAGAGAGTTGTTTCTGGCGATGCGGTAGGCTAGTTTTCTTCATGGGACACATCTCATCAGTTGATATAAGGTGAGGGGTGAAGACAGAGGGTGAGGATATAATTTGAGGGGTGAGGATATAAGGTGACGGGTGAGGAGATAAGGTGAGGGTTGAGGACATAAGGTGACGGGTGAGAACCTAAGGTGAGGGGTGAGGATATAAGGTGACGGGTGAGGATATAAGGTGACGGGTGAGGACATAAGGTGATCATGTGGATATAATGTGACTGGTGAGGATATAAGGTGATGATATAAGGTGAGGGATGTGGACATAAGGTGAGGGGTGAGGACATAAGGTGATCGTATGGATATAATGTGACTGGTGAGGATATAAGTTGATGATATAAGGTTAGAGATGAGGATATAAGGTGACTGGTGAGGAAATAAGCTGAGGGGTGAGGTCCGAGGGTGAGGAGTGAGGACATAAGGTGAGGGATGAGGACATAAGGTGAGGATATAAGGTGAGGGGTGAGGATATAAGGTGAGGCCTGAGGAAATAAGGTGATAACGGAGGACCTAAGGTGAGGGGTGACCGTATGAGGTGATGGGTGAGTATATAATGTGAAGGGGAGGGCTTAAGTTGATGGATGAGGACATAAGGTGAGGGTGAGGATATAAGATGAGGGGTGAGAATATAAGGTGAGCGGTGAGGATACAAGGTGAGGAGTGAGGACATAAGGTGAGGGGTGAGGAGATAAAGTGAAAGGATGAGGACATAAGGTGAGAGGTGAGAACATAATGTGATGGGTGAGGATATAAGGTGAGGGTGATGATATAAGATGAGGGGTAAGGACATAAGGTGAGGATATAAGGTATGGGGCGAGGATATAAGGTGAGGGGTGAGGACATAAGTTGAGGGTGAGGATATAAGATGAGGCATGAGGCCATATGGTGAAGACATAAGGTGAGGGGTGAGCGTATGAGGTTATGGGTGAGTCTATAATGTGAGGGGTGAGGGCATAAGGTGAGGGGCGAGGAAATAAGGTGAGGGATGAGGATATAAGGTGAGGGGAGAGGAGATAAGGTGAGGATATATGGTGAGGGGTGAGGACATAAGGTGATGGGTGAGGACATAAGGTGATGGGTGAGGACATAAGGTGATGGGCGAGGACATAAGGTGAGGGGTGAGCATAGGAGGTTATGGGTGAGTATATAATGTGAAGGGTGAGGGCATCAGGTGAGGGGCGAGGAAATAAGGTGAGGGATGAGGATATAAGGTGAGGGGTGAGGGCATAAGGTGACGGGTGAGGACATAAGGTAAAGGATGATGATATAAGGTGAGGGTTGAGGATATAAGCTGACGGGTCAGGATATACAGTGAAAGGATGAGGACATAAGGCGAGGGGTGAGGATATAGGGTGACTGGTGAGGATATAAGATGAGGGGTGAGAACATAAGGTGAGGGGGTGAGGACAGAAGATGAGGATAAAAGGTGATGGGTGAGGATATAAGGTGAGGGTTGAGGATATAAGAGGAGGGGTGAGGACATAAGGTGAGGATATAAGGTATGGGGTGAGGATATAAGGTGACCGATGAGGACATAGGGTGACGGGTGAGGATATAAGGTGTTGGGTGACGATATAAGTTGAGGGGTGAGGGGTGAGGACATAGGGTGAGGATATAAAGTGACGGGTGAGGAAATAAGCTGAAGGGTGAGGACATAAGGTGAGGACATAATGTGAGGGCTGAGGACATAAGGTGAGGGGTGTGAACATAATGTAAAATATATATAAGGATTTTCGTTTAAGAATTATATATTGGCAGAAGGCATTATTATTCCTGGGCGACGGAGTGGGGACAATGTTATGTAAACTAAAAGCAATAGTATCCCACTCCCATTGTACATGATAATGAGTAATGTGAAATATATGTTATATATGATGCCTGAGATTACTGAAGAGATGTTCCTATATAAGAAAACAGTACATGATAATTGACATGTTTCTCTATGCATCCATTAGGAGTGCAATTGGAGAAAAAGTTGCAACTACCTGCCCACCCATGACCATAGGGCGGGCCCAGCACAGCCTCATTTGCATATGCACTCAGGGCACCACCTGCAGCTGAGTTGAGTGACAGCCACCTCCACTGAGGGTTGGCTCCCACCCCATCTGTGGGGGCGCCTGATTGGCTGACTGTGGGACTGCCCAGTCACCTACACTACCTTGGCCCTCTGACCACACTAGCCTCATTCTGAGATTCATGAATTATTCAAGATTCTGCTTCAGACACACTGAAGAGGGAGGACTCTACTCCTGGCTCTTGAGTGAGACACACCTACTCGTGAGCAGGAACCCCAGACACTCTGTCTGATGCTAGCAAAATTCATATATTCCAATTGAGTGTGAACACAGCCATAGGACTCCTGTCCCATGGGCTGTAGGCACTGCTTTCTATACAGGCTAAAGTAGTAATGAGATACTGTGTGGACAGAAAGTAAGGAGTGTGGATGATAGGTCACTGGTAGGTGGACAGGAGTTGATGCCAATAAAACACAACTTCTCCACTGTTTATCTGTGTGACTTGTCTTCATTATTCTGTAGTATTGGTTAATGAGTTGATAGTCAGTATTTGAATAACAGCACCACAGGTGATATGAAGGGGAAGAGTTTTTAATATTATCTGGTGTCCCAAATGCGGCCGGGCATTCAGAAATACTAGAATAAGGTGAGGATATAAAGTGAGGGCTGAGGTCATAAGGTGAGGGGTGACGAGGTAAAGTGAGGGGTGAGGATATAAGGTGAGGGCTGAGGATATATGGTGAGGGGTGGGGACATAAGGTGAGGAGTGAGAATATCAGGTGAGGGGTGAGGACATAAGGCGAGGATATAAAATTAGGGGTGAGGACATAAGGTGAGGGCTGAGGACTTAAGGTGAGGGCTGAGGACATAAGGTGAGGGGTGAGGACTGAACGCAAACGATATAGACGAGTGCTGCTTGTATCACAGATGTCCTACACATGCGCACCACCTGGTTGGCACAAGCAACCAGTAAACATAGTTGACAGTACCAGTCACTGGTTGTTACCATTAAGGTTCAGTAGTTTTCATTTATTCATTTCTGTATTCACAATGACGTGTGAATGTTTGAAAGGCACAAAGTGACAAGATCATAGTGAACTGATTTGTCTGTTTCACTGTTTTGTCAAAACACTGATTTGACTGTAGTTTGTGTATGTAACGAGTGAAATTTGCTACAGAAATATTGACAAGGAGTTTCCTTTCTACATGGTTGTTTTGCCAAAGCAAAGTGAGAAACAAAGATTATAATAATACATAGATGTTGGCAGTATTACTAGTGGTTTTCTTCATAGCATCACAGTTCTGTGGTTATGACTGTCAGGTTTTTTTTGTCAATATATTTACAAAGCGTTAGACTGTGAACTGAAATTCAGTGGATTGGACAGTTTGAAGGGTATAAAAATGGTAAATTTAATTGAGGTATTGCTCCACTGATTTCTCTACAAAACAACTTCTCTCTGCTCTGTTTTGCCAACCAGGCCATTCCGAAGTGCGAGTCACGTGACGTAAACGAGGTGTGCTTGGAGAGTTGTTTGTTTTGTTTATTTTTGTTTTACGTCCTAGCAACATCTAAGGCCATATCAGGACGGTTACTGACTTGTGACAGTATGCACTCATGGTGATGTTTTATAATGTTGCCCGACTGGGAGACCAGGACACCAGCATCATGACCTGATATCCCACTCAGTCACATGATCCTGACACTGAGCCAACCAGTCCTTGCCATATCCTAATAATGCCGAGTGCCTGGCTAGAAAGCGACAAGTATAATTTTTTAAGTCATTGGTTTGACTCGCCCAGGGTTCAAACCCACAAACCCATCGGTTTGGATCCCCCGATCTTCCAAAACAGTAGACGGACGCTCAACTCATTCGGCCACCCAGTCTGGTGTGGAGAGTTGTTGGTATCGGTGTGGTATGCCGGGCGACTTAGCGCGACATCTTCGCAGTGACCCGACATCAGACGGCACATATACTCATAATCGGACTGTGCAGCAGTGAATAGCACACCAGGTGGCAGCACACACAACGTTCGTCCTTACCATGTTGCATAGGTTGACCTTGCTGAAGCTGCAGGCCGAGTGCAAGCTGCGCTGCACGCAGAGTTGGGGCAAGTAGAGCAGACCAGCGACCCACAGCCAGCCACAGGGCACCCACACTAGCACGGACCGCAGCAAGCAGGGCGGGAGCGCTGGATAGGGGGTCTCCAAGGTCAGCGACTCGTCCTGCAAGGTCAACACGCACACAGTCAAACACGAGGCAAAAAATCTTCTTTGATGGAAGGTCTCCAAGGTCAGCTTCTTGTCCTGCAAGGTCAACACACGCAAAGTCAAACACAAGGCAAAAAGCCTTCTTTGAGAGAAGGTCTCCAAGGTCAGCAGCTGGTCCTGCAAGGTCAACACATACACAGTCAAACACAAGGCAAAAAGCCTTCTTTGATGGAATGTCTCCAAGGTCAACATCTCGTCATGCAAGGTCAACATGCGCAGTCAAACACAAGGCTGAAAGCTTTCTTTGATGGAACGTTTTCAAGGTCAGCATCTCTTCCTGCAAGGTCAACCCACACACAGTCAAACACAAGGCAAAAAGCCTTCTTTGATGGAACGTCTCCAAGGTCAGTGCCTCGTCCTCCAAGGTCAACATGCACACAGTCAAACACGAGGCAAAAAGCCTTCTTTGAAGGAAGGTCTTTACAGAACAGCAGGACGTGGGTCACGTGGGGTTGTATTTGGTTTCTGTTAATTGTTTCCTATCTTAAACAAAACCTCACCACAAATATGACTCCCAACTACTCATAATTGCGTGTATGTATGAGGACTGGTGCAGATATGTAAAATCTGACCGTCCCGACGGGCCTAGAGGTGATAACGGCCAGACGCAGCTGGCATACAGTGCCTAGAGCCCCTCACAGGTGGCGCCAGTGTGGCCCACGCTGTACTACACAGGGTCAGTTAGATAGGATACAGTGATATACTATTACATAGGGAACTGAAGATAGATAGTGTCCTTGTTTATATTCCCATAATGGATTATAGAGCACATATATGTATATATATATATGGGTGATGTATAACATATTATGTGTGACATATACATGTGATGTATAATACATTATACGAGTATAAATGAATGGTGAACATATACTGTAGATATCTATTCCTCCTTGGCGCATTTGTGCCCCCTCAGCTGTTGGGTTAATTAGTGGGCGGGGCTGGCCTCGCGTCACACACACTGCAGGAATTATATATATATATATATATATATATATACACAGTAAAACCTCTCTAACAGACCACCTCCATAGATCGACCACTCCCCCATATCGATCGCTTTATTTGGGTCCCATCAATACCACTGTAACCATATTCTAACTCCCTTAATCAACCACCTCCCTAAATCGACCACTTATAGTCGGTCCCAAGGCCGGTCGATTTAGAGAGGTTTGACTGTATATATATATATATGTGTATATATATATATATATATATATATATATATATATGTGTGTGTTAATCAGAATAAGATTTGAACACTATTCTCCTCGTGATTATGGTCTTTGCTGCAGACACGGCGTTAAAGCTGCATAGTCCGATGAAATATCAAATTTTCAAAACCAAACCAATGATCTAGATTTGATTTTAAATATCTAACTCAGATACTTATGCACTTATTAAACATTTGTTTCCACGTAGAAGGCAATACTAAGTCAATTTAACAGAACCTGTTACTGCAGAAGTCTATGGTGTCAGAGTTTTGGCAAGCTTGCCAAAACTAATTTTCCACATTTGCACCCAAAATATCTCAAAAGTTTACCATTTAAAATAAAAGTAACTTTGAACTAATGTAAAGTAGATACTAGTGATCGATGTAATATATTTACCTCAGAAAAAGTACAGAAATTCAAAACCATCGGACTATGTAACTTTAAGCAATCACCACTAACTAACGAGTATAAAGATACGAAAGGGAATGTTACTTATTATTACGATTATTGTTATACTTATATTCCATAAGATGCAACACTGTACTTGTGGTGCCATCTCGGCCCACCTCTCCTCAACCGGATGTTGACCAGTGTCAGTCGCACCAGAGGATTTGTGTGTATGTCTATGTATGTGTGTTTGTGTGTATAATAAATAGGGCAAATCGTAACAGCACCAGCTAATTAACGAGAGACTCGAAAAGCGGCCGCAGATTCACACGCTGCATGGTTGCAATGGAAATGGTTTGATCCGAAACCCATTTCTGAACATACAAACATAAATGTTTGCAATTTTTGTATATTTTGTTTTATTTAGCAACACCTCGAGAGCACATTAATGTTTATATCATCGGCTATTGGATATCAAACATATGGTCATTCTGACATATTTCTATGGAGGAAACCTGCCGCCACCACAATCATAGGCTACTCTTTTCGATAAGCAGCAAGGGGTCTTTTATATGCACTTTCCCACAGACAGGACAGCTCATACCCCAGCCTTTGATGAAGCAGTTGTGGACCACTGGTGAGAATGGAAAGTAGCCCAAACTGCAAATGGGTCCACTGAGCAGGATCGATCAGATAATCCATATCTTCACAGGTGGACACTCTACCACCTGAGCTACTTCCCGCTCTCTAAATGTGTGAAATAAAACAGGCCTATATCCCGTTTGTGCAACGCGGGAAGGAGAGCGCATGTGACGCTGCGTGAACCTACCCAGAATGCATCGTGCGGCGTCCGATTACCGCAGAACTGAGGCCAGATGACGAGCGCTGACATCGTGTCTGTGCAGCAAGGTGATTGCGGCAGGGTAGTGTCCCAGCAGCTGTCACTGTCTCTGCCACTGTCACTGTCACTGATACTGTCAGTTTCTCGATGCTGAGTGAACAGCCAGCTTACTTCCACAGCAGTTTGGCGTGAGTAGTATAGAGAGGACCGATATTACGTAATCGTCCCGTGTCAGAGGTCCGACGCGAGACAAAGACCTTAACTGACCCCTCTGTGGAAGGACACTGACCTTAAATGACCCATTGCGTGTTTGCAGGATGGCCATCTGTTTTAGGTTGAACTCATTTGACCTTTTTGACTGGATTGATGACATCCATGTTCTACCTTGCAGGATGGCCATCTGTTTTTGGTTGAACTCATTTGACCTTCGCTTGCAGGATGGTCATTTGTTTTGGTCTTCGCTCTGAAGTGTGTGACACATTTCATGAAAGCTGTCTGCAAAAGTGTTGAAGTGCTGCTGGCTTTTGTTATTCTTTGAAACTTTCTGTCTTTTACTAGTATCATCATCATTAACATCTTCAACATTTTCATCTTTCCTGAATTGTGGAGAGAAAAAGCAGCAGCAGAAGATGATGATGTTGATGCAACAGGAGTAGAAATATAATTCCCATGTTGTACTCGCATATGTCTATTAAGAATTCTACTATTCTCCAAAATTTCTGAACATAGAGAACATCAAATTCTATGTATCTTCATATGTCTCAATAAATTTCTCATGTGAGAAAAACTGATTTCACATTCTCCTCACTTGAAAGTGTTGAAACTAGTAATAGTACAAGTATCAGCAGGAATAGTAGTGGTAGTAGTAGTAGTAGTAGTATCAGCAACAGCAACTGATTGTGGTTTTGAACATGATCGTGATCGTGATCAATTTCTGGAAGTGCATCTATTCTCATGTCTTCTTCGTCCCAGCAAGGAATGGAATACCTTCCAACATTGATTGCAAGTGAGCGATTGTAGTGATGCGCAACATGCGTAGACTCTGGAGTGATGCTTCTGCAAACCTGAAGCGGAAGTAAAAATCTTTGAGCATGTGTCGCATAAATGCCCCTGAAAATAAATAAATAACAATTTCATAGTAAATATTAATTGATTTTCTTATTCTTCTGTTTTCAGCTTGAATGGGAGGAAAGTAAAGGAGGGAAGGAAGAAAGAAAGAGAGAGAGAGAGAAAAGGAAAGGATAATCATTTATTCGGTCATTCATTTTTAGTACGATTTCTATTGAAGGCCATATCAAACTTGTGAAAATATATATATTTTATATAATAAAAACTGAGCACACATACCTGTTGCTTCTCCATTGTAATCTTTCATATATTATTATTCATTCATATTGAATACTTGCTTGAAGTAATGGTGGAATTCTTGACTGACTGAGTGATTAGGAAGATGTGCTAGTCTTAAAGTGAGGGGAAAAAACGGTCAAATGAGTTCAACCAAAAACAGATGTCCATCCTGCAAGCGAAGGTCAAATGAGTTCACCCAGAAACAGATGGCCATACTCCAAGGTAGAATGGTGACGTCATCAATCCAGTCAAAACGGTCAAATGAGTTCAACCAAACACAGATGACCATGCTGCAAGTGAAGGTCAAATAAGTTCAACCAAAAACAGATGGCCATCCTGCAAGGTAGAATGGTGACGTCATCAATCCAGTCAAAAAGGTCAAATGAGTTCAACCTAAAACAGATGGCCATCCTGCAAACACACAATAGGTCATTTAAGAGGGGTCAGTTAAGGTCATTGACCCATGTCGGACCTCTGATGCGGGACGATTACATAATATGGATCCATATCGGTCCTCTCTAAACTACTGGTGTGGACTGACTCGGGCTGACCGACTCTCGTACCGACACCGCGCTCCAAGCTCCACATAAAGGTCAACAACACTTGGAAGGTGGCTGTAAATATAGAAGATTAATGCTGTCAAGAGCTTATCTCACCATATATCACACAGACTCGGTTAATGCCCAATGCACTCGTCGGGCTCTCAGTGGCCAGTCGGTTATTTGTACCGTTTTATTCACGAAGAACAAACTGGGGGGGGGGGGGGGGGGGGGGGGGGAGAACCATGAACGAAGTAAGTGAATGAATAGGCCCTAATGGCGCAACAGTGTTTGAACAGTGTTTGAACAGGTGTTTTACATGCCCCTCGTGTCGGAATAGGGAACTATGGGCATAGGTTAAAGCAGGTATTGTCAGGAGATGTGAACAAATAGAGCGACAACACTCCAAAGGCAATTAAATATTTGAATAAAAAACATTTGAACAACGTTTAACCAGCTACGCCATTTCACAGCAGTAAAACCTAGTCTTGGAATATCGTACTTTACTTTTGCCATATATAGTTTCCTTATCTTTTTCTAAGTATACAAAGACAGCAGTGGTTGGTGTTCTCCGTGGTGGAGTGTTTAGAGTGTCTGACTTTTTTCTAGCTCAGACTCCTAATCTGAGGGTCGGCGGTTTGATTCCCCGTGCCCCCAGCTCTGCCACTTTGGATTTCCACTGCTGTGTATAACTTACAGCGTCATCAAAGGCCGGTTGCTCTCATACCATGTCTATATGGTGTGGGAGGTTAAAAATCCCTTGGGTCGGTAAAAGTGTAGGCTCAGGCTTTCTATCGACCAGCAGTGGAATGAGGAAGACCAGTCATCTATGACTGAAATTTCCCCTGCTTAAACAACTAATGGACCAAAAAAAACAACAACAAAAACTTAAAGAATCACTGATTCAAGTTGGCAAGCTCTCTATTATGTAAGTACAGTGAATTTTATTTAAAGCGTGCATATTTATGGTTGCACCCTAACCAGATGGGGTAGCAATGTGGGTATGGTACGTGGGGCACAATAGTTACTCCTGTAAAGGCCCTGTCACACATCACCGGATTGGGGGAAACAGAAAGAAACCAAACAAAGTCCGTTGATATCCGGCAAAGTCCGGTTTGTGTCCGTACAAGTTTTGAACATGCACAAAACTTGGAACGGATGGTGCTGGATTGACGTCTACGTTTCTTGTCTGGTTTGAGTCCGTTTAGTCTGCTTACCATTCATTAGCTATCTGTTCATGTCCGTTTCATGTCCGTTCATCCAGCGGCCTTTGACCCGATATCACAACATTTTGACACATTTTAATACATTTTGATACTTATTACACCCAAATACCACCGGACTAGACAATTATGTCCGTTGCTCAATCCGGCATAGTGTGACAGGCACTATTATACCCTGTCATATAGTTGATGACAGGGTTGCTAAGCACCCCATTAAAAATGGTGTCGGAAGGAATGGGGTATGGAAATAACACATGAATTTGCCACCCAATGTGCTAAATATATGGTTCACATACTTAGCTAGTGTAGCCTGCTGGGTTTGAAGTCAATAAGTTATTAAATCATGTAGATTACTACACTTAAAAGTCGAATCGAGACCTTTCTGAGGCTACCATCTTGGTTAGTTTTGCTTAGCATTCTCGTTCATTTCCCAACTCTACACCAATATAGATCTCAGTCTCATGTATAAAAGATCCAATGATGAACAATATGTTGACCATACAAACAGAGTAACCAGACAGAGCGGTGCTACACTTCTAAAAACACCCATGCCACTAACAAACAAACTGACTAAAGCACCGATTTACAGAGGTGGCACATTGTGGAATAAACTTCCAGTGAGGACAAGACAGTCCACAAGTCTCCTTGAATTTAAAAACTTTATGAAAATACAACCGGCCTGTCAGACCCTGACACGGTTATAGGTATTCTAAAGGCCTTCCTTGCCCTGACCCTTGTACATACATATATATATAAATGTTCTCAAATGCACTATACAGCTCTGCATGCTGATCCCCTTCCCGCCCTTACCCCACCCCTACTACACCTTCTTTCAAAACCTATTACCTAAAATTTTCCTTTAAATTGACATAAAACCTGTCTGATGTAAGTCCCCACTGCAATCTCAGACTGCGATCCCATCATTAGGCCACACAGAACGGAACACTTGTGATGGGATAAAAAAAAAAAAAAATTTAAATGGCCAGGTTTCCGCATTTGGTATTGGTGATTGGATCCACTGATTTGCATATTTGCAATATAGTATATATATATATGTGTATTGTAGATATGTTATATCTTTTTGAAAAGAGAAGAGAGAAAACAAAGGAAGAAAGAAGTGTTTAAACACAATTCTAGAGTCATCTTGTACATTTATTGATGCATGCTCACCAAGTGCATAATACATATGTTGAACTGGAATTGCATGCAGTTACTATTACGACAAATAGTCAATTTATATTATGCTTCTATTATCGAACAGGTTTTTCATGTGGTTATTATTGCAACTGATATTGTCATTTATGTACCAACAAATTGTAATTAACGGCCGGAAGACCAGTGCTCTGGCGCTGACAAAAGACATTATTCGCTGAATAAAATACATTTAGTAAAAAAAAAAATAGATAACATTGTGTGCTGAAACCAGTTATTCCATAACTTTGTTAAGGCGATGCATATGTCAACTGAGTTTTTGTTCAGATTTAGACTAGGTTGTCACTCACCCTAACTCTGAGTAGGGGTGAATCTTTTATCTAGTAGAGCACCTGTCCCCAGTGTTGCAGCTAGGACATAGGGTCAATTATCAGCCAAGTCAAACAAAAAAGACTTGGATAACTGACAATTGTCATTAAGTGATCTGGAACTCGGCATTATGAGGATAGGGCAAGGACTAGTTGACTCAGTGACAAAATAATGTGTCTGCGTGGCATATCTGGCCATTGTGCCAATGACACGATATCTAAGTGTGGCAGTACTATAAAGTCGCCATGGGTGCGCACTGTCACAAGGCTGTAACCGTCCTAATATGTCCTTAAATGTTGCGAGGAGGCAAACCCCCCAATAACCCATATTCTCTGTAGTTGATGCAAAAGACGGGTTCCTCCAAGTTGCACTGGATGAGCTATCATCTCTGCTTACCATGTTCTGGACTCCATTCGGAAGATACAAGTGGAACAGATTAACATTCGGAATAAGCAGTGCCCCAGAAGAATTTGAGCAAAGATTTACCAAAGGACTGGAGGGAATAGCAGTGGTAGCAGATGACATTCTAGTATTCGGCTGTGGAGAAACATACAAAGAAGCTGAAGAATATCATGACAAAGCGATGATCGCACTCCTCGAATGAATGAGAAAGAAGAATCTGAAGCTGAACAGTCAAAGCTGAAGTTCAAGGAAAAGCGGGTAACCTACATGGGTAATGTCCTCACAGATCAAAGAATTAAGCCAGATCCACAGAAGATCCAGGGAATCAAGGACATGCAATGACCAGAAAATGCAGCTGCAGTCCTAAGACTTCTGTCAGCATCCCGCCCTGCCACACACACACCCGCGACTACCATGACCTCGACATGGTCAACTTGCTGGAGTTTGGCTTCTCCGCCAACTACTCTGCCAACACCCCCCCCCCCATGCCCCACTTACACTAACCACTGGGAGGCCCGCGAGCATGAGACCCATCTCTGGCACTTCGTCACCACTGAGCTGGCCCAGTGCCCTCGCCGGCCCCTTCCACATCCCCACCTTCACCCCCTGGGCGCAGGTGTCCCCAATGATGACCCGGCCCAAGTCAGAATCAGGGAAGATGAGGGTCATAGTCGACCTCTCCTACCCTCCCAGAGGCAGTGTCAACGCCGGCATCCCCCGACGGGAGTAACTCGGGAGACCCCACACCTATAAGCTTCCCTGTGTCGCAGATATGGGGCACTGCTTCCTCCACGAAGGCGACGGCACTTACATATGGACCGCGGACATCTCCAGGGCCTACCGACAAATAAAAGTGTGGTTACCTATAATACTTGTGCATTACTGAGTAGCCTATGAGCTACGAACCTATGTCGGGAAGTCTCCTCCCAGCTCACAAAGAAACGTCAAACTGACATCAGTATAAGGTTATTGAATGTAACAATAACGTTATAAAAAACTGTCATATAAATGTTATTTTATAACGTTATAGTGACTTTTTTAACGTCACTATGAAGTTTTTGTTTAATGCTAGTGCAACGTTTTTTAACATCAATAGGACGCTTTTTATAACATTCAAGAACCCTTTTATGATGACATAAACATGTTGTATAAAGATAATAATAACACTGAGCAAAACATAAAATGATTATAGTCTCTTGAGTTACAATCTTCCTCAAATTTGGCACAGTATTACAATAACCATTCGGTGAGACAAATAGATATTATTTATATCAATATTATATACAAAAATATGGAAAATAATGGATTTTGATTGAACATATAAAGACAAATTGTCGGAAAACCAAATATATCAATTTGATAAACCTTTAGATGTTCATGGTAGCTTAACGAATTGGTCTATCTGCGTATAAATTAATAGTGCACATCATCTGGAGGTCATACACATCATACTAACAATAAAGCATCATAGTGACGTCATAATAATGTTATAGAATGTCAGAATAATGTTATTAAAAAACGTCATATAAATGTTATTTTGTATGGAGGAAAAAACGTCATATAACGTTATTTTATAACGTTCTAAAGACGTTTTTTAATGTCATTGTGATGTTTTCATCTAACATTGCATGTTAAATGATAATGGAAGATTCATAGCCATGTTGCCCTGAGTACCAGGTATACAATGCTAAACAATGTTACGTAATTTAATGCAGGTTAGTTTCGCATTAAATGGTCATGAGATGCTTGGCCCAGGTCATCCCGTCCTCATTGCCAAATGTGAAGTGAAGATCGCACCAATATCAACTAGATTAAGTTGGATTAGGTTTGGGTATACTTTATATCTCACATGTCTTTACACTCTTCCAAGATGGCTACCCTCTGTCTCAGTCACAATATACCACAAAACATTACAATACATGCTATAATGTCAGTATAACGTTACTATGATGTTATAACATTACAATACATGGTATAACATCAGTATAACGTTATTGCGACGGTATAATGTGCCATAACCAAATACTAACGTTAGCCTAGCGCTACCTACAGTTATGTGTTAGCTGGGCTGCGCCTAGCAAATCCCCGCCTAGCAACAGCCACGGTCACATCAAGGCAGGTTGGGGCCTACCGACTTGTGTCAGTGCACACTCGTGGCGACTCCATGGTGTTAACCAACAGGGCGATCAGGCCAGTGGCTCCATGAACTGATTGATATCCCATTCAGTCACATTATCCTGATACTGAGCTAACAAGTCCTTGCCCTATCCTAGTAATGCCAAACGCCAGTCTAGGTAGCAACACATATCAATTTTCCAAGTCATTGGTTTGACTCGGCTTGGATTCGAACTCCCAGCCTTCCGCACGGAAAGCCTGCGTTCTACCGATTCGGCCAGCGCGTCCGGTTGATGTGATATATTATAGGCCTACTAGAGTCTTGGAAATCACAACAGGCTCATTGTGATAGGCTCAATAACAATCCGATACAGGTCCTTGAGTTTGTATCGATTGAAACTAACCCGAGTGATTTACTGAAACTTAGGGGCCGTGCACAAACTACGTCACGCTAGGAGGTGGGTGGGTGTCTAGCAGATCATGGGATGTTTGTTGTGTTTGTTTATTGGAGCTTTACATCCTGGCAACATCTAAGGTCATATCAGAATAGGTACAGAATGAGTGACAGTGCACACTCATGGTTAATTGATAGTGCTGTCCCACTGGAAGACCAGACCACTGGCACCATGACCCAATTTACCACGTTTACAACTCAGTTTCATTTTCCTGATACTGAGGCTAGGTAGTGACAAATTTTGTTGTAAATAATTGGTTTAACTCGGCCGGGTTTCGAACTCCCGAGTTACCGATTGTGCCACCGCGTCTGACAGAAAGCACTACTTGAGGGCGGAGATGGTCTGGGTGATGGTGTTGGTGCATCACGTGATGACATTGGGTGCCAGGAGGGGCCGGGTTATGCTCATCACGACGTTGGTTGATGCCCGTATATATGTCAAAAGAAACCTTAGAGAGGATAAAGGCATACTACTAAGCATGACATGGGTGAGCGGGTGTACACAATGGCCACCATAAGCCCCACATAGGGTGTGCATTTCTCCTTGTGTTTAGAAAAAGGAAATGCTACCCGCTGTAATATATGCGTAAACGACATCCAGGCACGAGCAGAGAACAAAGAAATATGTAAATGAGATGATGTCAGAGGGACAGGGTGCCGGCAGTTCAGGTCCCTGGACAGTGAATAAAACATTCAGTAGGCCCTATCCAGAAGTCAAAGTGTTCAGACGTCATACTTTTACATCGTGTCAGATAAGGACAATCCCACCTTCAAACACACTGCCGGCCCTCAGACCACCAGGTCAGCTCATCCTCTGCAACAACGCACGATCGAACTGGAAAACGTGGATCAGAGCATATAATATATATGCCACGGTTTCAGGAGTAGTTACGAAAACAGAACGAGTGCAATGCTGTATCTTCCTTCACGTTGTGGGCGAAGAATCCCAGAAAGTTTTCACCAACATGGCCATCATGCTTGCCGAGCAGGACAAGATCGGGCAGTTAACGGAGGCATTTCAAGCATACTGTACCGGTAAATCAAACTTAATAATAATACGTTACCCTTTCAATTCACATAATCAAGCCAGCGAAAATATGTCCACATATATCACGGCCCTCAGGGACAGAGTGAAAGATTGTGAATATGGACCGATTGAAGAATTGCTGTAGCCCGATCGCTTGGTTGCTGGTGTCAAGAACATGACGTTGAGAAACAAGATGCTTTAAACAGCAAATCTCACACTCGAAAAGTGCATTAATATGTGCGAACTCACTGAATTTAGTGCTAACCAATTCGAAGAAAAAAAATCAGACGTGGAGGTCAAAGAAATCGATGGTCTGAACAGATATGCAAATGTGCGTATCGGCGCACCAGTGGTTCGCCTGGCTGGGCCGCCATCTTGGAAAGCCGGAAACACCACCGGAGCAAGCGAATTCAAGATTCAATGTCAAAACAGTGGTTACGAACACCGACATGGATTTTGTCCGGCGAAGGGCAAGATTTGTGTTGCCTGCAAGAAGGTCGGGCACTTCGGGAAGGTTTACCAGAGCAAACTTGGCAGGGTCGATGAGTTGACCATGGAAGAACCCAACCCTCACAACATCGAACAAGACCCAGATCCGGCGGAAGCCAATGTGTTGACGACGGATCTGTTTGTCGGTATTATCGAGCGCAACACCGAACAAGACACCAAGCTCTGATATGTGATGGTCTGACGAGGAACGTCTTCGACAGGATTGAATCGGTGTGACTGACGAACACCAGGTGTTCGCCTGTGACATTCTCGGGGCATCTGATCACTCCCGATGGCGAGGCTTCGGTCGAGATCGACAGCAGAGATTTTGTATTCCAAGTGGTGAGAGACTGCCAACCTATTTTGGGTAAACAGGCTTGTGCTGTTTTGAACCTGTTGGAATGGATTGATGAGCTGAACTCTAGCATGCCGACAAACATTTCCACCCCAAACAATGTCTACAGCACACAAGCCGACGATCTGGTAAGCAAATATAACAATGTTTTTCAAGGTTTAGGCCTGATAAAATCAAATGCTGTCATTCATATTGACAAATCCGTACAACCTGTTGTTGACCCGCCGAGGATGATTCCGTATGCAATACAAAGTAAGGTGCATGACAAACTAAAATGCATGGTAAAAATGGGTGTTATTGTCAAACAAACGGAGCGAACTGAATGGGTAAATTCCATAACCAGGTAGAGGCCACGTCTTGGATTTCAAAACGTCTTGAAAAATCACCCGACCACACTTTACCTGACCACACTTTACCTGACCCGACTTTACCTCAGCTCACTTTATCTGACCTGAGTTTACCTGACACGAGTATACCCGACCCAACATTACCCGACCTGATGTTACCCACCTGGACTTTACGTTGAGGCGGGTAATGTTGAGGCGGGTAACGTTGAGGCGGGTAACGTCGAGGCGGGTAACATCGAGGCAGGTAACATTGAGGTGGGTAATGTCGAGGCCGGTAAAGGCCCTGTCACATTACGGCGTATGGCGGGAGCGTATTGAAAACCTACGTAGGTCCTGCGCGTGCCGGCCTATAATGACATTTGGTGACCTTTCGGGTGGTTTTGAGCGTATGTGAAACCTACGAGGAGCGTACGAGGAGCGTATGAGGAGCATATGGGAGCGTGCTGTGACATTTTTTGACAGTATTGGCCATACGCCCTCATAGGTCGAGTTTTTTTGAGCATGCACAAACAAATTTGGACGGACGGATTTATGAAAGCGTATGGCGGCGTATGCCTCATACGCTTCACATAAGCCGGCATCTGGCGGCATCTGGCGGCGTATGAGTAGCGTATGAGTAGCGTATGCGTAGCGTATGAGTAGCATATACGGCGTATGCTGACGTATATGACGTAACGCACCTACGCCGCCATATGCTCCCGCAAAAAACCCTAATGTGACAGCCCCCTTAAGGTCGAGGCGGGTAACGTCGAGGCAGGTAACGTCGAGGCGGGTAACGTCGAGGCGGGTAACGTCAAGGCGGGTAATGTTGAGGTGGGTAACATCGAGGCGGGTAACATCTAGGCGGGTAACATCGAGGTGGGTAACATCGAGGCGGGTAACGTCGAGGCGGGTAACGTCGAGGCAGGTAACGTCGAGGTGGGTAACGTCGAGGCAGGTTACGTCGAGGCGGGTAGCGTCGAGGCGGGTAATGTTGAGGCGGGTAATATCGACTCGGGTAACATCGAGGCGGGTAACGTCGCGCCTCGAGGCGGGTAGCGTCGAGGCGGGTAAAGTCGAGGCAGGTAATGTCAAGGCGCGTAACATCGAGGCGGGTAACATTGAGGCGGGTAACGTCGAGGCGAGTAACGTCGAGGCGGGTAACGTCGAGGCGGGTAACGTCGAGGCGGGTATTGTCGAGGCGGGTAACGTCGAGGCGGGTAACGTCGAGGCGGGTAACGTCGAGGCGAGTAACGTCGAGGCAGGTAACATCGAGGCATGTAACGTCAAGGCGGGTAACGTCGAGGCGTGTAACGTCGAGGTGGGTAACGTTGAGGCGGGTAACGTCGAGGCGGGTAACGTCGAGGCGGGTAACGTCGAGGTGGGTAACGTCGAGCGGGGTAAAGTGTAGTCGGGTAAAGTCATGTCGGGTGAACTCAGGTCGGGTGAACTCGGGTCAGGTGAAGTCAGGTCAGGTGAAGTCGGGTCGAGTGAAGTCGGGTGGGGTGAAGTCGAGTCAGGTGAAGACGAGTCGGGTAAAATTGACCTGGGTAAAGCTGATCCGGGTAAAGCAGAGCCGTGTAAAGCAGAGCCGGGTAAACCTGAGCCGTGTAAAGTAGAGCCGGGTAAAGCCCACTCATCGAAGTAATATATAATAAATATCAGATTAATCACGAACGCTTAACTATTCCTCCGCAAATTTATATTCGTATAATTCTTATACCTCAAATAATTATGCATTACAAAAAAAAGTAGTATGACATTCTTTAAAAAAAAAGTATTGCAGTTCCAAGATTCGAACTGGTTACCCTCTGATCTTGAGACCAACACTCTGCCATCTGAGCTACAGAGGAACTGCTAAACCCAGTGGGGTCCAATTGGTGGGAGGTCCTGACAGCATGTGAATAATGAGCAAACAGTATGGATAGAAATAATCTGAAAACAATTAAAAAGTAAGGATAATAAATCAATCAATTTAAATATAAATAAAATAAAATTTAAATAAATATCACCACATCATCATTGACAAGCATGGTGTGGCTAGAGGGGCTGGTGGGGGTGTGGATTGCAGACCAGTGTTGCTGTGTGGGTATTGTTTTACTTTGTGTGTGTGGTTGGGGGGGGGGGGGAGGTGTCAGCTGGGGCAACCATGCATGACTACCACTAACCTGGTCTATATGGCTGGCAGGGTTACACCAACACAAAGAAGCTAGGGTGGGGATGCATCTGTAAACTGACTAACTGAAAAACTTAGTGGGATGTGGGTCATGGTCATTGAGCCATGACTGCTGCCAAACCTTGTTTTTAAGTTTGAGGATAGGGGTACTACCAGTACCAGTATATCCATACATATATGTATATATATATGCACATATAGATGTCCATATATACACATATATACACATATATATATATGTGTATATATGTGTGTATATACATACCTACATGTATGTATGTGTATATATGTGCATATATACACATATATACACATACATGCACATATATATGCGCATATATGTATATATGCATATATATGTGTATATATTTATATATGCGTATATATACGCATATATATGTGTATACATACATATATACATGTATATATGTGTATATATGCATATATATGCACATATATGCACATATATGCGTGTATATCACTATAATTATGCCTATATATGCATATATATATGTATATGCATATATATATATATATACATGTATATGTCTGTCTGTATATGCACATACACATATACTGCATGGTGGATATACCACACAGAGAGAAATCTCACTTTGCACCCACACCCACACACACACCCACACCCACACACACACCCAGCTCCAGAGGCCATCCTTGTGTAAGTAGACTGCTAAAACAACAACCCATCTGCCTGTGTACATTAGACTAATGGCATATATGATACTATTCATCATGATTTGTTCATATTGTTGGTTATTTCTCATTAACTATGTCCAGGATTTTGATTCTAAGAAAAATACTTGTTTAAATAGACCATGGTGTTTCACCAGTAAAAATGACTAATTCCAGAATAAAAACAGCACAATGTTATAGGCCAAATAAGATAATCTCTTTATTTTAATGTAGTTTTAATTGAATATTATGAACATACTATACACATGAGCATTTTCTTCACATGTACTTTGAAGAGCTACTTATAGCCATTTTAATGATGTATTTTGTTAGGTTCCATCTTCAATATTAAAGTAGTGGCAGACTGTGACAGGTCACCCCTATTGGTTTCTACATGTAAACTGGCTTGGTTTTTCAGAACGTCTTGCTTTTTCAAGACGTTTTGAAATCCAAGTCGTAGCCCCTACCTGATAACCATTGTTAAGAAACCTAACAAAATAAGAATCTGTCTGGATCCAACAAAATTGAACAAAGCCATCAAAAGAGGACCATTCCCAACTAAAACTATTGACAAAATTATCGGCAAAATGGCGAACGCACAATATTCCTCACTTTTAGACGCCATGACACATGACATGAAAACATATTTTCAGCTGGCATTGCTCAACTATAGGAATACTCCCTTGCCCATGCTTAATGCATCTCCAGCTCAGTTGCTCATGAGCAGGAGGCTAAGAGGAAGACTCCCTATGTCAGAAGATAATTTGATACCCAAAACACAAAATCCCAAGAAATCACAGATGACTAAACGTCAACAGAGTCAAAAAAGTGTTCACGACAAAAAGTGTGCCGATAAACTATTCAGTAACGAGAAGCAAAATCTTTATACCCTCTGGAAAATCTTTGAAGACATCATCAACCTACATAAAGCAAAAATGAAAAATCAAATTGACAAACTAATCTATAACAATAAAACAATGACAAACAATGAAGATATCGCCAGCACATTAAATGAACACTTTTGTTAAATTCGTGAAAAACTTGCAGCAAAACACACCAGTAATAGCATAGCACACAAGCAATATCTTAAACACCCAAACTCACATAGTTTTTTTCTTAGTCCCACAAATGAACAAGAAACCCTAGAAGAAATAAAGAAACTAAATCCTACTAAGTCAAGTGGACATGACAATATTTCGGCAAAAATAATTAAAGAGTGTGACACTCTACTTGCACCATATATCTCACCCATAATAAACCTATCATTTGAAAATGCTACTGTTCCTAAGAATCTGAAAGTTGCAAAAGTAATACCCATCCATAAGAAAAATGAGAAATACCTAGTTGATAACTACAGGCCAATCAGCCTACTCAGTACCCTAAACAAATTAATGGAAAAACTAATGTACAAAAGAGTTTACCAATTTCTTAACAAATACAAAATATGATACAAATACCAATTTGGATTTAGAGAGAATCACTCAGCAATAATGGCCCTGACTGAAATCTTAGACAATATACTACAAGACCTTGAAAATGGGAAACATGTTGCAGGAGTCTACTTAGACATGAGCAAAGCATTTGATGCCGTAGACCATGACATCTTACTCTCGAAACTCAGATACAACAGAATTTGAGGCCAGGGACTTAAATGGTTTGAGAGTTACCTAAGCAATAGAAAGCAATTTACATACATAAACGGTAAATGATCCAATGAGACGAGGGCGCTCTCTCTTTCTGTAACCAGAAGACAGTTGAGAATAGAGGATCTGCTTTGGTATCCTGTCTGATGACATCCTCATGAGGTGTCCAGTCCACCGGAGATTCTTTTTGATCAGAAGATCTTCCATAGAGGGCAGCCCTGTCCGTTCGAGTATTTCCTTATTTGTCACTTTGTCCTTCCAGGTTAGCCTCATGATTGAATGCAGATGTCGCATCATGAAGGCACGCAGCTTTTTCACCTGTCGTCTGTACACTGTCCAGGCCTCGGCTCCATATAGTAGGGTGGATAGCACAATTGCATGGTAGATCTTGCCTTTGACCCGAATGGACAGATGGTGGTTGTTCCAGTCTCTGGCGTAGTTGGCCGAAAGATGCGCTAGCCTTGGCCATCCTCCTCTGTATTTCAGCATCAATGCATCCATCACTTGATATAGTGCTTGCGAGGTAGGTGAATTCCGGAACAGAGTTCAGCTTGTTTCCATCAACCATGATCTCCTCCTCTCATGTTCTTGTAGAGTTGGGTTGGTACAGCGCCTCTGTCTTCTTGATGTTAATCTTCAGGCCGAACTTCTTTAATAGGACATAGTTGTCATTAAATAGTCATATAATTTAAAATACCAAGTGGCTATGGCAAAGAACATATATATAATTTACCCTTATTAACATACATACAAAATAACTAGTGATACTGCATGTAAGTACATGAATCCATGACACGGTATACATATAATATTCCTGTCATTACTTTATTTTTTACTAACTGTGAACAGACGCATCACTATCTCATCATAATCATTAGTTAAAAATGTAGCTTAAGTTTAATCATCTGATATTGTCATCACTTGTTCATTCACATCATGGAGACCAACTAGATAAGCATCGCTTTTCTGGGATCCTTTCTATATGTAATGAATTTGTATGCATTTATTGTATCACTTCAGTTTATTGTAAACATACTTTGCAGAGAGTTAAAATATAAGAATTCAATTGAAAGCACACAAGCCATTGAGAACTGGTGATAATGTCAAATACAAAAACCATGAGGGTGAATGGAAAAAAGGGGTCATTTTGGGGCGTACAGGAGTTTCAGGAAGAGAATACCAAATTCTGAACGAGTTGGGTAACATATTGTATAGAAACAGAGTACAAGACATAAGGGCACCAGAGGCCATTCAGACCGAACCAGCCAGACAGGTACAGAACATGCCGAAAGGCCGGAGAGATGTAAACAACGTAGCTAATATAACTAGGTCAGGTTGGGTGATTAGGCCGGCGGACAGGCTAGACCTCTAAAGGTTAGACAGCTGCCAGCTGTAATGACACACTAAAACTATGTGCATGTTGGCATTAAGATTTATTTTCAGAAAATATGTTCATTGTTTATTTCAAAGTTCACATTATGTCAAAGGGAGGCTACGTAGCCAGACAATAACCCAAAGGGCATGAGTGAATGGGTATGTGCGGACATTGGCTAAACATGGTCAAAGACTACATTACGGCATTATGTCACTATATGTGTTATTTTCATATTGTGCTTTAACCTGTAAACCCAATGAATATGTAACCATTTTGAAGTATATATGTTTACATCTAAAAAATACTTGTGATGGGGGCGATGTAATATATGCGTAAAAGACATCCAGGCATGAGCAGAGAATAAAGGAATATGTAAATGAGATGACGTCAGAGGCACAGGGAGCCGGCGGTTCAGGTCCCTGGACAGCGAATAAAGCATTCAGTATCCAGAAGTCAAAGTGTTCAGATGTCATACTTTTACAACCACCACCCTCCTTTGGATGGAACCACTGTATGCTATCGGCCTTCAGGGCCCCTTCTCAGCTTAGTGGTTAAACCCGCCACTAACTAGCACATGTCCATCCATACCACATTAACATGTTGCGAGGAGCGGGTCGTAGCTCAGGCAGTAGAGTGTCCACCTGTGAAAGTGTGGATCATCCGATCGATCCTGCTCAGTTGACACATTTGCCGTTTGGGCTATTTTCCGTTCCAACCAGTGGCCCACAGCTGGTTCATCAAAAGGCTGTGGTATGTGCTGTCCTGTTTGTCGGAAAGTGCATATAAA
Source organism: Branchipolynoe longqiensis (assembly GCA_030323885.1). Classification (NCBI taxonomy): domain Eukaryota; kingdom Metazoa; phylum Annelida; class Polychaeta; order Phyllodocida; family Polynoidae; genus Branchipolynoe; species Branchipolynoe longqiensis. The sequence goes on along the minus strand of CM059199.1, from coordinate 15,678,332 downwards.
ATACCCCTTGCTGCTTATCGGAAAGAGTAGCCTATATGTGGTGGCAGCAGGTTTCCTCCAAATAATTATTTATGTCAGAATGATTGACTTCCAATAGCCAATGATAAAAATCAATGTGCTCTAGAGGTGTCGTTAAATAAAACTAAATTTTGTGGAGATGTTGCGGGAACAGAAAACCGCCACCACTGACTACATGGCTGGTTGGCAAAGCCCCAGCCACAACTACCTGGACGAGCCCCGGATTTTTAGCCGGACCACCCCCGACTGTCCCGGACAGCCCTGGATAAAATCGCTATTTTGGTAGTTTTTGGCCTCGCAGTCACACGTACCCAGATGAGCCACGGACTACAAGTCACCGCGGATGAGCCCCAGACAACCCCCGGACTACCCGGATTAACCCCGGACAACCCCTGGACGAGCCCCGGATGATAACCTGAAATGCGGGACTCATCTTGGGGTAGTCCGTGAGTAATAGATGGTCATCCGTGGCTATCCATGGTTAATCCGTGGTCATCCAGCATGTCCGGATCTTATCCGGGCAGTCCGGGAGTGGTCCATGGCTATGTCGGGGCTAGTCTGGGTTAAACCGTGACTAAAATGTGGCTCATCCGGGGCAAAACAGCCCCGGACTGGCCCGGACGTGGCACGGACTACTCTCAGGGTCCGGGGCTCGTCCGGCCCCTGATCCGGGTAGGCGTGAGTGGGGCTTAACTAGGCACATACCTGACCGGGGCAGGACGATTTGCCCGCTGGAGGTGCACCCTGCTGCTGTCAGACATGTGCCCCGTGCATATCTCTCCACTCACTGTGCACGTGTGCATGGTGGCCCGGCGCTGAGGGTGCTGCGGCACGTCCGGCGAAGCTGTATGTAGGACATACATATTAGATCAAAGATTCACCTCTACCCAGAGTGGTGCAAGTGAGGGGTGCATCTTTTATCTAGGGCACACACCCCCTCATGTGTCCGCACACTCATTCACATGTACACACACTCAATCACTCTCACATAAACATACGTAGGACTTCAAATATCTCAAAAGTTTGCCATTTAAAATAAAAGTTACTTCAAACTAAAGTAAGGTAGATCGTAATCATTAATCTAATATTCTTATCTCAGAAAATGAGAGAAACTCAAAACCATCGGACTCTGCAACTTTGACAAGACGGGCTGGCACACATTAGCCTTGTTCACACGGACAAAATGTGAGGCGCATCACACAAATCGAATCAGGTGAGGCGAATTAGCCGCCCGTTCACACGGGCACTGCGTGATGCGGAAGTGGATATCTGCGCATGAGCAAAGTCCAGGCTAACCAGCGCCATTTTGGGTTCGACGATGCTGGCACCAGAGTGTGGGTTCGACCTAGATATGTATTTAATGAATCGTATTGGTTTGGAACGGTCAAAACTTCTGCTGGGCAGTGAAACCCTAAAAATAAATGATGAAAAAAGTATATGTGCACATCTAGCAGTTTCATAGACCAAATTATAGTATATATCGACGTGCTTAGTCCGCATCACGTAAGTCGGTTGCGTCCACACGGGCAAAATTATCCGCATCACAGGAATCGATTCACGTAGACTACCTCGCTTAGGTGGTTTACACGATCCGCATCACGTGAGTCGAATCAGCCCTAATCCGCATCAGACGTGCGTTCACACGAGAAATGTGAGGCGAACTATACAAGTCGCTTTCTACGAATCGATTTACATTGCCCGTGTGAACAGGGCTATGGACGCACAGACTAGTCATTGTGGGCGATAGAGGGAGTACCAGTACTACTGCACACTTGTGAGATATCTACTTGGGAAATCACTCAAACACAAACTATTATGGTAGACCTACACGAAGGTGAAATACTTTCTTTGGTTTTGCAGTTTCTTTGGTTACTTGCAGAGGAATTACAGCCGAGTATGTATGTAGCTTTAGCTGTTTTGTCAGTTAAATTGTCGTGTCAATTGACACATAATTGCTGTTAGTGGTGATGGTGTGGTTAGTGGTGGTGTGTCCCATCATAAAAAGGCCCGAGTTAGTAAATCGTGGCCGGTAGCCGCTGAGCCTCACCACTACTGGTGGGCAGAAATAGTCTGGCAGGGTGGCGGATTTGTTTGTTTGTTGTTTTACGTCCTAGCAACATGACCTAATATCCCACTATCACATTATCCTGACACCGAGCTAACCAGTCCTTGCCCTATCCTAATAATGCCGAACGCAGGTCTAGAAAGCGACAAGTATCAATTTGTAAGTTATGGGTTTGAACCAAGCTCCCGACCTTCGCACACGAGGCCGGCGCTCTACCGATTCGACTAAGCAATATCTGACAATGTGCGCACGGCGGCTAATAAAACCATCATATTTGAAAGTACAAATAAAAACAAAAGTAGGTATTTAATATAGTTTAATATCTACGAACAACGTCGTCAGAAACAACATAAGTACAACGGCCCCACTGCACTAAGAATTAACAGTGAGCCTGCACATGCAAGTAAGTACAACCAGAGAGGAACCCCGAGTGAAGGGGCGAGGACCCAGGAAGACCAGCTCGCGACTTCCTGTGTACAACAAATAAATTAACATAACTAGATGAACAGGTGTCAGCAACTGTTGGCCGGAGACGCAAATCTATTATTGTCCTTAAATGGAGGCACCAATTAATCGCCGACCATAACGCCGCCGACCACTCGGGGACTGATCTGCAACCGAATGTCAAGGTCAGAAACCAGTTGCAAATCAGTCCATGATCAGCCTGTCTTCCACGCAGTCACCGACCCCCTCCATCCTGCTCCCGCGTGGTTTTTTTTGGGGGTGGGGGGTTGCAATAAGTCGCAAAGTGGTCACAAGCCTCGTGTGACTGGGGATTTTAATGACCATGAGTACGGGAACGTAAGACATGGGGAGTCAAGTCAAAAGTAGAGATTGCGCAATCCCTAAATACTTTGGGTAAATATGAATATAGCTTTGTTCATAACAATACTACCTTCGCAGGGATCATAGTGGTTTCAGGCACAAAAGAAAAGTGCAATTCAAGCCGAGATTATTATCCCGACGGTTAACTTCAGTTTACACCTATATCAAAAATGCCCCCAGGCTGCTAAAAAAAAACACGGAAATCCGCTTAAAAAACGGAAAATATTGTTCCTGCTTTGCTTAAAGCTGCGTAGTCCGATGAAGCATCAAATTTTGAAAACCAAAATGCTCACCTAGATTTGATTCTACATATCTAACTTAGATATTGGTGCACTTATTAAACATCTGTTGACACATAGAAGGGCATACTGAGTCCATTTAACAGAAGCTGTTACTGCACAAGCCTAATGTCCGGTACACACCTCCCGTATACGATTCACGTGCTAAACTGACTGCGTTTCACAACCCGACCCGTCCCGTTTCGCGACGTAAAACTGGCCAATTCATTTTTCGAATGTATTGCGATTCGAGTTTTAAGCCCTGAAACTGAGTTTCAAGTCATGAATTGCAAGGCTCTGGTGTGCTAGGGGGTCGCATACCTAACGACTAAAACTCAAACTTAGTCGCGAAACGGGCAGTTTTAGGTCGTATACGGGAGGTGTGTACCGGGCATATGTCTTATGAGTTTTGGCATGCTTGTCAAAATCAATTCGGGATGTTTGCACTTCAAATATTTCAAAAGTTAGCCATTTAAAATAAAAGTTACTTCAAACTAATGTAAGGTATGCTACAACTACCAATTAAATATATTTATCTCAGAAAAATGGTAGAAACTCAGAACCATCGGACTATGCAGCTTTAACATGCGGAGAGTCACAACAAAGCCCCTTTTGACCCCGAGCGGAGAACGTGGGTAAATCACTCCCGGAAACGGCCCCGAACTTATCTCAGGTAGAGATCCAACACTGGACTCAAATAGAGGAGTAAAGTTAATATCTACCCAAAGTTAGCATTCAAGGTCACACAACTGAAGGTCATTTAACATGGCATTGCTTGCCATGACCTGCCCAGTTTGTCTCCTCACTGAAAACATCAACTTATCGAAATCAACACTTGGGACAAATTAAAATCGATATAATTTAGTAATCGTCAGCGCCCGTACCGCAAAAATCGCCTGATTCTTTTTAATTAGAAATATTTTTGTTTAGCTTAAAAATGTGTCGGGCTAGCAGCAATTGAACTTTTGTATCAGTGTTGATGTCATTGGTTTTAATCGGGCAGGGTTCGACGAGTACGTCATATGACAGACAAATAAAAAAATATAAATCGCCAGCCCGACCCAGATTGCAAAAGGACGATCAACAACTTCCTTTTTATATTTGGCCTTATTGATACATAGCCAAGTCAATTTAATAGAACCTGGAATTGCTGATGCCTAGGTTGTGAGAATTTGGGCAATTATTTACTAAGTTAGCCATAACAAAAAGTTACCGAGAGTAAGGTAGGTTGTAATGATCAACCTCTTATATTTATCTAAGAAATACCACAAAGTGAAAACCATCACACCATGCAACCGTAAAACCAGCGCCATAAGCAACCTGCACGGGGTGGTGTGTGTGTGTGTGTGGTGTGTGGTGGTGGTGTGTGTGTGGTGGTAGTGTGTGTGTGGTAGTGTGTGTGGTGGTGGTGTGTGTGGTGTATGTGGTGGTGGTGTGTGTGGTGGTTGTGGTGTGTGTGGTGGTGTGTCTGTATGTGGTGGTGATGTGTGTGGTGGTGGTGTGTGCGGTGGTGGTGTGTGGTGGTGGTGTGTTTGTGGTGGTGTGTGCTATGTGGTGGTGGTGTGTTATGTGGTGGTGGTGTGTGTGTGGTGGTAGTGTGTGTGGTGGTGGTGGTGGTGGTGGTGGTGGTGTGTGGTGGTGGTGGTGTGTGTGGTGGTGGTGGTGGCGGATACATGCCCTCTTCTAGTTTTTCGTTATTTTTTCAAATACATAAAAATAAACAAAAAAAACGAAGCTGATATGGCCAGCACTTCCATTTTAAAATCAGGGTTAGGGTTAGGGAAGCTGATATACCCAGCACTTCCAGTTTAAAAGCCAACCATCGAGTAAGAGTGGACATGGAAAATAACATCATTAGTGAAATCCAACCATTTAAATTCCACGGAGAGATCACTTTCGGGACTTTGTCTTAATATATATACATGTCTGCATTCGTACGAAATCTAACTAGCAATACAAATGTTGAATGTGCTATTAGCGTAGTTCTAAAGCACGCCTCACACCATCCGATAATTTAGACGTGGATAGGGAATCCAGATTGTTAGTCAGTTGACTGAATGCCTCATAGTTGATATCAAATCGGATGCTGTTAACGCTGTTATCAATCAGTTGAACAGAACCAGAAAGCAGGATTCCCACCAGGTGTCAGTGTGATAGACTGCCACCAGGTGTCAGTGTGCTAGACTGCCACCAGGTGTCAGTGTGCTAGACTGCCACCAGGTGTCAGTGTGCTAGACTGCCACCAGGTGTCAGTGTGCTAGACTGCCAGGGTATCACTTAAATAGGTAGCCTATATAATTTATGTTTATGACCCGCATATATATACTACATGCGATACATTATTATATAAATAGAACATTATTTCATTATACATATAACATTATATACATAAAAACTAACAATAATTAAACTCACTCCTGAATACCTTCACTGCAGTTTACGTTGTTACCATAGTTACATTAGATAGTTGAGTTACCATGCAGCACTGGGTTACACAAGTGAATGCAGACAATCAGTGCTGTACAATACGAGTTAGGAATGTGTCAAGCGGCTAACCCTCTCCATGCAGAAGACCAGTTCTGTGTCTCCACAAGCAACCTAAGCATTCCATGTAGTGTGTATAAAAGCGCCCCCAGCCACTGGTGAGGTCCACTTCTTGTTCGGACCATTTCTTTGTGTGTAAATTTATATTTGTCACTACCTCGTCTATTGCTGACATCACTAGCAAGGCGACTTACCGTATTTGGGGCAGCACTATAAAGCTGCCACAAGTACCTGCTGTGATGGCAGTTCAGACGGTTACTTACAAAGCATACTCTGCCCATGCCACACTTCGCAGCCGACACCTTTCAGTGAACCTAAGCAAGTATACGCACAAATGGAGTTCTAGTTTTGGGAGATACAGAGTTGAGCAATGGATGCTGGGATAGGTATAAAGGACACTGGTAAACATGTCAGAACGCTGCCCCAGAGTCCAGTTCCAGGGATGTAGGAACGACAAAAAGGAAAACTTGTTTTATTTAACGAAACCTCTAGAGCACATTGATTTGTATCATCGGCTATTGGACGTCAAATATATGGTCATTCTACCTACCATATTCCTTTTGAGGAAACCCTCTTTCCGATGAGCAGCAAGGGTTCTTTTATATGCACTTTCCCACAGACAGGAGAGCACATACCACAACCTTTGGTGAACCAGTTGTGGACCACTGGTTGGAACGGAAAATAGCCCAAACTACAAATAGATCCACTGAGCAGGATCGATCGAAGGATCGACACTTTCACATGTGCAAACGCTACCGCCTGCTCCCCATATAGGGGTGGCACACATCAAGTGGACAACTCCAACAGACTAGCCTCAATGCACATAACCTTTTATTTTAAAAGCGGACTTTAACTGACATGGAAATGTACATATCGGCGGCAGGCAATGTTCAGTTTAATTAGCCAAAGGACATAAACAAATCGTCTTAAGCCAAATAAAAAGAAGAATTGGTGATCATCCCCGCCAGTGCCGGTGCCGGTGCCTCAAAAATCGCATACCCTTGATTTTTTAATATTTTATATTTGTTTAAAAATTTTAAAAATGCATCAGGCTAGCAGCAATTCAACTTTCGTAAACACACAATTTGTGCAATATATTTATGTATTACGTCTACGTGCTGACTCACCATAACTGTAAGGTTCTTCTACATGTCTGGGGGGCTCAAAATGTCAAAATTGAAATATTTGATTTCCAAAATTGAAACTTCTAGAACTGTATGATAAAATGAATTTCAAAACGAGAATACTGTGTTCATTGTTTGACTGAAAACATTGTGATGTGTACGTGAATGACATGTAATCCTTTTATCAGTCTAGAGTGGTCCAATAATTTAATAAATAAATAAATACCACCCATACGACCCTGATTTGTGATCAAAAGGATGATCACCAACTTTTTTCTTTGCCTTCATGGTAATTAAATATAATGTTTAAAGTATTACCTTGTTGCCTGTAATATGAATTGTAATGGACTTGACCTGATGTCAATAAAGAATTCTGAACCGGTAAGTGTTGCCGATAAAGAAGTTTTTTTTTTTAAAGCAATGGGCGCTAATCTGCAACATGACTGCACAAATCTGGGATAATAATAATAATAATAATGATGATGGTGGTGATGATGATGATACATGTAAAGTGGAGTGTTTCCGTAAAAGACAGCGCGAAGCTGAATTCAGTGAGAAACTCCGGTCTTGAGCCACATCCACACCTCACCCTGGCCCGCCCAGCCCCACCCGGACAGCGCGACAAACCTGCACCATGAGATGCGCCCTGCCCCACCCAGACAGCGTGACAAACCTGCACTGTAAGATACGCCCTGCCCCACCCAGATGCGCCCTACTCACCCTGCCCCACCCGGACAGCACGACAAACCTACACCATGAGATGCGCCCTCCCTCACCCTGCCCCGCCCTGCCCCATCCGGACAGCACAACAAACCTGCATCATGAGATGCGCCCTGCCCCACCCAGACAGCGTGACAAACCTGCATCATGAGATGCCCCCTGCCCTGCCCAGCCCCACCCTGCCCCACCCGGACAGCGCGACAAACTTGCACCATGAGATGCGCCCTCCCTCACCCAGACAGCGTGACAAACCTGCCCCATAAGATAGGCCCTGCCCCACCCAGACAGCGTGACAAATCTGCACTGTAAGATACGCCCTGCCCAACCTAGACAGCACAACAAACCTACACCATCAGATGCGCCCTGCCCCACCCGGACAGCACAACAAACCTGCACCAGGAGATGCACCCTGCCCCACCTAGACAGCATGACAAAGCTGCACCAGGAGATGCGCCCTGCCCCACCCGGACAGCACAACAAACCTGCACCAGGAGATGCGCCCTGCCCCACCTGGACAGCATGACAAACCTACACCATGAGATGCGCCCTGGCTCACCCTGCCCTACCCGGACAGCATGACAAACCTGCACCACGAGATGGGCCCTGCCCTGCCCTGCCCTGCCCTGCCCCGCCCAGCCCCACCCGGACAGCGCGACAAACCTGCACCATGAGATGCGCCCTCCCTCATCCTGCCCCGCCCTGCCCCATCCGGACAGCGTGAGAAACCTACACCATGAGATGCGCCCTGCCCCACCCTGCCCTGCCCTGCCCTGATTTACCCCACACATAAAGTGGTTTCCATTAGACAAAAGATATTTACAGTGAAGACGTGTTGACCCAAGCATGCCCTTGCCTAGTTGTGTTACCTTATTTCTACATCCGGCCACCTTCTGCACTACGGTTCTATCAACATGCCTGGTTCCTGCACGCAACATCTGCACATGACACTAAACACAGTACTTGTCTCGTGTTGTACAGTTCGTCAAGCCAGTTAAAACTTAACCTACATCAACCAAGAATAAATTTGTAAACAATTTGATCTCTCCGACAGAATGGTATTTATAGATAGAGGCCGGACATATCGCACTGACATGTTTAGTAAAGCATAAAGTATGAAATTATGTAAAGTAGTCAGCAACAGGAACCACTTCCCTCAATGAAGCAACTAGTTCCCTCGGTGAAGTAACTAGTTCCCTCTGTGAAGTAACTAGTTCCCTCAATGAAGCAACTAGTTCCCTCAATGAAGCAACTAGTTCCCTCAGTGAAGCAACTAGTTCCCTCAGTGAAGCAACTAGTTCCCTCAACGAAGCAACCAGTTCCCTCGGTGAAGCAACTAGTTCCCTCGGTGAAGTAACTAGTTCCCTCGGTGAAGCAACTAGTTCCCTCAGTGAAGTAACTAGTTCCCTCGGTGAAGCAACTAGTTCCTTCAGTGAAGCAACTAGTTTCCTCGGTGAAGCAACTACCACCACTTTGTATAACTTACAGCGTCATCAAAGGCCAGTTGCTCTCATACCATGTCTATGTGGTGTGGGAGGTTAAAAATCCCTTGGGTCGGTAAAAGTGTAGGCTCGGGATTTCTATCGACAAACTGTCTAATGGTGAAAACAAGTCTATTCAGACTTATCCATGATAGGCAGTATAAATCTTCAAGAAAAAAAACTAGCTCCCTCAGTGAAGTAACTAGTGACCTCAGTGAAGCAACTAGTGCCCTCAGTGAAGTAACTAGTGACCTCAGTGAAGCACCTAGTGCCCTCAGTGAAGTAACTAGTGACCTCAGTGAAGCAACTAGTGCCCTCAATGAAGCAACTAGTCCCCTCAATGAGGTAGCTAAGTAAAGCAAATAGTGCCCTCGGTATATCGGTGAATCAACTAGTTCCCTCAATGAAGTAACTCAGTGAAGCAACTAGTGGCCTCGGTGAGGTAACTAGTGACCTCACTGAAGCAACTAGTGCCCTCAATGAAGTAACTAAGTAACTCAGTGAAGTAACTAAGTAACTCAGTGAAGCAACTAGTGCCCTCGGTGAATCGGTGAAGCAACTAGTGCTCTCGGTGAAAGAAATAATACCCTCAGTGGTGCAACTAACATCCTCGGAGAGGGGGCCAGTGTCCCCACTAAAGTTAAACATCCGCACTTGTGTCACGAGTTCTCCGGGGTGTGAAAGTTGGCCTCACTGAAATAACTAACACCTCAAGGACAAAGTGTCCACAAATGAGCTCTCAAATAGTTGGTTCTGAGAGGACTGATTAGCTCTACGACTATAAGCCTTCAACCAGTTCACACATGAATCACCACATAGCTTCCAGTAAACGGCCCCTGACATCACGGTTATCTTTTTCTGAATTTACGAATGGCGAGGTGATATTTTGAAAGAACTTCACCGTTTTCCATGAAGGTCCAAGCAGCAGTTATCTGCCTGTACAGATTAAAGTACAACTCAGGGAAGTTACCTACTTATATGTTCTAAAAACAAACACCATTATAATAATACATACACATATATACATATCCTTTTTTTCTGTTTTTATTAAGAGTATCCACCATTGTTCCTATTTTGTTAAATATCCCCACTCCCTCTTCATGAAACTTTAAATTGATGAAATTCAACTGAAAAAACCTGATACAATTAGATGCTAGGTATATACGATTCCCACAAGCAGTTGTCTCTAACAGAGGGTGATATTGATTGTGGAAAATGTGACATGTCGGAACTGCCACAACTAATCACCTCATATACACTCATCACTTGTTTATGGAAAAGATGTTGGACTTGCCACAATCAGTTGCCTCAAATACGATGGTGGCTGAACTGAGAATGCGACATGTTTGAATTACTTAAACTAGTCAGTTGACCTGCTGTTACACAGGGCGACACAGGAATTTGTACTAGCATGCAAATTGTTACGAGTAGCATTTACTTACACAATAAGATTCAGGAAGCGATTACCAAAGAAAATAGCTATCTCATTTCTACACAGTACATCAATTTGTAAACCGGGATAGATACAAGATTATGTTTTACTACAGTTACACGAAGATTAGTTTAGTAACATAGTGGCCAACAGTAGAACAGACATATTCTTCTAGACATCTATACAGGGTGGAGTCGAGAGCGCAGTCGGACCGCCAATCTGATAAACGAGCCTGGGAGACATCACATGGCACACAGGTTAGACAATATTTCTGGTTTCAACCATGCGACAATCTGTTGCCTCATACGTGACATGTCGGAACTGCGGATTCCCTCAAGCAGTTGTCTCTAACAGAGGGTGATATTGATTGTGGAAAATGTGACATGTCGGAACTGCCACAACTAATCACCTCATATACACTCATCACTTGTCTATGGAAAAGATGTTGGACTTGCAACAATCAGTTGCCTCAAATACGATGGTGGCTGAACTGAGAATGCGACATGTTTGAATTACTTAAACTAGTCACTGTGACCTGCTGTTACACAGGGCGACACATAGCAGTTTGCACTACCATGCCACTGATAAAAACTAGTAGGCCTACCCTAGCCATGAAGAAAGCTTCATTCATCAAGATTGTCTAGGAAGAAATACACACAATTGAGTAATGTCTCCAGGGCTTATTCAATCAAAGGCAATTGGTCCCAGATTCGTTTCCACATGGTTTGAACAAACAAAATGCAAAAACTCATTTCTTGATTTTCTTAAAAAGGCTCATCATCATCATGCTGTCGGTCATGATGCGACAAAGACTGCTTTCATTACTTGACTGTCGCTCTCCATTTAGCTCTCTGCTGTGAGAGTGATGTCCATGAGTGGGTCTTAATGTCTCTCAGCCCAAAAGCATACTTTGTAGCCATCTAGAGACTTACAAACGAAGCGAAATGATTAATAGAAGAAAGTTTCTATGATTCTTGTAGGGATCCACAAGGAGGCAATTAGCCCTGGCTTACTGCATACAGAGTTCTACCATCAGTGACTGTAGACTCTGTGCAACATGCAGCCTAGCCTGCATTAACATTGACAAGTCACCACGACTGTAGGTTGCACATCTAGAACTAAGTACGAAGCAGAGACAAAATGCACCTGATTGTGTGGGACGCTAATCAACTTGCAGGAAACACCGTAATGCAAACTGATCTACCAATGTCCTTGCAATGTCTCAGCAGGAATGCCTCAACAATATTACAGAAAAACCTTAGAAATTCCTTGACAATTGCAATTAAACTGTAAATTGAATGGGTTGGTTACATTGATCCATCACTAAAGGGTCCTCAGGGATGATAGTGGTTTCAGGCACAAAAATAAGCATAAATCAAGCCAAGATTATTATCCCGACGGCAAATTTCCGCTTACACATATACCAAAAATGACCCCAGGCTGTGAAAAAACCCACAGAAATCCACTTAAAAACGGAAAAATATCATCCCTGGTCCTACGTACAACACACGGCGATCAGACACCGTATGCAGAAAATACACAGTGTTCTGCTTTTTTAGCATTGACAGCTCACACCACACAGTGAACTGCATTCAAAGTGAGGTTATAGCAGCCAACTGCCAGTATTATTAGTTACCGCTCGCTATGTGCAATGAGACATGGCTGATGCTGATAACGTCTCCATCTTGTGTAGGAAGTATCTGCGGCTACCCACTGATGTAAGCACTATGTCCGAGGGCACCTGGCCTGTAGTACAGTCATATATCCCAGTTATCGGACCACACATTTCTCAGGCTCCTTCAATGTGCAAAACCACGCTTTGTATGCTTCGTTGAACATTCCAAGAACTTTTCAGGATATCGTGTTGGTTAATTTCCACAATTGTTTCATGCAATGTAATATTGTGGCATTTTGAGAGTGCATCAGGTTTGAATTGCATCAAAAAGCGAAGATGGCCAACAGCAAGTTTCGATAGCATTTTCAGGTATTTGAAGCATTGAAAGCATGCACCCAGCTCCGACAGGTGATGCACTTAATGCACTCAAGAATTTTATAATCACACAGCATGTGTGTGATTATAAATTTACATTTACAAGTTGGCACACCGAATTTATCAATTTAAAGACTTTCCACCCTTTCAAATAATTTGATGAACCCTACTTTTCCAAACTAGTCTTAGATAAGTGTTTGCCATTAATCTACTAGGTGTAACCACTGCATACCACTTGGGAACACAGCTCCAGAAAACAAATCAAGTTCTCTGACCTAATTATCTAACTTTACACGGTTTCTTCTCAATCTATTCAGTTGAATTGCTGTCATGTAGACACTACTGCCTTCATCTACTATCATACCTTTTCCTATAAGACTGGCTGCTTGACCGTTGGCAGTCACCGCAGTCACCTGACCTACGCCCAGATCTATCACCAACGTAACAATAATTCACCTGTCGAGTTGCTGATGAGCCATTGTTTCAGTAACAAGCACCGTGAGGCTGACAGCGCCACTGTGCTGTTCCAGTGATTGAAGGACACAATGAGGATGACAGTGCCACTGTGCTGTTTCAGTAACGTAAACACAACATAAGACTGACAGCGCCGCTGTGCTGTTTCAGTAACTGAAACACACCATAAGGATGACCGCACCACTGTGCTGTTTCAGTAACTGAAGCAGGGTGAGGCTGACAGTGCCACTGTGCTGTTTCAGTAACTGAAGAACAACATAAGGATGACAGTGCCACTGTGCTGTTTCAGTAACTGAAGCAGGGTGAGGCTGACAGTGCCAATGTGCTGTTTCAGTAACTGAAACACACCATAAGGATGATAGCGCCACTGTGCTGTTTCAGTAACTGAAGCACAGCGACGGTGACAGCTGAGATCGCCCCCCCCCCCGGCATTAAATGTTTTTTGTGGAATTTTTAGTCTTGTCCCCTCTATGATTACACACAAATGTTATACTGATGTGTTTAAATTCTAAAGCATGTGGACATTACACCATCTTTGACCTAAAAGCACTCGAATATTCAAATTTAATGAACATAAAAATGGCCAGGCTGCCTTATAAATACAGTTATCCTCCTAATCAGGCAGATTCCTCACGGGTAGCAGACACTTCATTGTACTCCAACACCAGTTTATCTGTGCTTGTCAACAAACCAGCCACATAGCCGCTTACATGTGTTCATTAACCGCCACCATCTTGGGACAACTATTAGTCGTTACTTCCGAAGAGGGAGAGGATGATGAGGAAGAGGTAGACGATGTCCAGGTACAGCTGCAGCGCACCGAACACGTGGTCCTCCGGGGAGAGCTCATACTTCTTACCGCCAACCAGCATCTGGGTGTCATACGCCAGGAACTGCAAGAGCATAGAAAGGAACCAGTTAGAGCCTACATAATATCCGTTAGTTAGCCGAATATTAAGAATAGTACTACTACTCAGTTGCTTCCACATATAGCTTCCCACATTACACACGCATCCCACATTTTACACTACAGGATACAACCCTTTGACTACGTATGTATGTGGCTATCAACCAGGCAGGGCATGTAGCTATCAACCAGGAAGGGTAATCAACCAGGCAGGGTATGTAGCTATCAACCAGGCAGGGCATGTAGCTATCAACCAGTCAGGGCATGTAGCTATTTGTTTGTTGTTGTTTTACGTCCTAGCAACATCTAAGGTCATATCAGGACGGGTACCGACTTGTGACAGTGCGCACTCATGGCGACTTTATAGTGCTGTCCCACTGGGAAACCAGGCCGCCGGCACCATGACCTGGTATCCCACTCAGTCACATTATCCTGACACTGAGCACACCAGTCCTTGCCATATCCTAATAATGCCGAGCGCCTGGCTAGGAAGCAACAAGTATCAATCTTAAAGTCATTGGTTTGACTCAACCGGGACTCGAACCCACGACCCCACGATCTACCAGCACGGGGGACGGACGCTCTAACTCATTCGGCCATCCCGTCTGGTGGCATGTAGCTATCAACCAGGCAGGGCATGTAGCTATCAACCAGTCGGGGCATGTAGCTATCAACCAGGCAGGGCATGTAGCTATCAACCAGGCAGGGCATGTAGCTATCAACCAGTCAGGGCATGTAGCTATCAACCAGGCAGGGCATGTAGCTATCAACCAGGCAGGGCATGTAGCTATCAACCAGGCAGTGACATGACTTACCAATCTTGTTCTGTTGGGTGACAGTGAGATGACTTACCAATATTCTGTTGGTGACTGTGAATGACTTACCAATATTCTGTTGGGTGACAGTGACATGACTTACCAATCTTATGTTGGTGACAGTGACATGACTTACCAATATTCTGTTGGTGACTGTGAATGACTTACCAATATTCTGTTGGTGACAATGACTTACCAATCTTCTGTTGGGTGACAGTGACATGACTTATCAATATTCTGTTGGGTGACAGTGACATGACTTACCAATCTTCTGTTGGGTGACAGTATCATGACGTACCAATATTTTGTTGGTGACAGTGACATGACTTCCCAATCTTCTGTTGGTGACAGTGACATGACTTACCAATCTTTTGTTGCTGACAGTTTTTTAGTTTTTTTTAAATGGGGTGTTTATGCTGTCCATAACATGTAAGCCCGGATGATCGTGCTTGTTTTCAATGCTGGGCAGTTTTCGGCTTTTTTTCTCTTATAGTTGGTGTTTATGGTTAGTAAATATATGTTAGTATTTTTTGCTTTTCTTGACAATTGTTTTCCTTCTACTCTTATCCATAGACTAGCCTACTCTATTTACATATTATATGCTTGTACACCATAGATGGTTGGTATGTGTTTGGTGTGTGGTTTTTTTGATATCTGCTTAGTTTTTTTGCCTGGGCACCTCCCAAGAGGCTGTCCAGCTGGCGGGCCGTGACATATCACTTGCCCCGCTTGGTCACAGTTCAGGGGTGGTTTCCTGCTTTTACCTTGCACAGATATTTTTGTATGTTTTTAGATCAGGAATTTGTCTTTCCTTTACCGTTTGGGCGTTCCAGACTTTGGCAGCTATTTCTAGTGTACTTCTTTCATGTTGTAAAATTTTCCGATATAATGGCATGAGGATATATGAACTCTACTATAATAAATTGCAACTTATCTACATATTGGTAAATGGTAATATATAAAAACCAAAGGCATATGAGGGATATGTGGAGTTGGTAAACTATTACTCATTAAGTATAGAATTGTATAGTAAAATAGTATAGAGGAGTGTCACTTCTTAGATACAGTCTTTGGAGGAGTTGCCTCACATACCCCCTCACCGCAGGTGTTATTTATGGATCACTACACACCACAAGGCACTGTAGCCAGCATGACAAGGCCTTGGATTCAAGAGATTGAACTCTGATTGGTGGATAGATAAATACCTGTGAGGGATTGGGAGATCAACCCATGTGACCACCGCCATCTTGGATTCTAGAAACCTATATAAGATAATAAACCAGGAGTCTAGTCCTCCTACTTTTCACACTTTCTCTACTTTCCTTCATTACCTGTATTGATTTCTCATTAGCCTGTCCACACCACTCACACCACCAGCTGGCGACTTTACAATGTGCTTTGATGTGGCTTCTGGTTTGCGTTAGCATTGGTGCATTGTTTGCTCTGGTTTTCCTTTGTGGCTGGGTTAGGTACCTTTTTTCTCTCGACTAAACCCAAATGCCAGTATTTTTAGGTGTATTACTCTACTGTTCTCTAATAATTTAACTTTGTTGTTTTTTGTGGATGTCATAGGTTGGGTGTAGTTTGTCCACCTTAAGGCAGGTCTTTAGGGCTCTGTTTTGCAGTATTTGCAGGTTTTTTTTTTTAGCAGTTCCAGTTTGGCACCCATGTAGATGACACCCCCATAGTCGAAGTCCCTTGAAGACTTTTATTGACATTTCTTGGGTCATGTAGTTTCTTAGCTTTGCAAATAACCATAGTTTGTGGTTTATTTTTTGGATGATTTTTGTTATACATAGGTGGTAGTTTAGCTGGCTGTCCAGGTCTAGGCCTAGGTATTCATAGTGGCTTACTTTTTCTCGTGTTTGGTTCCCTAGCTTGCAGTGCAGGTTGCTTTCTGGCATTATTCTATGCGAGAAAAGGACGGTCTTGGATTTTTTTTTGCATTTATTGTTATTTTATTAGACTCACACCAGTCATCTAGTTTTAGTAGGAGCTTGTTTAGTTTTGTGATTACCTCTTCTTCTATACATTCAATCAATCAATAGTTCCATCCTCTAGTCGAGGGTTGGATGCAATGGTTCTCCACTTGTCCCGATGTTGTGCTGTTCTGATAGACTGTGAATAATTCAAGCCTGTCCACTGTGAAATATTTGTAAACCATGATGTTCTTGGTCTCCCTCTCCCTCTGCTGCCATTCACCTTCCCTTCCAACAATGTACGGTATATTGAACTCTGACGAATGATGTGGCCAAAATAAATAAGTTTCTTTGTCTGTATAGTGGCAAACAAGCTTTTCTTATTTTTAATTTTTCTGAGAACTTCTTTGTTGGTGATCTTCTTTGTCCATGATATTTTCATCATCCTTCGATAAGTCCACATCTCAAATCTATACATTGCTAGGACATCTATACATTGCTAGGACGTAAAACAACAAACAAACAAACATCTTCTATACTTCCTTCTGCACATATGACGGTGTCATCTGCAAACAGCTGGAGGTGCTCTGTTTCAAGCCACTTTTCTAGGTCATTTATGTAGATCATAAATAGTAGTGGTCCCAGGACTGATCCTTGGGGTACACCACACGTGACAGGTTGCTGGTCTGATAGTGTATTGTTGACTTTAGTTTTTTTTTGTCTGTCTTTTAGGTAACATTTTATCCAATTTATAGAGTTAGATTGGATGCCCATGTGGTTTAGCTTTTGCAGTAGTATATTGTGGTCCACCGTGTCAAAAGCTTTGCTGAAATCGATGAAAGCTGCTCCAACTAATTGTTTTTGGTTAATTGAGGCCAGTATGTCATATGTTAGGTTGGCTTTTGTTTTTGATGTGAAGTGCAGTTTCCTAAAACCTCCTTGTCCTTTGTCCAGTATATTGTTTTTTTCTAGGTGTTCATTTATGTGCCTGTGGACATTTTTTTCAATTAACTTGCCTGGGGTTTGCAGAATTGATATTGGTCTATAGTTCCCCATGTTTTGTTTGTCACCACATTTGAAGATGGGGGTAATAGTTGCCATCTTCTAGGCTTTGATGAATTTTCCCTGGTCAAAGGAGATGTTGCATAGGTCCATCATTGCGCCAGGGATGGTTTGGAGTGCGTCCTTCAGTATATTGGTGGGGATTCCATCTATCCCACTTGCTTTGTTTGTGTCTATGCTGTTTACGAGGTCTGTTATTTCTTTTATATTGGTTTTGCAGGTGGGGATTTTCTCTTTAATTTCTCATGAGTTAGAGCGTCCGTCTCCTGTGCTGGTAGATCGTGGGTTCGAACCCCGGTTGAGTCAAACCAATGACTTAAAAATTGATACTTGTTGCTTCCTAGCCAGGCGCCCGGCATTATTAGGTCAGGGCAAGGACTGGTGTGCTCAGTGTCAGGATAATGTCACTGAGTGGGATACCAGGTCATGGTGCTGGCGGCCTGATTTCCCAGTGGGACAGCACTATAAAGTTGCCATGAGTGTGCACTGTCACAAGTCGGTACCCGTCCTGATATGACCTTAGATGTTGCTAGGACATAAAACAACAACAAACAAACAATCTGACTTATTTTCCCAGTTTCTTGTGAATTTTTATGATAGTTTTGGTCCCAATGTGGTAAAGTGGGCGTTTAGTTTGTTGGCTGCATCTCTATTTGTGAGCACTTTTCCTTCGTTGCCCTGGAAGTTTTTGTAGTATTCTGTATTGTTTTGGGGGAATAGCAGATTTACATTTTTCCCAAATTTATTTGTGTTGCTTCCCCAGTCCTCGTCTTGTTATATAATGTATTTCTTTTTTGCTGTTTTTACTGTTTGCATGAACTGTTTTTGGCTGTTTCATAGGCTATCTTGTTGGTGCGTTTTGCAGTCACCCAGTTTTCTCTGAGTAGTAATTAGTGCCAGCAGTTTACTGTCCATTCAGGGGGTCTTGATTTTCTTTAGTATTTTTAATTTCTTTATGGGACACATTTCATCTAACAATGTTTTTATTTCTGTTATGATGTTGTTCCAGTAGGTGTTAACATTTTATTTATTTTTTGTTGGTAAATATGTTTATTCTGCTGAATAAGTATTTTGTCAGAGCCGAAGCACTGGTCTTCCAGCCATTTTTCAATTCAGGGTTATTTACACAAAAGGTATATAGAATAAGGTGTACAATACCTGTTGAAAACACAATTTGCACCATGTAACACAATGAAATTCTGAAACCCAAAAGTTCCATAACAATATGGTACAGTAGTGTCATATAACCAGATCAATATTAGTCAGATCAATGTGAGTATTTATATAGTATTTAGAATGTAAGCAGAAGTTATCTTCTGTATTCAGTTGGTAAACTTGTAGTAAGTTTTAATGTTCCATTGCAGTTAAGCAAGCGGTATATAAATGTTGGTTTGTTAGGAAAATTCTAGTGTAACTCTAATGTAGTTAGTTATGTGAGTTTATGAATTATGTTGTTGGGGTGGGGTTGTTAATACTACACTGGATCAGCTGTGACCAGTGAAGCAGTGGGACCAATCCCAGTGCATTTAGGTCTTAAATTTTACATTTTTACCTGGACTGTCTCTGTCATCGTATATGGTTGACTGGAGATAACAGAGGAACAGCAACAAATTAAAAAAGTGGTGGGGGGGGGGGGGGAGAAACCGAGGCATTGTTTCTGTTTTTTGTGATGTTTATGTTTTGTTTCAGGTGCTTTTTTTTAGTTTTTCTACTGAGTAGTTTTTTAGGGGTCTGCCCATCTTATATTCGTAGTGCTTTACGTTTTTGAGCTTTTTCCTGGTTACATATAATAGCTCATAATCACTTATGACCCAGCTCCTAGTGCCCCATTTTGAGCCATGGTTGGTGATGGTTAGTATTAGATTGATTGTTGTGTTGTCGTTGCTTAGCCTGGTGCTTTCAGTTATTAGTCGCTGTAGGCCTAGGATTTTTATGGTGGTTTGTAACATTAGTTTGTTTTTATCGTTGCTGCTATAGTTTATATTGAAATCCCCTAGTACAAAGATTTCAGCGTTTGTTGTTTTTCGTACTCTATGCTTTTGTCTAGAGCTTCAAGGAACACATCTATGTCTCCTGATGGTGGTCTATAGAGGCTGGCTATGGCTATGTTTGCCTGCTTCTCGTTTTTTTATTAGGCACCATAGTAGTTCAGTGTGTTCATTTAAGAGGTTTGCTGCTTTCAGAGCCTCAGAATCTAGGTTTTTGGTGGTTTTGCAATATATGTAGGTATCCCAATACAGGTCGGCCGAGGTACTGGAATCGGGTCAGTGTATCAACAGAAAGGGTGTTTTCAAAGTTGGCCAATCTGCACAATTGTTGGTGTATTAAATATCGAAATAGACAGATTTGAAGCTTAGAATGTGTTCTTTCATTCTACACTATTTTAATCGGTGTATATTAATGTAATGTATGTGCTTCCGAGCATTTAAAAAGTCAGTTTGTTGCAGTGAGTCATGATTCGCACTACCACGTTTCAAGTGCCATTCTCAGGGTTGAAAATCACCTCTGCGGGTTTCAGGTGGCGCTCTCTGGTGGTTATAGGCCTGAACTATCTGATACCAGAACATGATAGTACACATTCTAAGCTTTAATTTCGTCTAAAACTTGATGGGAGTTTGACTGAATATCCTGGTCAATATCTTGATTCAAAATTACCCAAAAGTTTAAAATCTCACCATTAAATTTCTTTTAAAATTATCCAAATAATTTGTATACCATTGTCAAGATCATTTTGTGACCTTTAAAGTGATATGATTTTCAAATTCATGATGATTTTCACCATAGTGCGCAGATACTTTTTGCAACCAGTGGATAACTCCTGGTCAGGCTACAAATGGCGGCACATGTTGTCAGTGCCACTTTCTAAACAGTAAGCAGCAAAATTGATGTTCATCATTTTGGGATACAATTCATAAGCAAATAGGTAGGAAATGTTTTATTACTATATGCTTACAAATTCTGGTCAATAAAATTCTGTATTTTAGTATTATTTTAGTGTTAATTGGACTAATAAAATCGGCAAATATTTTGGTAGTGTGAAAAACGGCAATTTTTCAGGTTGGTAGCATAACTTCATCTAATATGTATATTATGAACAATCATCCAAAAACTGATGAAACAAATATGTTTAGTTTGTCATACATTTGTCTTAAATGCTACCTAAAATTCATAATGTTGGAGTAATTATTTGGTAAGATTAACAAAACTTTTGTAGTAAGATCATGTGTAATATAACATTGCAAATTGTGGCGATTTCTGGGCGATATTTTAAGGATTTTCATGCACCCAGTACAATACAATCTCAGTTTTAGGTTCAAAACATGCTTATTAATTTAGTCTTACCATAATTTTACAGGCAAAGTTTGTACATACACTATTTTAAATTACCAAAATAGACTGAATTCAGTAACAAGTGGAGATTAAATGTTTTTTTCAGTCACTTTGTGAAGTTAGTCTTAGACAACATTTTTAGGACCAGACGGGATGGCCGAATGAGTTAGAGCATCCATCGTCTGTGCTGGTAGAAACCCTGGTTGAGTAAAGCCAATGACTTAAAAATTGATACTGCTCGCTTCCTAGCCAGGCGCTCGGCATTAATAGGACAGGGGAAGGACTGGTTGGCTCAGTGTCAGGATAATGTAACTGAGTGGGATATCAGGTCATGGTGCCGGCAGCCTGGTTTCCCAGTGTGGCAGCATTACAAAGTCACCATGAGTGCGCACTGTCCCAAGTTGGTACCCATCCTCATATGAACTTAGATGTTGCTAGGATGTAAAACAACAAACAGCTACAGTTTTGTATTTAATTAATTGTAACATTTAATTACAAACAAAATAATATGCCATTTATATTGTATTTGAATTGACTAACTTGTAAATCATGTTATTCTAAATAGCTATTTGCAATTTTGGGAAAATTGGAAGTATGCTTTTCAAACTACAGCCGAAAGTGTAAATCCTACCCCTTAATTGCTATGCAAAATTAAAATGTATGTCAATTATCTCACCAATTATCATGATTATTCAAATAGTATAACAATATTGGTTCGTCTGTGGTAACTCGTTTTTACTACATGGTGTTGGAGATAGTCAGGTGAAGTTTCAAGAATATTGGTTGTGTATTTGTTTAAATACAAGTATTTATGTAACTCATACCTCTTAATTTGTCATATTGAGAAGTGGCAATTTGTGTTTTTTGCCATTTTGAATAGCCAATATCTTAAAAAATAATTATGTCATTACCCTGAAAAAAAAAGACATATAGCTAAAAAAGACATATAGCTAAAAAAGACATATAGCTAAGAACAATTCTTGAAATGCTTGTTTTTTTAATTATTGAGGTCTGAAATGTGGGTTACATGCAAAGTGCCAAAATAGCCGATTTTTGCATAATTTTTGGCCGTATAAGCCTCACAACTTTTTAAATAATAATCCGATTTTAATCAACTTTGTGCCATTTTTCTTCCCCATGTAAGAGCTATCAAACTATATCAGAATATGGTACTTTCGATTGAATTCCAAAAATGACTTGGGATACCTAATATATGGCAACACCTCCTTTTTTGTTTGATTTCATATATTATTTTGTTTTCTATCATTACGTACAAGCCTATATCCATCTATGTTGAGGATGTTGTTTTGGTGTTTGTCAGTAAACCATGTTTCTGACAGTGTTAGTATATCAAGATCTTCATTTTTTCGTGGAGGGTATGGGATGACCTCTGCGGGAGCGACCACTTCCCAATTATTCTTAATTGTGGGGGGGGGGGGGCATCTCCCATAGAGCATCAGTGACATCGATGCCTTCACTGAGATGCTGAGATGGATCGCGGAGAAAACTGTTCCGAAGACCTCGGCAACTCCCAAGCGTTTGACGCCTCCATGGTTAGATGATGGCTGTAGGAGGGCTATTAAGGAACGAAAGAAAGCTCAGCGTAAATTCCACAGGAGACCGACTGCTGAAAATCTGGCGCTCTTTAAAATTCTGCGCGCTCGCGCTCGCAGAACAATCAAAGAAGCGCGGAGGCAGTGTTGGAGACAATTTGTTTCTAGCATCAACATGCACACGCCGCTGGGCAAAGTATGGACAATGATCAGAAGAATCAAACGAAGGGGAGGTGATTCTTCTGTAGTCCAGCACTTGAAACACAACGGCACCATTCTCACATCACTCGACGAAATAAGTGAAGAATTGGCTCGCACCTTTGCTGGAAACTCGTCTTTGGCAAACTGCCTCCCGGGCTTTCGGGTGGTCAAGGAACGCCAAGAGCAAAAGCTCTTGGACTTTTCTTCCGATGGCGAGGAGCACTACAACTCCCCATTCAGTATGGGTGAGTTGAGGTGTTCTTTGGAAAGCTCGCATGACACAGCAGTTGGACCTGATGGAATTCATTATCAATTTTTGAAACATCTCCCTGAACATGCACTGAGACTGTTGCTTCAACTCTTCAACAACATCTGGGAGTCGGGTGTCGTCCCTACCTCTTGGCGGGAGGCGACAGTAATACCGATTCCCAAACCTGGTAAAAACCAGAGTGAAGCCCACAACTATCGTCCCATAGCCCTTACAAGCTGCATCTGTAAAACCATGGAGCGCATGGTAAACAACCGCCTCGTCTGGCTACTGGAGTCAGGACACCACCTGTCCAACCTTCAATGTGGCTTCAGACGGGGCCGCAGCACCCTCGACCATTTGGTGCGCATGGAGACCTTCATAAGAGATGCTTTCCTTAAGAAGGAGCACGTTGTAGCTGTCTTTTTCAACCTCAAAAAAGCCTATGACACAACGTGGCAGCATGGCATCATGGAGGATCTTCATGCGATTGGCCTTCGTGGCCACTTGCCAATTTTCATCAGGAACTTTCTAGCCTTCAGGCATTTCTGCGTCCATGTCAAGACTACCTATTCCCGCCTACACTCACAGGAACTAGGAGTACCTCAAGGCAGCATACTGGCCGTGACCCTTTTCGGGGTCAAGGTCAATGGTATTGCTGCTGCTGTAAAGCAGGGGGTCTCCTGTAGTCTTTTCGTGGACGGCTTTGTTTTATATTACAGCGGTGCTAACATGAATGTCATAGAGAGACAGCTACAACCAAGCATAAATGGGATCCATCGATGGTCAGTTCTGAACGGTTTCAAATTTTCCAAGACCAAAACAGTCTGCATGCACTTCTGCCTGCTGCATAGAATACATGCGGAACCGGAGCTGACCCTGGATGGGGATCCCATTAAAGTCGTTGAGAAAACCAAATTTCTGGGCCTCATTCTCGACGCAAAACTGTCTTTTGTGCCACATATAAAGTACCTGAAAACAAGATGCCTGAAAGCGCTGGATATTATGAGGGTGCTGTCCAGCTCAGAGTGGGGAGCGGACAGAGATGTTCTGCTCTCCGTGTACAGAACCTTGGTTCGTTCACGAGTGGATTACGGCAGCATAGTATATGGTTCCGCAAGGAAATCATATATTGGGCTGCTAGACACGATCCACCACCAGGGACTGCGCCTGGCCCTTGGGGCCTTCCGCACCTCACCAGTTTTTTTGTTGTCAGTGCTAATGCACTGGTCTTCCAGCCCTAATCACAATTGCCTCTACACAGTAAACAAATCTACAACAATATACAAATAGACAATTACAGGAAAATAAGCAAAACATCGTTACATGAGTGATAGTTAAGAGCCTTTATGTCGAAGCCAATGAACCATCACTTACAACAGGAGAATCAAACTGGCCATGCAATATGTAGTCAAGATAAAAACTAATGCATTGAATCCTGCACACAATTGTCTATTCGAGCAACATGACGAATCCAGGTATGAAGCCAGGCCAAATTACATCCGGCCACGGAGGCTCCGAATGAAACCTCATTTGGAGGCCTTGGGCGTGGATTTGGACGTGTTGGAGGATGCCAAAGTCCCAGAACATCCCCTCGTGGTCGTTGAGAAAGCCATCGGTTATCCTCCGACTCACGGAACTGAGGAAATCTGGGACACATCCACTCGAGTACCAAGGACTGCATGCAGAGATTCAAGGCCAGTTTGCAGACCACCCTCCATATACACTGATGGTTCGAAAGACCAAAGCCGGGTAGCTGCTGCGGCAGTCTGCCGACGGGAAAAATTTGGTGTACGTTTGCCCGATCAGAGCTCGATTTTCACTGCAGAGGCCCGAGCACTCCTTCTCACTTTGGAGTGTATCGAGGTATCCAACCACACTAGCTATGTTATATACAGTGATTCGTTCTCTTGCCTCCTGGCTGTTGCTGGACTGAAAACGAATCACCCTATTCTAGCAACGGTCATTTATAAAATGAACCAACTGACAACAGATGGGTATGATATCCACCTGTGCTGGGTGCCTGGCCATGCTGGCATACAAGGAAACGAACGAGCTGATCGGGCTGCGAAGAAGGCCCTGAACTGTGATCTTGAACCGTGTCTGATCCCTCACTCTGATCTGAAACCACTAATAGCCAACCACATAAAATCCAAATGGCAACATGAGTGGGATGAAAACATAAATAAACTTAAAGAAATTGAACCATCTGTGGGAAAGCCACCACAGACTCATGCGGGAGGTCGGCGGGACCAAGTGGTCCTTAGCCGCTGCCATGTTGGCCACTCGTGGCTTACACATGCTTTTCTGCTCAAGGGGGAACCTCCCCCTGAATGTATTGGGTGTCAGTCCCCACTGACACTCAAACACATTTTACTAAGTTGCGTTGATTTTTTGGCCCTGCGCCAACGGTTCTACACTGCAGACAGTATGCATGACCTTTTTACTAAGGTAAAACAGGAAAACATTTTAGCCTTTTTGAGGGCAGCTGGACTGTACCACCTTATATAGTTTACTAAATGGATTCTATTAATTATTAATGAAACTTTTCTTTTTCTATGGGAATTTGTTTCCCTTGACCACAGATATATGATTGTGAGCTTTCTAATTTAATTAGTGTCTATTGGCACATAATTGATTGTCTGCTTTACATGTAAAAGCAATGGTTTGAACAAAAAACAAACATTTCTCGCCGTGAATATGGCCTATGCTGCCGACACGGCGTAAAGCAACCACCAATCAATCAATCAATCAATCATTTTTTAGATGTATTTTTATAAGGTCTATTTTATTGGATGCACTCTGGCAGTTTAGTTGGGAAAAGTTAGTGCCCTCCCCATTTTGTTTGTTTGTTGGTTTAAGTCCTAGTAACATCTAAGGTCATATCAGGACGGGTACCGACTTGTGATAGTGCGCAATCATGGTAAGTTTATAGTGCTGTCCCAGTGGGAAACCAGGCCGCCAGTACCATGACCTGGTATCCCACTCAGTCACATTATCCTGACACTGAGCACACCAGTCCTTGCCCTGTCCTAATAATGCCGAGCGCCTGGCTAGGAAGCAACAACTATCAATTTTTAAGTCATTGGTTTGACTCGACCAGGGTTCGAACCCATGACCATACGATCTACCAGCACAGGAGACGGAAGCTCTAACTCATTCGGCCATCCCGTCTGGTTGCAGCTTGCATTCAATTTCTTCTACCATTTAAGTGTTAGAGGGTGTCGGATTGCGCGAGTTTTAATTTTTAATTAAATTTGCTATTTATTTATTTACTTATGGTTCGAGGTGTTTGTGTTGGTGCATGCATCACATGTGGCCTCTTTGGTAGTATGTAATCATGTTTATAGGTTATTTTTATGATGTATTACGATGTGTGTTAGCTCATTTATGATTTTACGTATGCGATAGAAATTTCTGTTAGTGGATTTTATGATAAGTTTGTGATACTCATGGTTTTTCAGCCCTGGTCATATTCTCAGTTTTCAGCGATGCTTTTTTCTATCCTGGTCGTGACATATTGGGCATATTTTTCATTGTAGTGAATGCCATCCGTCATGCTGATGCTGTACCGTGCCGAACACCTCCAATGCTTCATCTCGTGTATTTAGTTAGCATACCTTGGTTTGGCTATGCCTCTGTTCCAGCTGTTATTTAGGTGGTGTATGAAGGAATTCAGCTCCGGTATGCATTCGCCGACCAGCTTTTGCTAGTTTCGGTGGTTTTGGTTTCCGCTGCAGCCACATTATGTCTCCATGTCCATGCCCACGAGCTGACAGTGACAGCACTTACTAATCTCATGTTGGTGATAGTGATAAGACTTACCAATCTCATGTTGGTGACAGTGACGAATTACCAATCTCATGTTGGTGACAGTGACAAATTACCAAGCTCATGTTAGTGACAATGACATGACTTACCAATCTTATGTTAGTGACAGTGACATGACTAAAAATCTCATGTTGGTGACCGTGACATGACTTACCAATCTCATGTTGGTGATAGTGACAAAACTTACCAACCTCATGTTGGTGACAGTGACATGCCTTACCAATCTCATGTTGGTGACAATGACAAGAATTACCAATCTCATGTTGGTGACAGTGACACTATTTACCAATCTCATGTTGGTGACAGTGACATGACTTACCAATCTTATGTTGGTGACAGTGACATGACTTACCAATCTTATGTTGGTGACAGTAATGTGACTTACCAATCTTAAGTTGGTGACAGTAACGTGACTTACCAATCTCATGTTGGTGACAGTAACGTGACTTACCAATCTTATGTTGGTAACAGTAATGTGACTTACCAATCTTATGTTGGTGACAGTAACGTGACTTACCAATCTTATGTTGGTGACAGTAATGTGACTTACCAATCTTATGTTGGTGACAGTAACGTGACTTACCAATCTTATGTTGGTGACAGTAACGTGACTTACCATGGAGAACAGGAGACCAGCCAGACCGCCGTACACACACTGCAGGATCTGCGGGAGCAACAAGCCAAGAGTGAGAAACAAAGCATTTCTCACATTCCTATATGGATCATTCTCAGAAACTGTACCACATTTTTCGTTTCCACATTACATTGTTAATGATTTTCCCTTCTTTTTGGGGGACAGAAAGTCAAATAATTATTGTTGACTCTGTTTTAATTATGTTAGCAATACCATATGTATTTAATCTATCCCACAAAATGTATCTAAAATATGCTTATATGATTTTGTTCTGAAATAAAAATAAGAAAATTTGCATATCGACACCATACATCTACACAAACATTTGTTCAACTTCTTTTCTTGTAAGAAACAATTCTCTTCTTTTAAATGAAATCAATAAAATCTTGTTTGAATTTATTGTGTGTTAAAATCGTGTTATGGACGGATGTTACACGGCTAATTTCAACAGCTTTTTGGGTTTATTTTACTACGGTATTTATTTAGCCCATAGCGTGTAAGGCTCTCACGAGGGTGCTTGTTTTCAATGCTGGGCAGCTGACATGACTTACCAGTCTTATGTTGGTGACAGTAATGTGACTTACCAATCTTATGTCAGTGACAGTGACATGACTTACCAATCTTATGTCAGTGACAGTGACATGACTTACCAATCTTATGTCAGTGACAGTGACATGACTTACCAATCTTATGTCAGTGACAGTGACATGACTTACCAATCTTATGTTTGTATAAGATCAAAATCAAAAAGTGAAAATAAAAAATGTCAAGTCTGACATATGCACAACATTTAAACCTTGATACCTATATTGATTCTACTATATATTTTTTTTAATGTTTTCTATTATTTGGAATGTTTACACTGTTCATTTCCATGTCACAAAAGTAGTACACTGTTTCTGAGAAAGACCCATATATTTAAACACTTCTATCTAGCAATGCTTGATGACCTTTAAGTGAGTAAGAAGGTCATACTAAGGATGGCTACCAGCACAAGTGATTTAAATGCAATGACCACATCAAAAGCTGTTTCCACAAAGAAAAACAAATTGCTGAGGCATTTGTTCCAATGACTCGCTTATAATAGTTATCAGGGATGAAAGTGGTCTCCAGCAAAAAACGCGGAAATCAAGCCGAGATTATTACACAACAGATTTCCATGATAACACGGATCTTCTCACATAGACTTAGGGAATCAGGGGAAAATGCCGAAAGTCAGGTTTCAACTATCCTTGTGACTATAATCACCCATACCTAACTCGTTCTTGTTTGGGCTTTATGTTCTAGCAACATCTAAGGTCATATAAGAATGGGATCCCAGGTTATATCGTGGTGAGGGTTCGCCAGTGACTAAGACACTTACCCTGCTGGGTCCCATGGTCATATACCAGATGGTGGTGATTATGCCGAACAAGAGAAGCGCAATGCACCCAGCAAACAGGATGCCGCCACACTTGGTGAAGTCCCACTGCAGAGAAAAGACAAGTATAAGGCAAACGCAACAATTTAATGGGGATCATCCCACAGTGATGGCTTTCTACAATTGGCAGAACACACAACGTTTTGGCTGGTCCTCACATTTGGATTTTATATTTTTACTATATCAGGGATGATAGTGGTTTCAGGTACAACAAAAATCAGAAATCAAGCCTAGATTATTATCCCAACGGTATAAATTTCCATTTACACCTATATCAAAATTGCCCGCAGGCTGTGGAAAAAAACCAAGAATCTGCTTTAAAGCGTAAAAATATCATCTCTGTATATGTAATTTCGCCCTCATCTTATGGTGAATTAATTGGGTGTTAACTAGAATAACCAGTTCTATATTCCAAACAAATGCTCAAACAGCTGTTTGCATACTGCCCTGTTTACATACCAAACACGTGACCGAAAATCGACAGGTCATATCAGGACGGCTACCGAGTTGTAACATGGCGACTTTATAGTGCTGCCCCACTAGGAAATCAGGCCGTCGGCACCATTACTCGATATCCCACTCAACCACATTTTCCTGACTCTGAGCTAACCAGTCCTTGCTCTATCCTATTAATGCCGAGCGCCAGGCTAGGAAGCGACAAGAATCAATTTCTCGACCATCATCACACGAGGCCAGCATTCTACCGATTAGGCCACCGCACCAGGTAACAAACTAAGTTAGAAGTTATATAGATATATATATATATAGCGACAAACACTTGAATTTGCATTGTAATACAAATAACACCAATCACTATTCAATAGTGGAATGCTTCAGGTAAAATCGTGAACCATATTTGTCAGCAGGTAAATTACTCCGTTGTTGCTAATGAGAATGACCAAAACTAAATCTTCCTATATATTCAAAGGGAAATTAGTACATAACCAGTACATAATAGAGGGGTGAGGAAACTGGGAAATATTGCGCCTACAGCGGGACTTAAACAGACATCTCTTTGCATTCCGGGCCAGTGTGCTAACCATTTACACCACCTAGGCTCCCTGATGTCACCACACTGCCCACTCCTACCTGTGTATGTGGTTCCTTGCCTGAGAGGTCAGTGCAGACTACTACCATAGCATTTAGTTAGCGTTACCTAAATGATGCCAGTGCAGACTATTACCATAACATTTAGTTAGCGTTACTTAAATGATGCCAGCTATACACACAATGGTGGAGAAGGAATGTCAGTGCAGACTATTACCATAACATTTAGTTAGCGTTACCTAAATGATGCCAGCTATACTCACAATGGTGGAGAAGGAATGTCAGTGCAGACTATTACCATAACATTTAGTTAGCGTTACCTAAATGATGCCAGCTATACACACAATGGTGGAGAAGGAATGTCAGTGCAGACTATTACCATAACATTTAGTTAGCGTTACCTAAATGATGCCAGCTATACACACAATGGTGGAGAAGGAATGTCAGGGTCCAGAACTGGTTACAGCCCATAGTCGGCCCTGGTAAAAAAAGGCCTCAAGCGTTTAACACCATGTTGGCATCAAAAACCATCTTCATGGCAAGAAATAGACAAACACCTATTTCATACAGAGATTAAGATTACATTTTGATCTTAATTATTAGTAGGGAGAGAAAAAAGTAACGGTAAATTAGATTATTTCATGAATGGGGTTTTACAAAAAAGTAACGGTAAATTAGCTTATTTCATGAATGGGGTTTTACAAAAAAGTAACGGTAAATTAGATTATTTCATGAATGGGGTTTTACAAAAAAGTAAAGGTAAATTAGATTATTTCATGAATGGGGTTTTACAAAAAAGTAACGGTAAATTAGATTATTTCATGAATGGGGTTTTACAAAAAAGTAAAGGTAAATTAGATTATTTCATGAATGGGGTTTTACAAAAAAGTAACGGTAAATTAGATTATTTCATGAATGGGGTTTTACAAAAAAGTAAAGGTAAATTAGATTATTTCATGAATGGGGTTTTACATTCTAGATATTTAAAAAACGACACAAATCGCCCTGGAAATAGAGAAACGTGTGTTCGAGCTCTGCTCTGGGCAGCGTCCAATTTGTTTGCAAGCCCCCCCCTACCCCCAACCAAAATCAGAATAAAGAATGCGCAAGCAGCATTGCTAGAGCATGCAGAATCGGGACGTAGCTCAGGTGGTATCGGAAAGAGTAGCATATGGCGGCAGCGGGTTTCCTTTAAAGAAATATGTCAGAATGTCCAATAGCCGCTGATAAAAATCAATGTGCTCTAGACGCGTCATTAAATAAAACAAGCTTTCCTTTTTGCTAGGGCATGCAATAGTTACATCACAGGACGCCTACCTTGGTCTGGCAGGAGAAGAGGGATATGGCGAATGCCACGCCCGCCGTGATGCCGATAGCCACCACCACCGACTGAGTGTTGTACATGCTGCAAGAGGGAGACACAGTCAAACCAGGCCCCGCACAGCCAGCTCGTGCACAAACTGTCAGAGGTTAACTTTGGCAACAGAGGTCATGGGTAAAACCCAATGTTTTGTTGTTTTTTGTGTTTTTGTAGTGATGAATTTATTTACCCAGCTCATAACGGATAAGTGTGTTAACACTTGTTTTTACCACTGGGCAGATCTAATCCAATTTGATTTAAATCTTCTGAATTTTGTTTTAGTAATAATTTTGGTTAGTCTATTTAAATCTCATTTTACATCAACTTTAAATGTACCAAATGGACTGTTACAACCAGGCCACCACTCGTACACAACCTGTCAAAGGTCACCTTTGTCAACAGAGTATAAAATATTCCGATAAAACGCATTGGTGGGGAATGTGAAATGGTCTATGAAGGAGTACAAATGGTCTATTAATGTAAATGATGTATAGGGCCAGGTGCATGAATGTATTTATGTAGTTGCTGGTGACTCTTTACTTGTAGTCAATAGTTGTGTATTAGGTAGATAGTGTGAGAGGGGCACTACTGTTAGTGTGTAAGGAGCTCAAGAGCTCCACCCACTACCCCCTCCCACCCCCCCAACTGTTAGTCAAGGATCACCACACACACAGCAGGCAGGTGCAGGCCAAGCAGCCACACTGCATGGTGGTGGTGGGTAGATCACAGTAGTCATGGTGACCCAAGAATGCTTGCTGTTCATTGGTGGAACTATAAATGCTTGTTGCTGATTGGAGATAATGGTCAGGTGGTATGCCATATCAGATCCATGTACCGCTATATAATAATAAACCTGAGGGTGCAAGCTCTCACTCTACATTTCACTCTTTATACTCTTCCTTTCTCTCCTTGCCTGTACTGATTTCATATAGCCTGCCTACACAACGACAGCTGCCAGACAATGACCTTACAAGCGGTCACGGGCAAAACCCAATGTACCAAATGGACTGTTACAACGAAAAGTGACAAAGGGTGAACTCACCTGCTGATCATTCCGGTCATGTAGGTGAGCGCGACTGTCTGTGGTTAAAAAGACAGCAGTCAGTGACATTCAAACCTACAACTTTACAACAGCTGGCAGCCCATCCATCTTCACCAACTCATTAATTCTTACTTTACATTCACAAAAAGAGGATACATGGCATGCACATTTAAAACTTAACTTATCAATGATGCAAGTGCAATAAACCATCGGTATATTAACTAGGTCCTGTTGAAACCGGAACATTTCAACATCGTAACAGGGAAACCCCAAAAAATGAGGAATGAGTACAGTAGTATCAAAGTCGAGTACGTCGGATAAAATACAGGTTGAGGTTTTGGTTTTGAAAATATGATTTCATCGGATTATGCAACTTTAATATTTATTGCCAATATGGTGTCAAGGTCTACATGGGGGGAGGGGTATGGGGCGGGCTGCATTGGGCGGTCTGCCTGACCTCTGAGCTATGTCAAGGTCTACATGGGGGGAGGGGTATGGGGCGGGCTGCATTGGGCGGTCTGCCTGACCTCTGAGGTATGTCATGGTCTACATGGTACAGGTGGTATGGGGCGGGGTTCTTAGTGAATGTACTCACGAAGATGATGAGACACACAAAGTTGATGGGCCACTTGCGACGCACGGACGGGCAGCAGACCAGGATGATGTAGGTGACCAGGAAAACGCCGCTGTAACAGACCGCACCACATCAGTCACACTTGTCACACACCACTCAAGAGTTTGCTGTTTGTTGTTTTACATCCTAGAAACATCTAAGGACATATCAGGACAATGTAGGTGACCAGGAAAACACTGCTGTAACAGACCGCACCACATCAGTCACATTTGTCACACACCACTCACGAGTTTGCTGTGTGTTGTTTTACATCCTAGAAACATCTAAGGACATATCAGGACGATGTAGGTGACCAGGAAAATACTGCTGTAACAGACCGCATCACATCAGTCACACACCACTCACGGGTTTGCTGTTTGTTGTTTTACATCCTAGCAACATCTAAGGTCTGCTTGTTTGTTGTTTTACATCCTAGCAACATCTAAGGACATATCAGGACGTGTACTGACTTGTGGCAGTGTGCACTCATGGCCACTTTTTAGTGCTGCCTCACTGGGAGACCAGGCTGCCAGCACCATGACCTGATATCCAAATCGGTCACATTATCCTTACACTGAGCCAACCAGTCCTTGCCATATCCTAATAATGCCGAGCGTCTGGCTAGGAAGCGACAGGCATCAATTTTTAAGTCATTGGTTTGACTCGACCAGGGTTCGAACCCACGAACCCATGGGTTCGAATCCCCCGATCTCCCAAAACAGGAGACGGACGCTCAACCCATTCAGCCATCCCATCTGGTCAGTCACACACCACTCTTGGGGGGGGGGGGGGGGATTTATAGTGTTGCCCCAATACTTGCACACAGGAGGCTCCACTTGTAGCACATCTCATCCAGTTGGGCAGCAACACACGTGACCGAGAAGTATCCTCTAGTACCAGGGGTTGAGCCCCAGGGTTCCCCGCCCCTTCTCCCACCACTTCTCAGGTTACTTTTTATATTTTAAGGATTATTTTATTTTGCATTTTCGAACTCACATTTAAAGCATTCCCATTTACGGTACAAAGATATTGTCATTAATAAAGAAAAGTCAGAAATCAAAATTTGCTTAAAAATCGACAATTCAAAAGATGTGCAATAATAATAAGAATATAATGTTGAAAACAGTAAAGCTAAGATTCCATATATGTGGTATGTGGCATGCAAATGCAAATGCGAATAAAAATGGAAAAGTATGTAAAGGCACAGTGGTGCTTCCATATGTCTGAATGCGAATGCGAATGCGAATGCGAATGCAGCAAGTGGACCGCTCCATGTACCGATCGGTGCGTGTGTGAATGCTGCTCCATTTCCCAGAGAAACCAGTAACTTTGACATTCCTTTATAAATTTGTGGCAAGAAATAAAGGAAATCACGTGGGTATTTCATGCCGCATTCGCCGCCGCATATATGGAATCTTGACCAGCCACAGATCCGGGTACCAACTGTACATAGTGACATCTATCGGCAGAATTTGGAACCACTCTAGTCGGGTCGTTTCCCTAACTGCCTATGACTTCACATGCTATTGTTTTCGTAAAGAATGCTTAGAAAAATAATAAAACGCTTGATTCTGTTCAGATATTCATATCGCAACAGGCAGTGAGCTCTTATCTTTGTAATATTTTTTTTTTTTTAAAAGACAAATATATTGTATTTTTCTTCTGGGTTTCCCCGCCGCTCTCTTCACATGTATTACGCCCCTCCAGTTAAGCTAGTGACATACATCGGCAGAATCTGGAACCACTCTAGTCGGGTAGTTTCTAGGTTAACTGGCGGGGTCTATTCAGCCGACAAACTGGCTGGGTCCAGCAGACACGGGAGATGGTACACTGCTTTGTCAAATGAAGGGGAAAATAACCACAATTGCTTGAGAGAAACAATCCTTATTTGAGTTAAGGTGAACCACACTAAAACAGCAGTGAACCGATAGATGGCACTGTGAATGGGTTAAGCCGTTCTTACACACAGTAGATAATAATAATAAGAAGAAGAAAAATAATAATAATAATATATGTATTTCAACATGATCATTGTACACACAAAGTAATTTTTCACATGAAAAGGGAGAAAGCAGAACTACATTACTTGTGAGGCACTTCCCCATTTAAAAGTAACACATATACATTACTAATATCATAGAAATAAAAATGTAAAAAATAAAAGTAAAAAGTATATTAACATCACCTGCAACACCGTAAATTACATCTCATTGTATATGTGATAGACTACTATGTATTTTCACTCTGGTAAAGCTTGGAAATAACTTAGATACTCACTATGAGGGCCAGTAGATCCACGAGTGGGTCCTAACCCACCTGTGCGTTGGTTCACTGTTTAAAAGAAACATAACACACATCTTACGTTTCATGCTGATAGTGCCACTTTGTCACCATTAGGTCTTGTTAAATACTTCAAATGTTAATAGTGTTAATATAAATGTTCACCCATACCCACACAAACACAAATACATGCACTAATACTTCAAGTGTTAATATAAATGTTCACCCATATCCACACAAACACGAATACACGCACTAATACATCAAGTGTCAATATAAATGTTCACTCACACCCACAAACACACGCACTAATACTTCAAGTGTTAATATAAATATTCACCCATACCCACACAAACACAAATACACACACTAATACTTCCAAGTGTTAATATAAATGTTCACTCACCCACAAACACACGCACTAATACTTCATGTGTTAATATAAATGTTCACTCACACCCACAAACATGAATACACGCAAAAATACTTCAAGTATTAATATAAATATTCACCCATACCCACACAAACACGAATACACACACTAATACTTCCAAGTGTTAATATACATGTTCACTCACCTACAAACACGAATACACGCACTAATACTTCAAGTGTTAATATAAATGTTCACCCACACCCACAAATATGAATACAAGCTCATACTTCAAGCGTTAATATAAATGTTCACACATTTACATATACATTTCCTTTCATGGGTTAATTAACATACATTGCTTGTAATTAACATTGTTGATCCGCTAATTAGCATGTAGTTATGTAACTTGTATTTAATTTTTATGCAACTATACTCTATATAATTTACCATTATTTGTAACCAAAAGCTTCTTTAATTAAATAAACTGCACTATTTTATCACAGAATGTCCAATGCTTTGTCGATGGCAACATATAATATTCAACAAACAAAAATTACATTTACCAATATCAGATTATAATACTATTTTTGATTATTTGTTTAAATAGTGTTGCATGAGTTAGTACCGTGAACGGCCGGTGGCAGCGCTAGTATTTGGATAACCTGCAGAGAATGTGGATGGGAAATACCTAATAATGATGTGATCATGTACAATACTTATATTTGAATAATAAATTATCCAGCACATGTATGGGTCTACTTGGTACTTACTGGAGGCTGAAGAAGAGGACGACTGAGAAGGTGAAGGTCAGCTGCACCATGAGGATGATGTACACCTACAACACAAGCGCACACTTCAAGACACGCTGGTAAGTCTACACAAAGTCACACCATATTGCTTAATTTGTGATGTACACCTACAACACAAGCGCACAATTCAAGACACCCTAGTAAGTCTACGGAAAGTCACACCATATTGCTTAATGTGTGATGTACACCTACAACACAAGCACACACTTCAACACACACTGGTAAGTCTACGGAAAGTCACACCATATTGCTTAATTTGTGATGTACACCTACAACACAAGCGCACAATTCAAGACACCCTAGTAAGTCTACGGAAAGTCACACCATATTGCATAATTTGTGATGTACACCTACAACACAAGCGCACACTTCAACACACACTGGTAAGTCTACACAAAGTCACACTGTATTGCTTAATTTGTGATGTACACCTACAACACAATCGCACACTTCAACACACACTGGTAAGTCTACGCAAAGTCACACAATATTGCTTAATGTGTAATGTACACCTACACCACAAGCACACACTTCAACACACACTGGTAAGTCTACGGAAAGTCACACCATATTGCTTAATTTGTGATGTACACCTACAACACAAGCGCACACTTCAACACACACTGGTAAATATAAGCAAAGTCACACAATATTGCTTAATATGTGATGTAGATCTACAAGTACAACACAAGCGCACACTTCAAGACATGCTGGTAAGGCCACGCAAAGTCACATCATATTGCTTAATTTGTTAATTTAA
Source organism: Branchipolynoe longqiensis (assembly GCA_030323885.1). Taxonomy (NCBI): domain Eukaryota; kingdom Metazoa; phylum Annelida; class Polychaeta; order Phyllodocida; family Polynoidae; genus Branchipolynoe; species Branchipolynoe longqiensis. The sequence goes on along the minus strand of CM059199.1, from coordinate 15,641,178 downwards.
CATTCACTTTCCCCGTCCCCTCAGCCCATCCCAATCAAGCACGCAACATGACTGCATTATTGCTCCTGCACACCACCAACAAGGAAATGGTTAATACCCCACCACCACAAAATGTTGTATAGCATCCCTCATGAACCACATATGCGTTGTGAAAGGATGACATGGTATGGTACCGTTATTGACATTCACAGAATACCTACTAAATTAGATAAGTAGCATCACATTATCTACTAACACAAGAACAATCATGCATATTATTTCTTACCAAGAAGTTCACTAATTTCAACCATAAAATAGAGCTGGTGCCTCGCCCAGGGGGGGGGGGGGGGATGTCCTTTCAGTTTATCCTTTAAGCTTATTTTGCAATTATGGCCCCCACATTAAAATGTCCCATAACAACATTTGATTACCAAGACAGGTATAGAATCGCTCAAATGTGAAAGCTTTGAAAGCTGTCAAGTCACGTGCTATTGTTTGTTGGGGCTTTACATCCTAGCAACATCGAAGATCATATCAGGACGGGTACCTCCCATCTTATGGCGGTGTGTGCTCATGGAGGCTTTATAGTACTGCCCAACTGCAATGACACACCACTGGTATCATGACATGATATAATACTCAGTCACATCATCCGGACACTGAGCCAACCAATCATTGCCCTGTCCTTGTAGTGATGCCTGGTGCAGATGTGATATAACCCATGCAACTTACCTTTCGAATAAAAGCCATGCGGATATTGCGGTCACTGAAGGAGTTTCCTACGAAGTCGCTGTCCTCCCAGGGCTGCACTGGTTTCGGGCGCCCTGTTCTGTCAGAATCTGACATACCACTGCTACGGTTGAGAGTAACTGGTCCCTGGGGTATATATGGCTGCTGCGAATACCCAGCCTGAGGGTACCCAGCCTGTGGATACCCAGCCGGCGGGTACCCAGCCTGCGGATATCCAGCCTGCGCATGTCCAGCCTGCGGATATCCAGCCTGCGGGTACCCATCCTGCGGATATCCAGCCTGCGGGTACCCAGCCTGTGGGTAGCCTGCCTGTGGGTAGCCTGCCTGTGGAGGGGGGTAATTACCGGAAGGTGGCGGATATTGATTCTGGGATCCTGTGAATTAGAAAAGAACAAACATTAGAAGAGAATAAACATTCAACAAGCATGAACTGAGAAGCAAATTCCAGCGCACCCTAGATCAACGACAGACGGGTGAATTAATAGACAACATACAGGCTTTCTTTGAAGACTTTGCAGTATAAATAAAGAAGAAATAAGCACTACAACATTCAGCAAAACTAGTTATTCAATATCATGCAGGTGTGGAATAATGACCTAACACTACTTCAAACTTGGACATTGAAAGTGACTTTAAGAGCACGCTTTACTAAATACACAATGAACATAAATGATTTTTTAGTGGCAAATTTACTAACCAAAGTATACCGAAAATAAATGCTCAGTTCAAATAGTAGCGAGTTACTCTGAAGGACGCTACAGACTTGTGCACCAAATCTCGCAGCTTTCAGTTTTGTCAAAGCTATTTTCAATATTATTGAATGTCTTTCAGTAACACTTTTACCGTGAAAAATGTACTATTAATTAATATTCACGAGCAAACTTTCAATGCATCCTACAACAAATACAATGCAACGCATAATGCTAAAACATTGTATTGGTACATTAAAAGAAAATATCTACAGAACAGGTTACATATACCATATTTTGAGACTGGCAATTCCGTAACGAAACAAGCACATCCGTATTTCCGTATTCAGTGTTTGATTCCGTAACAAATATGGAAGAATATATAGGGTGCTCGGGTTCTAACGCTATAAAGCATTCAATGCAGGAGCGACTGTTCGAAGGAATACAGTACATGGCCACGTTAAAATGCGAATGAGGAAAAGTTGGACACTCATTAGGGAGGAAAAGAACGTTGGTGGCGCCAGTAGTGAGTGAGTGAGTGTGAGTGTGTGAGTGAGTGTGTGGGTGAGTGTGTGTGTGTGTGAGTGTGTGAGTGAGTGAGTGAGTGAGTGAGAGTGTGAGTGAGTGTTAAGCCGAATGAATTGAACGACCGCTTCTTGTGTGCAGTTTGTGGGATTCGAACCCTCGATCGAGTTAAACCTATGAATTTAAATATTGATGTTTGTTGCTACCTATAGCCTGGCGCTTGGCAGCACTAGAATAGGACAAGGAGCTGTGGAAAAAGCAAGACCAATTGTCCGCGATTAACATTTCCCATACTTTCCGCTACTTTGCCAACATTTATCAAATTGTCTACAGTAATATAAATATTCACATTTAATTGAAAGGAGACAGCAAAATGTGTTATAGGAAATTTAGTTTTATATAACGATGCCACTAGAGCACATTGATTTTTATCATCAGCTATTGGACGTCAAACATATATCATTCTGACATATTTCTTTGGATGGAACCCGATGCCGCCACATCGGCTACTCTTTCTAAGCAGCAAGGGGTGTTTTATATGCACTTTCCCAGACAGGACAGCAAATACCACCACCTTTGATGAACCAGTTGTGGACCACTGGTTTGCGTGTTACAGGGTACCTTTTTCATGAGTTAGAAAAGGTAATACAAACCAGCTGTCCTCAGTAACTCAATGAGTGTGTCTCCGTTTACTTTAACACTAGTAAAAACACCTCGTAAATCTGCATTGTGAAATTGTTAACACGAGGGGAAAAATCAACACAATCGAGTAAAATGTGTTTGCGTGTAACACTCATATTTGGTTTCCTGTTACCAGTATATAACAGAATGTTACAATAACAGCATGTATTCATCCTGTCAACATTTCAAAATTCTCATGAGGTAGACTATTTTTTGTTTTTGTTTGCTTAACTACCCCCCGCATAAAAAGTGGACACCGGCTATTGGGACTATGAACGAAATCAGTCTTTGCTCCATAGGCGCACACGTAACAAAAGCTTGTCGGTAGAAAAATGTAATAGCACCATAAAACATGAAAAATTTCAATTAAAAGTTGTAAAGAACTGCATCTATCTGCGTAATCTTTCTTCTAAAATAATGTTTTTTTCTAAAAGCGGCAGAATGGGCTTACATTGAATAGCCTATTGGGAGCCCGGGAGAGGTACTTAAAATCGGGAGACTTGACAGGTATGATACACTGATATAGCACCACGTTTATTAGTGCCTCACTGTAGGCGTGGAGGGCTAGTACGTCAAACCCCAACAAATAAATAAATAAGAAGGCATTGCGTCAATTGTGTGTGCAAAGCAGTGGCGCCACCTGCCTTCTAATTCTGCAGCAGGTGCGGAATAGTACCTAGTGCACAGGGCAAAATGGACGGAAAAGAGAGAGGGTTGGTTGGTTGGTTGGTTGAGTGAGTTCTACGTCCTGGTAACATCTATGGTCATACGAGGACGGTAGGAAGAGAGGAAAACGCCAGTCTGTGATAGACCTATGTACGATATTAATACACACTCAGGCACACACCCAACACTCATCCTTTAAAACACTTAAAGCTGCATAGTCCGATGAAGCATCACATTTTCAAAACCAAAACAGTTTAGCATTTGTTGCCACAAAGAAAGGAACACTGAGTCAATGTAATAGAATCTGTTACTGCTGAAGCCTATGGTGTCAGAACTTGCTTGCCAAAACTAATTTAACATCTTTGGACATCAAATATTTCAAAACTTCGCCATTTAAAATGAAAGTTACTTCAAACTAAAGCAAAGTAGATTACAACAACCAACTTAAGATGGTTAAAAATGGAAGAAACTCAAAACCATCGGACTATGCAACTTAAAAAACAACAACCAAATACAACTTCTCAGCGAATTGAGTGTAGAGAAACCTGTATGGTAATGATGCACACGGACAAATGCAATAAAGCCACACGCGTGCAATAATTAGCGTCAAACTATGGATGAATGCACACTCTGCATCAAGGACAACGCACGACTCGTTCACTTCCTGCTACACCAACACCCAAACATTACACCATTGGACTCGAATGCGGCTAACGGGAGCCGGAACAGGGCACAAGCAGCTAAATTAAATCATTTGAAGTGAGAATCAAATTTGTTAATAGAAGCGGGGAAAAGCATTGATTGGGACCAACCTCCGAAAACAGCTGTTTGTACTTGGAGCGGTTTGTCTTCGAAGACATCGCACAGGCCTTGAGTGTCCGACATCCTAGACTACAATCACTACCCAGTCTAGTTACTGGCTTTCTGTTAACACTAGTTGTGAAGGTACCTCCTGCTTGTTTGTGTAGTGGCTTTCTAACACGAGTTGTGAAGGTATCTCGTGCTTGTTGGTGTAGTGTAGTGGCTTTCTGCTAACACTAGTTGTGAAGGTACCTCCTGCTTGTTTGTGTAGTGGCTTTCTAACACTAGTTGTGAAGGTACCTCCTGCTTGTTGGTGTAGTGTAGTGGTTTTCTGCTAACACTAGTTGCGACGGTACCTCCTGCTTGTTTGTGTAGTGTAGTGGTTTTCAGTTAACACTAGTTGTGAAAATACCTCCTGCTTGTTGGTGTAGTGGCTTTCTGCTAACACTAGTTGTGAAGTTACCTCCTGCTTGTTTGTGTAGTGGCTTTCTGCTAACACTAGTTGTGAAAATACCTCCTGCTTGTTTGTGTAGTGGCTTTCTAACACTAGTTGTGAAGGTATCTCGTGCTTGTTGGTGTAGTGTAGTGGCTTTCTGCTAACACTAGTTGTGAAGGTACCTCCTGCTTGTTTGTGTAGTGGCTTTCTAACACTAGTTGTGAAGGTATCTCGTGCTTGTTGGTGTAGTGTAGTGGCTTTCTGTTAACACTAGTTGTGAAGGTACCTCCTGCTTGTTTGTGTAGTGGCTTTCTGTTAACACTAGTTGTGAAGGTACCACCTGCGTGTTGGTGTAGTGTAGTGGCTTTCTGCTAACACTAGTTGTGAAGGTACCTCCTGCTTGTTTGTGTAGTGGTTTTCTGCTAACACTAGTTGTGAAGGTACCTCCTGCGTGTTGGTGTAGTGTAGTGGCTTTCAGTTAACACTAGTTGCGAAGGTACCTCCTGCTTGTTGGTGTAGTGGCTTTCTGCTAACACTAGTTGTGAAGGTACCTCCTGCGTGTTGGTGTAGTGGCTTTCTGTTAACACTAGTTGTGACGGTGCCTCCTGCTTGTTGGTGTAGTGTAGTGGCTTTCTGCTAACACTAGTTGCGACGGTACCTCCTGCGTGTTGGTGTAGTGTAGTGGCTTTCAGTTAACACTAGTTGTGAAGGTACCTCCTGCTTGTTGGTGTGGTGGCTTTCAGTTAACACTAGTTGTGAAGGTACCTCCTGCGTGTTGGTGTAGTGGCTTTCTGTTACGCAGTAGTTGTGAGGAAAGGACTGCCCCTCCCATGTCGCGGTTCTATGCTAATACAACTGTTGACCTGTTTATTACAGACCGACAAACACGACACAAGACCTATTAACAACTTCCTGCATGTAGAGACTTCTGGTAAGTTGGGTGTGGCAGTTATACATCAGCACACATGTGGCAGTTATATGGCAGCACACATGCGACAGTTATATGGCAGCACACATGTGGCAGTTACATGGCAGCACACATGTGGAAGTTATACAGCAGCACACATGTGGCAGTTGTACAACAGCACACATGTGGCAGTTATACAGCAGCACACATGTGGCAGTTATACAGCAGCACACATGTGGACGTTATACAGCAGCACACATGTGGCAGTTATAGAGCAGCACACATGCAGCAGTTATACAGCACCACACATGCAACATTTATACAAAAGCACACATGCGGCAGTTATAGAGCAGCACACATGCAGCAGTTATACAGCTGCACACAAAGAATTAACGTGCCCCTTCTACCGGCAAACTGGAACCATGCCCACCACCACCACATTGACGTAATTGCCAACATGTAATTCACATAGTAGTGAAATTGAAACAGCAGAACAAAATTAAAAACAACATTCAAATGGATATGAACATGTTAAAAGATGCAAAATACAGAACTAAGTATAATGTCTCTGTTCATAACAAATTCAGTGTACTGATGAATGAAGAAACTCCTCAGAGAGAGTATAACAACATTGAAATGGAATGGGAAGCTCTCAGAGAAAGCATGGTCAAGTCAGCAGAGGAGGTGTTACCAAATAAAAAACGAGAGACAAAGCAATCATGGATGACACAAACCATACTAGAAAAGATGGCAGAAAGGAAGAAAGTGAAAACCACTGATCCACCTAAATACAAACACCTGAAGAATGAAATAGAAGATGAATGCAAAAAAGCTAAAGATGAATGGTGGAATAAGAAGTGTGAAGTAGTGGAACAACTTGAGTCTCAACATCGTTCAAGAGAGATGCACAAGAAAGTGAAAGAGATAACAGGTCAAGGATACAGACAGAGAAGCAGTAAATGTATCAAGAACAAAGACGGCAAAATGTTCTTTGAAGAAGATGAAATAAAGTCCAGATGGGAAGAATATGTAAACGAACTATACAATGATGACAGAGGGAACCCACCCACAATTGAGGAAGAAGAAGGGAATATTATATTAGTATCAGAGGTTGAGAAGGCTATCAATGATCTAAAGTCAGGTAAGGCTCCTGGAAGTGACCAGATAACATCAGAAATGATAAAAGGACTAGATGAAGTGGGGATTCAAATCATTCATAAGCTAGTAAATGACATCTATGAGACTGGATGTATACCATTGAATATGAATGAATCCATATTTGTACGACTCCCAAAGAAGCTAAAACCAACATTGTGTTCTGAGTACAGAACACTAAGCCTGATGAGTCATATGTTGAAGATGATCCTGAAAATAATTTTACTGAGAAACAGACAGAAAATTGAAGAACAAATCAGTAACGTACAAAGTGGGTTTATATCTGGAAGAGGTACACGTGAAGGGATTTTCAATATGAGAATGATTTGTGAACGTTATTGTGAAGTGAACCAGGATGTTTATGCCTGCTTTATTGACTATGAGAAGGCCTTCGACCGAGTCAATCATGAACTGTTAATCAAATGTTTACAAGATATTGGTGTCAATGGCAAAGACATTAAACTAATTGTGAACTTATACTGGACACAACGTGCATTTATAAAAATGGAGCAGGGCCTATCGGATGAAGTTATGATTAAACGAGGAGTTTGACAGGGGTGTGTATTGTCACCATGTCTATTTAACCTGTACACAGAGATGATTTTCAGACACATTGAAGATTGCAAGGGAGTGACAATAGGTGGCATGAACGTCAACAATCTTAGATATGCCGATGACAGTGTAATACTAGCAGACAGTGAGAAAAACCTACAAGATATAGTGAATAGAATCAATAAAGCTGGAATACTATTCAACATGAAGATGAATGCCAGGAAGACCAAAACAATGGTTATAAGTAAAAAGACTGATAAACCAAATGTCAATATAACCATAGATGGCACAAACATAGAACAAGTATCCGAATTCATATATCTTGGACAAAAGATTACAAATGATGGGAGATGTGAGGAAGAAATTAAAAGAAGGATAACAATAGCCCGAACAACATTCTCCAAAATGTATAGAGTGTTAACATCAAGTAAGATATTAATACAAACAAGGAAGCGTATTCTTCAGTGTTATGTGTGGTCTACTCTGATGTATGGGGCAGAGACATGGACAATCTCTAAGAAAATGTTCAAACGTTTAGCAGCATTTGAGATGTGGACTTATCGAAGGATGATGAAAATATCATGGACAAAAAAGATCACCAACAAAGAAGTTCTCAGAAAAATTAAAAATAAGAAAAGCTTGTTTGCCACTATACAGACAAAGAAACTTATTTATTTTGGCCACATCATTCGTCAGAGTTCAATATACCGTACATTGTTGGAAGGGAAGGTGAATGGCAGCAGAGGGAGAGGGAGACCAAGAACATCGTGGTTTACAAATATTTCACAGTGGACAGGCTTGAATTATTCACAGTCTATCAGAACAGCACAACATCGGGACAAGTGGAGAACCATTGCATCCAACCCTCGACTAGAGGACGGAACTATTGATTGATTGAATTCACATTTATCGAACAGTTCACATGTATTGGGGTTCTTCAATGCTGATCCAATATAGGGAGAATCCAAGGTAAAAACTTAAATAGGTTACAGCTTATCCTACTTAGGCTTGTTGTGTTCAACATCCACCCAATTAAGGCACAATTAAATGATAAACAGTTACTAGAGTTGTCAGGGTGGCTGTAGTGGAGAGCATCACACATGTTTCAGCGTGACACACAATGCCTTATTATGATTATGTAATATTTAGAACAAGAACCATTATTTCCCAGAAAGGTTTGGAACAGTAACAATCAGGAGCAACTATGTGCACGCTTAGAATGGTGTGTTTGTTGTTTTACGTCCTAGCAACATCTAAGGTCATATCAGGACGGCGCTTAGAATGGTTAATTCTATTTGAGAGTAGCAGCACACCTACAGAAGTGTGGCACTGAAAGGTGCAGAATTCTTTGCCACAATGCATGTTTCACCTGTGATGCAGTCTTCAATGCACGTTTTAGGGAATAATAGTGACTTTTGTGTTCAGATCTTCGCATCGATGATGCTACGTAGAATAAAATCTAGATAAGTGCCTTGGTTTCGATTGTTTGTTTGTTGTTTTACGTCCTAGCAACATCTAAGGTCATATCAGGACAGGTACCGACTTATGACAGTGCGCATTCATGGCAATTTTATAGTGCTGCCCCACTGGGAGACCAGGCCACCAGCACCATGACCTGACATCCCACTCAGTCACATTATCCTGACACTGAGCTAACCAGTCATTGCCCTATCCTAATAATGCCGAGCGTCTGGCTAGGAAGCGACAAGTATCAATTTTTAAGTCATTGGTTTGACTCGACCAGGGTTCAAACCCACGATCCCATGGTCTACCAACACAGGAGACAGATGCTCTAACTCATTCGGCCATACTGTCTGCTCCCTTGGTTTCGAAAATGTTAAGCTTTCATCGTACTATGCAGCTTTAATGCATAGTACAATATTGTAAATGAATGACTGCTTCAGATACCGTGTTTGTATGGTAGGCTAGACAGACAAGACAGAGCTGATATATTTCAAAGTGGCCTTCAGACAGAGCTTCTGATGAAGTCGACCAGACGGGATGGCCGAATGAGTTGAACGTCCATCTCCTGTTTTGGGAGATTGGGGGATCAGAACCCATGGTTTGTGGGTTCGAACCCTGGTCGAGTCAAACCAATGACTTAAAACTTGATCCTTGTTGCTTCCTAGTCAGGCGCTCGGCATTATTAGGATAGGGCAAGGACTAGTTGGCTCATTGTCAGGATAATGAGACAGAGTGAGATCAGGTCATGGTACTGGTGGCCTGGTCTCCAAGTGGGGCAGCACTATAAAGTCACCATGAGTGTGCACTGTCACAAGTCAGTACACATCCTGATATGACCTTAGATGTTGCTAGGATGTAAAACAACAACAAATATCTGACGAAGTCTGAAGTACAAGTGAGACTAGGTGAGTAAAGGGTGGTAACCAAGAATGATGTACTGCTGAGAGTGAGTGATGACGGCGTCAACCACAAACGCCATTCACGGCGAGAAGTAGAGAACTAAATGTCTGCTTCAAACACTACTGTGAACACATTGCAGATCAAAAGTGGCTTTAAATTTAGAAATCACTTTTGTTCAGTTTGAAGTTTAAAAAAAAAAGAAGAATTGTACATCTAGTGCTAAGGCAAAGAAAATAAAAATTGGTAACCGTCCCCGCCAGGTGCTTGAAAAAAAAACGGCCGGCACGGAATTTTTATTTCTTTTTCTTAAAACTGTTAAAAATGCGTTGGGCTAGCAGCAATTCAATTTTTGTATCAATTTGTTACGTCATTGGTTTGACTCGGCCAGGGTTCGAGCCCACGAATTCGAATCTCACAACCTACCAGAACGGAGTCGAGCACTAAATTTACTCGGTCATCGCGTCTGGTTACTTATTACGTCTACTTCAAAAATAAAAAATAAAAAATAAAAACCGCCTGCCCGACCCTGATTTTTATTTCAAAAGGACGATCACCAATAAAAAATTGTATTTGCCTTAAGGCATATAGACTTTTGATATATTCCAAAGGGGATAAAACTGAAATGCATGATGGTGAAAAAATTTCTGTTCCAATTAGTGCAATGTTTAACCACAAATTGACTGGACTATAGCGGCTGTGTACTTAGTAAATATTGTCTAGTTATTAGACAACACATGGTTAACTAAACCAGACAACAATAAGTACCAAGTTAAAACTATCTAAAGCTAAGTCAGAGTAGCAAATGACCAGATCAATGAGCGCAGAATTGTATACTTAATAGTATCAGGTCATATCAGGACGGGTACCGACTTGTGACAGTGCGCACTCATGGCGACTTTATAGTGCTGTCCCACTGGGAAACCAGGCCGCTGGCACCATGACCTGGTATCCCACTCAGTCACATTATCCTGACACTGAGCACACCAGTCCTTGCCCTATCCTAATAATGCCGAGCGCCTGGCTAGGAAGCGACAAGTATCAATTTTAAAGTCATTGGTTTGACTCGACCGGGACTCGAACCCACGACCCACCAGCACGGGAGACGTACGCTCTAACTCATTCAGCCATCCCGTCTTGTCTTAATAGTAGAAGAGGAAGGGAAGTATGAAGGTTATGAGTAGTAGGAGGGGGACCAAGAGAAGTAGTATTAGGAGAGGGAGGGGTAGTAATAGGAGTAGTAGTAGTAGTAGGAGTAGGAGGAAGAGCAGGAAGAGGAGGATTGTTTGTTTGTTTGTTGTTGTTTTACATCCTAGCAACATCTAAGGTCATATCAGGATGTGGGAGGAGGAAGATTGATTGATTGATGGTTGCTTTACGCCGTGTCGGCAGCATAAGCCATATTCACGGTGAGAAATGTTTGTTTTTTGTTCAAACCTTCGTTCGCTTTTACATGTAAAAGCAGACAATCAATTATGTGCCAATAGACACTCATTAAATTAAAAAGCTCACAATTATATATTTGTGGTCAAGGGAAACAAATTCACGTTAAAAAAATCCCACAAAAAACAATGTTTTATTACTAATTGGTAGAATTTATTTAGTAAACTATAAAGGGGTAGTACAGTCCAGCTGCCATCAAAAAGGCTAAAATCGTTTCCTGTTTTACTTTAGTAAAAAGGTCATGCATACTGTCTGCAGTGTATTTTGTTTGTTGTTGTTTTACGTCCTAGCAACATCTAAGGTCATATCAGGACGGGTATCGACTTGTGACAGTGCGCACTCATGGCAACTTTATAGTGCTGTCCCACTGGGAAACCAGGCCGCTGGCACCATGACCTAGTATCCCACTCAGTCACATTATCCTGACACTGAGCACACCAGTCCTTGCCCTATCCTAATAATGCCGAGCGCCTGGCTAGGAAGCGACAAGTATCAATTTTAAAGTCATTGGTTTGACTCGACCGGGACTCGAACCCACGACCTACCAGCACGGGAGACGGACGCTCTAACTCATTCGGCCATCCCGTCTGGTCTGTCTGCAGTGTAAAAGTGTTGGCGTGGGGCCAAAAAATCAACACAACTTAGTAAAATGTGTTTGAGTGTCAGCGGGGACTGACACCCAATACATTCACGCAGAGGTTCCCCCTTGAGCAGAAAAGCATGTGTAAGCCACGAGTGGCCAATACGGCAGCGGCTAATGACCACTTGGTCCCGCCGACCTCCCACATGGGTTTGTGGTGGTTTTCCCACAGATGGTTCAATTTCTTTAAGTTTATTAATGTTTTCATCCCACTCATGTTGCCATTTGGATTTTTTGTGGGTGGCTATTAGTGGTTTCAGATGAGAGTGAGGGATCAGACACAGTTCAAAGCCTTCTCTGAGGCCCGTTCGTTTCCTTGTATGCCCAGGCACCCAGCACAGGTGGCCATCTGGTGCCAGTTGCTAGAATAGGGTGGTCCGTTTTCAGTCCAGCAACAACCACGAGGCAGGAGAATGAATCACTGTGGTTGGATACCTCGATACACTCCACTCCAGTCGGCAGACTGCCACAGCAGCTACACGGCTTTGGTCTTTCAAACCATTAGTGTATATGGAGAGGTTGTCTGCAAACTGGCCTTGAATCTCTGCATGCAGTCCTTGGTATTCGAGTGGATGTGTCCCAGACTTCCTCAGTTACGTGAGTCGGAGGATAACTGATGGCTTCCTCAATGACCACGGGGGATGTTCTGGGACTTTTGCATCCTCCAACATGTCCAAATCCACGCCTAAGGCCTCCAAATGAGGTTTCATGGATTCGCCATGTGGCTCGAATAAACAATTGTGTTCAGGATTCAATGCATTGGTTTTTATCTTGACTACATATTGCATGGCCAGTTTGATTCTCCTGTTGTTAAGTGATGGTTTGTTGGCTTCAACATAGAGGCTCTGAACCGGTGAGGTGCAGAAGGCCCCAAGGGCCAGGCGCAGCCCCCTGGTGGTGGACCGTGTCTAACAGCCCAATATACAATTTCCTTGCGGAACTGTGTCCTATGCTGCAGTAATCCACTCGTGACCGAACAAAGGTTCGGGACACGGAGAGCAGAACATCTCTGTCCACTCCCCACTCTGAGCTGGACATCACCCTCAGAATATGTAGTGCTTTCAGGCATCTTGTTTTGAGGTACTTTATATGTGGCACAAAAGACAGTTTTGCGTCGAAAATGAGGCCAAAAATGTCCATGGTGTCATGTTGCCACTTTGTGTCATAGGCTTTTTTTATGTCGAAAAAGACAGCCACAACATGCTCCTTCTTAAAGAAAGCATCTCTTATGAAAGTCTCCATCTGAACCAAATGGTCAAGGGTGCTGAGGGCTATGGGACGATAGTTGTTCGTCTTACCAGGTTTGGGAATCGGTATTACTGTCGCCTCCCGCCAAGAGGTGGGGACGACATCCAACTCCCAGATGTTGTTGAAGGAGGAGGAAGGAGAAGTATTAGGACAATTTTGTGGATGGAAAAGTAGTTTGGAAGATGCTTAAGTTATGACACTAATTACGGTTATTTTCAGGAACGCATCCCTTCCCATGTTACGCTCCATACACTCCATCACAAACCTATTACCAATTCCGTAAAACCACCTATTTGAAGCATAATGAATAGAGCCAAGTCCCAGTGACCCATGATTTAAAAATGTTCATTTTAAACGGTTGTTACAATGAACATTATAGCCTGGAATTATGTTTTTAAAATGCACTAATTGAGAGGTGGCTACACGGCTTTGGTCTTGTTCAGCCCCCATTTACTTACTGCTAACAGGGTCTTCAACCCGCCATGTGCTCAGCCCGCGTTTACTTACTGCTAACAGGGTCTTCAACCCGCCATGTGCTCAGCCCCCATTTACTTACTGCTACCAGGGTCTTTCAACCCGCCATGTGCTCAGCTACTGTTTACTTACTGCTACCAGGGTCTTCAACCCGCCATGTGCTCAGCCCCCGTTTACTTACTGCTACCAGGGTCTTCAACCCGCCATGTGCTCAGCCCTGTTTACTTACTCCTACCAGGGTCTTCAACCCGCCTTGTGCTCAGCCCCCATTTACTTCCTGCTACCAGGGTCTTCAATCTGCCATGTGCTCAGCCCCCGTTTACTTACTGCTACCAGGGTCTTCAACCCGCCATGTGCTCAGCTCCCGTTTACTTACTGCTACAAGGGTCTTCAACCCGCCATGTGCTCAGCCCCCGTTTACTGCTACCAGGGTCTTCAATCTGCCATGTGCTCAGCTACTGTTTACTTACTGCTACAAGGGTCTTCAATCTGCCATGTGCTCAGCCCCCGTTTACTGCTACCAGGGTCTTCAATCTGCCATGTGCTCAGCTCCCCTTTACTTACTGCTAACAGGGTCTTCAACCCGCCTTGTGCTCAGCCCTGTTTACTTACTGCTACCAGGGTCTTCAACCCGCCATGTGCTCAGCCCCCATTTACTTACTGCTACCAGGGTCTTCAATCTGCCATGTGCTAAGCTACTGTTTACTTACTGCTACCAGAGTCTTCAACCCGCCATGTGCTCAGCCCCCGTTTACTTACTGCTACCAGGGTCTTCAACCCGCCATGTGCTCAGCCCGCGTTTACTTACTGCTAACAGGGTCTTCAACCGGCCATGTGCTCAGCCCCCATTTACTTACTGCTACCAGGTTCTTCAACCCGCCATGTGCTCAGCTACTGTTTACTTAGTGCTACCAGGGTCTTCAACCCGCCTTGTGCTCAGCCCCGTTTACTTACTGCTACCAGGGTCTTCAACCCGCCATGTGCTCAGCCCCCGTTTACTTACTGCTACCAGGGTCTTCAACCCGCCATGTGCTCAGCCCCCGTTTACTTACTGCTACCAGGGTCTTCAACCCGCCATGTGCTCAGCCACGTTTACTTACTGCTACCAGGGTCTTCAATCTGCCATGTGCTCAGCTACTGCTTACTTACTGCTACCAGGGTCTTCAACCCGCCATGTGCTCAGCCCGCGTTTACTTACTGTTAACAGGGTCTTCAATCTGCCATGTGCTCAGCTACTGCTTACTTACTGCTACCAGGGTCTTCAACCCGCCATGTGCTCAGCCCCCGTTTACTGCTACCAGGGTCTTCAACCCGCCATGTGCTCAGCTACTGCTTACTTACTGCTACCGGGGTCTTCAACCCGCCATGTGCTCAGCCCCCGTTTACTTACTGCTACCAGGGTCTTCAACCCGCCATGTGCTTGAACCCCCGTTTACTTACTTAGCCACACCGAAACCAGGGTAACTGGCACCACCACCACATAAGGTAGACTTAAAAACTAGTATTACTGCAGTTCACCAGGTGACATCCCCGCACAAGGTGGTGTATGCCTTGGCAATAAGCACTACCTCATCCGAACTTCCCACCACCAACTTAATACTAACCGCTGACAGTCAACACTAGCTCAATCATTGTAACGTTGATCATTTGGTTATTGTGCTTGTAATGGTTAAGTGTATGCTCTTGCTTTTCCCGCTGTGCAGTAGTAGTCATAATCCATATTATAAATTGATTTCCTTTATCAATAATTTCTGTAAACTTGTTTGTGGTGTAAAATTGGGGAGTTCCCAATTTTTAATACTGTTTTTGGTTGTTGTCTATATTTTGTACATAGTCAACATTTGTAATACCATGTGCACATGAGATTAGTGTTTAATCGAGATCATCTGCCTATTTTGTTATTGTTTTGCCAGTTGAATGAAATTTTCTGTAAAAAGAACTAACTCTGTCTTTCATTTAGTATGTGAATTATTTCTCTAAGTGTTCATTTATATGCCTGTGGCATATTTTCTCTATTAATTTACCTGGTGTCTGTAGTTTTGAAATAGGCCTATAGTTTCCCATGCCCTGCCTATCTCCTGTTTTAGAAAGTGGTGTGATGGTGGCTGCTTTCCATTGTTCAACAAATTTACCTAATTCAAATGAGCTATTGAACATCGCTGTCATTAAGTACTATGGGGATTACCTGTAGGACATCTTTCATTGCTATGGCAGAGATGTTGTCTAGTTCACTAGTTATATTTGTGTCTATGTTATTTATCAGTGTTAAAACTTCATCTTCATTTGTAGTACAAGTTTTAATGCTGTTTATCATCTACGTGCTTTTTTTTATATTCCCATGGTGTATGGAATTTTCCAGATACCTCTTCACCTATTTTTGAGAGTTGTGTGTAACTTGCTGGCAATCTTTTTCTGGTTCTTCTAGGTTGCCTGCATCGTCTCAGGGTGTCATTTTATGCTTGATTTTTGTGTATGGGATGAGTTTTTTTTAATGTTGTTCCAGAATTTGTTGGCATCGTTTTTCCATGGGGTATCTGTTTTTATTATGTATTTTCTTTTACATTCTCTGACTAGTGCTAGTCAGTACCTATTTTGACTATGGAGATGTAAACTACATGGGTGCGAAAAAAGAACTTCTAAAAAAACTGCAAACACTACAGAACAGAGCCCTGAAAATCTGCCTCAGAGTAGACAAGCTGCACCCCACCTATGACATACACAAAAGAACTAAAGTAAAATTGCTAGAAAATAGGAGAATAATTAATTGGAAAACATTAGCATACAGCTATAATCAAGACAATAAACTCCTAACAAAACCACAAAGGTCTACTAGAGCAAATAATGCGCCACTACTAAAGCAGACCAGAAGCCAAATAAAAGCTCACGAGAGAAGCACGCTGGAAATGGCTGCCAAGGTGTGGAATGCCCAAACAGTAAAGGAACAACAAATTCCTGACCTAAAACCATACAAAAAATATAAGCAAAATAAGGCTAGGAAACCCCCAGTAAGCTGCAGTGCAAAGGGGCATGTGATATGTCACGGCCCACCAGCGGGACACCCAATGGAAGGTAACAATGCCAAAAGTAGCCAGATAACACACCACACAGCTACGTACAAGCCTATTATATGTAAATAGGAGTAGGCTAGTCTAGTAGTAAGAGTAGAAAAAAAAACCACATATATGCCAAGAAAATGAAAAAAAATGAACATAGACTACTAACCAGACCAACCAATTATCTATCTGCTGCTGAAATGCAGGCAATCAAATACCTTATCAGCAGCTACTGTATAATAAGATATCACCAACACTACTGCTGGCCAGCATTGAAAACAAGCCTGAATACCCAGGCGTATATGCTATGGACAGTATAAATACAGCCTCAATTAAAACAATAAATAAATAAATGTACCTAATAGCTAATCTGTTTTGTTTTTGGTATTCTTCTACTTAAAGTTCTAGTCCCGGGTTCTTAGCGTTTCTTCCTAGCGTTCTCTTCTTGTTAATGGCTTCTCGCATGCCTATCCATGGATCTTGGCTAATTCTAATTGTTTGCTTAGTTATTGGGCACAACTTGTCTAATGCTTTTCCTATTTCCACAATTATTGTCTCCCACATGTGTGTGGAGTTTGCCTTGTCTATGATTTACTTCTCTGCTTGCTTCATAGTGTGCTTGTATATCTTCTGTTGTGTATCTCGTATATGATCTCCCTGGTTTCCTTTCTTCGTTATGTCCCTCCCCCCCCCCCCCAAAAGACAGACAAATTCATGATCGCTCACACCCTAGCTTCTAGTGCCTTTTTTTTAATGATGTCAGAATATGTCAGTATTAAGTTTAGTGTTGGTTTTTTTTGTCACTGACTAATCTAGTGGGCTCTACTATTTGTTGTGTGAGACCCATGCTCTTAATCATATTGTGTAGTTTTGTTTGTAGTCTGTTGAAATCTCCTAGTATGAACATGTCTTTCTTATTTAGATTTTTTTTTATGTGACTTGTGTTGTTTTCTAGGTAAGTTATAAAGTTCTCTATGCTGCCATTTGGTGGCCTATACACTGGTCACTGCTGCTATGACTGTCTTTCTGTATTTGTTTTCGTTTATAACCCATGTTATTTCAATGTCTTCATTTAAGATTTCCAGTGCTTTTAGGGCATCTGTGTCTACAGATCTAGGTATTCTTTAGTGTATATAGCTACCTCCTCCTTTCATGGCTGAACGTCCCTTATTCTTTACTTTTCTATCATTTTTGACTAAATTGTAACCTTTGAACTGTACCATGGAGTCTGAGTGCATGTTAGGAAGCCATTTTCTGACATTGTTAGCATGTCAAAAGCATCACTAATTAGGTGTGAGTTAATTAGACCCGCTGATTTTATACACTTTGGAAATTGAGATGAGCTATTGTCATTCCTTTGGCAAGTTTCATTTCGATTTCTTCCGAAGCATTTTTTATCGCTATGATTGCATGTGTAGCTTAGTGACGATTGGACTAGGTAGGTTTTGCAAGGATCCGTTCTGTTTCATGGTGATTGCAGAATGTACATGTAGTTCTATTGTGAGCTTAAGGTTGTTGATTCATTGTTAATGCTGCTTCCTTCTCAAGCACTGGCACCCGATTTGGGTTTTAGGTTATCCCTCACTTTCTGGAGAATCAAACCGGTCTTGTTCTTGTAGCCTCATCAATTTTATAACTATTCAAATAAATCAAGCAGTTACCAAAAAAGGGAGAGAAAAAAGAATAATTTGGTCCACTTGACTGATAATATCAGTGACACCTGCTCTCATACAACACAAAATATTGAAAACATTAGCATATTAAGACTTTCACCAAATGCGTTTAGTTACTAAATGTTAGACTTTATTACTTGTGCAGTAGTAGACTACAACCAACCAGAAGGGTCCCCACTAGCCGCCATCACCCTGCCTGGCTCATGGTGTGTAGAAGAGTACGTACCCGGGTGGGCTGCCTCGCCCAGCAGCTGGGCACGCTCCGTGCGGGCTGAACGACACAAGCACCAGCTCAGTTTCACCATCACCAGTAATAGCAGGTACATGGAAGGTTAAACAGGTCAAGTACCAGCTGAAGCCTCTACAGACGTGAGGTAACCAGGTACATAAAGGGTACTTGGAGGGTTAAACAGGTCAAGTACCAGCTGAAGCCTCTATTGACGTGAGGTAACTAGGTACATTGTGGGTACTTGGAAGGTTAAACAGGTCAAGTACCAGCTGAAGTAACCACATGTATGAGGTAACCAGGTACATATCGGATATATTTTGGTTATACCAGACTTACTTGTAAGTTGAAGTATTACTGAGATTCTTACAAATCTACGAATATGCAGGTAAGGATTAAGGGAGAGGACAAGATTGCGCAGTCCCGGATATAGCCTCAGTTTTCATAGTATGAGGGAGTCAAAAAGCCTAATAATCACTAATTCAGGAAACGTACCCTCCCATTTCTCCCCTGGTTTTCCAAACCTTTTAAATTGTTATCCCCGAGTAATCATGGTTCTTATTTTACAAGGCGTGTTTGGGTGGGCACATGATCCTTACCTTTGTATTCGTAGATTTGTAAGAATCTTAGTGATACTACAACTTACAAGTAAGTCTAGTATAACCAGGGCCTATATGCATGGAGCGGTGTTAGCGAGCCCAACCGCAGTTAGGGCAGGATTTCTGGTTTAGCGCCAAAAAGTCACTATGCATGGAGCAGTGTTAGGCCAACACCGCGGGTTTAAACTCGGAGATTCTAACCCCAGCCCATAGCAGGTTTACAGCGGTGTTAGTGTTAGGTTAGTGTCAGGATGGAGCCCAAACCTATTCAATGCTATCATATTTAACAGAATTACATACTGAATAAGTGAAATTGGATCAAATTAACCCTAAATTCGAACTGATATTAACGCTGCCGCCTCATCGGCGGAGAGATTAATATTGTCGAATTGACGAATGTAAACTAAACAAATCGCCGCCGCCGCATCGATGTCGCTATCCATACTGTCAAACATCAACAAAACATCACCGCCGCCGCATCAGCGGCAATATATTAGGCCCAAATCTATTCAATGCTATCATATTTAACAGAATTACATACGCAATAAGTGAAATTTGATCAATTTAACCCTAAATTCGCATTGGCAGTGATATTAATATTGTCGAATCGACGAATGTAAACTAAACAAATCGCCGCCGCATCGACATCACTATCCATACTGTCGAACATCAACAAAACATCGCCGCTGCCACATCGGCGGCCAAATCTATTCAATGCCATCATATTTAACAGAATTACATACGCAATAAGTGAAATTTAATGAAATTAACCCTAAATTCAAAGCAATATTAACGCCGCCGCTGCATTGGCGGCGATATTCATACTGTCGAATAGACGAATGTAAACAAAACAAATCGCCGCCACCACCGCCGAATCGGCGGCTATATATTAGGCCCAAATCTATTCAATGCTATCATATTTAACAGAATTACATACGCAATAAGTTAAATTTCATGAAATTAACCCTAAATTCGAAGCAATATTAATGCCGCCGCTAAATCGGCGGCGATATTAATATTGTTGAATCGACGAATGCAAGCAACCCCCGCCGCCGCCTCAGTAACAAGCGCGCTGGTTCCCGGTGAGTAGAGAAGGCAATATATTAGATTAGGCACAACCAGGTGCTCGCCGGCAACAGGCTCAGAGAAATTTCCATAATGTATAAATTAATTCACATATAGCTAACACGCACCGTTTAGGCCACCATGCATATGGCTTGACATACTTCGTGACGCCCCTGATAACTGGTGATAGCTACCCTGTGTTAGATGGTTAACACCACACGCCGCTAACAATGCTCCATGCATATGGGCCCAGAAGTCTTACTTCATCTTCCAAATACCAGAAGTCAAGTATCCGGGGAGAGTCTTCATGCATCAGTGAGATCGGCACTAGCCATCCACATACCTGGTTCTAACAGGTCTAGCGCCGTTTTGAGGTTAAACATCTCAAAGTGTTCATATTGTATGCATTTGTTTAATTCTGTTACATCCAAAATCATTCTAAATTTCCCATTTGGTTTAGGTCTGAGAAATATATTTGAGATCCACTGATCAGCAGTTTCGTCTACAAAGTTGAGCACTTTTCTGTCTAATAACATGGATACCTCTTTCTTCACCAACTCCTCCAGTTCATCCATTCTAAATGGAAATGGCTATCTCTCCTGTACTGGAGTGTATATACATGGGATAGTAAGCCCTTCAAAACAGTTTACTACCCAACTGTCATGAGTTAATTTGTGCCAGTTGTGCAAACAATTAACAATGTTACCTGCTACAAACAGTTTATTATTGTGATTTGTTCCGTTAACGTCAAACAATAATTTCTTCTCCTTACCCGGTTTTACTGTTGACTAGCACCCACCTGGACAGGGTGGCTCATTTCTGAAACCTTGCCCGCCCCTGACTGGGGTAGTCTGGCCACACCCATGACTGGTGCTCGGTATATTCCCGTACTGGACGTAGTCCTCATTGGACCTTCCAAACCTTCTCTGTGGATTGCGGTTGTGCTCCCCATGTGAAAGTCACTATACCACGATTCCCTCTGAACCATCTCGTGTCACACTACCTGTTGTAGGACGCACTATTGCCCCGTGTCTGGTGTGCGAAGTTGTGACGTCACTTTCCTGTATAGCTGGAGTTAGCTTGCATTCAGGTGTCAGATGCACGTACCGATTTCATGAGCTGCTTGTTGTGCTCTCTCAAGTTTTCTCCCAGAAGAAATTGGGTAGGTTCTGGGAGATCCCCCATAGATGTCCTGCTTTTCCTTGATAAGATCCTTGCCCAAGTTGGAGTGGACCATGTTGTCTATGCTTAATTTACATCAATTCTGCTTTGACTGTCTCCTCACCAGCATGCGGATAGCATTGAGCATATGTAGTTCTTGTCCATTCAATTCGGGGTCCGCCTCCGCTCCTACCATGCCTTTGGAAGCTGCGAGGAGAGAACTCTCCCTCCCTCCTGCCTTCTGCGAACCTGATCCCATTCAGGGATGTACCCTCGCTCCCAGGCCACCCACCAGTCCCATGTACTGTCGGAAGATCTCTCGAATATCTTTTTAGTGGCTTGGGACCACCCTCTCCACCTTCATGGTAATGGTCAATTATTCGTGCCATACTGTCACTTATTGTCACCCATGGTGCCACTGCCTTCTTTAACTTCTTATAATCCTCCTGTAGTGGTTTCAGGAGTGCACCATCCTGTAATCTGTTGTCTAACTTGTATTCTATGCGCTTAGGCTTTGGTGTAGTGTTAGCCCTATTCGCTGTTGTGGTTGACTCAGCTGTCTTATCTTTTGCCACTGGTGTATTTTCTGTCTGCTTTGGCTTGGCGGGAGCCTTGAAGCTACTGAATAGGGAAGTGGCTACTGTTTGTCCACCTTTGCCAGAGTCGTCACATGCACACTAAATCTGCTTTTTAATGACAGTCATTGGTCAGCCATATTGAGAGAAGCAATAGACTAACTTGCTATCCTCTTCGTCTCTATACACGTAGATGCTTCCTGTGTTTCTTCATCATCACACTCTTACCTGGCGCCTGCCATGTTGACCCACATAGGTTGCGTCATCCTCCTGTGCATCCTGCCATGCACATGCTTCCTCACAGCCTTTCTGTTTCTGCCTTTTCATGCTCCATTTCCTTTTTTATGGCCTGTATTTATTAATACATTTTTTTAAACTCGCTCACTTAAAGTGCTTGAGTGTCATCTGATGCAGTATGAGAGTGCATTGCCTGACCCACCTCTGCAAATTTTGCATGGGTTTTTGGCTTTGTCTTTATGTGTATGTCAAGCGATTCTGACTCACTCTCGCTCACTGACAATGGATTGGGGTCATCCGTAGACATCATTCTTGGCATAAGAATTCTCCCCTTGTGCTTGCGCGTTAAGCGACCACACCGCCCACTAGCCACGGTTTGATCAGATGTTTGCGTTCGGCCGAGTCCTGAATCCATGTGTACTCGCAGTCTTTACGATCTGCAATGACAGAACATTAGATTTGTATTAGTTCTATGTAGAACTCCACAAAACCTAAAAAAAACATGCACAATGTCACACAACACAATAACATACACAATATTCCACAATGTAGTGTTTCCTCTGACAAGACTTACCTCGATGTGTGCTATTCTATCAACTCGCTGTTGCTCCTCCGCTGCTGAGTTGCATACCGAGGCTACATCTGGGACTGCGTGGGCTTGTCCTCTCCATGGATAAATAACTTCTGGTATTCGGAAGATGAAGTAAGAACTTGGGGAGATTAAACAGGTCAAGTACTAGCTGAAGCCGCTACAGGCATGAGGTAACCAGGTACATTGTGGGTACGTAGCGGGTTAAACAGGTCAAGTACTAGCTGAAGCCGCTACAGGCATGAGGTAACCATGTACATAGTGGGTACTTGATAGGTTAAACAGGTCAAGTACCAGCTGAGGGACTATATCCAGCGCCTTTAAAGATTTGTTCGCCTGATTTGAATATCTAAGTATTTACATAAACAGATCATATAACTTAACAAAATATTCAGTTTCCAGAAAGACAAACACATTACGCTTAGAATAGGTTATCTGAGTTGCACCCAGACAGGTATGGACTGATCTGTCCTAGACTGAGTGCCCTATAGTTATACTTAGTAGTTTCTGAAGTCAGACAGGGGAGGAGAATGTGGAAATACAAAGGTTACTACTACTAGGCAGAGTCAAAGCCTTCAAATGTACTATTAGGGACAGTAGACTACCTGTCCCGGGAACTTATATTACAGTGAACTGCTTTCCCTTCTCCATAAACTTAGTATAATTAGTGACACATGAGGGCACACATGGTTCAGTCCTATTTTATGGAGAAAGCCAATCAAACTGTGTCAGCACTCACTGGTCTATATCAGCTGACCTGAATGCCATTAATAACCACAGCTTGACCACAGACTCTCAGGTACGGTTGCTTCAACACATAAACTATATTTAATCACATCCTGTGAATAACTTAGTAAAGTTGTGTTAGTCATGTTACAACCGCTTTAACAAATAATAAAAAAGATGAGAAGGGAAAACACCCCTTCAAACCCATCAATATTAGAGTGTCACAAAATGACATTGCTATGGTTACTGACCTACACCAGTCTGCTGCCGAGGAGAACCTTGATAGCCGTAGTTTGTGGCCACATTGTAAGATGGTGGTACTGGCTCCATCGTGATGACGGGGCTCCTGTAAAGTAAGCACATTATATATGATAAACAGCGCAAAGTGAATAGATTTAAATAAGGGAGTGTCGAGAGTACGGGATGAGATCTAACTTCCGGTTCTTCCCCAATCATTCGCTGACAATGTTTAGCCTATCAGACAGTTTCTGCAATTTCACAGAAATCAAAACCCACAGTGGGCACTAAAGGCCCTGTCACATTACGGCGTATGGCGGGAGCGTATTGAAAACCTACGTAGGTCCTGAGCGTGCCGGCCTATGATGACATTTGGTGACCTTTCGGGTGGTTTTGAGCGTATGAGGAGCGTATGGGAGCGTGCTGTGACATTTTTTGACAGTATGGGCCATACGCCCTCATAGGTCGAGTTTTTTTGAGCATGCACAAAAAAATTTGGACGGACGGATTTATGAAAGCGTATGGCGGCGTATGCCTCATACGCTTCACATAAGCCGGCATCTGGCGGCGTATGAGTAGGGTATGCCGACGTATATGACGTAACGCGCTTACGCCACCATACGCTCCCGCAAAAAACCCTAATGTGACAGCCCCTTTTTTAAGGGGCTGTCACATTAGGGTTTTTTGCGGGAGCGTATGGTGGCGTAAGCGCGTTACGTCATATACGTCGGCATACGCCGTATACGCTACTCATACGCCGCCAGATGCCGGCTTATGTGAAGCGTATGAGGCATACGCCGCCATACGCTTTCATAAATCCGTCCGTCCAAATTTTTTTGTGCATGCTAAAAAAACTCGACCTATGAGGGCGTATGGCCCATACTGTCAAAAAATGTCACAGCACGCTCCCATACGCTCCTCGTAGGTTCCACATACGCTCAAAACCACCCGAAAGGTCACCAAATGTCATCATAGGCCGGCACGCTCAGGACCTACGTAGGTTTTCAATACGCTCCCGCCATACGCCGTAATGTGACAGGGCCTTTAGGTAGAGCAAGGTGATTTTTTAAATTCAATAGTTCAGCATCACAATTTATGTGCACAGATATTTTTAATTTAATTCCAGTGATATAAAATTAATGTAGATCCGTTGAATAGTTCTGAATTTATAAGATTTTAAAGGTTCAGTTTTGTTGCCATGATTTGTTCACAACCCAAATTAGAGAAATCTTAGTTTTTAAGGCGACATAAGGAAACTATTTTGCAATCTGTCCAATATTAAAGAATCTTACTCTGTATATAAGTACAAATAATAGGCCAAATTTTGTGCTAACTGTATTATCTTGTTTATTCTTTTTGCTAAAAGTCAACTTTTTTTAGGACAATAGTCAACTGGCCTTAAAAAAAATTGAACTTTCAGTTTTTGTCTTTGATTAATTCGAAAAATATCCCATTATACAGAGCTTTTCATACCGATGATATTGGTATAAAAAGAAACCAGTAATACTAATACTAGTAATAGTAGGTACCCGCATCGCCATGAAAAAATCGAGGAATGGTGCTTTTTTCATCAATATTCACATGCTCATAAGTATTTCTGTATGTATTTGATTTTGATGAAATTGCATAACCTAGAAGATCAACATTTGTTCTATCTGATGGTCTTGTTGGATTGAATATATAGTAAGTTTTTATTTATGTAAAATCCATGTGTATTGATACGTGACGAAGGAGGAGATAAAGGCAGGAGTTGGAATAAAAGCACTTTATTCAGAAGAACAGTGCAGCAATGTTAAGTCAATAGTAATGATGAACAATACTCAATGAAGGTTAATGAGGATATAATAACATAGCAATGTCAATAGGGAGCAATCAGATATAGCAATGTCAATGGATAATAATATATCAATGTCAATAGGGTGCAGTGAGATATAGCAATGTCAATGGATAAAAGTCAATAAGGAGTAAAGTCAGGTGGGAGGGAGGCGCCCCGAAGAGCCCTCCACCAAAACAGAGGAGAGGGCTTGAGGGGCGCCCGAGGCGGCGACGCGGGGGACGTATGCGTGGACCGCAGCCGAGGTCCAGGTGCCCTGCTCCATGATATCCCCGAGGGGGACGCCGGCGCATTGGCATGCCTGCGGGTCCTGGGCACGCGGAGGAGGTGGAGGCCGTTGGAGGCCCGCCCGTAGGCCACGAACCAGGCGAGGTCCCAGAGGGCGTCATCCCCGAGGGTGATGGTTGTGAACCCGTGGCAGCTGCGCAGGTCTGCGAGGAGACGGGCCATGAATTTCCTCGTGGGAAGAACGCAGCTGCCGACATGGTTGAGGCGGCCTAGGATGCTTTGGAGCTCCTGGCGCCCGAGGGTGGGCTGGGTGACTCGGGCCTCGCAGTCGTCGACGAGCTCGTCGACTTTGTAGGGGGCGATGCGGATGGTCATGGCTTCGCTATCGATGGCGAAGCCCAGCCAGGAGACCCGCACCGCCGGGGGGTGGCACTTTCCTGAGGCGACCTCCAGGCCGAGGGCGCCGACAAGGGCGATGAAGCCGTCGAAGGCCTGGCAGGCCCTCAGGTAGGTGAGTTCACACCCGACAAAGTCATCGACGTAGACGAGGGTGTGGAAGCCCTCGCGCCGGAGGATCCAAGCCACCGCAGCGGTCACCCTCACGCAGGCGGCGCCTGAGGAGCGGCAGCCGAAGGGGAGGGCGAGGTCAACGTAGGTGGCCCCCGTCAAAGGCGATCCCATATAAGGGGCATGAGAGGGGGTCGGCCCGGTGCTGGCGGTAGGCCCTGGATATATCCCCGGTCCAGGTGTAGGCCCCGTTGCCCTCTCCGATGAGGCGGCGGCCCACGTCGGCGACGGAGGGGAGCCTGTAGGCGTGGGGCCTACCCAGGTACTCGCGGCGGGGTATCTGGGCATTAACGCTGCCGCCGGGAGGGTAGGAGAGGTCGACGATGACACGCCTCTTACCGGGGTCGGATTTGGGGCTGGTCATCATGTGGGAGACGTGGGCCCAGGGGGTGAAGGGGGGGGAGACGTGGGCCCAGGGGGTGAAGGGGGGGGGGGGGGGGGGGGGGGGGGGTGAGGAAGGGGCCTGTAAGGGCGCCGTGTGCGAGCTCGGTGGCTATGAAGTCCCGGAGGTGGACCTGGTGCTCCGGCTCTCCCGGTGGTTGGTGTAGGTGGGGCGAGAGGGGTGCTGGCAGAGTAATTTGCGGGAAAACCAAACTCCAGGAGGTCGACAAGGTCCTTGTCGGGGTGCTCCCGGGGCGGTTCCGCCAGGCGGGGATGTGGAGGCCTGAGGGGAGGGGGATGCGGGCGGCCAAAAAATTAGGGAGGCCCGCAGCGCGGAGGGTGTGGTAGGCCCGGGAGAAGGTTGGGTGTGGGCTCCATGCGGCGGCCAATAGGTGGGGCCATATGGATAGGAGGGTGGGGCGGTAAGCTATGTGGTGGGACCGCAGGAGGGGGCGGCGGGGAGGGTGTCCTGGACACCTGGGTTGACTACCTCGGCGACGGGCTCGCCGAGGTCGCTGGGGGAGGGTGGCGGTTGGCGTGGTGGTCGTTGTGGTCTGGAG
The DNA here is from genome assembly GCA_030323885.1 of Branchipolynoe longqiensis. Lineage (NCBI taxonomy): Eukaryota > Metazoa > Annelida > Polychaeta > Phyllodocida > Polynoidae > Branchipolynoe > Branchipolynoe longqiensis. The sequence goes on along the minus strand of CM059199.1, from coordinate 15,614,160 downwards.
GGTGGCGAGCTGCTCGGCGGGCGACTTACGGTCGCCTAGGGAGGGGGCCGGGTGTGGGGGCAGCGGGGCATCCTCCAGGCGGTTTGTTGGCCAGGCTGGAGGGGGGCGGGGCACGGGACCGAGCCGTGGATGGCCGCCGCCGGACTAAAAATCCGGCGAGGTGATGGCGCGGGCGGCTGAGGCGCGCTCCCGGGTGCGCTTGGTAAAGCAGACCGCCTCACTGTGAACGGTGAGGATACGGCGCACATTGGCGCAGTATGCGCAGGCGTGCCTCCTCCTGGCGCCGTGGTCCCCGTGCGCCTCACCGGCGGGGGCGAGGTCGCATGAGGCAGGGTCCCTGTTCCATGCGGGGCAGGGGATGCCGTAGGCCTCACGGGTATATGGGGTGCAGGGGTCGGAGGAGGTTGGTCGGGTCTGGGGGGTGGCGGGGCGAGAGGGTGGGGCGCGGCAGCTCGGGAGCTCACAGGTGCAGTTGCGGGGGCGGTTATGACGTCCATCCGCAGTGACAGTGAGTTAATGGCGACTGGGTCGCGCCAGCAGTCCGCGAGCTGGCCGGCCACGATCCATGCGAAAATGGCTTCGGAGTACCGTCGGACGGTCGGCCACGGATGCGTCACACAGTCCCGTTGCACCGTTAGGTTGTGGTGGAGGAGGCCCGGGATGGAGTCGGAGGGGAAAGCTGGATGAGACTCCAGCATCCGGAGGGCGAGGTTGTACTCCTCCATGGATGCCTCGCCCCTTTTTAGTGCCTTCCCCTCCGGCCCCCTCTAGATGAGGTCGTGGGGAAATATGTACCCTGCTGGGATACTTTTTTGCCGGGTAGTGTTCTGCTCCTCGGCGGAGTCGAGGATGTCCCAAACCACCTCGGCGACGGAGGCGGGCGTGCGGTCGGGGGCGGCGTGAAGGGCAGGCGGGAGCCGGGCCGCTGGGTGGGGTAGAGCATGTGCCTCATGTACCGCCGGTATAGCGGGTGGACGTCGTGAGGCGGGGTCGCGGGGGCGGCAAGGAGGCAGGCCGGCGCCGGCCCTCCCTGGGCCAGCTCCTGTATGATGTCGGCGAGGCGGTCGTATGCTGAGGTTGGAGGCGACCCCGGGGCGGGCGTCCGCGAGTGTGATCGCCTCCACGAGCGCGGTGAGGCGCTCCATGGCCTGGGTTTGGGCGTCAATCCTGGCGTCCACTGAGGTGGCCCACGAGGTGGCCTCCGATTGGAGGCTGGGGGTGGACGAGGTCGCGGAGGCGCTCCTCCCCCGACTGGCTCCTCGGCGGCCGGCCCCGTCCGGCTGCGGGCATATCTGGGTGGTAGGTCCCGGGGGCGTGGAGGTGGGAGGCGGCAACGAGGCGGAGTGGAGCCAAAGTCGAAAATGGGGTCCGTGCCAGGAGGGTGAGTGGAGGCGAGGCGAGTGTCAGGAGGGTGAGTGGAGGCGAAAATGGGTCCGTGCCAGGAGGGTGAGTGGAGGCGAGTGGCTAGGAGCAGCCAGGGCGGCCGGTTATAAGGTCCGAGGGAGGGGGGTGGGGGGTGTTATGTCAGCGACCCAATGGTCGCTGGGAGGGGGAAGGGAGAGAGAGGGGGGGTTCTCCTCCCTCGCCACGAATCAAACGCAATGCGAGCATTACGACCAATGCATTATTAGGTCAATATTTCTTCATCACTGGTGTCAATGAAAACAACTCCGAAAACAATCTTTAATTGGCTTCCTTGCACTACATCGTAGAAAGTCATGGATAATAATAATAATAATAAAACATTTATATAGTGCCCGATCCACCAAGCCGTTCTCAGGCGCTTTAAATAACAAACAAATATACAGGAAAATAATTTCACCTAGTTAAAAGCAAATTTAAACAAATGTGTCTTAAGACTTTTTTTAAAAGCACTAACAGATTTACAATCTGTGATATATCCTGGCAGAGCATTCCACAGTCTCGGGGCAGCAATACTAAAAGCACGATCCCCAAAGCCTTTGAGTCTGCTCCAAGGAATTGCTAACTGGCTGGAGACTGTGGAGCGCAGTGTTCGAACATCTGTTCTCTTCTGGAGCATATCTCTCATATATTCTGGAGCCTGATCATGCAAGGCACGATATACAAGAAGCAGCACCTTGAAATCAATTCTCTTCTCCGCAGGGAGCCAGTGTAATGATTTCAGCACAGGAGTGATGTGATCAAATTTCTTTATACCCGTCAACAACCTGGCAGCCGCATTCTGTATATGTTGCAGTTTTGAGATACTTGCCAGCGGCAGAGCATTACAATAATCCAGGCGTGAACCAATGAAAGCATGAGTAACCTTCTCTAACGAGTCACGTGTCAGGGCATCCTTGATGGATCTGAGATGTCTCAGTTGCATAAATGATGCCCTACACACAATCTTGATGTGATTAGACATATCAAGAGTATTGTCAAAGATCACACCAAGGTTACGGGCTGACTCACTAGCTTGAACACTAGCATCACCAATTCTGAGATGGGTCCCAAAAGAAGCCCAATGACCTTAGCTTTCTATCTAAATGGTTTGCCATAGGTCAAAAAAGGTCAATCAGGCCAAATCAAGCAATTTAAATTATTTTGAAAGTTTAAAGCCATCTGCTATGATCTAGTGAATTAAACAAATATTTGAAGCCTAATAAGATCTGGGATGGATAGATAGACAATTTGATTTCCTTTCCAATGATACCAATCTTACTGTATATATATGCTAGTTAGTGCAAGGAGCTGCAGACAGAATATTGACACCAACCTCTTTGGGTCTTTGCTGTCCACAATATTTTCACCACGGTGATACCCATGAAGAAGCATGTATATGACATTGATGTCTATTGGCATATAACACATAATATATAATCTAATATTGTGCCAAATTTGGGGGAGACCCAACCATTGCTTTACAGACAGTAAATATTTAAAGATTTATTTAAATGAATATTTTTGGTCTCCGACACTATTAGTATTAATTTGTAATAAAAATGCAGCTTTTGATGTTTTTAGTTAAATTATTTGTATAGCTACTATGCACTAGTTCCATTTGCTATGTATGTAAAATTTGAAGAAGATCCAACTATTGGATGAGCCACAGTGAGTGTTCAAAGCTTGATGAACAAATCTATATTTTTGATTTTGTACACTTTTCTTTTGTATGTGCAATCAAAATGCACTTTTTGTATTTCTAAATAGAATATTAATATGATAAGGTGTATTACTTCCAGCTGGTGTGCACGGTCAATTTATAGGAAGATACAACAATTGGTTAAGCAACAATGACCATTTAAAGATTTATCAAATTGATATATTTGGTTTTCCGACAATTTGTTTTTATATGTTCAATGAAAATTCAATATTTTCCATATTTTGGGACATAATATTGATAGAAATAATACCTATTAGGCTGAGTGAATGGTTATTCTAATACTGTGCCAAATCTGAGGAAAATTCAAAAGATTGTTTAGCTGCAATGAGCTTTCAAAGATTGAAAAATTGAAATATTCGACAGCTGGTGCTGTATTTGGCCGAATCAGAACTATTTTTTTGTTATGAATTGCACTTTTTGACATTGTCTTATTAAAGATCTGCTTCACTAATTGATTTAACAATTGGCATTTTAAATTCCTCTATGTGTACAATGGAAATTGATGAGCAGAACTCCCATAGCCAGAGTACTCAATGCATTGTCAATGGCAGTGAGCAATCTCCATACAGAAAAAGTAAAATATTGATAAAACCACACCACCTAGGCACAAACTGCTTGGAACACATATAGAAAACATGTTTAACAAAAAGATTATATTAAATTTATAAGGTTAGGGTTTTGGATTTCTATTAATTTGGAATAAAACTGACATTTTTCATGCGCGTATCGGCAAACTCAATGGCCGTACGCCTTTGCTTGGCTCCCGCGGCCGTTTTCAGCGCATGCGCAGTTAGAACCGTGATGTAGTCTATTGAGCTCTGGACCATTTTAAACCAATTTTTTAAAGCTTTTCCAAAGCATATGTAGTCCTGAAAAAAAATAGCAGTGATTGGGGATAAATCAGAAAAACTTAATATGGGTGCTAATTTTTTCCCCAACCAAGCCCCCAAAAGTGGTCCAAAGCGGAATTTGGAAATTGGTGAACTTAAGGAAATTGTTATTTTGCGCATTTTTGAAGATGTACAACTTGAAATGTAACCACATCAGACCCCTGGATCTTTTTATTCTCATTGTATAGGCCATGGATTTGAAGGAAAAAACACAGGAAGTCTGATAGGGTGGTTACTTTTAATTTTTGGAGCCATCAAAAATGCTATCTTTTTAGTTTTGGGTGAGACCAATAAAGTAATAACCTAAGAAAGTCCATATCTTCTTTAATATTAGAGCGATTTTCACAAATGAGGTGTCATTATATTTCAAATTCAATATACTAACAGGTGAAATCCATTAAATCAAACTCCAAACTATTTTTGAAAATCACTTGGGATACCTACTTAAATATGGCGACCGAAGCACTGACTAGTGGCATGAATCCGCATATATATCTACACAAGGTTAGCTCGAGTTGGACAGACTCATGGCCACGCAGAGTGGACTAGCGATTTGAATCCCACCTAACAAGGTGCTCGCACAAGCATATAATAACTAACAAATAATAATTATTAACCCCAAGGGGAGGAGTCCCGCATCCACCCTACACCCGCATATACGAGAATATACTACGTTCATATATGGGTCGTTCTCTGAAACTGGGTATCACTTTTGTGCAATGGATCAAAAATAGAAAATATTCCAAATAATAGCAGAAAACATTCCAAATAATAGCAGAACCCATATTCTTATGAAGGTTCACATGTTGTAGATATGTCAGAATCGAAGAAACGATGTTTAACTTTTTTATTTTGATCTTATGCAAAGTAAAGTCACCTGGTATACCTCACCCAGAAACCTGGTATCAAAACCTCTTGAAGTGCTCTTAGTTCCCACCCAGCTGTTTACACAGATGGGTCAAAGACAGACAACAGAGTCTCTATAGCAGCAAACGTCCACGGATATGAACTAGATACGCATATATATCCCAGATCAGAGTTCCATATTTACTGCTGAGGCACAAGCGCTCCTACCCATGTTAGAGTGTATCGAAACCTCAGGCAGTCATAAGTTTATCATATTCACCGATTCTTTTTCCTGGCTTCACTGCTTCAGGCTTTAAACAATAGAAAACTGGACCACCCGAGACTACTTAAACTTAAAGCTAAAGTTAAAGTACTCAATAAACTTAACTCTCTTTCAATAGCAACATTTTGATATTCACATATGTTGGGTACCCAGCCATGTGGGTATCCCAGGGAATGAGAGAGTAGATCAAGCGACAACTCAAGCCCTGACTGCTCCTTTGGAACACTGTCATATTCCCCACTCTGATCTGAAACCGACCATTCAAAAATACATCTGGGACTTATGCCAGATTGAATGGGGTGAACACCCAAATAAGAAACTCCATAGAATTACCCCCTCCATGAACAGACTGCCGCAGAGTCGCCTGGAAGGGTCACATGACCAAGTTGTTTTAACAAGATGCCGCATTGGCCATTCTAGGCTGACTCACTTGTTTATCTTACAAGGTGAGGAGCCGCAAGAATGCTTTGGGTGCCAGTGTTTATTGGCAATGAAACACATTTGATTGGAATGGAGTAATTTTACATTGCACAGACAAGGCTTTTATGAAACACATAACCTGCAAGACCTTTTTAAAAATGTGATATAATCATTGAATATCTGAAAACAGCTGGACTATGTAGGCTTCTATGATTTTTACCCTAGGTTTTGCACTTATAGTACACTCTTTACTTAAATATAAAGAAATCATTCCATTAATATATAAACAAATAACTTTAAACCATTAAATCTTTTTATCCCATTCTCTTTTACATCTCACAGTCAGTGAGTAATAATAATAATAATAAAATATTTATTTCCACATGATCAATGTACACACAAGTTGATACTTATATCAATAGTTTTTTCACATGAAAAAGGAGAAAGCAGAAGTACAATACTTATGAGGTGCTTTCCCCATTTAAAAATAACACAGATACATTGCTTATACCATAGAAATAATAATAGAAAAATAAAAGTTAAAAGCATATCAACATTACCCTCAATACTATAAATTAATTTATATATATATATATATAGTCGAGATTAAAATTTGAAAATATATATATATGAAAAATAAAAACAGCTCGCCATGAATATGGCCAAAGCTGCCAACATGGAGTAAAACCTCCAAGTCACTCATTGTGTGTGTGTGTGTGTGGGGGGGGGGGGGGGGGGGTGAATTAAGGTATGTGGTTTATGAATGACATCATGGGTGGAATTCCCTCATCACATGACTTAGATTAGAGGGGTTCCCCCACACACAGGGCCCAGGGGAATCCATGGAAACCAAGATGGCAGCCACAGAAAACTCTCAATTCAACTTTTAATGTATATTAATCTACATGACTTAACAAATTATCCACAGAAAAAGTAGCTGGTTATGATGAATAAACATTAGAATTTTATATTTAACATTTTAGATTGCAAATTCTGATAATAAAAAAATGCTATATCACATTATCAGTATATGGTTGTCTAGAAACTATCTATAAAGGTTTGTTGGCCGATTTGTAACATTACTTAAACATCAGCACATAAATCATAATGACATATTTTCATGATCCACGGAATTAATACCATATTGATTTAATTGAGTGTCAATATTATTAAGAAAAGAACGTTCTCCGTGCTAACCACACCGCCCTGCTTAGTGCTTCTCACCCTCAGGTAAACTAGGTCCTGTACTATTAGTATTATTCAATTTATTGCACTACCAGGATCTGAGGAATGACGTTGAAACACACACACGACACCCTGCTCCGCTAGTTTTCAACATCACATATAAACTACACATTTACAAATGGCTAGCAGACACTGACTGATATCGATAGTTACAACCTGTTTACAAAGCTGGGTGTGACATAGGTGTGACACTGACACTTTGTGACAGTTTCTAAACCCGACATTGACACTCGTCCATCCCCGCGGTAGATACGCCCAGTCGCTGTGACAACCGATGCCACGATTTACAAGAAAATAATGACGTGATAAGTTAAACGTGTGCAACAATTCTCACCTTACTGACCACAGCTGTCGAATGGGTTGTGTCGATAGATTGTGTTGTGGAAGAAACTACCGCTGACGCACTTATTCGTTTCTCGGCAGCAACACAAACGTGACCTCGTTTACACAAATGACGTCACAGTCTCGTGGTCTCGTGGTGGGTGGCACTTCCGGGGTCATGACCCCAGGGAACAGCACTTAGACACCACCAAGCGGGTGTGGTGGGAACCTGAGCTCGACTCACCCAGAGAGCGTGTTTATATACACGCTCTCTGACTAACCTCAGCCCACGTCGCTTGGCGGGTTAGCTGAGTGGGCAAAGCACCCGCTACCCATACGGGAGGTCTTGTGAATACTCCCTGCTGACACCGAACGGATGGTTGTTGTATTCAATATTTGTTGTATTCAATACTTGTTGTATTTTGTACTTGTTTGATTCAATACTGTCTTGTTTTCAATGCTTGTATTGGGGTAGGGTGGTACTGGTAGGCCTACTTACTGCATTTGATAGGCCCTACTTATTACTTTTGATACTTGTTGTATTCGATACCTGGGCATTCAATACTTGTTGTATTTGACACTTGCTGTATTTGATACTTGTTGTATTTGACAGTTGGATTTCATACTTATTGTATTTTGATACTTGTTGTTTTTATATACTAAGTTTGTATTTGATGTTTGTTGTATTTGATACTTATTGCATTCAATACTTGTTGCATGCAATACTTGTTGCATTCAATATGTTGTATTCAATTGACTCGTAGGACGGGATTCGAAATCGCGATATGTAGGATATGATACAATTACACATTATTAAAAGAATAACATCAAGTCATCTCTCTATTTGTTAGAAAATATTTTTTAATTACGATTATAATTATATGTATTCTTGCCTATTATTTGCTTTCACCTCAACGTGGGATCATAGAGTCTGAAATAAAGATATTAGCTGAATAGAACACACTGCTACAGCCTCAGTCTGTATCAAAAATAATTATTTCCCTCCTAACAAATTTTAAGCGTCCATGATCTATGCAACATGGGTAATGCCTCGGTCACAAATGCGTTATGGCGTGCTTGCAGTGACCGTATGTCGCCGCATCGGCCAGACCGTAGGTGACCCTCTTAACTAATACCCCAGTCACACGAGAGGCAGCGTTCGCCGCCAACCTCCCTACGCCCAAAAGGACGCCAACCACCCAGCGTTCCATTCGATACACTGATTCAAATACGTTGTAGGCGCCATGTCGGCGCCATGTCGGCGCCATGTCGGCGCCAGATCGGCGCCATGTCGGCGCCACGTCAGCGCCGACCACATGGTGACTGCAGCATCGCATGTGTTGGTGCCAACCCAGGGCGGCGCCATGTCGGCGCCATGTCGGCGCCATGTCGGCGCCATGTCGCCAACCATTTTGAATGGCGCCGCCGGAACAGGGCGCAAGGAGGTTGCACGTGCAGCAGCAGCAACCTCCTTGCGTCCAAAATTCCCGAAATGGACGCCGGGAGGTTGGCGTCCTCACGGCGACAGCACTTCATCAGGGCGTAGGGAGGGCGCAAGGAGGAAGTTTTGACGTCGCGAATCGATCGTTAGCGAACGCAGGCCTCGTGTGACTGGGGTATTAGACAAATCGCAACACCGCAGGCCACAATCCTGGCAATCCATATTCCACAACACAATACGGTCACCTTTGTTGACATCAATGAAAATGTTGTAAAATGAATATCACTATGGAACAAAATTCATGTTTGTCTGATCAATATTAAGATTATATTAACGTTGCATAGTCCGATGAAAACATACAATTTTAAAAACCAAAACAATTATCTAGATTTGATTATACATATCTAACTTAGATGCTGGTGCACTTATTAAACATTTGTTGTCACATATAAGGGAATAATGAGTGAATTAATATGACCTGTTACTGCAGAAGCCTATGGTGATTTCAAATATCTCAAAAGTTAGCGATTTAAAATAAAAGTTACTTCAAACTAAAGTAAGGTAGATTATAATGAACAACCTAATTTGTTTATCTCAGAGAATGAGAGAAACTCAAAACCATAGGACTATGCAACTTTAAATGTGTATAAATTCAACACAAAGCGTACAATTTATGAATAGATATACTGCAGGCCACAACGCCATAACATTTGCATAAGCCGCAAGACACATTATTATGTTACAATATTTACCAAAAGTGGTAACAGTACAATATAATATATAAAACTAGTATTACTGGAAACGCAAAGCAAACACCAATAAAATAAAAATGTTATATAATTACGTTAATGAATCAATATTTTAAAGTGCTTCTCTAATGGGGGACCTCCGACTTTTTAGTTCAAATTCCTGCCGTTCGCGTCTCCACTGAACGAGTGGGCCTATTCGGCACACTGTCACACTGCAAACCCAATGGCTATGAGCAATCTTCATACAGAAGAAGTCAAATATCTTTAAAACCACAACACCTACAGACAAACCGCTTGGTATACATATAGAAAACATACAACAAATAGATAATATTAATTTTATAAGGTTAGGGTTCTGTATTTCTATTAATTTTGAATAAAGTAAACGTTTTGCACTGGGCGTACCGCCAAACTCAGTGCATTGTCAATGGCCGTGAGCAATCTTCATACAGAAGAAGTCAAATATCTCTAAAACCACAACACCTACAGACAAATCGCTTGGTATACATATAGAAAACATACAACGAATAGATTATATTAAATTTATAAGGTTAGGGTTCTGTATTTCTATTAATTTTGAATAAAGTAAACGTTTTGCACTGGGCGTACCGCCAAACTCAGTGCATTGTCAATGGCCGTTTAGGACCACTGGTACCGATGCGCCATCTAGTGTCAACAAATGAACTACCCCGGATGTCCCCCATTGACATGGCACTAATTTTCCCAGTTAGGGGGAAGACTAATTCATAGCTTCTGAGTATTGCTCTTGATTATATGTGAATCCTGTATCTATATACCACAAAGATTCAATTGCTAGTTTCCCTGTTAGTTATTTAGAAGTCTGAATTGTATCATGGCTGGGCACATGGGGACATCAGCATGTACAATTTTCCGATATATTAGATATGGGCTATGGAGAACTCTGCTATAATAAATTGCAACTTGTCTATAAAATGGTAAATGGTATGTAAAACCAAAGGCACATAGGGTATATGTGGAGTTGGTGATCTATTACTAATTGAGGATAGAAATTGTGTATCAATATAGTAGAGAGAGAGGGTCACTTCTTGACCTGAGAGAGGGTCACTTCTTGAAATGTGGGACAGTCTTTGGGAAGTCTCCTCACATACCCCCTCCCTTTCAAGTGTTATTTATGGATCACTGCACAGCAGAAACAATAGGGCACTGTAGCCAGATCTAACCATGCCTTGATTACAAGGATATCGAACCCTCATTGGTGGATTGAGGAATGCCTGTTAGTGATTGGAAGACTGGATCATGTAAGAGTGGTTCTTGAAACTATGAATACAATAAATCAGGGAGTCTCACTCTACTACCTTTCACTCCTTATCTACTTTCCTTCCTTGCCTGTAGTGATTTCTTATTAGCCTATCTACACCACTCAAACTGCCAGCCGTCGACTTTATAAGCATCTACACCAGGACCCTAATGCCTTCCGCACCAGCCAATCATGTCATACAGCTCAGCCTGCCACAACCCGCTCATACCTGAACCAGCATCCATTGGCATATAGCACAGCCAATCACAGTGTGCCACTCAGTACCATCACTTCCAGCTCATACCATAAACCAGCCCAAAGCCGCTCTCTCTCCAACCTCCGGCTGCACATCACTGCAACGATTCTTGGGTCAAAGCCTAGATCTCATTCACTTTTTACCCTACTCTCAAGGCAGTATACATTTTATTTAACATTTTGTTATGTATGTTGTTTTGTTAGTGTCAATGTTATTTTACATTTTGTTATGTCTGTTGTTTTGTTAGTGTCAATGTTATTTTACATTTTGTTATGTCAAAATGCAGTAAAATTTCAGTTTCTGAAACAGAAAAAAAAACAACTTAGTTTGTAAGTCATTTAACAAATATTTTAGAATCCAAGAATAGAATCGTGTTCCACACTTCTCTGAATTACAGAATTATCCCAGCAGTGTTTCAGGCAATAATCAATAATCATTCAAAAAGCATGGAGGCATCAAATTTCATCATTGACTAATAACCTAATATTATTTTGCTTTATAAATGCTGCTATTAGAGGGGTGGGAGGGTGGGGAGGGGTATAATTGCTTTAATCTAACTATGACCCAGAATGTAGAAATCTATCCTAATTCACCACAAATAATTAATGGACTACATCAATCTTGTCACAATCTTTGCCGCCATTACCTGCAGCTTATTTTGTGACTATATTTGTAAAAAAAATATTTACAAAAGAAGCCTCATGCCTGATGATAATATTGGCTTATTCACACAATGAGGCATACAGTATATAAGTGAAACATTAGGTGAAACATTATCACTGACAACATTTGGAACATTTGAGAAAATGATCACAATGTCTGGAGACAATTCGTTAGTCCGAAACACTAACATTATATATACACACATATATGTATAAATATATATATATATATATAGTATAGTTATACGAATCTTACCTGGGTACAGATGATGGATAACTCTTGTTTTCCCGAGGTACAAGCCTCGGGTAATCGTGGACTAGGGAGAAGGAAGCAACATCCGGGTTCAGCAATCTTCACCTAATTGTTCAGGATAAAAATGAGCTTAATGATGGAAATCTGATGTCTTCGTTTTGGCACAAGCGAACGTGATAATCGTGGTAGGGTGTGGCGGGTGGGCCCTAGTCCACGATTACCCGAGGCTTGTACCTCGGGAAAACAAGAGTTATCCATCATCTGTACCCAGGTAAGATTCGTATAACTATACTATTTTACCTCGGTACAACGCCTCGGCTACTCGAGGCCGAGGGAGACCTTCACGTAGCCTCATTTTTATCCCCAATCATCTGATGAACATAAATGTATCAGTAGTAAATCAAAGTTTGTACATCTCACCCGATCTTGTCAGTTGGTGAGTAGGCGGGTTGCCACCCCGCTCGGTTTCTCTAGCCGTTTGTTGTAGTGTTTAGCAAACGACTTGGCCGTCTTCCAGCCGGCGTGGGTTAGGATTCTTCGAACTGAGATTCCTAACTTTCTTGCTTTGGAGACCATAGCACCCCTTGTGGAATGCGAAGCATAGCGTTCCGTGTCGATGCCAGCCAACTTGAGTATAATAATCGTCCATCTGGCAAGTGTGTCACGTGATATGGCTTTATGTGGCTTGATAAAGCTCACCAAAAGCTGTTTGGAATTTCGTATTCCCTTAGTCTTGGATATGTATGTCCTAATAGCTGCAACTACACACAGTTTCCTATCTTGTGGAAAGCTATCTAAATGGATAGAGGAGAGGGGATCCCCTGTCCTATTTGACTTTAGCAAAATGTCTAAGTCGAACGTGGCCTCTTTCTTATCGATATCGAGGCCCTGTAAAGAGAGGGCTACAATTGTCTGTCCTCTGTGTCCTGTTACTAATAACAACAATACTGCTAATTTATAGCCTAACCGTTGGATAGTGAGAAATTTATTTTCCGGCCAGGACTTGAAAAGTTTGAATACCGTAGAAACATCCCAAAATCGACTATATTTCGGCTTTGGGGGATTTCTTTCATAGATTCCTCTCATGATCCAATGAATGACTTCATGTTTACCAATAGTTTGTCCTTCTATTCGTGGTACAATAATGGAGAGTGCGCAGCGCGCAGCATTTATGGCCCCATAACCAAGTCCATCATCTTCTAACATGCGCAGGAAGCGGCCTACTTGCGCGATAGAGGGGGCCATTGGTTTAACTTTATGTATTAAACAATATACTCCCCATTTCTTAAGGTAGGTAGTATACATTTTCACAGTTCCTGGCCTCCACGCATGGGAAATCAGCCTTTCTTGGGTTATTTTGTCCAGTCCGTATTTTTGTAAATACGCCCTTAGAAAAGGAATGCCAGTAGGGGGGTTGTTGACACGTCCCCGTGTGTTGTCACTTTTCCCTGATGTTGTAGGTTTACTGGCCCTCTTGGGAATCTTAAAGACTTGTTGGCTTCCCACTCGACTAACGCTCGCCACGGCTGAGTGTTCCAGTCTGGTACTATCAGTACTGCATGGGTTTTGTCTAGCCTGATCTTTCTGGCTACCCTGCTTACCAGGCTGAATGGTGGAAAAATATAATAAAATGCATTATTCCAAGTAAGTGAAAAGGCATCCACTCGCCAAGCGTGTGGTTCTGGGTGCCAGGATACATATTTATCAAGTTTTTTGTTTTTACGTGAGGCAAAAAGGTCTATGTCTGGCAAACCCCATTCATGACAGATTGTTTGAAATATGTCGGGACTCAGTGACCATTCTAAATGGTCATGGAAATGTCGGCTTTTATTGTCGGCCAATGTATTTAGTGTACCTGGGATGTGTGCTACTGTAATCCAAACATGTTGTTTTTCTGCCCAATCCCAAATGAGTTTTGCGATGTCGTTACAAGCTGAGGACTTTGTTCCTCCCATGTTACGGACGTAGGCCATTGCAGTAGTATTATCAGTTAACACTTGGATGCTAAGCTTATCTATTTTTATTAAGCTTGTAAGTCCTAGATAGATGGCTCTTAGTTCTAGGACGTTTATGTGGTCATCTATTTCATTATCTAACCAGCGGCCCCCGGTAGCTTCATTATTTCTGTGGGCACCCCAACCTTCTAGTGATGCATCCGTCGTAACGGTTGTGTTAGGTTCATCCATGCGGATGGGATTATGGGAATTAATTAAATGTTCCCTCCACCAATGGATGTTTTCATGTCCTGCCTTGGAAATAGTCATTAGGCATTCGAAATTTCCCTTAGCTCTGGTTAGGGCGATATTCTTATCTATTTCGAGGGATTTAATATGTGCCTTCCCGTATAATACGGCTGGTGCATAAGCCACCATTAATCCGATTAGCACTGCTACTTGGCGTATTTTTGGTCTTTTTATGTTTAAAAGTTCTATGGATGTAGTATTAAATTTGTCAATTTTGTCTGACGTTAGGGAGATTGTCATTTGTTGTGTATCTATAAAGAATCCCAAGAATTTCAACAGGGATGTGGGTTGTAGAACCGATTTGGTCTCATGAATGAAAAACCCCAACTGGGTCAAGGTATTACATAAATCATTTATGGCTGAATGGCAATCTTCCTCAGTGCGTGCTAAAATAAAGGAATCATCGATATAAGGGAACATAACATGGCCTTTCTTGGCCATTTCAGCGAAAACGGGTTTAAGTAACATTGTGAATAAACGTGGGGCGCAGGCGAGACCATTCGGCAAGCATGTAAATTGGTACAATTGGCCTCGCCACATAAATCTAAGAAATTTTCGATGGGACTCATAGATCGGTATTGTATAATAGGCATCTTTGAGGTCCACACTTGCAAGCCACGAGCCAGGCATTACTAGGTCACGGGCTGTCTCTAGCGAAAACATTTTGAAATGTCGATATTCGACTAATTTGTTTAGAATAGTTAAGTCGAGGATCATCCTGATGTCACCATTAGGTTTGGGCCTTGAGAATATATTTGAGATATATTCTCCCTCTGTATGTTGAGCAATGGTAATAATACCTTTCATTTCAAAGTTATTTACTTCTAGATCTAAGGCCATTTTCTCGTCTTGTGTCAAACGGTAGGGGAAAGGCACTTTAGTTTGTATCGGGGTTTCTATAAATGGAATGAAAACCCCTCTAACAATATCTAGGACAGTCTGATCTTGTGTAAGTTGTTCCCACTGTCTAAGATGATTTGATACATTCCCTGCACGAAAGGAGCTTACACTGGGTTCTGTGGTTGACTCTATTTGTTCGCCGGCTTGGGGAACTGCTTCTGGGAGGTGTTGTCCCTCCTGAAGGGGCGGTTGCCGTCGTTCCAGCCGTACTGGTTCCGCTGGCCTCGTCCTCTGGGTTGATATTGGTTCCGGGTCCCGAATCGGTTGGATGAGAACCCGGTCCTGCGGCCCCGAAAATCCGATCTGGATTTCTTGAATTTTGCAGTGTTAGTGTCTTTCTTGCTGTCGAGGTGTTTTGACTGCTTGGCGGCTGTTTCAACCTGTTTGAAGAGGTATTGGAGTTGACCTCCAAACATCTTGGTGTTGTCTAGTGGCTTCCCTTTTATCGGTTTGGGAGCCAGGAAGAGTGTATACTCCTTTCCGTCATTGTCAACCACCTTCTTTGAACGTGCCACCTCTTTACCGGCGTCGGTTGTGACCGATTTAAAGACGTTCTCGAACCTGCGATAGGATAGGAAATTGCTTGTAGCCGTCAGAGCAGCTATGGCTGCATTCATGTCAGGTGTCACCGTTGTAAACTTGTTACTGACCATCATGCGGTTTGCAACCGGCATGATAGCCGAAAGGGCTACCAGCACTCCTTTGTGGACTATGTGCAGGCAAGATTCGAATTTCTTCCGATCTTCGCTCATTTTTACGTCATCGTCCATCTCTTTGATGGTCGCCTGAGGAATGCCCTTTATTCCCGTATACTGTTCGGCCAGTTTCGTAAGTGTTTCTGCCGGTTTAAAGGTATCGAAATGGCCCTTCAGGTTTGTGCGCATCAACGCACAGGTGTTAATGCACCTCTTCTTGTCAGCTCTGATCTTTTTGGCTACTTTTACGGTAATGTCCGCAAATGCGCCTGGGTGTGGGTCGTCAGAGCCTGTGTCCGTTGATGTGGAGTCGTCGGACGAGTCTGACGAGGAAGATTTTGATTTCTTCTTTTTCTTCTTTGACTTAGATTTCTTCTTAGTCCTTTTGACCTTACGTAATTTATTACGAGCTTGGTAGTAGTCGTCTCCTTCTGACGACTTTTTATGCCGCCGCTTCTTACCGATGACGATTTCTGAATCTGTTGTTTGAGGTTCCGAAAGGTCCTCCCAGTCCGATTGATCGGAAGGTGACCCCCGTTTCGTAGGCGTTTTGGGCGGCGGTGTTGGGAGCAGCTGTTGCAGCTGCTCGCGGATGAGCCTCACCATCTGCTCGTTGGTGTCAGGCTGGGAGGGTCCTGCCTCCGGGGAACGGTCACGTGACGTGCCCGATAAGCGTCCAGGGGTGGCGTCCCCTTCGCTTAGCGTGTGTGGTGCACCTTTGTTACCCCGCTTCGCGGCCATCTTGAGTCGTCTGAAATAGCCCAAAGGAGGTATTTAGTACAACTTCAAGGAATAACTGAACCAGTGGAACAGTGTTAAAGGGTAGTACAACCCTTATAGGGTAATAAAACTGTATTTACACCAGTTTTATACCAGGCGTGGATAAGCTAAGGTATAACGAAAGTGTAACGGTCGGAGACCCGAACCGAAACCTATCGCGGGGTAGGGACCAGTGTAGCGTCCCACCCACACTCTCTGTATCATAGACTTCTCCCTCCTGTGGCTTCCACGCCAACAGATTGGAGAAAATATTATGACACTCGGAGGTACGCCTCAGAAAAAACTATCATAGCGACGAAATGGCACCAGCCAACTTGTCTCTCCGTTGGGCAACGGGCGGCAAAACTATCTAAGCGACGAAATGACACCAGTCAACTTGTCTCTCCGTTCGGCAACGGGCGGCAAAAATAAAATGGATGCCTCAATCTACAGCACCGGATAAGCAGCACGCTTGTAATTATACATATAAACAAGGCAGCTTTGTTGTAAAAAGCTGTTAAGCGTGTGCTAGAGACGTTCATAAACGTGTATGCCAGTTGATGTTCCGGTACTTACAGTAGAAAGTGAGTAATCCGCGGTAAAACTGCTGAGCTGCTCGTAACGTTCCTCCAGTTATGAGCGGAATATGCTAATTGCTGAACCCGGATGTTGCTTCCTTCTCCCTCGGCCTCGAGTAGCCGAGGCGTTGTACCGAGGTAAAAATATTATATATAATATATATATATATATATATATATATATATATATATATATATATATATATATATATGAAGAGTTCAGGCAGAAATCCCTGTAAACGCCAATCCAAAATTGTAGTTTAAATAAAAGATATTTACCTGAAAATAATTGTAATTCTCACTAATTCCACTTTTCATATGACCACATGCTTATGGTGAAGTGAACAAAAAAGAAGGAATATAAAAAATATAACTTGTTGAAGATTTGAGGGTATGCGTTACTCTTTGCTTTCCTGTGGGCCACTTTTAGAGGTATTAACAAGCTGTCTTCTGCATCATGTAGATGAAATGTTCTTCATCTGGGTCTTCAAATCTTTTGAATCCGTCACTTGAAGTTTAATGAATATTTCTCCGAATAATTTGTTTCCTCTTTATTTAAAACCTCTGCAAATCACTAAAATTTGATGATATTCATCTTTGAAAGGGGACACTCTCAAACAGGAACATTCTCAAATCGCAACACCTGCAGTTTAAAATTGCGCTTCGACCTTGACGCATGCATATTTTGAAAAGGACAATTTGAAACCGGGTACAATCTGAAACCGTGACACCGAGTTCATTTAATTTGTTTTCCGCCCGAGAAAACCCAAATTCAAAAGCGTCTGAAGAACTGGACTCCTCCCTCAGATTTAATAGGATACTGGTTCATTCGATGCATGTTTGGACGATGCTGTTGAAACAACCCCATATTGTTCCCGCGAAGAATAATTGGCGATGATGGACTTTGCCTCATCACTCGGTGGTTGACTGCGACAAACTGTGGTTTGGCCATCGCTCTCTGCTGAAGATAGGGCAACTGGGGTTTAGGCCTGAAATTATAAAAAATAGAAGACATAATTAAGCAACTATATGTTTTGGCGATTATTACAGATCTTTCTTGTTACATAGTCAATTGTTTTGAACGTATCTTATCTTTTTATATTGTTGTTGGGATGGCAAGGAATGGCAATTTTCATCTAGTTGTGTTGTCATATTTCTGGCACTCGGGTCGAAGTAATATGGCTGCATCTGACTTGACTGGGTTGTTCATAACCTGTTCGGTTACAGGCTGCAAATCTACTGCATTGAATCGGCACCGATAAATCGGCCCAATTTTAGATGAAGTATAAACTTTTAGGGGTAACGCAACGATATGACATGGCGGATAGGAAAATGTGTTTTTGGCTATATCCAGTGAACCTGTATTAAGTGGTAATAAATATTTATATTAATAGAAAGAGCCAACTCTGCTCCACTACTTAAATAAATATCAGCCACATTTGGTGTTTCATTTAAGAGTAATTAAGGATTGAATTTACATTAAAACAGAAGGATTTTAATGTATTACATCTCATATCATGGTGGTTTTATTCAACTGGGAAATAATATTCATATCATTAAAGAAAGCATCTGCTGGTTTTATATTTATATGATCAGCGAGAAGATCTGGTGATCATGTCCTAGCAAAATACGCCTTATATATGGCAGAATGAGTGTGTGCACACGGTGTGCTGTGTGTCTGCGACTGAACCCCTGGACTGACCAGACTGGAGAGCATGCTCCCCGCCCCCCCCCCCCCGTGTGTGTGTGTGGGTGTGGAGGGTCAAAGTACTGCAGCAAAGCACCAGGAACACTTGTGATGGTCATTCTGACACATGATTAGTAGGAGTAGTGTGTGTGAGGGGGTGGGGGTAGAGGGGTGATGGTGGTCAGAAGCAGCCTGAAGTGGACCTTGATACTTCCTCCAGTTCTCTACTGCTCCACCCCTCACCCAACACACTGACACTGACACTGACACCAGCATCTCCCCCCCCCCCCTACACAAATACCCCTCCTCACACCCATGCCTCACCCATTATCCCCCTCCCCTTTCCCCCTCTTCCATTCCCCCTCTTCCATTCCCCCTTGTAAAAATATACGGATTTTCGGTTAAGAATTATATATTGGCAGAAGGCATTATTATTCTTGGGTGACAGAGTGGGGACAATGTTATGTAAACTAAAAGCAATAGTATCCCACTCCCATTGTACACGATAATGAGTGATGTAAAATATATCTTATATATGATGCCTGAGATTACTGAAGAGATGTTCCTATATAAGAAGACAGTACATGCTTATTGACATGTTTCTCTATGCATCCATAAGGAGTGCAATTGGAGAAAAAGTCATATTCACAGAGATCTATTGTAACTGTTGCAACAACCTGCCCACCCATGACCATGGGGCAGGCCCACCACAGCCTCATTTGCATATGCAGACAGGGCACCACCTGCAGCTGAGTTGAGTGACAGCCACCTCCACTGGAGGTTGGCTCCCACCCCAGCTGTGGGGGTGCCTGATTGGCTGACTGTGGGACTGCCCAGTCAGCTACACTACCTTGGCCCTCTGACCACACTAGCCTCATTTTGAGATTCATTAATTATTCATGATTCTGCTTCAGACACACTGAAGAGAGAGGACTCCACTCATGGTTCTTCAGTGAGACACACCTACTCTGGAGCAGGAACCCCAGACACTCTGTCTGATGCTAGCAAAATTCATATATTCCAATTGAGTGTGTACACAGCCATATGACTCCTGTCCCACGTCCTACGCAGTGACTGTGAGGGGCATATGTGTGTACGGGGGGGGGGGGGGGGGGGGGGGGTGCTGTATGGGGTGCATATCTGATGTGTCAGGTGGAGGTTTGTGTTTATGGTAGAGAGGCTAGATAGTGGACCTTGGTACTTCCTCCAGTGCTCTACTGCCCTCTACCGCCCCCTCCTACACATTTCTACTGATTGTGTGTCAGGGGTGGCCATCACACGCCGGGTGCTCTGCCATAGTGCTTTGGCCCTCCACACACACACGCGCACAGACCCAGCTGGATGAACCTGATTTCATCTTAGCATGTGCTGACCAGTATCGGGAGAGCACAGGAAGTGGGGGAGGTGGTGGGAAGGGTAGAAAATGGGTTGGTTGGTGGCGAGGGGGGGGGGGTACGGGGTGGGTAGGGGGCGGGGGGTACCCTAATATGTCTCTCTGCATACAGGAGAAGTATTGTATCTATTTATTAACAAATATGATGCACCAATTAAATGACTATCAGCCACATTTGGTGTTTCATTTAAGAGTAATTAAGGATTGAATTTACATTAAGACAGAAGGATTTTTATGTATTGCACCTCATATCATGGTGGTATTGTTAAACTTGCAAAAAAACATCTGGAGATTTTGTGTGGTCTGGATAGCAAGTGAGTGTGTGATGGGGAGGGGATGAAATGTCATATATATGCATACACCTATACATGCATACATGTGAAGTGGGCGAGACTACACTCGAGCTATGACCGTTGCGGGCTTGGGCCGAGCAACATTTTGAAATGGAGGCTGCTCGCCAGTACAGGGGCCCGCATCAGCCATCAAATGCGGGGCCGGGTTTACGGCCGTAACGCATTGCTAGGAGACGCCGATTGCGACTTTCTAGCAATGGTGGAAGGTCGAGCGCTCGGGCTCCGATCCATTGGACGTGTTTCTGCACGCTCTGATAAATTAACTGCACTGCGTCATCGCCGCAAGAACAAGTCGGGGAGATGCGGGCAATGTCACAAGTCACGGGACGAGATGTGGCCACCCACATTTGCAAGGGACGCGGGATGCAGGACGAGAAGCAGCCACCCATGAAACGCTGGCGACAGCCGCACAAGTCCTGGGCATCACAATAGGGTATCGTTTTGGGTACACATTCATTTGCGGGGATAACTATTTGCGGAGGTACATGATTTATTTGCAGGCATATAAATATTTGCGGTACTATACACATATACACCTTTTATTACATACACTCCCACACTACACACACCTTGATCTGTATATATTTTGTACATAGCATGCCTATTGTAATATTGTATTTACTATGTTGTATTTTGCCGGTATGGTTATAGAGCAGAGGATCAGTTATGGCAAGCGTTTATTTTGAACAATTTTATAATGGGAATAACACATTATTACTTTCTGGGATATTTACACTTTTATAAGGGGTGCCTAAACTTGTAAGAAACTTTCTCTGAGGGCACAATCTCGGGAGTAAAAAATGTCTATAAAGGTAGTAACAAATTTCTATAAAATACTAACAAATTTTTATAAAAATAGACATAGCAATTGTACCATTTATCTCTGACAGTAACAATTGAATATTTATCATCTTCAGGAACGTTTGTAGAAAGGCGGAATAAATAGCAGATTGTACATTATGGTATAGACAAATTTAAATTGTACGAAGAACACACTTTTAGAAATATGCACTTAATCATTAAAACGAATAAAGTTAAATTTAAATAACCAGACAACTCAACCCGATGTAAATATTCGTACATATGTATTATAAGTGTTTATATATGTGTATATGTATTATATTTGCATTATCCCAGAACTACAGTTATAAAAGGTCCAGTAATAGTAGACACAGGTACACCTGTGCCTACACAAAAATAAACATAAATATTCGATAAAATAAAGACAATTCTACAAAAATTAACATAAATGCTCTATAAAAATAAACATATACACTATAAAAATAAACATAAAAATGCAAACTGTTTCTCTAAGGGCATCAGCTTTTTTATAACCATTGCTATGGTTATAAACAGAAAAAGTAATCCATTTAAAATTGTATAAGTAACTACCTGTTTTACTAAATGAATTTAAAAATAAACATAACCATTGACCTGTCTCTCTGCGGATACCCGCTAGGTAGATGGTTCAAAATTATTTCTTAATACGTATTATCTGGTCAGGTGGAAGGTTAGGGATGTCATTCAAAATTTTAATATAAAGTAAAACATTTATAGCTAGCTATCTTATGAATTTAAAGTCCGGGCCCAATCAATAACCAACCACTCGACCAAATTTTATATGTATAAATATGTAGATTGAATATCATACCCAGGGAACTTTGTTCATATTTGGTCCGATGGAAGGTTATAGGGTCATTCCAAATTATAGTACAGAGTAGCACATGTATAACAATATTATGAATTTAAGGTTCGAGATCCATTGATAACCAACCCCTCGACCAGTGTGTTTATATGTATCTATATGTAGTGTATTTATAGTGTCTATATGTATCTATACGTAGTATGTTTATAGGTGTATATACATATTAGATTTATCTTATCCAAGAAAGTTTGTTGTGAACAGCTTTGCTAGTTTAGTTGCTTAGTGAAACATGTAAATTAGTGCCTAAACAGATTTAGGATATGCAGCTCATTTAGCTATTGGCGAACAAAATTAAATAGAGTGACCATGTGTTGTTAGGTACTTAAATATATTAAAAAAGTAATATACAATTCAGCCCACGATGCGCTGTCTCGCATTTATGGCCAGGTTGATTAAATTATTAATATGATAGATACTAACATTGCAAAAACTTGTAAACAGGTATGACGCATTTATACCCAACAATGTGAACGGTTAAACTGGTGAACGGTTTATATAAATTTGACAGATTATGGAACCTACCAAATACTTAGATGAGCCAGTGAAATGTAAACGAGTTTGACAGTTTATTGGAATGCTCATATTATAAAAACAAGTTAGGAAGTGTGTCAACGAATAGAACGAGCATACAGTGGACTAAATAATATTAAATTTAGATGCCTGTCATATAAAACAAATTTGAGGCATTTGATCACCTTTTACTCATTCATGTGTTATCCCCTTGTTTAAATGCGGTTTGGGGTGTCAGGGTGGCCCGCATATTCCTGTGTATTAACTAAAGAACCCAATTACTTACTATGAAAATAACATTATGTTTGTTTTGGACGGCTGATGTCGATCCTATGGGTACTCAGCCTGCTCTCTGCAGAAGGCAAGCAGCTTAGCTGGGTCATCCACTCAATTACAAGTGACAGGCCAGATAAGGAATCTGGGGCCGCACTCGATAAGTTACCCGTAGTTGGAGGGCGGGTGTGTCCCAGGCTGGAGAAACCCTGGCTTAATTTTAGACACCCGCGGAGGCAATTTTCTTCTGGCGGTTTTAATGTGCAAGATTGGGGGAAGGGAACGGCCTTAACCATCACCGACAATGTGCCCCTCTCTGTTGAGTGGATCAGTACGACAGTGGTACGTATTTGTGGACAATGGGATTATTGTCCTGTCATGGGTAAGATTTTTGGAGGATGTTGCGTTGTTATTTTGCGGGAAAGCAAGCGGCTTAGCGGTGTGATCCACGCCATTACAAGTGACACGCCAGACAAGGAATCTGGGGCCGCACTTGATACGTTACCCGTAGTTGGAGGGCGGGTGTCTCCCAGGCTCAGTACGACAGTGGTACATATGTGCGGACAATGGGATTATTCTCGTGTCACGGGTGAGCATTAGTAAATATTGGGTCCTTATTTTGAAGGCACCCCCCCCCCCCCGAGAAACCCAGAGGTATTTATAGGGATAACGTCACGTTAGGAAGGATAAGTCGACTGCCACGGCTGGGCGCTTCATTGTATGTGACATGGCAGTCCACCTTCGTGTTTGTGCCGTATTATGAAGTGTAAGCCTGGTGAAGTTGCCATCTAAATTGGGGCTAACTTTCACTTTGGTAGATAACACCGCAGTCCTATAACTAGGCATGTAAATTATTGTTTAAACTATAAAATATTCACTTCCAGATGCGGGGGTTCGCAAATAGCGGGTGAGTCTCCCATGACAGGAAAGTCCCGCATTTATTCACGCCTCATTTCTCTTTCTATTAGAAGAGCAGGGACAACCTGCAGCCTCGCCTGGTCCACAAGGTACCAAGCGACAGGTGGCACGACAACGAGGTAGTGAGGTTGCAGGGATGTCGTCTTCAACTTGTAAGTAGAATTCTATCAAGTTTTTGTTATAACTTTAAAAGGACGGAACTATTAAACCAGTTCAGGCTACTGATTAATAGTGACCTTTCGGCTATGTTTTTAGTGATTTAGTAATTCACTGGGTGTTTCCTTCTGGACTACCCGATGCTATCTCGTAATAAATATTGGCAAATTAACGTTAACAGATGCATTGACTGATGTTACCCCTTTCCTGTTCATGTGTAGAGACCCAGCTTTATTAACTATGAGGCTGGAAAATATGCCTCTGAGTAGATTTATTCGAATTAATTGGAGGCGTAATTTTCAATAATTAATGGCGCTTAAAGTATATAAATAAATAAAAGGACACCATAAGCGGTATATGGAGGTCACAAATATTATTGATGAACCATAGACGTTGTAAGGTACGTCGTCTGTATTGAGTACAGAAAGGAATTAAGTTTTCACATAAGGTGGAACAACTAACGGTGAAAAACCGGTATTACCAAGGTAATACCTTTCGGCATAGGGATATACCTGTATGGTATTTACATTGACAGCTGATAACCCAGGATATATTAATATATACCTATTAATCTAACATTATACCTCTATACTAGTGTTATACCTTAGGATAGTCCTAGTGCATTCAGGCTAGCGCACTGTACTATAGCACTCCGAGAGTGCATTTATGATGTATTAGTTAGTAAATTGAATGCACTAGGAACCAAATGTTAGGTAGGAGGACCATTCCCGTACCGAGTTTGCGGCCTTAATTGTTTTAAGAGAGATCTTCATGATGTTATTATAGGATCTATTATTCATATTTGAAGAGCTCACAACGGCTATATATCCTGTTATTCTCTGAATGTCCTGAAGATACGATACATTACATTATGTCATTTATGTTTATCTCTATCAATGTTTTCCAGGATTGTAACTTGTGTGCTGCTGTTTAGTTTAAACTATGTGCGAAATAAAATTGAAATGTGGATAGGGAAAAAATTGTTTAAAATACCAACACTAAAGAATAAATTAAACAAATAATACATATTGCCCTATGCAGTGTATCTCAATCCGCATTTTTGTGGCTATTGCTGAATATCTTCATTGGAATGTTAATGATGATCTGTGTCCACCACGTTGGGTAGGAAGGAACACACTGAGACCTGACTCAGTTACTTCCTTTGATTATTGAGTAATTGTAAAGTAAAGATAGACATATTAAGTATAATTAGTATTGCTAGATATCATATCTCAATTTAAACTTTACATAGTAAAACAGCACACGTGAAAATATTAAACTGAAATTGTTAACAGGTAGGAGCTACGACTAGGAAATCAAAACGGCTTGGTTTCTCAAGTCGTCTTGAAAAACCAAGACGGTTTTCATATAGAAACAAATAGGGGTGAGCTGTCACAGTCTGCAGCTACTTTAATATTGAGAATGGAACCTAACAACATATATCATTAGAATGGGTGTAGCTCTTTACAGTTTCTCTGAAGATAATGCTCCTGTGAATAGTATGTTCATAATATTCAATTAAAACTACATTAAAATACAGAGATAATCTTATTTTGCCTATAACATTTTACTGCTTGTATTCTTGAATTATTCATTTTTACTGGTGAACCACCATGGTCTATCTAAGAATGTAATTTTCTTAGAATCAAAATCCTGGACATAGTTAATGAGAAGTAACCAAAAATATGAACAAATCATGATGTATGGCATCATATAAGCCATTACTCTAATATACACACAGGCAGATGGGTTGTTGATTTAGCAGTCTACACAAGGATGGCCACTGGAGGTGGGTGTGGGTGTGGGTGTGATTTCTTTCTGTGTGGTATATCCAGCACACAGTATATGTGCCTGTGCATATACAGACATACATATATATACATATATGCATATACACAGACATATATGTGATGTATAAGCATTATGCGAGTATAAAGGCGCGGAAGGGAATTATTACTATTCTTATTATTATTATTCCTCTACCTTACCTACCATTGTCCTCGATGTATTCACCTCCTATATCTCTCCCTGCTACTGGTGGAGCCACCTGCGGCCTCCCCCCGTACTACGGGCTCTACCATTGTCATTCAAGCCCTGGAATTTGAACCGTGCAGACCTCCACCTACAGCTCCGCCCCCACCTACCACCTCCGCCGGGATGTCGGCCGTCTACTGCTCGCTCTGCGCAGCCTCCCACAAGGAAGGGGACCTAGAAGCGTGTTCGCGCAACCAGATTGAAAATGAGTCTAAGGGGCAACCGTCTCGTCTGTCACGAAGGACTTCGGCGGAGCGGCTGGCAGAACGGTCAACAAGATCCATACAGGAGGTGGAAGCTCCGACAGTCATGCATAAGATGACAATGGAGGAGCGGGTGAAGGAGGTGCAGGAAGAGCTGGCCGCGATCCGGCTCGCCGACAAGCTGGAGGAACTAGAGGAGGAGCGGGAGGTGCTGGGCAGGCGCAGGGCCGACCGCAGGGCGAGGACAGGAAAGGACCAGCGCGAACCGGCGGCGGAGACCACAAGAGGCGAGGAGCAGCCCAACCACGGACCCGCGCCGCACCAAGGCGGGGGGAGGCCGGCGCCAGAGGAGCACACATCATACGGGGTGCGCTCCCGCCATCGCTCGAGAGGGCGACGAAGCAGACGCCACAGTGACTCCGGATCCCGAAGCCGTTCAAGCAGCAGCACCAGGAGACAGAGAAGTAAGTGGTCCCTTCGTAAATTCACTGTTGCGAGCAAGGATGTTAAGAAGCTGAACCCTCATGAACTTGTCGCAGCCTCAGTTCTCTGGTGCCTGGACATTGACACTCTCTCCAGGAAGGACTACCGTGCCTTCTTGGAGCACGTCCATTTTCTGTCCGTCCGTGCTATGACGGACGACTTCAAGGACGCGGCGCACGTATCGTATGATACAGCAATTAGAAAGAAAGCATGCATCCATGGTTTTGCTGCATTCTCTGAGGCGTTTCAAGGCGCAAGTGTCATACACTACGGCTCGCAGCAGATGAAGAGTAAGAAGGGATATACTTCTAATGGTGCTAAACGAGTAGGCAATGGTGGCGGAGGCAAGAGGGCCTGCTACCACTGGAATAAGGAGGGCGGATGCTCGCGCTCCGAAGAAGTATGTAACTACAGCCATAGCTGTGGAAAGTGCGGGAGCCGCTCCCACAAGCAGTACAAATGCACCAGGGACTGACAACCTGGCACCCGTCATCGCCAGTACATCACACGGACAGTAGTAGAGACAGCCAATGTGCAACCCACTGCCAGTGGCACTGGCCACTTAGCTAATGAAAACGAATTGTTCGTCTATGTCTCTGCACCTCCTACTAATGTCAATGAATTGGGTGTCGGTGAAACTGATCACACAACTGTCGAGAATGATTTGTCTGTTGTTGTTTCTGATGTTGCTACTGATGTCCACAGTGTCGGTGATGTGGGTGAAAATTGTAGTGCCGCCACCAATATAAAATGTTTCAGGGGTGGTGGCAAAAGAATTGATGCGGGGGACCGGACAGGTATTAACCTTAAAAGCCGCGCCTCTAGCGACGATACTAATGATATGAGCAGTGTCCGTATAAACTCCGATACTCTGTTAATTGACTGTGCAATAGGGAGGGACAATGGTAAGACCACCGCAGTTAGGAAATATGTCGGGGGCGGTGCTGAAAAAGTTGATGCTGAGGACCGGGGGGGTAATAACCTTGAAAACCGCGCCTCAAGCGGCTACGCTGAGAGCCTTGATACCATCGGTGAATCTGACCGTACATATCGTGACCCCGCAAACTATGTGGGGGGGGGTGCATGACACCCGAGTCGATTTTTACGTAAACGGGGTTGGCCCATGTGAGGATATAAATTCTATTCGGGTCAGCACCACCGATGCGTTTTCGGACCAGCTTTATGGGGACTATGGTAACAACGAGACTGCCATATTAACTGGGATGAGCCACAAGCCCCAAATTAACTCCCCGGGTAGGGGGGGTGACGCTACTGCCAGTAAAAAGGGCGGGAAGCACCACCAAAATGGCGGGGAAAATCATACTGAAAGGGGGGAGGCGGTGGAAGCTACGGGGAACGGCACTAATGCGTATGCCCACAACAGCAGTGACACCGCCACCTCTGTTGAACCGGGAAGCGCCGCCAGTGGCGAAAATACAAAGCCGGGTGGCGGAGACGCCAGAGGCCGGATTAGTGGCGGTAAGGGGCGCTGCAGCCAGGCGCCTAGAGACATCAAGGTCTCAGGAGTCACGGATGATTACTGCACCCACAGAGGGGCCAGTGCCAGCGCCTCTGAAGTCGCGCGTGGGCGGGACGGCATAGGCCGGATTAGCGGTGGCGGGATCTCCGAGTGGGTCGACTGTTCAGGACATGAAGCTGATGGTTGGCTGGCGGTTGAATATGACAGGGGTAGTTTGAATGTAACGGTCCGGGAAGACAAAAATTCTGAACGAATCTTCCGAGTATATGAAAAATGTACCCAAGGTAGCTGCTCCTGTGTTCATACAATTGCAGGCTGCACCGCCCAGCTCCGCCCATGCAGAGTCTTCAGTGAGCTTTTTCTTAGGGGTGATTCTGACCCAGATGCTCAATACATTTTAACGGGGGTTGTATTTGGTTTCAGCGTCATCAACCCTGATTGCACATTAGCTTATGCACCAAGGTGTCGGATCCCGAAAGACCCGGGCGATAGAGGCGCCATTTCCGAAAAACTTAGCTGCGAAATTATCGGTGGTGGTGTTTCTGTGGTGGACCAAGCCCCTACCTGTATCCATAATATGTTTTGTGTACCAAAGGATGGGGGAGGCAGACGGACCATAGTTGATTGTAGCCGTCCTGTGGGATGTTCTGTTAATTCATGCACAGATCAGGTTTGCGTAAAATTTTGCTATAAGAGTGTAGACACGGTCGTTGAGGTGATGGAGAGGGGGGACTTTATGTCCACTATAGACATTAAGGATGCCTACCGGGCAGTATCCATCCACCTTAGGGACCGCGAGAGGCAAGGCCTGCACTGGTCATTCGAGGCCAGTGGTGATAGTCAGGGCACCTACATGAAGGACAATAGGCTATGCATGGGACTTTCCTCCAGCCCTTACGTGTTCAGCAAGATCTCAGATTTTGTCGTCAGATGCGCGGTGCGGGAGGGAGTCACTAGGGTCATCAACTACCTGGATGATTTTTGCCTAGTCAGTCGGAGCCTAGCTGAAGGCTGTAGGGATCAGGAGACAGTCATGGCAATTCTCAGAAGGGTCGGCTTCTATGTGAGCTTCAGTAAACTGACTTCCCCATGCACTACTGTCCGCTTCTTGGGGATCATCATTGACTCGGTCGAGCTCGAGATGAGGCTACCAGAGGACAAGCTGGCCAGACTAATCGCGGTCCTAAGGGAGGTTAAGGGCCGTCGTAAAGTAACCCGAAGAGACCTCGAGAGACTCGGTGGGCTGCTCGCGCACTGCAGCAAGGTCGTTAAGGGCGGTAGAACCTTCTGCCGTCGTATATACGATGCCATCAGCAGTGTACGTGAACCCCACTTTAAAGTCAGACTCTCCAGGGGATTCCGTGATGATGTCGATTGGTGGAGCGGGTTTGCAGCCCGGTTCAATGGCAAGGCGAGGATGCTGGGATCCTTCGCCGCCCACCTCTCCACATATAGCGATGCCTCAGACTTTGGCTATGGGGCCTTACATGGGGGTGATTGGGTAGCAGGTGCCTTTGCCCAGGCTGATGACGCCGACCTAAGCTTGAGGCTGGGTCACCACCACACCCCTCCGGATGAGCACTGCTCATTAGCGCACATCAATGTGAGAGAGATGTGGGCAGCTTATGCTGCCGCCCTCCGGTGGGGGATACACTGGCAGAATTGCTCTGTGGTGATGATAACCGACAGCACTACGGTCATGGCCGCTCTCAACTCAGGCAGGTCAAGGAGCCCTGAAATCATGTTCTACCTCAGGCGCCTGTTCTGGGTGGCCTCCGAGAATAACTTTGAATTTTCTTCCGCCTTCATTGGGAGCAAGGACAATGTCATATGCGACGCTCTGAGTAGATTGGATAACCACAACAGCGTGACTCGCATCTCGGAGGCTGACCCCACCAACAACCTGGGTTGTAGTGATATATTTAAAACCCCACCTTCCTTTTTCAGGGGTGGAGGAGCTACAGAGAGAGAAGCTAACATTCCAGACCCGGTTGTACGCCCCGAACTCCTTGGCCACACGGGGGGTACAGGTGAGAAGGTACCTGGAGTTTGTGGAGGGCTTCTCGGAGTCGCTCACCCCCCTACCATGCCCGCCGAAGCAGGTGGCACTATATGCCACCTGGCTGGCAAGAACGATGAAGTATTCATCAATCCTGAACTACCTCAGTGGACTTAACAACTTTCTAAAGCAGCGAGGCTCTGAACCAATAGCATACACTAGTTATGAGGTCGCTTCAACCCTGAGGGGGATCAGGAGGGAGTGCGCTACAGCCCCCAAACAGGCAGTTCCCATCCTGCCCGAGACTCTTCTGAGCATGTTCCGCTTCCTATCTCCCTCTCCCGGCCATGTAGCCTGGAGAGCAGCCCTGCTCTGTAGCTTCAGGGCCCTTCTCAGGAAGTGCCAGGTGACAGCCTCTGACTCTGCCCTTCTCCGAGGAGACTTCCGCTTCTTCCCCTGGGGGATGATCCTATCGATAAGATGCTCCAAGACAATTCAGTTCAAGGAGAGGGTCCTGGAGATCCCGGTGGCACGCTGTCCTAATGAGCAGATCTGTGCGGTCTATTGGACCGAACTCCATTTTGAGCAGCTCCCCGCGTCTCGGGGCGACGTAGCCTTCCGCATTCCTGTTGCGGGCTGCGTCTCCTCCCCCCTCCCCTATAAAATCTACCAACATACTCTACGAATCTTTGCGGGGAAGGCGGGGCTCGACCCCGCCACTGTCTCCTCCCACTCTCTGAGGAGAGGCGGGTGCACCTTCCTGTCCCTATGCGGCGCCTCGATCGAGGAGCTCCGCACCAGAGGGGACTGGTGCACTGACACAGTCTTCACTTATCTGAAGACCCCCCTCTCCATCAGGATCATGAACGACATGAGGGTGGCTACCTCCCTCGCCACTACTCGCCTTCCTCTCTAATACAGATTAATTACTACCTCCTGGGTTGGGGGATCCTTGATCTTTGGCAAATATTCCCTATCCCAGAGAATACATTTATCTCAACCCACTCTTATTGTCTTGTTTCTTTTGTACTATAGCCTGACTTTATGTGATGCATAAGCATTATGCGAGTATAAAGGCGCGGAAGGGAATTATTACTATTCTTCTTATTATTATTCCTCTACCTTACCTACCATTGTCCTCGATGTATTCACCTCCTATATCTCTCCCTGCTACTGGTGGCGCCACCTGCGGCCTCCCCCCGTACTACGGGCTCTACCATTGTCATTCAAGCCCTGGAATTTTTTCTTTTATTTCGGCTAGGGCAAATATTCCCTATGCCAGAGAATACATTTATCTCAACCCACTCTTATTGTCTTGTTTCTTTTGTACTATAGCCTGACTTTATATATATATATGCATATATATATATTCATAATTATATACATATGCATGCATATATGTGCATATATATGCATATTTACACATATATATGTGTAGATACGTATATGTATACACACATATATATGCATATATACATATATACACATATATACATGTAGATAAGTGAATATATGTGTTTATTTGTGCGTATATACAGATATATTCCTATATGTATATATGTGCATATGTATGCATATACGTATATATACATATATACACATATATATACATATATATACGTATATATGGGTCACTCTTTTTAAATGTTTGAAAAATGCTTTAAATTTGTTTAAAATACATAAAAATAATAATATTAATAAATATGCCTTTGCCCGACAATCCCCGACCCGACTTTTCCCAATCTGACTTTACCCGACACGACTCTACCTGGCACAACTTTACCCGACATGTGTTCCGATTCCAAGATTCGAACCAGGTACCTTTGCCATGACTTATGACTTACCCCCTCAATTACACCTGGTAATAATGTCAATGGCATGCTGAAAATAATGATAGTAATAATAATAATATCCTAAGAAAACAATTTGAGAAATAAATAAGAACTGAGGATATTAATTTAATAATAAATAATATAAAGTGAAAAAGGACTTACCAATGTTCCAGGACTGCATTAAATGTTGCATAATATTCCTCCATTGGTACCTAATCAGTTGAGACATCTATAGTCTTTAGCTTGAGATTTAAGTGTGTGCAGGATGCTGTGGCACTGGTCAATTAAATACCAAATCCAATGCATTCTCAGAGCTATTACAGGGAACAAAGGTTCTGACACATTCACACTCAGTGCAGTGCTAACAAAATTTCCAAGAAAGCTGCCACACTTCTGGTTGGCACCTGGTGTCACATCACTTCCATCTGGTCCAGAGTTCACACATATGAAAGAGGTGTGATATCAGGTGCCAAGCAGAAGGGTGACAGCTTTCTTAGACAGTTTCTGACTCCTGCAGTGAGTGTAAAAGTGTCAGAAATTTTGCCTCTTGGAATAGGTCTGAAAATTCATTGGATTTGGTATTTAATGGAACAGTGCCATATCACAATGCACACACTTAATTCTGAAGGCACAGATTACACATGGGTCAACTTATTAATATTAGGTACAAATGGAGGAATATTATGCAACATGTGATGCAGTGTTCTGAAATGTTAAAAGCTTTGGAGGGAGCTAGCATCACAGGGATAACTGCTCTTTTTAATGACATATATAACACCGGATATATACCATCAGACTTAAGAAAATCTATATTTATTGCCCTTCCTAAGAAACCGAAAGCAGTGGAATGCTCGGATTTCAGAACAATAAGCCTCATGAGCCATGTTATTAAAGCTTTACTCAAAATACTACTAGAAAGGATTAAAAACAAAATTAATCGAGAGGTATCAGAAGAGCAATTTGGATTCAGACCAAACAGTGGAACAAGGGAAGCCATTTTTAACATGAGAACAATAATTGAGAGACATCTAGAAATAGATAAGGATATATACATATGTTATATAGACTACGCTAAAGCATTTGACAAAGTACATCATAAGAAACTCATAGAAGCTCTACAAAAAATCGGTCTAGACGGTAAGGACGTTCGGCTTGTGGCCAACCTCTACTGGGAACAGTATGCTGCTGTAAGAATTGGAGACTCATTGACACCAGAAGTGAAGATCAAATGTGGAGTGCGACAAGGATGTGTTCTATCACCTAGTCTTTTCAACATTTATACGGAAATGATTTTCAGAGAAATAGATGACATCATAGGAATAAATGTTGGAGGTGGAAATATCAATAATACAAGATACGCAGACGATACAGCACTGCTAGCCTTAACATCAAATCGACTACAAGATATAGTGGATGAAGTAAAAGAAAAAAGTGAGAGATGTGGCCTCAAAATGAATGTAAAGAAGACAAAATCCATGGTTGTCAGCAGAAAGGAATACAAACCAAGAGCAGAGATAAAAGTTAATGGTGTAATCTTGGAGCAGGTAGAGTCATTTGTGTATCTGGGCCATTTAATAACTAGTGATGGCGGATGTGAGAGAGAGATTAAACGGAGAATAAACATTGCCAAAACAACATTTCTAAAGATGCAGAAAGTACTAACATCTAGAGAGATAAATATAAAAACAAGACTCCGACTGCTAAAATGCTATGTGTGGTCTACACTTTTATATTGCTGCGAGACATGGACTTTGAAGAAAGCAATAACAACAAAGCTTGAGGCATTTGAATTGTGGCAATACAGAAGAATGTTAAAAATTCCATGGACAGCAATGATAAGCAACGTGGAGGTCCTAGCAAGAATGAAAATAAAGAGACAGATAATACAAACGATCAAAAACAGAAAAATTAAATACTTTGGCCACATGATACGACACCAGGAATCACAGAGAAGAATACTGGAAGGGAAGATAGAAGGGAAAAGACCAAGAGGGAGAAGGAGAACAACATGGATGGACAACATCACTGAGTGGACAGCAATGAGCTATGCGGAATGCGTGAGAGGAACGAATGACAGGAAGAGATGGAGGTCCATTGCAGCCAACCTTCTTCGAGAAGACGGCACCCATTGATTGATTGATGCAGTCATTCTTAAGTCCAGGAACATTGGTAAGTCTCTTTTCACTTCATATTAACATATGTACATAATTTTGGTACCCATTAAAACCATAGGTTTCCACTGCCGGCAGTCCCAGCCTGCTGGAGGCGGGAGTCCCGGCCTGCTGGAGGCGGGAGTCCCAGCCTGCTGGAGGCGGGAGTCCCGGCCTGCTGGAGGCGGGAGTCCCGGCCTGCTGGAGGCGGGATTTCC
This sequence comes from Branchipolynoe longqiensis, assembly GCA_030323885.1. NCBI lineage: Eukaryota > Metazoa > Annelida > Polychaeta > Phyllodocida > Polynoidae > Branchipolynoe > Branchipolynoe longqiensis. The sequence goes on along the minus strand of CM059199.1, from coordinate 15,579,822 downwards.
GGCCTGCTAGAGGCGGGAGTCCCGGCCTGCTAGAGGTTGGAGTCCCGGCCTGCTGGAGGCGGGAGTCCCGGCCTGCTGGAGGCGGAAGGCTGGCGAGGCTCCCGGCGGTATATATATGCTGCTTAATAAAAATCTAAGCAGAATTAAATAATTTCATACTTAGAAGCATATTAATCATAGCATAATATACGGAAATATGTAGTGCGTATATTGATTAAAAAAAGTAATTCCCAGCCATGCTTTATTCACTGAATAATTAGTGTACAATATGTGTGCGGCATCCAGACACCACTGGTTACATCTGTGATGGAAATTTGTAATGTTATTTCTGAAGACATCAAATAATGTCTTTTTAAATGTAAGCATGCATACATGTTAATAAATACTTCCTTTTTGATATGGGAACTGTTTTTTTAATATAGCAATGCAATAATAGGAATAATATGAACAAAATTCAATAATAAGGATAATAAATTAATAAATTTGAAAATAAATTCAATAAAATTTAAATAAATATCACCACATCATCATTGATTCATGACTGACCAGCATGGTGTAGCTAGAGGTGGGCTGGTGGGGGTGTGGGTTGCAGACCAGTGTTGCTGTGTGGCTATTGTCTTACTTTGTGTGTGTGAGGGGGGGGGGGTAGGAGGCATCAGGTGGGGTAACCCCTAGCCTGGCCGATCTGGCTGTCAGGGTTACACCAACACAACTGTCTAACTGAAAAACTTAGGATGGATGTGGGTCATGGTCATTGAGGCATGACTGTTGCCAAACCTTGTTTTTAAGTTTGAGGATAGGGGTACTGCCAGCACCAGCACATACTGGGAGCCCCCCCCCCCCCCCCCCCCCCCCCCCCACCACCATCCCCAACTTGTGGGCAACAGAGTGAAAGGGTGTGTTGTGGAAGTGAGTTTGTTAAGAGGGGGTATAGGCCTGGAAGGAGTGTGCTATTTATATACAGAGAGAAATCCCACTCTGCACCCACACCCACACCCACCTCCAGTGGCCATCCTTGTATATATATATAATATAATATATATATATATATATAATATATATATATATATATGTATATAAACGTATCTGAACATTATATATGCGTATATAGGCACATACACCTACATAAATTCGTGTATATGTATATAATTATGCATATATATGCTTAGAAACATACAGTTATTTACATATATATATGCATAAATACTTATATGCTAATATATATATGGGCATATATACACATATAAACACACATCTACACATATATATGCACATATATGCATATATACACAAGTATATATGTGTATGTATACATATATACACATACATATGAGTATAAATGCATATATATATATATTTGTGTGCATATATATATATCTGTGTGTATATGCACATACACATGTACATGTATATATGAATGTATGTATAGTAAGATACATAGCGGCTATACCCGCATATATACATACATATATATACATATTTATACATATGTATGTATGTATATATGTATGTACATACATATATATGTATATATATGTATAAGCTATAAGTATAACACTATGTTTCTAAGCTTAATACAACTTTTCACTTTGAATTAAGAGATGTGACAGAATATGTTGGGACTGGTAGTACCCCTATCCTCAAACTTAAAAACAAGGTTTGGCAGCAGTCATGGGTCAATGACCATGACCCACATCCACCCTAAGTTTTTAAGTTGGACAGTTTACCCACCTGACACCTCCTCACCCCCCCCCCCACACACACACAAAGTAAGACAATAGCCCAACAGCAACACTGGTCTGAAACCCACACCCCCTCCAGCCCACCTCAAGCCACACCATGCTGGTCACTCATGAAACAATGATGATGTGGTGATATTTATTTAAACTAGATTGAATCTATATTTAAATTGATTTATTACCGTTACTATTTAATTGTGTTCATATTATTTCTATCCATATTGTTTGCTCTTTATCGACATGCTTTCAGGATCTCCCAGCATTGTGGCACCAGTTGGACCATTGTGGGTTGCAGTTCCTCTAGCTCAGATGGCAGAGTGTTGGTCACGGGATCAGAGGGTAACTGGTTCGAATCTTGGAACTGGAATGCTTTTTTTTTTTAAAGAATGTCTTACTACTTTTTTGAATGCATAATTATATCAATATTAATAAATATGCCTTTACCTAACTCGACATTGCTCAACATTACCTGGCTCGACATTACCGACTTTACCCGACTACACTTTACCCGATTACACTTTAGCCGGCTCGACTTTACCCGTACATATAAATATCTACATGTATATATGTGTATACATGCGCATATATACAGATATATATGCGTTTATATATGCGTATATATGTGTATATATATTTATCTACATTTATATACATATATGTGTATATATGCGTATATATGCACATATGTCCACATATATGTGTGTATATGCATACATATATATATATATATATATACATGTATATCTATGTCCGTATATGCACATACACATATACTGTATGGATATACCACACAGAGAGAAATCCCACTCTGCACCCACACCCACACCTACACCCACACCCACTGGCCATCCTTGCGTAGACTGCTAAAACAGCAACCCATCTGCCTGTGTGTATATTAGAGTAATGGCTTATATGATGCTATACATCATGATCTGTTCATATTGTTGGTTATTTCTCATTAACTATGTCCAGGATTTTGATTCTAACAAAAATACTTTTTTAAATAGACCATGGTGGTCCACCAGTAAAAATGACTAATTCCAGAATACAACCAGCACAATGTTATAGGCAAAATAAGATTATCTCTTTATTTTAATGTAGTTTTAATTGAATATTATGAATATACTATAAACAGGAGCATTTTCTTCAAAGAAACTTTGAAGAGGTACTTATGCCCATTTTAATGATGTATTTTGTTAGGTTCCATCCTCAATATTAAAATAGTTGCAGACTGTGACAGCTCACCCCTATTTGTTCCTATATATAAACTGTCTTTCTTTTTCAAGACGTCTTGAGAAAGCAAGACGTTTTGAAATCCAAGTCGTGGTCCCTACCTGGTTAACCAGGAACTTTGGGTTCATTCTAATTCCTTCTATTTCGAATTGCAGTGGGGATCATCAAACACAACGAGAAGTCAAAGCCAAACCTCGTGGTTGCCGGCAAGATTCACGGGCCGAGCGGGGGTGCGGGCATTGCTTTATTGATTCTATGGCACTGGACCATTGTAGTCACTCCCGCTTTTCCTCTCTTAGACAAACATCAGTTCCTGTTGTTTGTCTGGGGGAGCTGTGAAGTGGGCGAGACTACACTCGAGCTATGACCGTTGCGGGCTTGGGCCAAGCAACCCGCATTTTGAAATGTGGGCTGCTCGCCGGGACAGGCCCGCATCGGCCATAAAATGTGGGGCCGGGTTTACGGCTGTAATGCGTTGCAAGGAGATGCCGATTGCGACTTTCCTAGCAATGGTGGAAGGTCGAGCGCTCGGGCTCTGACCCATCGGACGTGTTTCCGCATGCTCAGATTTTTTAGACAAGATTTAGGCCTTTATTGTCGGAATTCTGAATTGTTTTTAAAGTAATCATGGGGGAAGGGTTGTATTTATGCGTATTCATTATTATTAGCGAATCAGATTGTATCAGTAGGGTAAGAATAAAGCTGTGAGCTCTTAAAAGTGATTGGAACATTCCTTGCATTCTTTACTATTCTCCAGTCTTTATGTATATTAACCGCTATGGTCAACTTGATATTGATATTGGATTATTCTATATGATGGTATCCTTGAACTGGAGACGAGGGCGCCCTCTCTTTCTGTAACCAGAAGACAGTTGAGAATAGAGGATCTGCTTTGGTAGCCTGTCTGATGACATCCTCATGAGGAGTCCAGTCCACCGGAGATTCTTTTTGATCAGAAGATCTTCCATAGAGGGCAGCCCCGTCTGTTCGAGTATTTCCTTATTTGTCACTTTGTCCTTCTAGGTTATCCTCATGATTGAACGCAGATGTCGCATCATGAAGGCATGCAGTTTTTTCACCTGTCGTCTGTACACTGTCCAGGCCTCGGCTCTGTATCATTTCATGAAAGCTGCCTGCAAAAGTGCTGCTGGCTTTTGCAAGTTACCTGTGGCACTCTCTCGGGGAGCAAATAGAGGTTTCACACCGGCAAGAACATGTTGAAGTGCTGTTGGCTTTTGCAAGGTACCAGCGGCACTCTCTCGGGGAGCAAATAGGGGTTTCACACCGGCAAGAACAAAGACAGGCGTAAAACTATTTGTCCCTGCAGTGGCTGGTCGGGAGATGTTGGGAGTTCCATACGTCAACCGCCCTTAATGCTGCCACAGTGACATGGTTTTCTGTTTAGGGTTTGCTCCCTTAGCCTTCAGTTCTGTCAAGAACCTGTACCACGTGGCAGTGGTTTACAATTCTGCAGGGCAGGGGCGTCAAATTCCCTGAGGTATTGCTATACCTGCAATACCTGCATACCCTGGGTGTCGGCCTAGATCTGGATTAACTAAAGCATATTAACACACACCGCACGGCAGGGAGGAAAGCCAGTTAGTCAAAACAATAAGTAACTTATTTCTTATATAAATGTGGGGGAGGGACAAACCATATTTCTATGGTACTCTGGCTGTCCGCCCTTAGCCTGGGAATTACACCGACGGAGGCGGTCGACCTGCCGACGGGACAAGAGGCGGCGGCGGCCCGTGGCAGGCCCAGGAAATTCACTCGGAAATCATCATGGAAATTAACACATTAATTAGGCTCGCCTTAGGCGGGGGCGAAATAGCCGAACAGTTAAACATGTATAGATATATACATGGGACAGATTTTAAATAAATTTAGAGAGGTGGTCATGTAGGGATTTGTTTTGTATAATTACAATTGTATTGTATGTGCAATCGTTTGGGACCTAAAAAAGCGATTGATATAGGAGGGGCCCCCTCCCCCCCCCACAAAAAAAACCACCCCACCTCTTACAGAGAACCTTTTTAGTGTGACTTGTATTCCTGCTGTGTATGTGTGGGGGTGGAGGTGGGGATGGGGGGGGGTGGTAGAATAGTTGCAGATAACAAACACAAACATTGATACCACCAAAGCCAATGGAAAGGGTAGAAATAACAGGCATCTGATTCCATTAACCCCCCCCCCCCCCACACACACACACACTAACACTTACACTAACACTTACACTAACACTTACACTAACACTGACACCAGCTTCAAGCTTCCCTACCCTCCGCACACCCCTCCATCTGGACATCCCAGTTGCACCCCATGCATCCACCCCCACCCTCCACCCCCTACCCTCACCCGTCACACATGCCCACTCAGTCACTGGGTATGGGTGAGTGGGGCTGTGGGTGGGGGTGGGGGTGGGGGTGATGGTGGGGGAGAGCAGATGACTCTTACCAGCTGGATGAACCTGATTGCATCTGAGAGTGTGACAGGAATTGAAATATGTTGCACCAATCAGCCACATTTGGTGTTTCATATAATTTACATTAAAACAGAAGGATTGTTATGTATTGCACCTTATATCATGGTGGTATTGTTAAACTGGCGCATAATATTCATCTTATTCAAGAAAACATTTGAAGATTTCATATTTATGTGATCAGGGAAATGATCTGGTGTTTGTGTTCTAGCAAAGTACCCCTTAGTTATGGTAACAGCTGCCTTGTGACATTGGGTGAGAGTGAATGTGACTGTGTGTAGGTATCTCCCTGACTTAACCCCTGCACCAGACCCCCCCTACACACATACACAGTGGACAGTGTGCTATGCACTTGTGATCAGCAGAGGGGTCCCTACTGCTTTCAAACAGGGGTGGGTGGGGGTTACCATTGTTACTAATGAGGGCAGGGTGTGGGGGACCAAAGTTAGTACAGGATGAGGGGGTTGGTGAAGACACATTGTTGGAAGTGGCATTTGATTTAATTACAATATTTGTTAGGACAATTTGGTGGTGAATGATGGCATCAAGGTGTATGTGTGCATGTATGTATGTATGTATGTATGTATGGATGGGTGGATGGGTGGATGTGTATTGATGTATATATGGATGTGTATGCATGCACACCACACAGTGCACACACACATTCTCCGCAATGCTCTGAGGCTACAGTTGCCTAAGGGGTATTTTGCTTGAACACAATATCACATAAATATAAAACCAGGAGATGCTTTCTTTAATGATATAAATATTATTTGCCAGTTGAACAATACCACCATGATATGAGATGCAATACATAAAAATCCTTCTGTTTTAATGTAAATTCAATCCTTAATTACTCTTAAATGAAACACCAAATGTAGCTGATAGTCACTTATTTGGTGAAGCAGGTTTGTCTCTTTCTAGTGATATAAATATTTATTGCCACTTCAAACAGGTTCACTGGATATAGGTGATAACACATTTTCCTATAGTAAAGCCTACCAATTAACATACTAGATTACATCAACGGAACCAATTGTACCAATATACTCTCAATTCAGGTGTTTCCCCAACCTGAAGAACACAACTGCTGTACACAACAGACCTTCTTAGACATCTGACGAGGAATCATAATTTGCATCAGACTCTAGAAAGCATGCATTAACAATGGACAAATGTGCACATAAATGACACTTGACAGCCAATGAATATGAAACCTATTGCCAGTCGAAAACTGTACACTGTCCAAACATGCCTGAATGACACAATCCTAGCAATAAACTGACAAATAAACAATTTAACCAAAGCAACAAGACAATACCTATATATGGACAGTGTGAACAGTCCATCCAGACTACAATATCAGACTCAGGAAATATAAGATTGAAATTCTATGTAGTTAACATTTAAGCTGATTGTTGGGTGCTACACATCCAAGTCATATTCCGTAAAGCACATGGTTATATTTAGAAAATTGTTATATTTAGGTTAATTAAAGTTCAAGGATCAACCATATTTTAATAATGGAATATGACTCAAATATATCTGTTGATATAAGGGATGTTGATAGTAATCATTACACAACTGTCTGTATATGTGTCAAAATGAATCATCATGCTGTTGTCATATATATTCATCCTGTCATAAACAATGTATTCATTATATGATCCACAGTAGCCAGAAACTGCATCAATTATAACTCAGCCTGTACATAATTATTGGGTACCTGTACAATATTTTACCTGGATCCTGCTTTATCTAGAAATCACACCTTATCACCTCTAGCCAGTCAACCTTTAGGCAAGATAATGCAATGCACTGCAGGCAACTACCTCAAACATCCCAGACTACTATGCACAAGTCCCACCATCACTCTGCATGGTAGAGGTAGGACCAAGCCACATAACACCTTTACCATTCACCTTTTACTTAACTATTCACCTTCCAAATCACCCAGTAGCCACATAATATTGCTCTCTACTTAAGATACAGCAAATGATAATGCAGCCTCAACATTTTTGATGAAATTCATCATCACTTTACCCAACCAAGAATGAGTTATTAGACACCCCTTTATTGTATCACACACACTCAGACACACTTCGCTAAATGGTATACCATCAGCACTGATGCTAACAACATTTGAGAGGTGGAGTTATCAGGGAGGTCCTGGAGGTCTGGGAAGGGCACTAGTGAACGGACATAGGAAATGCCCTTAGATGGCATGAAAGGTCTAACAGGATTCAAAATAGGACATATAAATATTAAAGTCTAACCAACAAAATTGAAACACTACAGATTGATCTACTTAATTCAGGTTTGATGTATTATCAATCTCAAAAACGTGGCTGAACTCAACCACAGAAAATAAATTAACATCTGTCAAAGGGTACCAACTAACCAGATCTGATCGCCAAACAAAACAGGCAAATGGCCAAACTAAGGCTGATGGAGGGCTGGGAATCTACTATAAAGAAGGGCTCAACATAGATACTGATACATTTGTAAAACATAATCACTCACGTACAAATATAGAGATGCAGTGGGTCATAATAGAAAGGGACTATTGTAAGAAAATACTCCTGGGAAACATATACAGGCCACCAAATGGAAACTTCGACTCAGCACTTGAACAAATAATATCGATCCTGGAGGAAATACCAGACACAGACAAATTTGAATTGGTGCTCATAGGAGACTTCAATGCTGATGTTGCAAAGACAACCTCAATAACAGCCAACAAAATAAGACAATTTGCAACAACCTTAGGACTTGAACAGGTCATTACATCAGGTACGAGAATAATAATTGAAACAAACAGAACAATTGATCTAGCATTCACAAACATGAAGTACTGCAAAACACTAGAGTTCTAAATTATAATATTGGTGATTTACATAATTAAGAAAAAAACTAGAGATGATAGGAAATTAACAGAATTCTGGGGAAGAAGCTATAGGAACTATAAAATAGAGAAATTTAGTGAAACCTTACTAGAAGAAAATACTGAACCCATCTTTGCCAACACGGACCCAAATATATGTTGGGAGTCACTCAGACAAATAATAACTAAAGCAGCAGACCAACATGCACCACTCAGGAAATACAATGTGAAAGATAGTCAACCAGAATGGCTTAGAAATGAAATTCTTGAGTTACAAAAAGATAGAGACTACATTAAAGAAAAATCACAGCAAACAAATCTATCTGAAGACACATTCTTAGCAACCTAAGTCAAGAATAGAACCAATTCTGCTGTCAGGTATGCAAAAGCTAGGTACATACAGTCTGAAGTCCTACGAAATAAAGAAGATGCCCGGAGATTTTGGAGAGTCATACAGAGCATATCCCCAGAAACCACTCCAACTATCTCCAGCTTAGTGTATGAGTTAATAGGGGACAAATTAACAACCCAAGAAACACCTGAAAAGATAAATAACTACTTCATAGGGATAAGGGAGAAGTTAGCAGATAAACTAGACAATATGCCAGAAAAAGATCAAGTTAACATAGTAAGGCCAAATGCAGTCACATATGATATGAGGGAGGTAACTAAGGAAGAGGTACTTAAAAAGATTAAGGGTTTGTCTGAATACAAATCATCAGACTTAAAGATCTCAGCTCAAGGATACTAATTGATTCAATAACTATATTAATCAAAGAATTCACCCATATAGTAAACCTATCAATTGAAACAGGTACTTTCCCAGATGATTGAAAAATTGCTACAGTTGTAGCTATCCCAAAAGTCAGCAACCCTAAAACATGCAATGACCTCAGACCAATTTCTCTTCTACCCATAACTGGTAAAATATTCATTCATGATCAAATAAAAACATTTTTTGAAGCAACAAACTACCTAGCACATGAACAAAATGGCTTCAGAGAAGGCAGGTCCACAACCAAAGCACTCTCAACACTCCTTGATGTGCTTCTCAGTGCAATGGATTCTGGCAAACTTACCATAGCAGTATATATTGATTTTTAAAAAGTATTTGACACTATAGATCATAAAATCCTGTTGCAGAAGGTTGTCAAGAGTGCGTTGGGTCCAAAAACAGTAGCCTTTCTGACAAACTATCTTTCCAATCGAAAGCAAAGTACCAAACTAAATGGCATTGAGTCCACCTTAAGACAAGTAAAAACTGGGGTACCACAGGGATCAACACTGGGCCCCTTCTATTCCTTCTGTTCATAAACGACTTACCCCAGGCACTGAGGCAAACACAAGGCATTATATTTGCTGATGATGCAGTCCAACTGGTATTAAACAGTAACTTAGCAAAAGAAGCAGAATTGACTAATTACAATTTGGCTAGAATAAATATATGCTGCAAGGAAAACAAATTAACTCTCAATATAATCAAAACTGAATATGTTATCTATGGCACCAAGAACAAGAAGGACAAAGCCCCAGAAGTCCAACTAAAGATTGGGAATGAAACATTAAGGGAGGTAGAGACCTACAAATATTTGGGAACTGAACTGGATGGAACTCTAAATGGGAATAAACAACTAAGTAGATTAAAGCAGTCACTGGCAAGGAAACTGAACACCTTCCGAAAAATCTGGGGTTTTATAAGTGAAAACACAGCTATTCTTAGGTACAAAACAATGATGCTTCCAATAATTGATTATAATGACCTAATATATGAACTACTCACAAAACAGCAAAAAGCAAAGCTTCAAACAGTACAAAATAGGGCACTCAGGAGAGTTTACAAAGGCCAAAATCTACACACAGAAGAACTACATGCTAAAGCTGGAATGGACAAACTAGAGACAAAACACAAAAGGCATCTCTTAGGACTCGTGTACAATAGAGCCCAAGACACAATATATACCGACACAAGTATTCACAATACTAGGGCAGCAGATGGCAACCTCTTGAAAATTCCATATCCAAGGACTAACAAACTCAAAAGCGCACTTATTTATCAGGGAAGCCAACTCTGGAACAAATTCTCTTCCAAAACCAGGAATGCAACAAACTACCTGCAATTTAAATCTAGATTAAAGGTTGAGTACCCAACATAGACATACATTAATAAACCTACCTGAATAGACCACAACAGTTGAGAACCAAAATAAATACATATTCCCAAACCACTCCCTTCCCTCTCCCTCTCTGAAATGCCTCCCTGGCAAAAAGAGTAAAAGAAATAACAACTACCAAAGTATAACCACCAGCCTGTAACACCTGACTAAACCAATAAAACATATACTACTGACAAAGCTATAGTTGACCAAGACAATTTAAATGGGTCATGCAACCATTATTTGCATAATCCAAAATCCACGACTACCTGTATCAGCAAGTCATGCCCATTATATTAATGTCTCCTCACAGGTATGCTCATCAAATCACTGATATAGTCTAAAGGTAAATGGCTATTCTCCAGTCTACATGTGCAAAATAAGATCCCCACTATATTTGTAATGCCTCATTTTAATCTAGTATTGTCTATATTGTTCATACCATCTCATCACCTCATCCATAAATAGTTCATATGCACTATATTTGTTAAGGCCAGAAGACCAGCGCCTCAGTGCTGAACAAAGATGTTATTCAACTGAAATAACAATTCTTTAAAAAAAAGAAAAAAAGTCTGGGCGCCGAAGGGTTAGAGAGGGAGGAAGGGAGAAGAGGGGATTCGCAGCAAAAGAGCACAGAGCAGCATTGAAAAAGGAAAAGGGCCCGACCCAAGCAAACAACTCCTTTGATCAGGAGAAGTAAGCGCGGGAGAAAAATAAAGAATGAGTAGGATTGAGGAAAGAGAAGTAAGGTTGGTTGGTTGTTGGAGTTTTACGTCCTGGCAACATCTATAGTCATATAAGGGCGGGTACCGACTTGTGTCTGTGCACTCATGGCGACTTAATAGTGCTTCCCCACTGGGAGACCAGGCCGCCAGCACACTGACCTGATATCCCACTCAGTCACATTATCCTGACATTGATCCAACCAGTCCTTGCCCTATCTTAATAATGCCGAGCGCCTGGCAAATACATACACAGGGTAGGTTCAAGAACACAGAGCGTAGCCTGTACAGGATCCTGGTCACAGCACCAGTGTCGCAGGCTGATAAAACTGCGAAATATTGCACCTAAAGTGGGAATTGAACCCACATCTCTTGCATTCCGGGCCAGTGTGCTAACCATTACACCACCTAGGCTCCCTTATGTCACCACACTACCCACACCTACCTGTCTATGTGGCTCCTTGCATGAGAGGTCGCTGCAGACTACTACAATACAACCTGTCTCTTCCATGTTGTGGATACTACAAATCTCAATGCTCAGAGGGACTCATATTTAAAGTGGAATCCACTGACTTACCCGGCTTTCTTCCTACACATCGCCACAGTGTACGAAGCCACAAGAATGATGACAATCAAGATGAGCACACCGACACCGCTCAAGACTGGCAAGAGGAGACTGACTGGTGTTGAAGTTGAACCGTTGGTGCCTGGGTCAACAGTTGCTTGGGCGACCGGAACATTGACTTGCTCGCTTTGTATGGATGCTGTAGGTCAAAGAGCATGGCATTAGCAAATTTTCTTCAGATTACAATAATAATGTCAAATTTAATAGTACCGTCACTAGTGGGATCCATTCTATGGTAATGTACAGTCAAAACCATGATATGACATATTTGTAACTTTGTTACAATAGCTGAATGAGTTAAATTTAGTTTACAGTAACAAGCTACATTACTCAGCTATAACGTAGCTCATCCCCATGCTTTTATATCTATACTCGGATGGATGGTGTGCAGCCGTGTTTGTTATTAGGGCTGAGAGACTTGTATCTTGGATATGACACAATGTAAATCAATTAAATAAAATCACATGAACAAAGAAAAAAGAAATGGATATTTAATTTTAACAAACACTTACTTATCGATGCTCCACAGCATGTTCCACTATTGTCTTTGCAGCAGTTTTCTATCAGTTGATTTGTGATGCTTGCTTTGTTCAATTCAATCTCCTTCTCCACCTCATTCAGGTCTATAACTGGAGTTGGCTGTATAGGCGAGATATTAATGAACTTATTAAACATGACGTAAACTACTACTACAGAACTACTAACCCGACCCAAAGTTAAACTCATTCAATCATTCAAAATCATTTCCCATTGCATTAATCATGCCGCAATTTGATCAGTATGTCTGAATGCTTTGACTTCTGGTTAACGAATGCTTTATTCACCATCCAGGGGCCCATGGCACTCACACGTATACTACATCATCTCATTAGCATATTCCGTTGGCCTCTCTGCGTGCCTAGATACCTTCTACGCATATATAACATTCACTAGCGATCTGGAAGCCACTATCCCTGTATCAGGATTTCTACATCATCCCATAATCTCAGGTTGGCATTCATCCAAGTTATGCCAAGACTCAACACTGTTTAACTTTAGATATTGGGTCACGTGCCAGTGAGGCCAGCACTATACAGATCCCATGAGTGGGCACTGTCGCAATGACGTACCCAGTTATAATATGACCCATGATGTTGCTAAGACATAAAACCCCAATAAACAAAGCACCTTATATCAAACAGAATTAAACTCACTAAATGAAAACCAGACGGGATGGCCGAATGAGTTAGAGCATCCGTCTTCCGTGTTGGTAGACCATGGGATTGTGGGTTCGAACCCTGGTCGAGTCAAACCAATGACCTACAAATTGATACTTGTCGCTTCCTAGCCAGGCACTCGGCATTATTAGGATAGGACAAGGACTGGTTGGCTCAGTGTCATGATAATATGACTGGGTGGGATAGCAGGTCATGGTGCTGGTGGCCTAGTCTTCCAGTGGTGCAGCACTATAAAGTCACCATGAATGCGCACTGTCACAAGTCATTACCCGTCCTGATATGACCTCAGATATTGTTAGGACGTAAAACAACAACAAACAAACGAACTCACTAAATGAAATGGTAAGCTAACTATTCTACCTATCATATTATTTCTTTGATAATTCACAAATAAATGTCTGGGATGAGTGGGGACGCTCATTCCGGTTCATTGCTGGGCGCAGGGATCTGGAAGCTGACACGTCCCGCCTCACCCCCCACCCCCTGTCAGCGCGGGCGGGGGTGTGGGGTGTGGGGGGCCTCCATGGGAACCAACTGGCAGGGGAGGGACTTCCACACAGACACTCTACACCTCCCCCCTCCCCCTCCCCCCACCCCCACCCCAACCCCCCCTCCGATGCCAACCAATCAGAATCCCAACTCTGATATACACCTCCACACCAAACAGCCAATCATATCACAGCACAAACTGGAGCCCATGACTCCACCTCATCTGGTGGTCAGTCTGCAACAGCCTCTCTGACTGACCACAGCTACAAACTTCTTATTCACCCACCCACCTGCTGAATGATTGGACGAGCCAATCAAAACATAACACAACAAATAATAAAACATTGATCAAATTATGACAAAAAGACATTGACATTTAACTGTTATTATGCACCACACAATTGACACCTGAGAAATTGATACATCAAACTGGTATTATAATTAATCACTGATAATTATACTTGTTACTAATATGTCTCATCACTCATTTTAATGTCTTTGCATGTTAAATGTTCTCTTCTAATATAATCAGATGTTACCCCCCCACCCCACCTATAGAGTCGATGTGGGATCTGGCGAGTCAGAGGGCGGGTCAGTTGACTGTGGACTCTGCGGAGAGCAGATTGGTTCAATAAACCAAGTTGAACCGTACTGATATTGGATCTTGGCGTTCTTCCGTGTGTGTGGGCCAGTGTGGGAGTCGGAGGGCCATGGGCCATTACATTGGTGCTGTGACCAGCTCGCCTTCTGCGTAAAGGGTGAGTCTTGGACCTGGGCCATGGACTCCGAAGGTAGGTTCTCTTCATAAATTGATATGGAGGGGATGTCGACAGCCCGTCTGCATAGTGGGCGCCCATACCAAATTGATGGTGGTGGGCGTCCCATCGCGGAAGGACCGTCGGCGAGCGCGGACGCTTCTGTGGTGAGTACACCGCACCGTGCTCTGTCAATGCCTGTTGGGGATGTTTGTGATACGTTCGTTCCAAATACACGTGCCGACGTCATCGGGGAGGGCCGCGAGGTGTTAATTGGTCAGGGGGTGTAGCCACTCCCGGGCCTGCACCTGTGGTGTCGCCCGGGGTCGCTGAAGGCGTCACAGTGTCTGATAGCTATTGGACGCAGTTAGCGCAGTTGAGTGGCAGTCCGCCGCCGGCTATTGCGCCGTTGTTTACACCGGTTGGAGTATGGGGCGGGGGGCTTAGCATGAAGTTGGGCACTCGTTCAGGTGATGGTTGTGAGCTGCAACAGGCTGGCAGCCTATATCTTCAATATCCATACCGCCTCACGGTGCAGAGTGAATTGCGTCGCGATAGTCAGACTGTGTCTGCAGTTGCGCAAGATGTTCACATTGCTCCGATGACCGGTTGAGATGTTAAAATTACAGCTCTAGGGGTTGACGGGGATCACCAAAGCTTATTTGAACCATTAGTCTCGGAGTTGCATGAGCTGGGATTAAGGGGTCAGAATACGCTAGTGTGGAGTCCTGTTGATTCAGTTGTGCCTTTGTTTAATCCAAATCGTTATACGGTTAGGTTACAGAAGGGTACGACCATCGGGTTGATTAGTGAGGCTACTGACTTTGGCGATGTTCATTGCGATGACGCGAGAGTTGAGTTAGGTAAACACTCCAGTGTTGACATTGCTCGTGGCAACGAGGTCGCCGAGTCAGCTGTGAGGGCAGTTGACCCAGTGGCAGTTGACCCAGCTGTGAGGGCAGTTGACCCACTGGGTCAACTGGGTGTGGGGCAGTGTTGCACGGTCAGCTGTTCTCAGTTCCACGGGTAGTCACCTGCAGACCATCGTGCCGTTTGCGTTGCACGATGATGTGTTGTTGTTTTGTCATGGGTATTCTACAGCTACACACTTTGGGCGGGTTTGCTCCACCAAACGTTTAGCTTGGCGTTTCTATTGGCCTGGCATGACTTCTGATATTAGACGGTGGGTACGTACTTGCCATGAATGTCAGGTCGTGAAGCCGGGTGATGGGATTGCTAAGCTAACGTTGACTCAGGAATTATCTGGGCATCGATGGCGCCATCTAGCGTGTGACTTTGTGTCCGGGTTTAAGACGACGTCTAGGGGGAATGTGCTGATGATGGTAGTCCAGGACTATTACACTAAGTATGTGCAATTGTACCCCTTAAAAGATCACACTGCACCCACTGCAGCGCAGGCATTGGTGGATAATTGGGTATTAATATTCGGTGCCCCAATGCTGATCCACCCATACTGTCCACAATCGGATGGTATGGTAGAGCGCTTTAATAAGACGCTAATCTCTGCTTTGGCTTGTAACGTGAATGACTTTCAAGATGATTGGGATTTGCAGGTCAAGTTTGTGGCACACGCATATAACTGTACAGAGCATGCATCTACGGGTGTGACTCCTAACAAGTTACTATTTGGTGAGGAACTCCAACTGGCAGCTGATCTGCAGTTTCGGGTGGTGAATCGTCAAGTAGACCGGCCTTGTGAGATAGTGTTTGTAAGATGGTTGGAGCATTGCTTTCAACACGTGTATAGCGTAGTTTGCGATGCTTTGGGTCGGGCAGCGGTTCGTAAAAAATCTGACTATGGGCCTGCTGCATGGCGTCAGTTCAAGGTGGGAGATCGGGTGGTTCGGTATCATGCACTGCTAGCTCGGGTCAAGCTCGCAAAGAACTGGGATGGTCCCTTTACTGTAACAGAAGTTGTCTCTGACACCACAGTTATTATGAGGGGCAAGCATGGGAAATACCGTAAATCCAACGTTAGACGTCTTAAGCTTTACACCGAGCAGATGTCTAGAAAAGCTGGGCCATCCTCCTGGTTGGATGCTCATGTAAGGGACGGGCCTGCACCTGCAAGGGTCGAGGCTGGCACTATAGATGCGTCCAGTCGGAAGAGAGTGCCTGGGCTTCCAGTTACTGCGGAAGAGGCTATACGGCCTAAGCGCCATAGACCTAACAAGCGGAGAAATAAACGTCGGCGTCGTTCTAGATCAGTGTCTGATACTGATAGTGTTGTTTCCATATGCAGTAGCTCGGGTAGTGACAGTGACTCTGTACCAGTTAGACAGGGGCCTGATGTGAGCTCAGATGCACCGCCTGTTAGGCGATCTGAGCGGTTAGCGTTATGGCCCAGATAACTGATGTGGGTGGAGTAGCAGGTATTGGGCTACTCCACCCTGGTGTTGTCGGGTCTCCAGGGGTTGGGCGTACATAAGTTACTCCGATCCCTGTCACACAATGAGTTACGCAGTATATATGTTCAGTTGACTTTGCTACGCAGTTATTTAAGAGTGGTGGGGAAAGACCGGGGGCCCCGGGGGTGCCAATGAATGGGCGCAGTTACTACTGTTCTGCGTAATGCCTCTGCATAAGCTGTGTGTTTATTATCTACCATTTCTTGTCTAACGCGTTCGTTATAGTTGGCAGGGCATACTGCGTTTTTGTTGCTATCACCGGGGGAGTGTTTATGTTTACCGCGAGCATTGGTGTGTAGCAGGTTAGACTGATCGGCTGGGCGTAACTGGGTCACTTATAGCATGTGTGTGTAACCGGGCGAGTGGGTTCCTGCTGTCACGCAGTATGTGTTGTTGTTGGTGGGTATTGCATGGGGGTGGGGATCAGTCGCCGCAGGTGGCCGGTTGGCGGTTGTGACATTTGGGCAGGGCTAACTAGGTCACCCTTATATGGTGCGGTTGGGGATTTTCTGTGGCCATGTGGTGCGGTGACATCAGCGGTACTGTGTGGGGTGGGGGATGCCCTCGTCGGGTGGCTCAGTGGGGTTCCCCAACTAGGTCACGTGAGTCGTACCAGTGGCGCACCTGGTGTTTCGCGAGTGAGGTAACTGCTCTCTGGTTAGTACGCCGACTGGACTCTGCGGTTCTGCGAGTGAGGTCGTTTGGGGCCAGTCACTCTACTGGCTGCTGCCAGATGAGGTGGGTGTTTTTGTTCTGCGTTGACAATTATCCCATCTTCACATACTTCTTGTGTTTGGTTTTGACTGTGCATTTAAGAGTATCGCAAGGCCGGCTGTGTGTCGGCTGCTGCAGGATCTGCCTCTCAGTTGGTTGTGACGGCGTCGACGAGTCAGCTGGTAGAGCCTGTGGAGACTGCTTCTGTTGTTGCTCCTTCTGCGGGTGTAGTGGCTGTGCGACCGGCGGTGGCTGCGGCACCGTTGGCCAATCACGGTATCACACTCACGTTGGACGGCATAATGAAGCGTTTCTGCGAGGCCAATCGCTTGAACGTCACGGCTAGGATAACTGAGTCGGTCGACGGCCTGGTCAAAGCTTTCATTGAGGGCTTTGACGTGGTCGTGGTCCAGACGCAGGACGTTCTGGCATGTCAGGCTGAGGGTAGGCGCGGTGCAGACTTTGACTGTGTTGTGGAGGACAAGAAGATTGTCGAATGCAAGTTGGAGGCATCGCGCATGCAGAGGGCTTGGCAAGCAGAGGTCATTAATGACATAGACATGACTTTTCATGCCTCGTTTCGCCGAGAGTTCAGGAGCTGGGATGGGTCTTTGAGATCCTTGGACTTGTCCGGCTTCAGCGTCGAGGATAGGCTGCATGGGCTGCCGGCTAGCTTGGTGTCCGACTCTGCTGCGGCATATAGGGCACTGCTGAGTCGAGTGGCCAGTGCTCCGCCTGACGCAGACAGTGACATTCCGATGACAGGTGATGGGAAGGTGAGCGACGACTAGCTGCTCGCACAGTTGGCCGGCGCTCTCTCCTATCCGAGGGATTTTGGACGTCTCCTCACAGTTCAGGTGACAGGTGGCAGTGTGTTGTTGTAGGTTGACTGCTGATGCAGTTAGCTGGCACTCGCTCTATCCGAGGGATTCTGGACTTCACGTAGACAATCAGATGACAGGTGACAGTGAGGTTAGCGGTGACTGGGTGCTCGCGCAGTTAGCCGGCGCTCGCCCTGTCCGAGGGATTCTGGGTGTCACATAGGGGAAATCATAACAACAGCACCGCTGGCGGTTATTAATTTTTTAAATAAATTATTATTTCTTGAATGTTCGTCCCCCTTAAGGGGATGGATACCGCCATATATATATATCTATTTAGTATAATACAATATTATATATATGTTTTTGGTGCTACGGCGCTATTTTTACATTTATAGCCATGATGTTAATTAGCATTTCGTACTGCCCATTACTAATGCTATTATTTCTTTGCAGTATGATTGTTGATGTTATATGTTGTGGTGAAGAGCTCAGTGTCTCCCGATTGGAGGAGCTAGTTTCTTGTGTTCTGCCTATTTTTGCAGTAAGGGTCGGAATAATTTTCTTTTATATATATATACATAATTTAAATCATTAATTATTATTCCTCAACTTTCACCCCCTTTTGACTTCCTTTTTCCACACTATTAGAAAATAGTCTTTCATGTGGGAGTTGGAGGGTTGGAACTGTTACATTTCACACTCTCTATTTTCATATACAGTGCCTCCCTGACTCTTATATTTAAACTGCATTCTTTATATATTTAATAATTACTATTTATAGTAAGCACTTCTGGCAGAACATGATAGACAGCGACCGGTGAGACTCTAGGGGGGGCAGTGTAGTAGTCTGTACATGAGCCCTACTACCACGTGGTTGTGGTGGAGACTATGCCACACATCTACGCCACACCTCTATGTAGTTAGACTGAACTGTGCTAGGTGGCGGCAGGCTAGCCACTGGGCAGACCCCGACTGGGCTGCCCTCTACTGCGTGTGGTTAGCTCACCCCCCCCACCCCACCTATAGAGTCGATGTGGGATCTGGCGAGTCAGGGGGCGGGTCAGTTGACTGTGGATGCCGCGGAGAGCAGATTGGTTCAATAAACCAAGTTGAAGTGTACTGATATTGGATCTTGGCGTTCTTCCGTGTGTGCGAGGCAGTGTGGGAGTCAGAGGGCCGTGGGCCATTACACTATGTTATGTTATCATATGTTCGGCATATTACATCTCAGAGTCACACCATAAACTGATCATCTACCATGACCTTATGTTGGCTGTTGCTGGCCTCTCATACCAACATATTTAATGATGCTGGGGCGGAGGCGCCCGAATAAAAGCCATGTTTTCCCAACCTCAGTTTCCATGTCTTCTGTGCCCGAGAGCAATGATGACTGGAGTTGGCTCAAATGGTTTTGAATGGTGATCATCTTTGCACAATGAGATCATTAATCTCATGTCAACTTCTTGAATTTGAATAAGTACATCAGTATCTAAGTTAGATATATAGAATCAAGTCTAGATAATTGTTTTGATTTTGACAATTTGATGCTTCATCGGACTATTTAGCTTTAATCAGACTACAATTTGATCATTACACTTGTCCACTACTGATCTGAAAGCCAATATCCCTGTATCAGGATTTCTACATCATCCCTCCAGTCAACCAGTCAATACTCAGTATTGTTTAACTTTAGATATTGGGTTATGTGGTCATTAGCACAGTATCCCAGTGGGGCCAGCACACTATAAAGACCACATGAGTGGGCACTGTCACTTGTTATCCGGACCACACTTTGTCCACACCTCTCTCTATCTCCTCTCTGCTGGCCTTGCTCCTCCTTGATTATGTCTGAAAAGAGATTAAGGAGGGGGCGCCCGCCAGCATTTCACTTTCTACTCTTACTCTGTCCGTGTCTTTGGCTCACTGGCTGGTCACCATAGAGCAAAGAGAAATGGTCCTTTGACTCAACTGTACTCATTTCTCTGTCCTATACTCTACCCTTTTTTTTCGCCCAGGCTTACTTCTCCCCTTGTTCAAGGGAGTTGTTTGCTTGGATGGGGCCCTGTACCTTATCATTTCTCTCGCTTTGTTCTTGTTGCTGGAACCTGCTGGACACACCTTTACCCCTCCCTTCCTCCTGAACCTTTGCTGCTATTACTGGATACGCCGGACTGGAGTGATTCGGGGCAGTCCCAACGATTTGTCGCTTTGATTGTTGTAAAGACATCCCCAGGTTCTACAACTATCCCACCTGAAGATTAATCTTCAACCAAACATTGGACCGATTTATCTGGGCCTTTCTATATTGCGGCAGTTTTGCAGCCGGTAACCTTGTAAGGTTACAAACCCCCCAAAAGCCAGCACTGTCACAGCAAGGTACAGAGTCATGATGTGACCTCTGCTGTTGCTAGGATATAAGACCCCAATAAAGAAAGCACATAATATCAAACAAGATTAAACTCACCAAATGAAATGGTAAGCTAACTATTCCACTAATAACACTCTTTCTTCAATATACACCAAGTAATATGTTGAATTTGATTATTATTTTGAGACTTTACATTGTGTAAGCTGAAGTTGCGACCCTATATGCTGGGTCGTAGCTTCAGTCCTTCTCAGGGAACAAGCGTAACTCAGAATTCCTGTGTTACCTACCAACACAAACTTATGCATGTGGCTCCTTATCTGAGAGATCAATACATATCGCCACAATGGCTTCCATTGTGATTTTGTGTACATACCGGTATTATCGGAGGGATATGTTGAGCCGCTCCTTCAGCGGCTCGCTTTACTCTCAGGCTTCTGTCACGAACTGACCTCACATTTCTGGACACTGAATGAAAGGAAAACAAATGCATATGGATAGCGTGGTGACTTAGGAGCACAACATTTCACACCCAAATATTGTTAGTAGAGCACTCTTGGTTGGTTGTTGGAGTTTTACATCCTGGTAAGATCTATGGTCACCAGTCCTTGCCCTATCCTAATAATGCCAAGCACCTGGCTTAGAATCGACAAGTATACATTTTTAAGTCATTGGTTTGACTTGACCAGGATTGTGGGTTCGAATCCCACAATCTAAGTTAATGAGTTGAGCTTCTGTTTCCCAAAATGGGAGATGGACGCTCAACTCATTCGGCCATCCCATCTTGTTGGTAAAGTACTGTTGAAATGGAATCAGTAAGTACTATTAATAGTATTACAGTTTATTTATATGCTGCATGGAAAACAAGCTTTGGTGTCAGAGCTTTTTCGATAACAGCATTTCAGATAAGGAGATTGCAGACCTGTCCTCTATAGATACATTAATTGTTGTTGCCTACATCAAAGTTGTCCCACACATGTGTATCGGCTGGTTGTCAGAAGAAGTAACTGCTGACCACAGTTGATATAATAGAAGTTGCTGGATTAGTTAAGGTCCTGTGGCATTAAATTATTTATTTGCTTAATAATCAGTTTATGTATTTATTCACTCATTCACAATATTTTGGAAGTATTGAACATGTACACCGAGTGGGAAAAGTGTATATATATATATATATATATATATATATATATATATATATATATATATATATATACATATGTATATATATCATTGTACAAGCACATCCAGTGACAAAACACAATGAGCTACGGTTCATTGCATTAGGTGCATTTGTCAAAGACATGTTTTTTATTAATCTGATGTTTTTCGGGATTTGTTTTGGAAGCATTGGAAACACATAGAAAAAAACATAGTGAACTGAAAATTCAGAGTCTTTGACAACGTTATTTTTGTCAGTTTGAATGTTATTAAAATGATCAATTCAATTGAAATGTTCCTCGATCGGTTGTCTTCAAAGCGACACCATCTGCTTTGTTTTGCCAACCAGGACCATTGTCGGTGCCAGTCACATGTTACTGACATCATTGGTCAACGTGTCTATAGATGCCTTTCAATGTTTGTAAACATTGTGTATGCGCGCGCAGCTCGGCTGCAGGACGAAGGCACACTGCCACTGAGTTTGCCCGTACGCGCAGTGTAAAACCTTTATTTTATTCAAAATTAATAGCAGTGCAGAAGCCTAACCATATAAATTAATATAATCTATTCGGTGAATATGTTTTCTATATGTCGTCCAAGCGGTTTGTCTCTAGGTGGTGTGGTTTTGGAGATATTTCACTTTTTCTGTATGAAGATTGCTCACGGCCATTGACAATGCACTGGCACTGACACTCAGAATATCCCAACTTTCACTATTATCTCTGTTTTTAATACTTTCAGCGTAAATTGCTCTTAGGTTCCATTAAATACTTCAGATCTTCCTCTTTAATTGTGCATTAAGATATTTTTAATCGATCCAATGAAAGTTTTAAAATTTATTTTACAAAAATAAAAGCTCCACATAGACATACTCACATAGCATTGCCGTATTTTACCCTTCGCGGGCAGTTTGCCGGTACGCGCAGTGCAAAACGTCGATTTTATTCCAAATTTATAGAAATCCAGAACCCTAACCGTATCAATTTAATATATTCTCTTTGGTAAAGATGTTTTCTATCTGTATTCCAATCAGTTTGTTTCTAGGTGGTGTGGTTTTAGAGATATTTCACTTTTTCTCTATGAAGATTGCTCATAGCCATTGAGTTTGTAGTGTGACAGTGTGTCATCCTGCAGCCAGTAGCCGTGCTGACGTCACATGAAATTGGTCAATATGTCATCACACTTGTGGATATCCTGTTCTACACTAAATTGTCAATGTCGATTTCAACATGGGTAATTTAACCCGCAAGTAAAAGTACATACTTAATATGGAGGCGACTACTGGCGCCATCTATAAAGTCTTTCTGATTAATAATGCTCTGACTGTGGTGCCATCTGCTGTAAATTGGCATAATGAGATGCGACCCAGTTTCATTAAAGACACTTCCACCAGAGCATTTCGTTCGACAGGATGTGTTCTCTCCCTTGGATTTAAAGTCAACAAAAATGCCGGTCGCCAAGCACACACAATTCAAAGATCGAACGACAAGTTCTAACTCCTGAGAAGAAAGCATAAAGGTAGGACGAGGTCACTGGCTTTCTGATTAATCTACGCTGAAAATAACTGCTCGTGTTTGAACAAAGGATCGGCGCGAGCCCCAAGACACGACAGACACATCGACTCATGGACAAAAAACCGAGCTACTGACGTCGGATTAACCGTGGCCAGGCTACTTTCCAGAAACGGATGGCGATATCGATGACGGGATCGATGCTCGGATCAATCAGCTTCAAAAACGCCGAGCGTCGTGGGACGAGGCTTACTACGCTGTGCAGAGGGACTGCTGAAGTCACGCCATGTGGAGGCAGCCATGACAGCATGCTCGGTGCCTCATGTTCAAGATGGCCAGACCCCCCGACAAGCTATTGTTCGTTTTTCTACAATTGGCTGCCGTTTCCTGTGATTATATCCCCAGTAATCATCGCAGCATTCGTCACTACCATCCTTCTGCCTCCAGGCTGCTCCACTGCCAGAATAGACTGGATCTTCATTTACTACTGCTCGTTTTGGTTGAACAAGGATCAGCGCGAGGCACAGACGTACGACAACCACATCAACGCACGGATACCAGAGAAATCGCTACGGACGTCGGATTAACCGTGGTCTGGCTACGTTGCAGAAATGGATGTACGATTTTGGTGGCGGTTTCAATCCTTGGATCGATCGGTTTCGGGAAGATCCCAAGTGTCAAAGGTCGAGGGCTACTACGCTGCATAAAAAGACTCGTGACGTCACACCATCTGGAGGCGGCCATGACAGCATGCTCAATGTCTTTATACGTTCCATTATACTGCTGACCTACTTCCAGAAGTGGGCTACGGGGACGTTCTGGACCAGCATGGCACCCCTCCAACACCCATAGGCGCACACACATCAAGCCTCCTCAATGGGGAACCGGATGCCAACAACCGGTGCGACAGAACAAACGTAAATAAAAATGCTATGCTCATATATTGACACTAACATAACTTAAATGAGCACGTTACGTCCTGTAATCGAGGTCGTTATCACTATGGCGCTTCTCTAACAACCATAGGCATACGCACATTAAGCATTACTAATGGGGAACTGGTTATGAACAACCGGTTCCACCAAAACAAGCTTAATAATAGCTATGCTCTATACTGACACTGTTATATACTTAATGAGTATTATGCCTGTCATATTACTCTTAGACCATCATCTATCACCCTACGCAACATCTTTGTTTGACTCTCACCAACAGACAGGTAGTCATAGCCACAACAAATAACAGACTGGTTGCTGTTACTTATAATATAGGTCTATCCCTACGAGGGTATGTTATGATGCCTTGACATAGGCTGATATCTCCTCACAATATGCAGCATATAGGCATACTTCATGCAATATGGCCTCACCATTTCCTAACATTTTGAGAATCATCTCAATAATGAGTTTGTCAACACATGGTGGCCATCCCCTCAACCAACTATCACATATGAAGGGGTGTTTGTGACATTCGCCACATGGGTTCACATTGCCTTACACTACTGCCCAAATAGGAAGGAATGGGCTACGAGGACGCTCTGGGCTGATATGGCACTCCTCCAACAACCATAGGTGCATACACATCAAGCATTCCTCAATGGGAACTGGTTACCATCAACCGGTGCGACGGGACGGAGGGAACGCTTAATGAGCATAACAACAAAGGCACATACATCAAGTATTACTGCCAATCATACAGGGGTACATTATGACTGTCCGCCAGACATTACACATCGCCACTAAAACCAATACGCGCAATGTTCAGGTCATCCCTGCAAGGGTACGTTATGGTGCTTCAACTTAGGCTCATATCTCCTTTACACACATACAGACGATGTTGATGTATTCTTGAGAGGAGGCTGACGAACATCTACTAATCACATCGACGATTACAACCATAATACTGGCTGCTGGTACCCACTAATTCGGGATCGATCTGGGTCAATCTTATCCGCCACCAACACAATGACTACAGTCTTCCGGTGGGAATGCACTGTAGCCTTATCCATATGACAATACCATCGCTAACTCTAACATACCATCGATGAGGTTAACTCAAAGCATGCATCATCGCATCACCGGAGGACCTCGCCGAAGGTCGGGTGGTTCCATACGTTGCAGGGTGTATGCGCTCAACTACTAACCGCTGTCACCCACAACCACATCTTATAACCTGGGATTCGACTGCATTATTTTGCCTCTCTTCCCAGGTTATCCACAATACCACACCAGTGCCTCCGACACACCATAGCCGGCCTCCCGGCTGTACATGGACAGACAATAAGGTACTGCGCAGCAACTTCACGACATCCGATGGCCTCCATGGTCACTCAGGTTGTGCGAGGATCTGAGGCTAAAACTCCTGGGCATCAATGTCCATGTCGTCATCCAAGACACCATTCAACTCATCGTCTCCTAGAGACATCGCATGCCAGCAACCCTGGTTCGCCTTCAGCCCAGCACCTGCTCGGGGCGAGTAAGTGTCCGGGACACCACATTGGCATGACGTCCGGCCTTCTTGACTCACGTGGCTACCATTCACATGTTCGTGGATTAATTTCAATCATAACACTGGCCCTGTCCGTGGCGGGCCACCTAGCACCCGGTGCTTTCAATCATAAGACTAGCCCTGTCCGTGGTGGGCCACTTAGCACCCGGTGCTTTCAATCATAAGACTAGCCCTGTCCGTGGTGGGCCACTTAGCACCCGTTGCTATAAAGCTACACACCATGCGTTCAACTCTCCACAGTTCTGCCTCCAAGGGTCATCGAGGCAGGACGTAAGACAATGGTCACTGGACCTCTGCTGCTGTCTCAACATACAACATCCAGTCTCAGCTTCCAGGCACTTGAGCTATATTTTTTGGCTACGTGCCTGAAATCCTCGAAATCTTAATAAATCAAACCTCTCATGGCTTAAATGTAACAATGAAATAGTAAGAATAAATGCCACTTTATACTGTACTTGTCTTGCGTTGGTTGAATTGTCAATGTTGATTTCAATATGGGTAATTTAACCCGCAAGTAAAAGTACATACTTAATATGGAGGCGACTACTGGCGCCATCTATAAAGTCTTTCTGATTAATAATGCTCTGACTGTGGTGCTATCTGCTGTAAATTGGCATAACGAGATGCGACCCAGTTTCATTATAGACACTTCCACCAGAGCATTTCGATCAACAGGATGTGTTCTCTCCTTTGGATTTGCCCTCCCTCCCACCCAAACTACAAGTGACATTCATAGGGTTACATGCCTGAAATCCTCGAAATCTTAATAAATCAAACCTCTCATGGCTTAAATGTAACCAGGAAATAGTAAGAATAAATGCCACTTTATACTGTACTTGTCTTGCGTTGGTTGAATTAATGAATACATTAGTATATTAAGAAAGGCAGCTGTTTCTATTGAGGGTTTTGGTTCGGTTGAATGTGACATCATACTCACATCGAGCTGTGTTTGATTTCGAGGGGCACTGAAACTTGAGCCTGTACTTGAACTTATATTCCACCTGTTTTTTGCTTAACTCTTTATAAACGGCTGTAACCACGTACTTGGCTCCGCTTCAAAGAAATAGATGAAATGCAGGTCAACAATATGTAGGAAAGAAATGCCACTTGTTTTTCTGATAAACCATTCTACTATCCAAACACCAGCAATGAGTACCACACCCGACCACTCACCAAATTTGCTAACACTGCTCTGAGAGCAATAGGCTGTCTTAGCAGACATAAGAAAACTGGTCAACATTATGCAAACATTCAAATCATGCACTGACTAAACCCCTAATAGCTCTGTGTTGAAATCTTTAATATATCAAATCCCAACACATCATAGGAACGTTAAGAACTAATGTTGTTAATATATATAGTTATAGGTCAAGCAAGACAAGTGTAAATACTGTAGGGGTCTGCACTGACCTATCAGGCAAGGAGCCGCATAGATAGGTAGGCATGGGTAGTATGGTCATATCAGGGAGCCTAGGTGGTGTAATGGTTAGCACACTGGCCCGGAATGCAAAGCGATGTGGGTTCCAGTCCCACTCTAGGCACACTATTTCCCATTTTCATCACCCCCACAACACTGGTGCTGTGACCAGGATCCTGTACAAGTTATGCGCTGTATCGTTGTTGAACCTACCCTGTTTATGTATAAGTGCATTGCCTGTATGCATGTAATTGTAAGCACTAAAAGACTTACAATTCCAGGGGGTCGAGTGTAGTGGTCTGCACTGAGCTCTCAGGCAAGGAGCCGCATAGACAGGTAGGCGTGGGTAGTATGGTTATATGAGGGAGCCTAGGTGGTGTAATGGTTAGCACCCTGGCCCGGAATGCAAAGAGATCTGGGTTCGAGTCCCGCTCTAGGCGCAATATTTCCCATTTTCATCACCCCCATGACAATACTATTCAGTGTACTTGAGTTAATGCATAACCACAATATTACAAACTTAACCATAATATTACCTATAATATCACACTTTTTTAATTGTGTGAATGACGAGTAGAACTGACGGTCGGGAAATCAGTATCAACGTTTTCTATTATAAACAGTATAACCCTGTTAAACCAAACTTGAAGGGACCCTAGAAATTTGTTTGGTTTAACCACGCTTTGGCTTCGACTTGGCTTTGGCAAAAACACGGATGCATTATGACTGTAATATACAATGTATATGGACACTTTGATTATTGTTTTTTTTATGTGTATACAGCATAACCCTGTTAAACCAAGCTCAGTTAAACCAAACAATCGGTTAATCCAAACCTTTTTCGACGACCTGGCAAAGTCTCAGATGACCTTATAACCACATGAAAGTTTGGTTTAACTGTACCGGAAGTGGCCTGGGGCCCGACAATTTTGTTTGGATTAACCGATACTATGGATTAACCGACTTTGGCTTAACCAACTTTTATATGATAAATGGTAGTTTTGCCGGTCTTGAATTACCGGGGCTGTACTGTATAAAGCATACACTATCAGAATGGACTAGACCGTTCTTAATGCCCCTGTCACACTACGACGCTTCTCGCCGGCGACCCGTCAACGTGTGGTGTTTTTGGGCGATAATTAGTGAAATATCGAGACGCGCTGGGAGGGCGTTATGCGCGCGTCGGTACACGTCGGTACATTATTTTTTACGTTGATGGTCGGCGCGAAACGCCGGCGCGCGTTGCCGGTCGCCCAAGGTTTTAAGCGTGTCAAAAAAACCCAGCGATCGACAACGCGCGCAAATATATGGGTAAGGACGTTAGGCGCGCGTCGCGCTGCGTTGGACGCGCCGAAATAACGTTATGGGAACGCTAGGAAGACGGCGCGCGCGCGGGAGGGTCGTTGCTCACGCGTTGCGCAAACTGGGCCATTTTTGTTTTACGCCCTAGCAACATTTAAGGTTAAATGAAGACGTCGCGCCAAACTTTTTTTTTTTTTCCCCCAGCGCGTCGCCACACGTTGGCCGCGCGCGCATAACGCGCCGCGCTGACGCCGATCTTTTCCGCCAAACCGCCGAAAAGTTTGACGTTTCTCGACGCGCAAGATTTTATTTTCAACGCTGACGGATCGCCGGGAGAAGCGTCGTAGTGTGACAGGGCCATAACATTGACCAGTTGACAGTGTAGTTCTATCTATTCCACTGGTGGCACCACCGTGAGGAAAAGCAGAAGTGACTTCACCCAATCTAACGTTATGGAAGATGTCCACCACCAACCTGCCCTCTGATGGCAGTGGCAAGAACTAACACCATAGGTAACAGTTCACTGTCTATGCTTCATGAAACGGGTCTATAGAAATGCAGATGGGAATGTCCTTGATAGGTTTGTAGGGTTGTAAATAGAATGTGTTCAAGTATCGAAGAATTACAAAGTTATTAATAAATATATCATTGCTCTTACACGATATAAATAACTGAATAATTCTCACTCACTTGGGACAGCAGCATACATCAAACTTGTCTTTCAAGATCTTGTTGAGACTGTTCCCCTGTAATTAACAAATGCGATATCAAATTATTTATTTAAATGACATCGATATTATAGACAATTACCTTCAGAGTGATGTATGCTGTTCACAATACAATACTGAGCACTCTACAATACCGACTACTCTGTTGCAAATTTGTGTAGATAACGATTGTTGTTCAATGAGCAGTGCCCGACACAAAAGAACAAATATATTCAGATGAATAAACACATTACCATACACTATCTATCCAGTATTCTTCTAAATAGAAAACATTTATATTTAATATGTATAGTCCGATTAAGTGCACCTGTATCTAAGTTTGATATGTAGAATTAAATCGAGGTAAGCATTTAGGTTTAGAACATGTGAATATCCAACCAGCCTTTCGACACTTTTTTATGGGTTGTTCGGCAGCCCCCCCCCCCCCCCATCTCAGACAGTCACAAGAACAAGATTGCTGCAGTGACTAAATTCTCCATAGTTACTGCTGTAGCAGTGGGATAGGGTTGCTAAGCAACCTAATATAACGTGTTAGGAGGATATTGTCAAAATACCTATCTAGCATAAACCACCACTTTTGGAGTGAGGAATTAATTAAGGGATGAACATCGAGAGCATCCTATGATTGCCATCTTTCTCTCTGTCGCTCTCTCTCTCTCCCAGTCTCTTTCTCTCTCTCTTTCTCTTGCTCTCTTTCTCTCCCCTTCTCTCTTTGTCTCTCTCTTTGTCTCTCTCTGTCTCTCTCTTTGTCTCTCTCTGTCTCTCTTTTTGTCTGTCTCTCTTTGTTTCTCTCTTTGTCTCTCTTGTTGTCTCTCTCTTTGTATCTCTCTTTGTATCTATTGGTCTCTCTCTTTGTCTCTCTGTGTGTATATGTGTCTCTCGCTCTTTGTCTCTCTCTCTTTGTCTCTCTCTCTTTTTGTCTCTCTCTTTGTCTCTCTCTTTGTCTCTCTCTTTATCTCTCTCTTTGTCTCTCTTTCTCTCCCTGTGTCTCTCTTTGTCTATATTGTTGTCTCTCTCGTTTTCTCTCTTTTTGTCTCTCTCTTTGTCTCTCTCTGTCTCTCTCTTTGTATATCTCTTTGTCTCTCTTTCTGTCTCTATCTTTGTCTCTCTTTGTAGCTCTTTGTCCCTTTGTCTCTCTCTTTGTCTCTCTCTCTTAGTCGCTCTCTTTTTGTCTCTCTTTTTCACTCTCTCTTTGTGCCTTTGTCTCTATTTTTGTCTCTCTCTTTGTCTCTATTTTTGTCTCTCTCTTTGTCTCTCTTTGTATCTCTTTGTTTCTCTCTTTGCCTGTCTCGCTCTTAGTCTCTCTTTGTCTCTATTTGTGTCTCTCTCTTTCTCTCTCTCTTTGTCTCTCTCTTTGTCTCTCTCTCTTAGTCTCTCTCTATTTGTCTCGCTCTTTGAAACATCTCCCCGAACCTGCACTGAGACTGTTGCTTCAACTCTTCAAAAATATCTGGGAGTCGGGTGTCGTCTCCGCCTCTTGGCGGGAGGTGACAGTAATACCGATTCCCAAACCTGGTAAAGACCAGAGTGAAGCCAACAACTATCGTCCCAGAAGCTGCATCCATAAAATCATGGAGTGCATGGTAAACAACCGCCTAGTCTCGCTACTAGAGTCAGGACACCACCTGTCCATCCTTCAATGTTGCTTCAGATGGAGCCGCATCACCCTCAACCATTTGGTGCGCATGGAGACCTTCATAAGAGATGCTTTCCTTAAGAAGGAGCACGTTGTGGCTCTCTTTTTCAACATCGAAAAAGCATATGACACAACTTGGCAGCATGGCATCAGGGAAGATCTCCACGCTATTGGCCTTCGTGGCCACCTGCCAATTTTCATCAGGAACTTTCTAGCCTTCAGGCATTTCCGCGTCCGCGTCAAGACTACCTATTCCAGCCTACACTCACAGGAACTAGGAGTACCTTAAGGCAGCATACTGGCCATGACCCTTTTTGGGGTCAATGTCAATGGTATTGCTGCTGCTGTAAAGTGGGGGGGGGTCTCCTGTAGTCTTTTCATGGATGACTTTGTTTTATATTACAGCGGTGCTAACATGAATGTCATAGAGAGACAGCTACAACTAAGCATAAATGGGATCCATTGATGGTCAGTTCTGAACGGATTTAAATTTTCCAAGACCAAAACAGTCTGTATGCACTTCTGCCTGCTGTGTAGAATGCATGCAGAACCGGAGCTGACCCTTGATGGGTATCCCATTAAAGTCGTTGAGAAAACCAAATTTCTGGGCCTCATTCTCGATGCAAAACTGTCTTTCGTGCCACATATAAAGTATCTGAAAACAAGATGCCTGAAAGCACTGGATATTCTGAGGGTTCTGTCCAGCTCAGAGTGGGGAGCGGACAGAGATGTTCTGCTCTCCGTGTACAGAACCTTGGTTTGGTCACGAGTGGATTATGGCAGCATAGTATACGGTTCCGCAAGGAAATCGTTTATTGGGCTGCTAGACACGATCCACCACCAGGGGCTGCACCTGGCCCTTGGGGCCTACCGCACCTCACCGGTTCAGAGCCTCTACGTCGAAGCCAATGAACCATCACTTAACAACAGGAGAATCAAACTGGCCATGCAATATGTAGTCAAGATAAAAAGTAATGCATTGAACCCTGCAATCATTTGTCTATTCAAGCAACATGACAAATCCAGGTATGAAGCCAGGCCGAATTACATCCGGCCACTGAGGCTCCGAATGAAACCTCATTTGGAGGTCTTGGGCATGGATTTGGATGTGTTGGAGGATGCCAAAGTCCCAGAACATCCCCCGTGGTCGTTGAGGAAGCCATCGGTTATCCTCAGACTCATGGAACTGAGGAAGTCTGGGACACATCCACTCGAGTACCAAGGACTGCATGCAGAAATTCAAGGCCAGTTTGCAGACCACCTCTCCATATACACTGATGGTTCGCAGGTCCAAAGCCGGGTAGCTGCTGCGGCAGTCTGCTGACGGGAAATATTTGGTGTATGCTTGCTCTATCAGAGCTCGATTTTCACTGTGGAAGCCTGAGCACTCCTTCTCGCATTGAAGTGTATCGAGATATCTAACCACACTAACTATGTTATATACAGTGATTCGTTCTCTTGCCTCCTGGCTTTTTCTGGACTGAAAACGAAACACCCTATTCTAGCAACGGTCATTTATAGAATGAACCAACTGGCAATGGATGGGTATGACATCCACCTGTGCTGGGTGCCTGGCCATGCCAGCATACAAGGAAATGAACGAGCTGATCGGGCTGCGAAGAAGGCCTTGAACTGTGATCTTGAACCATGTCTGATCCCTCACTCTGATCTGAAACCACTAATAGCCACCCACATAAAATCCAAATGGCAACATGAGTGGGATGAAAACATTAATAAACTTAAAGAAATTCAACCATCTGTGGGAAAACCACCACAGTCTCATGCGGGAGGTCGGCGGGACCAAGTGGTCCTTAGCCGCTGCCGTCTTTGCCACTCGAGGCTTACACATGCTTTTCTGCTCATGGGTTAACCTCCCCCTGAATGTATTGGGTGTCAGTCCCCGCTGACACTCAAACACATTTTACTAAGTTTAAGTTAAGCTGATTTGTTGGCCCTGCGCCAACAATTCTACACTGCAGACAATATGCATGACCTTTTAACTAAAGTAAAACAAGAAAACATTTTAGCCTTTTTGAGGGCAGCTGGACTGTACCACCTCATATAGTTTATTAAATAAATTCTATCAATTATTAATCAAACTTTTCTTTTTCTATGGGAATTTGTTTCCCTTGACCACAAATATATGATTGTGAGCTTTCTAATTTAATGAGTGTCTATTGGCACATAATTGATTGTCTGCTTTTACATGTAAAAGCGATTGTTTGAACAAAAAACAAACATTTCTCGCTGTGAATATGGCATATGCTGCCGACATGGTGTAAAGCAACCACCAATCAATCAATCAAACTCTCTTTGTCTCTCTCTTTGTCTCTCTCTTTTTCTGTCTCTGTGTCTCTCTTTGTTTCTCTTGGTCTCTCTATTTGTCTCTCTCTTTGACTCTCTCTTTGTATCTCTCTTTGTCCATCTTTGCCTCTGTCTTAGTCTCTCTTTGTCTCTCTCTTTGTCTCTCTCTTTGACTCTCTCTTTGTCTCTCTCTTTGTCTCTCTCTTTGACTCTCTTTGTCTCTCTCTTTATCTCTCTCATGGTCTCTCTTTGTCTCATTCTTTGACTCTCTCTTTGACTCTCTCTTTGTCTCTCTCATGGTCTCTCTTTGTCTCTCTCTTTGTCTCATTCTTTGACTCTCTTTGTTTCTCTCTTTGTCTCTCTTTGTCTCTCTCTTTGTCTCTCTCATGGTCTCTCTCTTTGTCTCTCTCTTTGTCTCTCTCTTTGTCTCTCTCATGGTATCTCTCTTTGTCTCTCTCTTTGTCTCTCTCTTTGACTCTCTTTGTCTCTCTCTTTGTCTCTCTCATGGTCTCTCTATTTGTCTCTCTCTTTGTCTCTGTCTTTGTCTCTCTTTGTCTCATTCTTTGACTCTCTCTTTGTCTGTCTCTTTGTCTCTCTCTTTGTCTGTCTCTTTGTCTCTCTCATTGTCTCTATCTTTGACTCTCTGTGTCTCTTTGTCTCTCTCATGGTCTCTCTCTTTGTCTCTCTCTTTGTCTCTCTCTTTGACTCTCTTTGTCTCTCTCTTTGTCTCTCTCTTTGTCTCTCTCATTGTCTCTCTCTCCCTCTCTCAATTCTATGAACCTAAGTTTTTAAACCGAGGCAGTTACTAACAATTTATTGCTGCACACAAGGGAATACAAAATCAATTAAATCAAACTTGTCGCTGTATGCCAACATTACTCAAACATGTTTTACTTAAAATATTAGCCATGTAAAACTCAAGTAATTCAAACCATAGTAATGAAATCTAAATCAATCAACATAATGTATTTATCTAAAGAAATTGCAGAAACTAAAGACAATTAGTCGATGAAACTCTACTAAATCTATAGCTGTGTAGCAAGTTCCTGTCAAAGCATTGACCATCTGGGTTTATATATCTAGAAAAGTCATATTAAATCCAGTGTAAGCATCAGTTCGATGGTAACATTTGATTCATGGCTCCATTATTTATGATAGCAAGCGTAGAAGATGGATAGTGTTCTGCAGTCAATGTAAACAATCATTTGAAGCAAGTTTCTGTTAACACAATCTATCTTTTTCTACATTTAGGTCAAAATACATCAATCTAGATTTAGATCTACTGAAGTAGTCATTTGCTAAACATCTTTTCCCATTTCTGAGCAACAAACCATTGCAATATTACCCATTCATGGTCACCTTCTTATTTTATTAATGTTTTTATTATTCATGAATGCTAGTATTCAGTGGTGATTGTATCCAATAGCCATTGAATACAAACTACCCACTTCCAAACATTGTTCCCCGATCAACAATCTGATTTTCAACTGACTGCACATGCTCCATGGTAAAAGGTGTATTAGGATTTATGTATCAAGTTGGTTTGTGCTATTAAGTGAACACTCACAATTAACATCGCAACGTGGCGAGCAACTTCTTCTCCGAGTAGTTGTCCAAACGTAGCGGAAACAGTTACTGGAAAATTGAGGAGGTTGAACAAAACACTTAACGAAACGGCTAGAAAGTGGCAATCACATAATTCACATCGAATATAAGTATAACAGTAACCTCTGAAACCAGCGTGACAACAATTAATTAAGTCTAAATTTGTACATAATAATCTCATGAGATAATAAAATAAGTATTCCAATTAAATAGTACTAGACAAGGCTACTTAATAGTTCATTTCTAGCTTGATTACATATTTTCTGAAGTGTGAATAAATAAATTGATGACGATACCTCTTTCATTTAGATAACATATATATATATCAGTCAGTTAACTTAGCAATCCATGAAAATGGCAAATTTTGATGGGAAGGCAAGGGGACAGGGTAACGCATAGGACTCTGCTTGCAATAAATAACATCCGGGTATTTGTATATGCATCATTACTTAGGACACACAATGTAGATGACATCCACATCTGCTCCTTCGACACTGAACCAAATATCAAAGTTATTGGGCCTAACGGTTGTAAGGCGGGTGGGTGGTTAAAATAGTGATACACGCTGCTACTCTTCACCATCTGAATGTCAAACTGTGACTGACCATTTGATTGTTTAGATTCGTAGCTTCAGCTACCTCTCTATGGATACAGAGTTTGGGGATAACAGGCTACTTGTTACTTTGTGATGGTTACATCACATCATAGTTACATGAAAACACTCTGTCAAGTCGTGTTCTGAATGAGTTAACCTGCGAAGCAATGTTTTGTTTATTTATTAGAGTTTTACATACTAACAACATTTAATGTCATGTAAGGACGGGCACCGACTTGTGATAGAGTGCATTAACATCATAACCAGTGCATTGGCGCTGATAAAATATGTATTCAGATGAATACAATATTTACCTCCAAAAAATAAAATAGTGCTGGTCCACTGGGATACAATGCTGATGGCACTATTGTCCGATATTCCACTCAGTCACATTATCCTGACCCTGAGTCAACCAGTCCTTACTCTACCCTTGTAATGCCAAATACTAGACAAAGTAATATCCTAAGCATATGGGTTACAATCCTAAGCCACTGATGCTGCCACCTAGTTGTAAAAATATACGGATTTTCGGTAGAGACTTATATATTGGCAGAGAGCATTATTATTCTTGGGCTTTGGAGTGGGGAGAAGGTTATGTAATCTAAATGCAATGGTCCCCCCACTCACATGATGACATGATATAAACGATGTGAGATATATGTTCATGCATGATGCCTAAAGTTAACGAAGAGATGTTCTTATATATGAAGCAGTTCAAGGTTGATGAAATGTTCCTCTATGTATTCATAAAGAATGCAATTGGAGAAAAAGGACATTTTTGGTATACATATATATATCTAATTGTAACTGTATACAACTACCTGTCCCTACCGGACCCAGGGACAAGCACACCAGCCATACCACATTCCTTAGAGCCACACTGTGCAGGCTGGTTTGGGCAGCAACTCCCCCATATTAGGGCATCGCACTGACCAGTCTGTATGGGAGTGTCTGATTGGCTGTCTGTGGGAGATCCGGTCACCTGACCCCCCTTGGCCTATCTTGGCCACACAAGTCTCATTCTAACTAATTATTCAAGAAACTTCTCCAGACACTCTGGAGAGGGATCACTCTACTCCTGGCTCTTGGGTGAGACAGACCTACTCTTGAGCAGGAACCCCAGACACTCTGTCTGATGCTAGCCACATTCACCTATTCAAATTGAGTGTATACACAGCCCTAGGACTCCTGTCCCATGGGCTGTAGGCACTGCTTTCAGTATACAGGCTAAGTTGATAATGAGACATAGTGTGGACAGTAGAAGGTGAGGGGTTAGGTTGATAGGTCACTGGTAGGTGAGCAGGAGTTGGTGTCATTAACGCACAACACCCTCACTGTCTATCTCTGTGACTTGTCTTCCTTTCTTTCTTAGTATTGGTTAGTGTTGGTTGATAAGTTGGTACTATTGGTTTAGTATGACTGCCTCACAGGTAATATGAAGGGGGAGAGTTTTGTAGTAGCAGGGGGTGCTCAATGCGGCCGAGCAACCCTCATGTTATTATATAGTGATACAATATAGAGTGGACAACATAGCTTCCAGAATCCAACATGGTTTCCCAGTTACTGTCAAATGAACCAGAAATATACATGGCCATCAGTCATGACTAGTATTACTATTGATTGAATCGGGTAAAGATTGAACCCACAACTTCCCATGCAGGAAGCCCATCTCGTCCATTAAGCAACTATCATGGCAATATCTGATGCCTCAAACTTATTTTCAGCCTGAATGGTGTGTTGCACCGTGTTGGATCCCTGTCTGATCTCAGACGACTTATCCTCACAGGTATCAATCAAAATGGCAGCATGAACGGGACAAGCATCCAAACAACAAGTTAGATAGCATCACCCCATGCATTGAAGAACATCCACAGCACCATGCCGAGTGTCGGCAAGACAAAGTAGTCTTCAGTTGATGCCGTACTGGCCGCTCTTGGTTGACTCAAACATTTATAATTAAGGCGAGAATCACCTCCTGAGTGTGTTGGGTGTCAGTGCCCACTAATATTCTGACACATTCCACTTGAATGTGTAGATTTCATGACTTTGCATCAACACTGTTTTAATGTAAGCTGCAAGCAAAATCTCTTAATGAACACAAAGCACAAACAAGTCTTGGAGAACAACTGGGCTGCATTGACTCCCTTCATTTTAGCTATGGTTTGAGAGTTAAATTTTGCTGTCAATCGGCACCAATTTCACGACTTTAAAATTGCATCAGCAGCTGATCAGAGGTAATGTTTGCTGTCATTTGACATGGATATGAACATTTAGGAAATTCCTGTAAATTCCAAAGTAGGCATGCAAATGTGATTAACAAGACTGACAGAATAGATCACACTAGCTTTCCAACATGAATATGGCCCTTGCTGCTGACACAACATTAAGCCATCAGCAATCAATCAATCAGTCTGACACATGTCGAACATGTGGTTGTTGCTCCACGTCATCTCCACTTATCCAGTTTATTGTTAGCAGTTCTGCGTATAGGAGTAGGGAAGTCACAGGGGTGGTGCAATGAGTGTTCTCTCACTTCTACATCCTAATTGCACATGGTCTGAGCCCCCTGTCAAGTGTTCTGCCTAAAGGAGGTTTGCTCTCAGTGATATTTCACTGGAAACCTGCACAGTAATGGAGCCTTTGGAAATCCAAACAATTGTTTCCGTTTCATTTAAGTTTTTTAATTTATTTTTCTCGATTCATTGATTAATTAAGCTGGGTAAATTTCAATTATGGAAAGTAGGTCTTCCTCATTCCACTGCTCCATTCCACTTTGCAATGATGCAGAGAGCCAGGCTCTGCAGCGACAAGTATCAATATTTAAGTAATCTGGTTGACTTGACCAGTGTTTGAATCCCAGAACTTACCACACAGGCAGTAGATGTTTGATGCATTTAGCCATCCTATCTGGAATATTTGTTTAAATCACCAAATTCAAATGTGGTCAAGCATCAGTATCTGAGCATTGACTGTTCTGAAGAAACACATTCATCAGAAATACAGATGCCTGATACTGCTTAGAGCAAAGACCAGTTGGTACCTGCATCTAAGCACACCATGCCAGGGTTATCGCAGATCTCAGGAATGATACAATTTAAACCAGACAGGATAAAAGTGAGCTTACTGAAATATACTGGTGTTGTAGCAACAGTTGTTGTGGCAATAGATGTCGGTGTGGTCGTGGTTGGTGTTGTCGTGGTTGGCATGGTCGTGGTTGGTGTGGTTGGTGGAGTTGGCGTTGTTGTAGTCGGTCCGTGTGGATTTTCACATGTAGGGCAGAAAAATCGTTTTACCTCCTTGCAAACAATCTCACAGAAATGAATATTATTGTTGGATACAAAAGCACTTCAGCTAAGCAAGGAATAATAACAATATCAAATGAATGTTAAACCAACACGTTAAAGGAAAACTCGAATACATCTTTATCACCCACCCAAAGTCCTTTGAAGTTTGACTGATTCAACAGGTCCTTCGGATCAGTTCATCTGCTTATCGCCACTAATGTTGCATATCAAACAGAAGAGCAATAAAGGGTCTTTACTCATGGCCTTCTGTGGTAATGTGGTACTGTTTCAGCTTCTATCATTGGAGTTGGGGACAGCTAGGAAATGAACAATTTCCGTTGGGGTAAAAGCACAATTTGATTTAAATCTTTTGGATTTTGCGCTTTGTTTGTAATAATCGTTCTTTTTATTTATTTATTTTTTAAACTTGAAAAAGGTTGTCCAAAGTTGTGGGGTATGCTAAGAAAAGGACCGGGGATAATACTGCTAATGGCTGGGTTTAAAAAGAAAAAAGACAATTTACCAGACTCAAAAAGAATTGGCTAACATACATAATAACCGATCAATGCATAGAATATATAACAGCAAGAATTATTCTTTACACATGTGAGTGCAGGCTCTAATCTACTCAAGAACATTCAAGTTATAAATTGTTCAAGGTATGAACAGCTATTTTTCTTTCAGTGTGTTAGTTGGTTATCAATCATTATTATGGGCTCAGCTGGTGGTTTGCTGTCCAAACTGTGCGGTAATCATGGGTGACATGTATAGTTGGTTATTCTTTCAAACTGGCCACCACATATTTGGTTTCCACGTTATGATGCTGATAATTCAAAACGCGGAGACTGACTCTTATAACATGGCCTTTAATATGTATCAAATGTAGTTACAAGTTAAACTAGTCAGAGGCAGTCTAATCAATGTCTTACTTCTTATGCAATAATAGCGGTTATCAACAACGTTAAGTTGTCTAATGTCCTAGTCTAATCAATCATTCAACGGACGTAACGGATTGTTCACGGACGTGCAGAAAACATATACATAGAGTTTGAAAATGGTCGGATTAATCTGAAAATGAGCGCAAATTGTTCATATGCTTCTTCTAACATCATATTAGATATCAGAAATGAGATAAATTATTCAAAACTGATTTAAAATTGAGATTATACAAATAACTTTTTAAAAAGAATTGTATTATTATTTTTATTCGAAGTCAGAAAACCTTATCCATTAACACACGTTAGATTTAAGTTATTATTCAATATTGGTTAATGGATATGATATGGATAATTTGACTACAACGTAGTGATGTAAACTTCTTTCAACGCTGCTTGGGCAGGTGGCAAGAAGTGGAGGGGTCGAGTATGTTGTAAAATATTCTGATAAAACGCATTGGTGGGGAATGCAGATGGTCTATAATGGAGTACAAATGGTCTATTAATGTAAATGGTATATAGTGCCAGGTGCATGAATGTATTTATGTAGTTGCTGGTGATCCTTTACTTATGGTCAATAGTCATTGCGTATTAGGTAGATAGTGTGAAGGAGGCACTAGTGATAGTGTGTAAGGAGCCTCAAGAGCTCTACTCACTACCCCCTCCCCCCCCCAACTGTTAGTCACGGATCACCACACACACAGCTCAGGCAGGTGGTGGCCAAGCAGCCACACCGCATGATGGTGGTGGGCAGATCACAGTAGCCATGGTGACACAAGAATGCTTACTGTTCATTGGTGGAACTATAAATGCTTGTTGCTCATTGGAGATAATGGTCAGGTGGTATACCATACCAGATCCATGTACCACTATATAATAATAAACCTGAGGGTACAAGCTCTCACTCTACTTTCATTCTTTATACTCTTCCTTGGTAGTAGCCCCTCCCCCCTCCTCACATGACATTTTAAAAATCTAGACTCTGTGAAATGCTATTTCCAGCCATTTCAGCGAGGTTAC
This sequence comes from Branchipolynoe longqiensis, assembly GCA_030323885.1. Classification (NCBI taxonomy): domain Eukaryota; kingdom Metazoa; phylum Annelida; class Polychaeta; order Phyllodocida; family Polynoidae; genus Branchipolynoe; species Branchipolynoe longqiensis. Next base: position 15,539,185 of record CM059199.1, on the reverse strand, counting down.
ATACTGGGTTGTCAGGTTTTTTGTTGGGGTACAACTTCGCCCCCCCCGCTATCTATGGCCCTAGATAGGTGGTGTTGTACAGGAACATTGAATGTGTCAGTTACGTGCAAAATAGTTTATGTTATTATTTCTTCAGTAAGGCAGCACATATCATGACAAGTTCACATTTTTGCTATTTGTAATTGTGTCATTATACAATGAATTTCAAATAGCATTCATTTCTATATATATATATATATATATATTTTTGTTTTATTATCAATTTACTCTGCCCATAACGTATAAGCTCAAGCGAGGGTAATTGTTTTCAATGCTGGACAGCTGTGCTGAGGTCTTGGTCTGGTCCCTTGCCCAAGAGCATTTACCTGTTTCTGCTCAGGCCAGCCTTTTGCGATTATGGGTGTTAGTAGCCTATGTTATTTTTTTGGTATTTTTCCAGAGTTTCGTGTAGTCTGAGTATGATTCATTAGACTACTATGTACATCTACTTGGGTGTCATGCAGGCTTGCGGGAGAAGATCCCATCCCATTTTGTTTTGTCACAGCATCCTTTCACCCAAGCACTGTCCTTAGATTTTGTGAAAGTACAACGTCTGAACACTTTGACTTCTGGATACTGAATGGTTTATTCCCGTCCAGGGCTCATTGAACCGCCAGCTAAACTTTCCATGATGTCATCTCATTAGCATATCTTACAGATGTGTCTAGACTTCTATTACGCATATATTACATTCCCCCTTCAAAGCATTTCTGAAACATGAAAATGACCATCCACTATATATACATACCCAGTAAAATGAATAGCACAATAATACAAACATATATGTGTACTTAGCTTAAACCACAGGTTCTAGCAAATGTCTCAGCCCACTATGGCACTGAAGTCCTCTGACTGTCCGGCTGCTTAGCCTCCATATGATATATTGTCCATTATAGTACAACACACACACCAAATGCAGCGGAAAATACAATACATAAGCCTAACATGCACATGTGTTTGTGTGTATATATTCAACATGACTGACTCACTACAGGTCTAACCTGCTCGCCAGCCTAATCACCCGACCTGACCTACTTAGATTAGCCGCACTGTTTACATTTGGCTGCAATGCTGACATACTTTGTGTCTGCTCGACTGGTTCGGGCTGCCTCCCCTCAGGCACCCTTATATTCTGAACCCTGTTCCTGTACAACATATTCCCTGACTCATTCAAAATCTGATATTCTCTCCCGGAAACACCTGTCCGACCTAAAATTACTCCTTTTTTCCACTCTCCTGTATTATTCTTGTATTTTACACTGTCCCCAACTCTCATAGGCTTGTGCAGCTTACCGCATTTCTTGTCATGAAAGACTTTCTGACTTTGCTGTCTTTTCGCTGTCTGTACTTTCTTCGGATTTTGTGTATCAAGATTTCTTCCGCCATCAGCAACCTCCCTCTCAGCCTTCTGCTCATGAGCAGCTGAGCCGGAGATGCGTTCAAGACGGGTAATAGAGTGTTTTGATAGTTTAACAAAGGGAACTGAAAGTCTGTATTTGTTTTTGCACATTTCTTTAACATGTCCTTTACGTTGCACAAACCTCTCCACCAGGCCGTTGCTTCGTAGATATTGCAGACAGCAATATATAGCTTTAAAACCATGGTGTTGTGCAAAACTCCCTGTACTCATGGCTCTTAAATTGCGGACCATTGTCCGAAATGACCTGAATAGGAATACTGAGCCTAGCAAAATTATCCTTCATCACCTCAATGACTGTGATCGACGACGTATCTCTCAACAATGTTACCTCTGGATACTTTGTGTAATAATCCACGGTTATAAGGTAATTTTCATGATTTAATTCAAACAAGTCTGATCCTACTTTCTCATATTGCTGACAGGCTATCGGGTGGTTTATCAACGGCTCATTATGCAAACTTTTCCGGTTGTTCTGGCAAGTGTCACACCGACTGACTTTTTCCTCAATTTATTTGTTTATGTTAGGCCAGAACATGCAGTCTCGCGCCAGCTGCTTGGATTTTGTTACACCCAAGTGCATTTTGTGTAATGCCTCAATCATTTCACCGTGGAGACCTGGAGGGACCGCCACCCGATTCCCTTTCATGACTAGATTGTTTTCTACCGTTAACTCGTCTTTGTATGGGATGTACTGTCTGAGACATGGCGGTGTCTGCATGCGTGTAGTGTCCCACCCATCCTCAATGTGTGTGATCAACATGGACATGGGTACATCTCTCTGACAATTTTACTTAACAAACTTGACGATTGCATGTCCACTGCAGCAACACTGAATGTGTTATCGAACAGAGTCTCATGACCTACACTGGCACTGTGTGCTCTGGACAACCTGTCTGCAAAAAACATCAGCGAACCCTTCACATGACACAGTTGAATATTGTAGTTTTGCAAACGCATTCGCATTCTCTGCATTTTGGCCGAAAGTTTGTGAATGAGTTTTTGCATTATCGCCACCAACGGCTTGTGGTCCGTTTGAATTTGAACCTCCTTCACCCAAAGATATAGTCATGAAATCTCTGGCATCCGAACCATATGGCGAGCATTTCTTTTTCTATTATGGTGTAACCACACTGCGCTGAATTGAGCGCACAAGATGCGAGTGTGATTGGCTTGTTTTCTTGCATTAATACAGCACGTAGACCTGACTGACATGCATCTACCTGAATGACAATAGGCTTGTTTATATTGTAATATGACAACACAGGAGCAGTTCTCAACTATTCCTTCAACTTATCGAAAGCACACTGCTGTTCGTTTTGCCAGTGCTACACCACATCCTTATCAAGGAGCATGCGCAGTGGTTTGGCAATCTCGGACATGTTAGGTATGAACTTGTGCACATACCCAACCATGCCCAGGAACCGTTGGATGCCTTGTTTGTCGCGTGGCTCTGGCATGTCTATGATTGCTTGTATTCTGTCTGGATCAGGCTTCACACCCTGTTGGGTAAGTTGATGACCTACATACTTTACTGCAGTTTTGCATAGCAAAGATTTTGTCTCGTTTAATTTGAGATTTAGCGACCTAGCTCGGTCCAACACGGTCTTGAGCCTCTTGTTGTGCTCCTCCACTGTTGACCCATATACCAAAATGTTGTCTGTGACTATCCCGATACTGGGTAGGTCGCCCATGACAGGGTGCATTTCCTGAATAAAAATGTCACCAGCTGTTTTGATGCCAAAAGGCAGCCGGGTGTACCTGTATCACCCCCACGGAGTGTTAAATGTGCACAGACGCGAACTTTCCTCATCTAATTCTATTTGCCAATAAACTGCCATTGCATCCAAAACTGAGAAATATTTTGCATCTGCCATCTTGGCAATAATTTTGTCAATTGCTTTGGTAGGGAAAGGCCCTCTCTTTATCGCTTTGTTCAACTTAGTCGGATCCAGACAAATCCATATCTTATTTGTTTTTTTTACGATAGTTATAGAATTAACCCACTCGGTAGGTTCATTCTGCTCAACTATTACACCCATTTCTACCATGCGATCAATTTCACTACGTACTTTACTTTGAATTGCAAATGGGATTCTTCTAGGTAGATCTATAACAGGTTGTACAGATCTATCAGCATGAATGACAGCATTTGCTTTGATCAGACCTAAACCTTGAAACACGTCTTTGTATTCACTTACCAGCTGTTCAGCCTGGGTGCTGGGATTGTCATTAGGCTTGGAAATGTTCGTCGGCACGGCAGAGTGCACCTCGTCGATACGCACCAACAGGTTCAATGTCACACAAGCCTGTTTCCCCAAAATAGGCTGACAGTTCTGCACCACTTGGAACCTGAAGTTTCTGCCATTCACATCGACCGATGCCTCACCATCAGGAGTGATTCGATGCCCAGAGAACGTGACCAATGAATACCGGGTGTTTGTCACCTGCCCCGGCTCGACTCTGTCAAAAATGAACCTGGGAAGCACATTCGCCTCTGACCTGTTGTCGAGCTTGAACTTGACAGGGCAACCGTTCACTCGGACGGTCGTATACCACACCTTGGCATCTTGCTCGGTACCGCGGTCAACGGCACCGATGAACAGATCCATTGTCAACACATTGACCTCTGCTGGATCCGGGTCTTGCTCAGCATTGTGAGGGTCGGGCTCTTCGATGGCCAATTCGTTGACCCTGCCCAGTCTTCTCCAGCAGACCTTACCGAAGGGCCCGATCTTCTTGCAGGCTATGCAAGCTTTGCCTTTCACTGGGCAGACTCCCTGGCTGTGTTCGTATCCACAGTTTTGGCAGCAGATCTTGAACTCCCCTGCACCGGCACCACCAGAATTCCAAGATGGCGATTTCAAAGATGGTGTCGCTGATTACCTGACCGCCGGTGCACTGGTATGCGCAGTAGCATAGTTCTTAAGAAAATCAATTTCCTTACTTTCAATATCTGATTTGGTGTCGTCCAACAGATCCGAACTGAATTCACTCATTTCACACATACTCACACACTTCTCCAGAGTTAACTCAGCAGTTTGCAGCAGTTTGTTATGCAAATTAATGTTTTTAACGCCAGCCACCAACCGATCGCGCAACAGCGACTCCTCCACTGACCCATATTCGCAATCCTTTACTTTGTCTCTTAGCGCCGTGATGTATGTGGCCATAGTTTCTGTAGCTTGATTATGTGAATTAAACTTGTACCTTGTTATTATCAAACTGCACTTGCCTACACAATATGTCTGGAATGCTTCTGTGAGTGGTCCGAACCTGTCTCGTTCAGCGAGCGCGATGGACATATTGGCGAAAACCTTTTGCGCTTCTTCGCCAGTGACGTGAAGTAAGATGCAGCATTGCACTCGTTCTGTCTTCAATATGACACCTGTAGCAGTGGCGTATATGTCATATATTCTGATCCATGTTTTCCAGTTAGATCTTGCGTTGTTGCTGAGGACAAGCTGACCAGGTGGCTGCAAACCCGGCAGTGTATTAGCGGGCGGCATTCTTCCTCATCTGACACCATGTGAAAGTACAACGTCTGAACACTTTGACTTCTGGATACTGAATGGTTTATTCCCGTCCAGGGCTCACTGAACCGCCAGCTAAACTGTCCATGACGTCATCTCATTAGCATATCTTACAGATGTGTCTAGATGTCTATTACGCATATATTACAGATAGTGCACCAGTGTGCCAGAACACACTTGGAACCTTTAGGACTGTGACCAGGTGGGATGGTTGTGTTGTTTGCTTAGCCATTTTGTATTTCAGGGTGGATCAGATGCATGACCGTGGCCTGTCCATTTCTGTGTTGGTTTGTGCCATTACACATACCCAGATGGACTGTGCCATGTGGTGATAGCTTTCTTGAATTCCTTTGTACTTAGGAGGGGTAATTTTCCTGTTTTTAATACCTACCATTTTCTCTGGCCTGTCTTTTGCTTTTTGTGCCAATACACAGCGACTGCACTCAGGGGCAGGTATGATTTTGCTGTGTCAGTTAGTAGTTGTTTTATTTAGGAATTGTTTGTCATGGTCAAGGTTACAGATTGCCCATTGTTTTGTGTTTTGTTTATTCCAGGCATGTGCTGCCATGGCCAGTACACTTCTCTCATCAATTTTTGTGTTACTCATTTCCATCAGGAGTATTGGGGCCACCATGTGCCTGGTGTCCCTGTGGGGGGTTACTGTGTAACTTGATTTTGTGGTGCAGTGGCATGCTAGTATTTTCAGGTGCGTTTCCCTTCTACTTGTTAATAGTGTTGGGTTGCATTATTTGTGTAGTTCTATTGTAGGATATTTTTGTGTACTTGGAGACATATTTTAAGGGCTTTATTTTGCAGTATATGTAGTTTGTTTAGTAGTGTAATGGCCCACGGCCCTCCGACTCTCTCACTCACACGCAGTCACACGGAAGAACACCAAGATTCAATTCAGTGTACGCTTCACCCTTGGTTTATTGAACCATCTGCTCTCCGCGGCGTCAGTAGTTGTCTGACCCGCCCCCTGACTCGCCAGATCCCACATCGACTCTATAGGTGTGTGTGTGGGGGGGGGGGGGGGTTCAACCACACGCAGTAGAGTTCAGCCCAGTTTGGGTCTGACCGGTGGCTACCCGTGCCGCCACCTAGCGCAGTGTAGTGGTACTGCTCTGATGGCGTCGTAGTCTCCGCTGCTACCGCGTGATAGTAGAGCTCATTTCAGACTACTACAGTAGTTTGGAATTTCCTCCCATGTATACTACATCACCGTAGTCAAAGTAGGGGAGGATTATGCCTTTATATATTCTGTAGACCCGCTAAGGACAAGACAATAGCAGATTGTGGATAATACAGTTTATTATCTGAGTTTGACCGTATCTGGCTGGCATAACCGGCGAACAAAACAATTAGTTTTTTTTTCTCGGGTGAGTTGAATCGGCGCGCAGGCCGGGTGGCGTATCAGGAAGGCGTGGCGTTCTCTGTGGCGGAGTGGTTAGAGTGTCTGACTTTTTTCTAGGTCAGACTCCTAATCTGAGGGTCGGCGGTTCGATTCCCCGTGCCCCCAGCTCTGCCAATTTGGATTTCCACCGCTGTGTATAACTTACAGCATCATCAAAGGCCAGTTGCTCTCATACCATGTCTATGTGGTGTGGGAGGTTAAAAATCCCTTGGGTCGGTAAAAGTGTAGGCTCGGGCTTTCTATCGACCAGCAGTGGAGTGGGTAAGACCAGTCGTCTGTGACTGGGATTTCCCCTGCTTCGGACAACTAATGTACCAACAAAAATAAAAAATAAAAAATGAGAGACAAATAACTGTTCACACTTCCTGTCTCCCATTCGCTATTCGCTATTCGCTATTCGAAGGCGCCGGGCCGGCTGAGCGCCATGGTTATATACGACTACTGGTGGCGCCACCTAGCGAGTAACGGGCGCATAATTCAGGACAGGAGGCAGACTACATAGTATGGCAATTTATTCAAGAAGAACAGTGTAATGCATAGAGTCAATTGATCATGGAGTAAGTGAATTAGAGGTAAGTAGATCAAAGTTAAGTGGCATAGGTTAAGTTAAGGCAATATAGTAAATGTTCATAAAGTCAAATGTGATATCGAGAGAAAGTCATTGTATCATGAGTTAAAGTCTTAAGTGACCCGGGCCTCAACCAAATAGTGTTGAGAGTGCCCGGGTCGCGACCGTGAAGGCCTGTTGGGGAACGTATGAGTGCACCGCGGACGATCGCCAGTGGCCAAGGTCGGTGATGTCCTTTAGGGGCGCTCCGGCGGCGGCACATGCCTGTGTGGCACCCCGACGGAGGCTGTGGAGGGTGTACCTGGATGGGTTGGGACACCCCGAGTGTTGTAGTGCGGCGCGTAGGGCGGTAGTGAGGGTTTTAACTGTGTGGGGACCTGTCCGGGGTCATGAACGCAGGGTCGAGTGGCGCAGGTGCCGTGGCGGTCGAGTACTGCCTCCAGGCTCGTACGGGGCAGCAGATGGAGGTCGGGATCCGAGGGATCGTTATTGTGTATTGGTCGGAGCGTGACCTGGACCTCTTGGTGGACCGGACAATGATGGTTAGGTGGGTGCGGTGGTGCGTGATCTCTTGGTGCCTGAGAGTGTGTCCCGGGTCGTTGGGCCGTCCCGTGACGAGGAGGTTGCCTTGTCGCAGGAGTGAGAAGTATCCGAGGAGGATGGCCGATGTGAGGACCTTGGCGTTGTTGCCAGCCCGACGGAGGAAGCGCGTGACGGCGAGGAGGTCAGAAGGAGTGAGGGGAGCGGCCTGCCGGGGCAGATGGTCGGACTCCCGGGTGATGCCTCTCTTGATGATTGTGATGAGGTATGAGTCGAAACCTCTGGTTCGGCCATCCTTCAGCCTGACCCATGTCCGTGCGGCACTGAGGTGGTTCATGACGGCTCCGGGGGAGCAGAGTGATGCGGATATGTAGGCGAGGTAGGATGCTATGTTGAGCTGAGTCGGGCGGGTAGGGTCGTAGTCTCTGTCGAGGGCATGCCATAGGTAGGTCATTATTTGGCGTTTCTTGTTTCTCCATATGTCCTTAGCGAGGCCGGCTCTGAAGAGGTGGGCGACTCGGTGCTGTTCTTGGTGGGTGCCTGGGGAGAGAGAGGCAAATGGTTATCTCTTCCCAGGCTATTCGTCTGAGTCGATTATGGAGGTGCTGTGGACGATGCGCACTCGGACGAGGTCCATGTCATCCACGAAGCGGTCCGCCTTCCGCCTGGCCTCCCGGTCGAAAGGAGCCCTGCTGAGGGTGTCGGTGAAGGCGATCTTAGTGCCGGGCTTGTGGACGACGCGGACCTCGTAGGAGTTGAGTGCCGCAAATCTCCAGATGGGTCGGGCACAGGCGCAGAGGGTGGGGTCTCAGCCGGCACCGGATTCGAGGACCATCTGTGAGGCCTGGTTGTCGGTGTTAACAGCGATGACATAGTCTTGGGGGTTTGGAGGGGTGAGGGCGTGTAGTGCGACAAATAGTTTTATCGCCTCGAGCTGTGCAATGTTGTGCCCATCGCCGAGGTAGTCGGGCTGGTACTCCTCTGTCATGTATCCTCCTGGTGTGTGCGCTCCTCCAGCGAGGAGGGAGGAGTTGCACTTGATCACCCATTCGTGTTTGGGCGTTGGGCGGAATAGGACGATGCCATTCGAGAGGTGGGCGTATGACTTAAACCATTCGATGTCAAGGGTCATTTTGTATGTGATGGTGTGCTTCCCGCTGTAGGGGGCTGCTCTGAGTGCCGCCAGGATGCGGTTCATATACCTCCTCGCCAGGCGCACACACTTGGCGATGTGTTGCAGTCGTCCGATGAGGCGCTGGAGGTCTTTCCTGGAGGCCTTCGATCCAGGTGTCCATGTGGCGCACTCGGTGACGACCTCGTCGAGTTTGAGTGCCGGTATGTGGACGGTCATGTCGGTGGTGTCGACCTCGAAGCCGAGCCATTCCGTCTTTTGGGAGGGTGGGACGCACTTGTGCGTGGAGAGCTCGAGTCCGAGGTCAGCGGCGAGCTGAACGTCGTCCACATATGCCTCGACTGCCTCGTACTCCGTCGGTGCCACCCCGACAAAGTCGTCCAGATAGCATAGGATGAAATGGCCTTTTTTGCGCAGGAGGTATGTCACGGCGTTGGTGGTCCGTGCACAGGCCATGGACGACATGCGGCACCCAAATGGAGGGGCGATGTCGAAGTATAGTTTGTTATTGAGTGTAACTCCGAGGAGGGGCACCAAGAGGGGGCAGGTGCGAAGTTTGCGGTAGGCGCGGGCAAGGTTGATCGTCCATATCCATGCACCCTGTCCGATGCGGGTGACCTCGTCAGTAAGGTTGGTTATGTTTGGGAGGGTGTAGGTGATGGGGTGGCCCTGGTAGTGGCCCTTCCTTATGCCTGAATTCACGCTGGCTCCCCTGGGGAAGCTAAGGTCAACGATGACCCGGCGCTCGGTGGTGTTCTTCTTTGCCCGGGTCATCATCGGGCTCGTATGCGCCCAGGGGAGGAAGGGTGGTTGGGTGAATGGCCCGAGGAGGGCCCCTCGTGAGGTCTCCTCGCGTAAGTATTTCTCTATCCATTGAAGGTTCTGGGGGTCCTCGCGGTGGTTCGCCTTCGACGGTACTGGGGCCATGTCTGCGGTGTAGTCAACTGGCCATCCAGGTTCCAGGAAGTCGAGGAGCTCCGTGTTGTGGTATGCAGCGAGCAAGTCCCTCCATCGGTCAATCCTGAGGCCCGAGGGGACCGGTATGCGTGCCACGACGTGGTTTGGTAGTGCCGTTTCTCTAACCTGGTTGTATATATATTGATATACTTGGTTGGCCCAGGCCGCGGGTGATGATACGGGCCAAATCCTGTCGAGTATGGTTTCATATGAGAGTGGGGTGTGAGGTGGATTGTATGGAGGGGTGCCAAGGCCACCGTGGTCGTCCGTCACATCCTCGATGTCCGCTGACGCGTGTGCGCGTTGCTGGTGGGTGAGGAGTGCGTCTGGTGGTTCATCGTCGTCCATGGCAGGGTCGGTCGTGTGGTGGTGGGTGGTGCGTGTGGGGACGAGAGGCTGTACACATGCCACTGTTGAGCCAGTGCGGCATTGTTGCACAACAATGTCGGTGGTGGCGGTTGTGGTGGGTCCTTGCCGGTGGTGGTGGGTATCGTCTCTGGTGGTGGGGGTGTTGGGTGTGGCGGTGTGTGTGGCTAGGATGGGGGGTGGGGTGGTTAGGGCGTCGGCTCCGGTTCCTCCTACCCGAGGTGTTCGGGTTGATGTTGGGGAAGTCTGGTCGGTGCCGTCTGCGGTGGCTGTGGGGGTGTGAGGTGGTAGTTTGTCTGCCGGGGTGGGAGGTGGGGTGGGGCTGAAGGCCGGGAGTAGGCAGTGTTCAATGTCGGTTTTATCTCCTCCTACCCGGGGTGTTCGGGTGGCGGGTGGAGTCGGGTGATAGACGGCGTCTGTGGTGTGTTGTTCACGGGTCGGCGGGTCTATGGTGTCGGGTAGGCGAGCGCCATAATGGTCGTTACGGGGGTCGTTAGTGGCGGCGGCCGTGCGTGAGGCGACTGATGTTTTGTCGGCGGTGCCGTGCCGCGGTCGGTTGTCTAGGGTTGATAAGGTGTCGCCGCCGCGGGTGGGGGCAGCGGTTAGGGGGTCGTGTGCGGCGTCCCAGGCCACGTGGACTTGTGTGGCGGTTGGTTTTAAAACCAGTGCTGAGCTGCTCTCGGTTTTGGCAGGAGAATTGTCTGTGGTGTCTGGTGACGCATCTGGGTCCACGTGTTTGTCGTTTCCCGCACACCGGAGTTCGATTGGTCCGTGTTGTGTTGGCTGTGCGGCTATTATGCTTGAGGCAGTGTCTTGTGGAGAGTTTTGATGAGTGTCTGCGCCGGGGTTGTTGGTCGCTGGTGATGGGTCGGTTGACGCATCCGTGCCCACGTGGGTGTCGGTGTCGGTTTTTTCGGGTGAGCTGCTCGTGCGGTTGGTGGGGGGGTTGTGTGTTGAGTCTGGTGAATCTCCTTGCTCCACATGGTTTGATGTTTGTGGGCTCCAGGGTTGGATAGGTCTGTTGAGCGTGAGCGTTACAGACACGATTCTTAGGAGGGGTTGGTGTTCATCTTTTGATTCCGTGTCGCTCATGAGTTTGTCGGTTTCGGCAATTTCTTCGGCCTGGCCAGGGCCATTTAGTGAAAATCCGTTTTTTGTTCGTCTGTGTCTGGTGCCGCCGCCTTCCGTTCCGTCTGTCGTCTCTTGTTGTTGCAGTCTTGCTCTTTGTGCGGGTTCGCCTTTCTATATTTATTGGTGCACCACCCGCACACTTGGGCGCGTCGATCACTGCCTGTGCAGTGGGAGGTGGAGTGGCCGCAGTCTGTTCCCCAGTTCCATCTGTGGCAGGGTCTGCCGTCGGTGTCATGGTTGAAGTCGGGTCTTTTGTAGGTGTTTATTGGTGCCGTCTGGTGTTCGTCTCCCTTGCTTTGTGCGGCGCGTGCCGACCAGCTTTTCTCCTCACGTTGGATGCCGGCCAGGCATGCTGCCCTTTGCAAGTCTTTTATGGCTTGTTCGTCCTTCCAGGCTTTAGGTAGTCGTCCATCGTCCACCATGGCGAACACTTTCTCGGACCAGGCGAGGCACGTGTCCCACCTCCAGTCGGCCGCCATCTCAACTATGTCGTCCTGATGGTCTAGTATGGGCCTGGTCCATGAGCGCGGCACCTTGGAATCCTTCCTCATCCGTGCGAGTGCCGCGAAATACTCGTGCCACATGCTCTCGCCTGGCCCTACCTTGCCCTTCTTCTCATCCCTTATGACGTATATGTGGGGGGGGGGAGATGGGCCTTACCTCGGCTCCTTGTTCGTCGATCGCTCCGGTTGGCTCCCATGATGGCGTCGACCACATCTCGTTGATCGTCGTCGTCGGTGGAGGATGTGGTCGGTGTTTGGGGTGTGTGACGGGACCTCCTCTGTTTCTTCCTTCTTGGTCGTCGTTCGTGTGGTGGTTGGAGCGTGTGGTTGGTCTGGGTGATCTTCTCCGGTCTGAGAGTGGTTGTGGTGAACGGCCACGTGGTGATGGCGACGAACTCGATCCTGACGAGTCGTGGGTGGCGCGGCGTCTCCTTTTCTGTGGTGTTTTTCCATCCATTGAGCTGCTCCTTGTACGCTTGCTGGGACCTGCTGCTTCCAGTGCATATAGCCTGCTTGTGACTGTCTTTGCCAGTTCTGCCTGTTGGTGGATGGAATCATTCATTGACTGCCTGAGGAGCGATATCTGCGCGTGTGCAGACAGTCCGTCTTCACTGTCATCCCGAGACGCTGCCGCAGTTTTGGGTTTGGTTATAACTGAGCGTGGGCGCCCCCTTACTCGCGGTGTTGGTTCGTTGGGCGACGCGGGTGCCGCATCTGTGGCGGCGGCATGTCGTGAGGATTTCCATGCCGGCATAGTGTGTTGATATGTCGTGGTGAACGGTCGTAGTTGACGGTGGTGAGCAGCCTTGAGGCGTGAGAGGTGATGAGAATAGGTCTTATCGGTGTGGTTGCAGGAGGAGAAGTGGCCGAGGTGATGGGGAGGTGGAAGGGAGGAAGGGGGGGGAGGTACCAGCGGAGGGACCAGCGGGGAACCAGCATGGGAACCAGCGGAGGTTGTGGTGGCGACATCTGGAGGGAGTGGGGTGAGTGAGGGAAGGGAGGTGGTGGCGCCATCTGAGTGGTTGAGGGGTGTGTGGGGGGCGTGGTGTGAAGGAGGATGGAGGGGAAGGGGGCGGTAGGGCTGGGGGAGGGAGGTCGTCCGCCTCCCCCTGAATTACCCATATTGCCACTGCAATATGGACAATGCTTAGTTAACCCGGACGGCGCGTGTGGCGCTGCCTAGCACGAATCGCCCGAACCACCGCGCTGCCGGCGCGTTCGAAACGCCAATAGATAGCCCAGCTCATTTATATTATTCTGTCAACGCCCGTGAGTGCCTACACCAGTATATACATATATATACTACCTAATTGCCATGCTCTCAGTCATGTAGTATCTCATTTTTGGCAGTAGCCATATTTTGTGGTTTGCTTTTTTGATAGTGTTTGTTATGCAACGGTCATAATAGATACGGTATCCAGCTGATTTGACTGATAGCAGATTTAGAGAGAGAACAACAACACACCAAATCGGGAACATATCATTTGCTAGTATTATTGGTGCTTACTAGCTATAGTATATAATAGCGCTGCTTACCTCCAGTAGTGCTCATGACTTCTTCTGTTGTAGTTTCTTGCCCTCTGACTGATGCTGTTATGTATTCACCATAGAAAAGGTTGATAAGGAAGAAAGATTCCATTAGTTACATGTAGGCAGATGGTGCCGCATTGTCTATTACATAGGGCTATTGTTCTTGAGTTTCAGCAATGTATTTTATATAAGTGTACTAGATTGATCATTATGATCCACATTAATTTACTGTGAAAGCAACTTATATTTTAAAAGGGGGTAACTTTGGTGATATTCGAAGAGAAATGATGCAAAATTTATGTTGGCATGCATATTGAAATGCCAAGTTCGATTAAAGTGAATTAATATTCCTTGTATGCAGTAATACATTACCAAGTTATGGTTAACTTCACATACACTCGCAGTGTAATCATGCAAAGTACCTTGTGCATACACACTGCTTGAATCAAAATGTAATGTACCATTATTTTCCTAAAGTTGCATAGTTTGATGTAGGGCCTCCATGTGTATTTTATATTTAGTTCCTATTATGTTTTGGGGGTAGATATTATTAGGTTGACTATTATTATCTACCTTACTTTGGTTTTGATGTAACTTATTCTTTAAATGGCCAACTGTGAAGATATTTGAAGTGCAAACATGGTAATGTGATGCTTGAAAATGTGATGCTTTCATCGGACGAGGCAGCTTTAAGCTAGTTAATAATATCTAGCAGTATAAAACATTCTTTAACATTTCTTTCAACATTCTTTAAGATTATTTAAGAGCCGTAAAAGAAGTGATGATCATGTACACTTGAATCTAACTTAGATATCCTGAGAAAAATGTGTGTGATTGTGTTTGAAAATATAATTTCATCGGATTATGTGCAACTGTGAGCGTCAGTTAATTCCATTGCTGTCAATATTCAATTAAAAGTGACAGTGTCATTTATTACTAGACAGTTGATTGCAGGTGTTATTTTTAGTGGCATATGTTGCTGTTGGAACCAGGAGCCATCATGAATGCAAGTAATTATACAATACATGGGTTTTAATGAACTCACACATAGGATAGGCACAATCATGTCATTCTAATTAGTTGTTTTTTTATTGATCAATTTATTTACCCTGCCCTTAACGGATAAGTTGTGTTACACTTGTTTTCACCGTTGGGCAGGAGGCCCTTAATTACTACAACAGTTTGATTTAAATCTTTTTAGATTTTGTTTTTAGTAGCAGTTTTTGTTGTTGTTTCTTGCTTATGGGTTGTCACTACGTGATCTGTAGATTGCAAACAGTCAAAATCCGATTTCTTACCCTATTTTATGTTCATTAATTTATCTGCCTATATTGGCGGGGGCGGGGCTTGTGTGCAATTTTACCAGAACTGATTAATTTCCTTAGTTATTAGTGATTTAATGCAGAGTATTATTTAAGAGAACACTCGCAATATATTGAGGAGCGTGTCATGGTGCACTGACCTGTCATTGTGAATGTCTCTCCTGAATCATAAGTCACGTCGCACCTAATAACGGCTACTTCCATTAACTTAAGGTCATGTGTCTGAGTCGCCTCACTGCTGAATGTGCAACTGGAGGCAATAAAGGAACAGATTGGATTAGGCATCATTAGCAAACTTAATTCATTTCGGGTGTATGGTAATCAAAAGACAACTATGTAAAAGATACAAAGTTGATTCTAATAGTTCTAATTTCCCGTGATGATTCGCAATTCACTATCTAAATTTTGAGTGTTTAATTTTTGGTAATCATTTGCTTCCATAAAAGGTGTTATTCCACAGGTTTCCAGCATAATTATCCATGCCAGGGGCATAGCTAGACCTTTAACGATGTGTAGTGCTAATTTCGGCAGGGAGTTTAGGGGGCCGCTTAAGCTTAAGCTGGCGGATACATGGGAGAGAACGCAAAATGACAAGATGCAAGATGTCAGTGATAGAACACCGTTATTTTCCGTTTTAAACTCTATTAAGCTACAATTTTTATTATATTTTTCAACTCAAGTGTATTGGGTAAATATGAAGACGTATATATAAATTAAGAGTTTATCAGCTCAGTTCATTTCCCCACCATGTCGACATTTTTCGCCAGCTTTTATATAAGGTTGTTTTTCACCCCTACTATGAAGAACCCTCCGCTTTTTAGGCTACTCTTCATCCAAACCACGGACCGATTTATCGGGCCCATTTTCTGATTCGAGTAAGGGAATCCGGAGACCGAGTTGGAGAAAAATGTTAAGGTTTATTACAAAATGTGATGGTACAATGAGGGAAGCAAAGAGGGTTGTGGGTGTGGTCAGTCGTGAGGTCAATGGCCAAGAGAAACCGAATGGCTAGGTGCGGGGCTAGGTTTCGGTTCCTGATGTTTGTCCTGCCCACTTGGAGCATGGTGGGTACCCAGCTCTCCTCACCAAATCAACCACAATTCAGAAATGATGCGCCAATTCGAGTAAGGGAAGCCGGAGACCCAGTGGGAGAAAAAGTTAAGGTTTCTTACAAAATATGACGGTACAATGAGGGAAGTCAGTCGATGGCGTCGATGTCGAGGGGGGCCTCCCCGATCGTCGGGTGCTCTAAGGCCACCGGACCTGACCCAAAACACAAGGCTAGTGCTTGGGGGGCCTCAGAGGCGGCCAGGCAGGGGACATAGCTGAACACCGCCGAGGACTCCCAGGTGCCTTGTGCCATCATGGCCACCAGGTCATCGCCCCTCGAAGCGCAGGCCTGAGCCGCCCCCTCCATAGGCCGTGGAGGGTGAACCTTGATGCCTCCAGGACCACCGGCTCCATGAGCACCTCCCGCACCATCAGGGTCAGCACCTGCGGGATCATGGGGGCCGCCCCCCTGTGGCAGATGATCATCGGGGCATAGGAGGGGGGCAGGACCTGCGGCACCACCCGGGACCAGGCCCGTGCCGGGCACAGCGGGGATCCGGGCAGGGCCGGGACGAAGAGGGCGACGGCCTGCAACGGTGACTTTATCGTCTTGGATGATGATATGGCGACTCGGAGCCTCCTGGGGGCCAGGCTGAAGTCCCCGCATTGCACCGTATGGGGGCCTCCGCACCCACTGTGGGAGTGGGAGAGGAGGTTCGACTGACGCATCAGAGTAAAGAATGCGATGATGACCGCCGCTCAGGGGAACACACCTCGGTGTCCCTGGGCGCCGAGGTAGCTGTAGATCTGGCCGATCATCGGGCGGGTGATCGAGGGGGCGCGCCGGACCGGGCCCATGAAGAGCCTCTCCCCGCCCCACTGGACGCGCTCAGCAAAGGGGGCGACGAAGGGGGCGGGGTCCCCGCCGGCCTCCCAGAGCCAGGAGTGTGCGCCGGAGAGGGCGTTGGCCACCGAAGATGGCGATGGCAGGACGTGGTGGAGGTGCGTGATGAACTGCGCGACGTCATAGGGGGCTTCATGTGGTCGACGTCCCGGTCGAGCATGAACTCGACTTAATGCGTGGCCTGCCTCGTATGGTTCCGCCATGTTCCCGGCGCCAGCGCCGCCTGGTTGAGGTTCATCACGTGCGCATGCACCCCATAGTCAAGGTCTGTAAGATCAGAGCTCATGGGTAAACATGTCAGGCGAGTGGTGAACCCTAATTCGGGATAACGAGTTAGCGCGACATTGCTCGCGGACATAGTCCAGTGGCACCGGGGAAGAGCGTGCTCGACTGAGGGCATCGGTGAGCAGCAGCTCGACGCCGGGCTTGTGCCTGACCATGATGGTAAAGGAGGCCATCGCCGCGATCAGCCAGAGCTCCCGGGTGCATGCCCCCAGGGTCGTGTCAGCGGCGTGGCCAGATTCGTGGCCGGTGGCGGAGGCGGCGTTGTCAGTGTTCCCGATTACCTCAATGGGACTCGACACCACGGGCCTCAGGGTCTTGACCACAAGGACGAGCTTGATGGCCTCAAGCTCGTGGAGAACGCACCCCCACGGTGAGGCAGGAGTCAAATTCGATGGTCCACGTGGGCCAGACCGTGGCCATTGGAGGCATAGTCGTAGAACCACCGGACATCCTTCCACAGGTCGGGGTCCACATTGGCGATGCCCGGGGGGGAGGGAGCAGAGGCTCCTCAGTATGCGGAACATGAACTGACGGGCCGAGGGGATGCACCCACTGATGTGGGCGAGCTTCCCCAGCAGCCTGTGGAGGGTCTTCCTGGTGAGGGAGGGCCTCAACATCCAGCGGCCTCAATCCCCGACCACTTGATCGAGCTTGCCCTGGGGTATCCATATCAGCATGTCCTGGTAACACAACTCGAAGCCCAGCCATGTGAGCTTGACCGCTGGGGAGAAGCACTTGTCGGGGGCCAGGTCGATGTCCAGGTCCGTGGACAGTGCGAGGAGGGCGTCGAAAGCCTGGTGGGCCCAGATGTACCTGGCCTTGCAGCCGACGAAGTCATTGATGTAGACTAGCATGAAGTAGCCCTCCCACACTGTGAGCCAAGAGATCGCGGAGGTGACACACAAGGGCGGACCCCAAGGTCCTGCAACCAAAGGAAAGCGCAATGTTGATGTACAGGTGGTCGTCGACCATTATGCAGAATAGCGCCACAGACAGGGGGCCGCCCGGAGCTGCCGGTAGGCCCGGGAGACATCCACAGTCCAGGAGTAGGGCCCCTGGCCCTCCTGCATGATCACCCAGCCCAGGTCAGCTACTGAGGGGAGGGTGTATGCAGAAGGAAGGCCGAGGTACTCTCCGCGGGGATACCCATGTTGAAGCTCCTGCCGGGCAGGTATGACAGGTCGACGATGATGCGTCTCTTGTTGGGGGGTGGCCTTGGGCCTGGTCATGATGGGGCTGCACTGGGCCCAAGGCGAGAAGGGGGGGGGACCTCGAACGGGCCCAGGAGGGCACCAAGGTCTAGCTCCCACACCACATACTCGGTGATGAAGTCATTTCCTAATGCTGCAGTCCTGCAGCCTGTAACTGTCAAGGTTACGAACCACCAAAAAAGTCATGGCCTACTACAAGTATGGGGTGAATCTTTTACCTATGGTAGGCCTAATTCACGAGGCGTAGAGACAACTGGATGTAGATGGTTATTTATTTATTTATTCGTTGCTGATGTAGGCATACATGCCGTTGTGTCTGAGAGTTCTGGTTGATCGCAGGACCACCCAGAAGCACCTCCCAACCTCGCCGGGGATCAATTCCCCAAGTAGGTGGAATTCGAACCCTGAACCCTTAAGGGTAATGTGTGGGTGGGTGGGTGAAGTTGATGAGTCACTCATTGGTCTGGTGCTGTGGCCGTCGTGATAACGTGGCTTTGGCAGAGGGTCACTGGTCACGTGGTGATGGTGACGCCATCTGTTATCAAGTTCACTTAGTTCTGGACTTCCCGCTGGGGGCTCCACCATGGCAACCGCCAGGTAGGACCAGTGTTCTCTCTGACGGCGGCAGCGGACATTGGGGACAATAGGTTTGATTGATTGATTGATTGGTGGTTGCTTTACGCCGTGTCGGCAGCATAGGCCATATTCACGGCGAGAAATGTTTGTTTTTTGTTCAAACCATCGCTTTTACATGTAAAAGCAGACAATCAATTATGTGCCAATAGACACTAATTAAATTAGAAAGCTCACAATCATATATCTGTGGTCAAGGGAAACAAATTCCCATAGAAAAAGAACAGTTTCATTAATAATTAATAGAATCCATTTAGTAAACTATACAAGGTGGTACAGTCCAGCTGCCCTCAAAAAGGCTAAAATGTTTTCCTGTTTTACCTTAGTAAAAAGGTCACGCATACTGTCTGCAGTGTAGAACCGTTGGCGCAGGGCCAAAAAATCAACGCAACTTAGTAAAATGTGTTTGAGTGTCAGTGGGGACTGACACCCAATACATTCAGGGGGAGGTTCCCCCTTGAGCAGAAAAGCATGTGTAAGCCACTAGTGGCCAACACGGCAGCGGCTAAGGACCACTTGGTCCCGCCGACCTCCCGCATGAGTCTGTGGTGGCTTTCCCACAGATGGTTCAATTTCTTTAAGTTTATTGATGTTTTCATCCCACTCATGTTGCCATTTGGATTTTATGTGGGTGGCTATTAGTGGTTTCAGATCAGAGTGAGGGATCAGACACGGTTCAAGATCACAGTTCAGGGCCTTCTTCGCAGCCCGATCAGCTCGTTCGTTTCCTTGTATGCCAGCATGGCCAGGCACCCAGCACAGGTGGATATCATACCCATCTGTTGTCAGTTGGTTCATTTTATAAATGACCGTTGCTAGAATAGGGTGATTCGTTTTCAGTCCAGCAACAGCCAGGAGGCAAGAGAACGAATCACTGTATATAACATAGTTAGTGTGGTTGGATACCTCGATACACTCCAAAGCGAGAAGGAGTGCTCGGGCCTCTGCAGTGAAAATCGAGCTCTGATCGGGCAAACGTACACCAAATTTTTCCCGTCGGCAGACTGCCGCAGCAGCTACCCGGCTTTGGTCTTTCGAACCATCAGTGTATATGGAGAGGTGGTCTGCAAACTGGCCTTGAATCTCTGCATGCAGTCCTTGGTACTCGAGTGGATGTGTCCCAGATTTCCTCAGTTCCGTGAGTCGGAGGATAATCGATGGCTTTCTCAACGACCACGAGGGGTGTTCTGGGACTTTGGCATCCTCCAACACGTTCAAATCCACGCCCAAGGCCTCCAAATGAGGTTTCATTCTGAGCCTCAGTGGCCGGATGTAATTTGGCCTGGCTTCATACCTGGATTCGTCATGTTGCTCGAATAGACAATTGTGTGCAGGATTCAATGCATTAGTTTTTATCTTGACTACATATTGCATGGCCAGTTTGACAATAGGCAAGGTAGGTGTGATCGTGAGGTGGTTCTAGCTGTTGGTCGCCACCCGCAAATTACCCATGTTAACGAATAAACATGAACAATTTGGACAACAGATGACCCTTGTAACCGAGGATTCCATTGTGGCACCATCTGACTTTAAGCCTAGAACTATCCACAGGCCTTTTGGTGAGCTGCCAAACTAAATGCTGACTATTGGGGCTTGTAACTTGAGCTGCTCAGTGTGCCTCAACCTCCTGAACAGGGCTGGAGTGTGGATCCATCACAGCCCATCTAATTTGTCTGCCCACCCACCCTACAGACAGTATGGGCGCAGTGGGTTAAGCATCCTGGCTCCCAAGCGAAAAATACGAAACTTCCATAACTGGTTGGGCCTGAACATGATATTATTGTAATGGCCCACGGCCCTCCGACTCTCACTCACGCAGTCACCCACGGAAGAACACCAAGATTCAATTCAGTGTACGCTTCACCCTTGGTTTATTGAACCATCTGCTCTCCGTTGCATGAGTAGTTGTCTGACCCGCCCCCTGACTCGCCAGATCCCACATCGACTCTATAGGTGTGTGTGGGTGGGTGGGTCAGCCACATGCAGTAGAGGTCAGCCCAGTTGTGGTCTGACCGGTGGCTACCCGTGCCGCCACCTAGCGCAGTGTAATGGTACTGCGCCGGTGTACGGCGTAGTCTCCGCTGCTACCGCGTGATAGTAGAGCTCATGTTCAGACTACTACATTATTAACGCGATAGCAGCTAAAAGAAAATAAATAAACTTCCACTATATACTAATGCTGTCCCTGAATTATTATTGACCAGATGTCTACACCAGTCAAAAAGGAAACAAGGTCACGTGTAAGCTTCAGCCTCACAGATCAGGACCTTGAACCGGGTCGCATTAAAGATACGGTCACGTGACTTGTATTCCTTACACATGGTTCAGACCCATTTTGACACCCAAATTCCAGGACTTTCTAGGACCCTTCAGTGCAAAATTCGAAGCCGTGTTAAGTTGTTTATTTAATTAAGCTCCCTATGAAACATGTAATACTGGGCCTGTAGGCAACAGTACATTGCTGACCAAAGACATTTGGTCTGCCCAGGAACCATTGAATTATATCATGGCTATTATTAAAAGCTCTATGACATCACTAAATGAAGGGTGGGCTTACATAGGCTATAAAGTATGCCCACACAATCGTCAACTATACATTAAGTGATAATAGTGTTTGTGCTAATTCTCAAGTTTGTAAGTCAGTAGCCTACATCAGCGAGGCAGTTATTAGGATTAAATTACACTGTCGTTAAGGCGGGCTGATCGGTCCCGCATGCTGAATTATTCATGTTGCTGCCGCAACATGAATAATTGTGAAAAAGTAAAGTTGTTTTGGTGAGGAAGAGGTCAACACTCAATATATATATTTGATGGTTGGTTTGTTGTGTTCACATGACATTAAACCGGACGCGGTGGCCGAATCAGTAAAAGCCCTGTCACACTACGACGCATAGCACAAGCGTCCGCCAACGTAGGTGATTGTTTTGCCAAAACATCGGTGTACGTTGATATGCATTACTCAAACGTTAGGTGTTCATTATGCATACGTCGATGTACGTCAATGTACGTCAATGCATATTGATGTATGTCGATGTACGTCGATGTATGTCGATGTACATCGATGTACGTTGATGCACGTTGATGTACGTCAATATACGATGTAGCTCGTTAAAGGGTCGTGAAAGTTTTGTGCCTGCACAAAACTTTTGACGTTTGGAAACGTGTGGCTTTTACATTGGCCGAACATTATGTATACATTAGGCAACGTGAGTGTACGTTAGATGTACGTTAGACAATTGTTGTTCACTACATTGCACTACGTTTACCTATGTCAGTTCTCCGAGCATGCCGTGAGCATAATGCGAGCGTTTTTCGCTGGGAGGCATGTTAGCCATATGCTGGCCATACGTTGGCTACACGCCGAAAGGTTTGATGCATCTCAACGTTTGAAAGTACTTTTAGCTGTTGGCCACGCGCTTGCGCGATGCGTCGTAATGTGACAGGTCCATAAGAGCGTAGGTTTCGCAAGCAGAAGGTAGAGAGTTTGAATCCCAGCTGAGTCAAACCAATGATCTACAAAATTGATACTTGTAACTACCTAGCATGGCACTCTACATTTCCAGGATAGGGCAAGGACTGGTTAGCTCGGCATTAGGATAGTGCGACTGACTGGCAAACTGGGTCACCGTGCCGGTGGCCTGCTCTCCATGAGTGCTCACTGTCACAAATCGACACCCATCCTGATATGACCTTAAAATTTGCCATGATATAAGACCCCAACAAACATGATACTAGCTGTGCAGAGGACAGTGGAGTGCATTTGTCAGGAAGCTTACAGACCTAGCCATAGCGCTTAAGTTACCTTCCGGTATTCTCGATGCCCTTTTCTTGCTGTGGTTGATGTAGGGTCACTCCGTCGATCGTTGTAGATATGGTGAGGTTATGTGCTGCTGTCGCACCACTGACTTTACAAGCAAATTTGTACATGTCTGGCTGCTGCACAGTAAGTTCAATGACTTTGACATCTCCACTGGTTACCGTCGGTACAGGAAGATCTGTGAAGCAGAACGCGGAGCAATCAATTTGTATAATATCTCTATTAGGTTAGACTAGGTTCAACATGATTGTGGTGAGAAATTATAAATTTGTATAATATTCCTATTAGGTTAGGTTAGGTTCAACATGTTTGTGGTGAGAAATTATAAATTTGTTTAATATCCCTATTATGTTTGGTTCAACGTGTTTTTGGTGAGAAATTATTAATTTATATATATATATGCCTATTAGGTTAGGTTTAGCATGTCTGTGGTGAGAAATTATAAATGTGTATATATTTATTTTAGGTTAGGTTTAGTTTAACATGTTTATGAAGAGAAATGATAAATTTGTGTATATTACTATTATGGTAGGTTAGGATTAACATGTTTGTGGTGAGAAATTATAAATGTATGTATATCCCTATTAGGTTAGGATATGTGTAACTTGTTTATGGTGAGAACTTATACATCTCTATATAAAATACTATGCTAGGTTAGGTTAGGTTAAGCATGATTGTGGTGAGAACTTATAAATGTGCATGCATAACCCTACTATGCCAGGTTAGGTTAACATATTTTTGGTGAGAAAACTGGGTTATCACAAACAGGTTTGCATTCAATGTTACTAAATTATGTTATTAAAGACACAAATGGTCATATATTATTATATATTATTAATACTAGTACTCTAGCTTAGTTTTTAAACATTGGAATCTATTTCTTCAAGACGAATAATCTGCAAACAATTTTTTTTGGGTCTTATTTAAAAGCTGCTCTAAGCTTAGAAATTAACTCAATGATATTTATAGTATGGCCTACTCGCATTTTATTGTGAAGTACAGCAGCTTTGTTATGCGGGTTGCCCACTTCCTGACATCGCACTTGTATGGGCTGTAGTTGCACGTATGGACATACAACATCACACTATGGTGAAGAGGAGAAATCTTCAGGTCTTTCAGATATCCTCTAGTGGTGTTATCCCTGTAATGTGGTCCGTAATCTACCGGTGGAGCGAGTCGGTAGTACTCATATAAGCTGTCACCATTCTTGTCCGTCCAAAAGACAAATAAGGTATTAACTTTGGGGAGGTCGAATTCACATTCCAGTTTTACCCAACTGTTTGGTTGTGTCACGTTGGGTGTGGCAGTAACTTTCACAGTTAAATCAGCACAAGTCACGTCTCCTGTGGATGCACAACAAGAGTCAAGGTGTTAAGTACTGAGAAGGTAGTTACAGCGAGATAAGCAATACACCATATATATTATGACCATGCATGCCATATTTCACATAATGAGACAAATAATGCATGTCTAGAATGCCGAACCATATGTGCCATGTTAACACATTGTATGCTTCATTGATTTATTGATTGGTGGTTGCTTTATGCCGTGTTGGCAGCATAGGCCATATTCACGGCGAGAACAGTTTAAAAAACATTCAAACCAGTGCTTTTCCATGTAAAAGCATACAATCAATGTTGTGTCTATAAACACCCATGAATTTTAAAATTCACAATCATATACTATTAGTTCCAGTTGCTGTTCCTTACAGGCTCTATTCCTGTAGTGAGCTAATTGAAATAACGCAAAACCGACACACTTTAATATTGGTATTCATTTTTATCTTCTTTTACCATTACATATCAAAGTTCAATGTCATGATTTCAACTTACATAACTTGACCCCACCAAGAATAACAAGTATGGGGGGGGGGGGGTGGAATGGCTTTGAACCAAAGGCGTTGTTGTAGATCTTGAATGAACCGCAGCCGAGGTCAGAGTGATTCAAAAGGCGGCTAGTTCATTAATGTTAAATTTATACGCTAGGTGGGGGTGTGGCGGCCCAGCGGCCGGGTTTAGTCCATAAATAGCATAAGTGATGCTTTATATCCATTCAAAATGAGATGTCGGTCATACACATTCAATTACCCATGTTCTCGTAACATGCACAATTAATTAGCATATAGCATGCCGCACCATGCATGTCATATTGCATGGAGTGAAATATACATTCAATTACCCATGTTCTCGTAACATGCACAATTACTTAGCATATAGCATGCCGCACCATGCATGTCATATTGCATGGAGTGAAATAATTAATTAGTATCTATCGTGCCGGACCATGCATAGCATGTGGCACATAATGAGCTAAGCAATACACACATTCATACCATATTGCATGTAGTGAGGTTATTAATTAACAGGTAGCATGCCGCACCATCCATAGCATATTACACATAATGAGATAAATAGTTAACACATAGCATGTCGCACCGGTTAAAAAATATATATTTTGTTCAAGGGTTTTTATTCCTCTAAATAACATGTTGTCAGTGCTAATACACTGGTCTTCCAGCCCTAATCACAATTGCCTCTACACAGTAAACAAATCTACAACAATATACAGATAGACAATTACAGGAAACTAAGCAAAACATCGGTACATGAATGATAGGTAAAGAACAAGATAAGCGAAAAGAAACATATGTGGGGAGGTAGCTATGTTAAGCTAGTATGGTAGGTGTTAGTAGGGGGTGGGGCATAACTGACTATCTTTCTATTAGTAACATACTCTTTGAAAGGGTGATGGGGGATGTAGGGTGGGCCTTTGTGATAGAACTTGTGTTCATGGTAATATCACGTGGGGCCTATTGAGTTAGTAAGTAGGTTAATATTGATTAATCATATACCTCGGTAGGATCCAACTAGAATCATTTCCAGGCTCATTCCATTGTCGGTGGTTTTTTTGGTCAAGTTGGCCACTACTGGTTGAGTTTACAGTGTTTGTTTGTGGGGGCAAGCGGGGGGACAGGGAAAGGAATGGCAACACTGACCCAGTGTATCATTGATCTGCTTTGACCTAGGCTGGTTGATTTAAGTGTGCATGGAGGTTTATCTTGAAAGTTTTGTAACAATCACTGTTCCTGACACGTGCTGGTAGTTGGTTCCAGAGTGCTCCCCCCAGAACAACCGGTGACTTTTTCATTTTACTAGTTTTAACATGCGGCACTTCCAGTAGGGTGGCTTGTGCTGCACATGTGGCTTGTGTAGGTGTGTCTATGTAATATGGGTCTTTCGCGCGGTGGTACATTAGGCCTAATAGGTGCTTGTCTCTGCGAATATTTAGGGCATCTAGTTTAGCTTTATTGTGCATCTCAATGGTATGTAGTGTTTTTCCTTTAAATACTGTGCGCAAACCTCTGTTTTGTATAGTTTGGAGCTTTGTTTGCTGCTTTTTAGTTAGTATATTATATATTATGTCATTATAGTCAATGATGGGCAGTATTGTGGTTTTGTACAATAGAAGAGCAGTCTCTTCACTCATATAATGCCTTATTTTCCGGAAGGTGTTCATTTTAGCTGCCAATGTTCTGTTAATCCTAATTAATTGACTGGTTCCTGACAGTGTAGGGTCAAGTGTAGTACCTAAATATTTATAACTTAGAGCCTCCTTAAGTATGCACTCTCCTATTTTTATACTGAAAATTGGTGAGCTGGAACGTTTAGTTTTAGTTGCAAATATTACATATTTAGTTTTTATAATATTTATGGATAGTTTATTTTCCTTTTTCCACCGGTTTACTCTTTCTAAATCATGATTCATTTTGGATTCAGCCATTTTTATATCAGCGTCTGTAGCTACCAGTGCCACATCATCAGCAAATATACTTCCCTTTACTTTTTCAAGTACTAGTGGGAGGTCATTGATGTAGATTAAGAATAATAGTGGGCGCAGGATAGATCCCTGCGGTTCCCCTGTTTTCACTTCTCTCAGTGAGGAATTAACCCCTTCAAGTTTAGTATACTGTGAATGATTTAGTAGGTAATTTTTTAGCAGTTTAGTTGTCCCTGTGCCCAGGCCACTATTTGCCACTTTTTCTATTAAAAGTTTATGGTCTACAGTATCAAATGCTTTACGAAAGTCTATGAAGACAGCAATAGATAATCTTCCTTGATCCATCCCTGTCATTAGTGTGTCTAGCACACATGCCACTGCTTTGGTTATGGAGTGGTTCTTCCTAAAACCATTTTGCTCTATTGCTAGGTAATCTGTACTTTAAAAAAATTCTGTTATTTGGTCATGGATTAGTTGCTCTACTATTTTGCCTGGTATTGCAAGAAGTGATATGGGTCTTAGTTCATTACACGTATTAGGGTTCGACGTTTTCGGGATTGGCATAATCATTGCCCTTTTCCATGCATATGGGTAGATACCCGTATCAATAATCAGATTAGTTAGATATGTGAATTCAGTAGCCAGTGCTAGCATGGCATCTGTGATGTGCCTGGAACTTAGGTCTTGTAGCCCTGATGACTTGTATTCAGAGAGTAACTGCACTTTCTTGATAAGTTCTTGCTCTGTGACTGGGTGCAGTTCAAATTCATGAGTATTAACTTTGGGGTGGTATCTTTTGTCATTCAGTGGTATATCCTCTAATTGATTTGCTAGTTTTTCACCAATGTCAACAAAGTAGTTATTTATGAAAGTTGCTAACTCTCCCCTAGGTATTTTATCCCCATTCAATTCATCGGTTAGATTTCCCACTGTCTGTGCAGGTGCTGGAGCTATATCATTAATTACCCTCCATGCCTTCCTCAAGTTATTTTTATTCAAAATTATACCTGTTTTCAGAAACTTGGCCCTTGCACCTCTGTAGGCTGCCATTGCTTTATTCTTTAGTTGTTTGGCTATGAACTCATCCTCAGGGTTGCCAGTATGTTCAAATCTTTGTGCAAAGTAATCCCTATCTTTCTGTAGCTCTAAGATTTCATTCGATAACCATTTGGGATGATTTTCTTTAACCTTATAGAGTTGCCTAGGTGCATTCACATTTGCTGCTAGTGTTATTTTATCCAATAATAGTTGCCAACATGCATTAGGATCCTCTGTTTGGAGAAAGTTTTCAATTGGTTCCTGCCTTAGAGTTTCACACTATTTATCAGTAGAGCATTGACTGTAAGTTCTACCCCAGAACTCTATTAGACCCCTAACATCCCTAGGTTCTTTCTTGATAACATAGATTGGTCTATGATTCCTTATATTATAGCTAATTACCCCTGTAGTAGTACAGTATTTCATGTCTGTGAAGGCTAGGTCTAGAATTATTTTGCTTTTCCCGGTTATTCTAGTGCAAGATTTGATGACCTGTTCCAATCCCTGCGAAACTGCAAAATGACTAACTTTTGTAGCTGTCTGTGGACTTGGATCTGCTGTATCTGCATTAAAATCTCCCATGACCAGTGTCTCCATTTTGTCTAAGTCTGGTATCTGGTCCAAACAGTTAGTTAATAAGTCTAGTGCAGTATCTAGGCTGCCATTAGGCATCCTATATATATTCCCTAGTAGGATGCGCTTACAGTTGTCTCGTTTAATTATAACCCACTGGGCTTCAATTGTAGAGTTAGATAGATTTAGGCGCTTCAATGACTCATCATCCACATCAATGTTCGATTTAGAGTATATTGCTAAACCCCTCCTATCTTAGTCTTTCTATTAGGTAGTTTGGTGGTCCTATCTGCTCTTGTTAACGGGTATCCTTTAATTGATGCAAGCTTATCTTCAGTATTTTTTGTTAGCCAAGTTTCAGAAACCGTGAATATGTCTATATTTGACCATGGCAGATCAACTCTGAGCATGTCAATTTTGTTAATTAAGCTTCTAATATTAAGGTGTGTTATTTTGAAACCAGCCTGCCATATTCCATGTACTGAGATGCTTAGGTAGGAACTAGCATGTCGCACCATGCATGCCATATTGCATGTTGTGAGATAAGTAATTAACATATAGCATGCATATTTTGCTGCACATAATGAGCTAGGTTATTAGCACATTGCATGCCGCACCATGCATGATATATTCCTGTAGTGAGATAATTAAAGTTGCATAGTCCGATGGCTTTGAGTTTCTGTCATTTTCTGAGATAAATATATTAGGTTGATCGTTATAATCCATTTCACTTTAGTCTGAAATAACTTTTATTTTAAATGGTTAACTTTTGAGATATTTGAAGTACAAACATGCCAAATTAATGTTGGCAAGCGCGCCAAAACTCTGACACCATAGGCTTCTGCAGTAACAGGTTCTATTAAATTGCCTCAGTATTGCCTTCAATGTGGTGATAAATGTGTAATAAGTGCACCACTATCTAAATCAGATATGCAGAATCAAAGTTAGATAATTGTTTTGGTTTGGAAAATTTGATGTTTTCATCGGACTATGCAACTTTAATTAGCATATGGCATGCTACACCATGCATGCCATATTGCAGGTAGTGAGGTGATTCGAGTAAGGAAGCTGGAGACCTAGTGGGAGTAAGGAGGTGTATTGACACAGTGAGGGAGGGCTACACAAGGGGGGTCTTAGTCCAGCTCATCGATGTCAAGCGGGGCTGGCCGGAGGCTCTGAGGCCGCCAGAGCCGACCCCTACGCAGTAGTCCTTAAAAAAGAGGGTGGGTGGGCGTGGTGAAATGTTTCCATGGTGGAGGATCGCCACTGAGTGCCTGTGTGTGGGGAGGTTCGGTAGGTGTTCGTCTTTGCCTCTTGGGGCATGGTGGGTCCCCGGTTTCCCACCCGAATCAACCACAATTCGAAATTATGCGCCGATTCGAGTAAGGAAGCCCGCGACCTGGTGGGAGTAAGGAGGTTTATTGACACAGTGAGGGCGGGCTACACAAGGGGGGTCTTAGTCCAGCTCGTCGATGTCGAGCGGGGCCTCTTGGATGACCGGAGGCTCTGAGGCCACCGGAGCCAACCCAAAACACAGCGCTAAGGCTGGGGATCCTCAGAGGGGGCGAGGCAGGGGACATAGTCGAACACGGCCGATGACTCCCAGGTGCCCTGTACCATTATGTCCGCCAGATCGGCGCCGCGTGCGGTGCATGCCTGGGCAGCCCCCGGCCATAGGCTGTGGAGGGTGAAGCGCGAAGCGTCCGACCGGCCCGCCTCCGCAAGCGCCTCCCTCACCATGGGGGTCAGTAGCTGAGGGGTGAGTGGGATGCCTGTGTGGCATATGAAGGCTGGGGCGTCAGAAGGGGCCGACACCTGCCGCAGGGCCCGGGACCAAGCGCGGAACGGGCACATGGGCGACATGGGCAGGGCCGGCACAAACAGGGCAACAGCCTGTGAGGGGTCCTTGATGGTCTTTGATGATGATTTGGCCACGCCCCCCCCCCCCCCCCCCCCCCCCCCCCGGGGGCGCAGGTGACGTCGCCCCTTCGCACCGTATGGGGGCCTCCCCACTCGCCCTGGGAGGGGGAGAGGAGGTTCGACTGGCGCATGAGGGTGAAGAAGCCGATGATGATGGCCGCCCAAGGGACCACCCCCCGATGTCCCCGGGCGCGGAGGTGGTCGTAGATGGAGCGGATCATGGGCGGCGTGATGGAGGGGGCGCGCCTGACGGGGTCCGGAAACAGCCTCTCACCGCCCCGATGGACGCGCCCAGGGAAGGGCGCATTGAAGGGGGTGGGGTCCCTGCCCGCCTCCCGCACCCACGAGCGGGCCCCAGAGAAGGCGTTGGCCACGGTGGATGGCGAGTAAAGCAGGCGGTGGAGGTGCGCGACGAACATCCAGACGTCATAGGGGGACGGGGCCAGGTGGTCGACCCGACGGTCCAGCATGAATTCCACGTAGCGGGTGGTGTGCCTCCCACAGTTGCGCCATGTGCCGGGCCCCAACACCACGAGGTGGATGCTCATCAGGTGGCCATGTTCGCCCGACTCGACATCTGCAATCACAGGCGATAGTCGAATAAGTCAGGGCTATGATTGGACGTGAGTGCGGGAAAGTCGAAGCAATTCACAGTTTTCGTGGACATATTCAAGGGCAAGCGGGGAGGAATGCTCGCCAGGAGCAGCTCGACACCAGGCTTGTGCTTGATTGTGACGGTGAAGGACCCGAGGGCCGCCTCGAGCCAGAGCTCGCGGGCGGGGATCCCGAGGGTTGGGTGGGTGGCTCGGCTGCTTTAGAGCGCGGCAGCTGAGGCGGCATTGTCGGTATTGACGACGAGCTCCAGGCCGCTTGGCATCAGGGGCCGTAGCGCCTTCACCGCCATCATGAGATTGACGGCCTCGAGCTCGTGGATATTGGGTATGCCCGCATGTGGCGTTTGTCGTAGGCCTCAGAGAAGCACCTCTCGGGGGAGAAGGTGCCCCCCCGGGTGAGGCATGAGTCACATTCAATGACCCAGGTTGGCCGCACCGGGGCCGGCAGGAGGTAGAGTCCATTGCCCCCGACCGCGTAGTTGAGGAACCAGCAGACGTCCTTCCGGGGCTCAGGGTCCACCTCGGCCACGCCCGGAGGGGGGGGGAAGTCGCGCAGGCTCCGCAGCAGCCGGCACATGAATCTTCGCGCCGCGGGGATGCAACCACTGATGTGCGCAAGCCTACCGATGAGCCGTGGAGAGCCTTCCTAGTGAGGGAGGGCCTCGACAACCATGTTCGGCACTCCTGGATGACCTGGGTGAGCTTTGCCTCTGGGATGCTGATGACCATGCGCTGGGAGCATATGTCGAATCCCAGTCAGGAGAGCTTCACCGTGGGGGGGGAACACTTGTCGGGTGCCAGGTCGATGCCCAGCCCAGCGCGCAGAGCCCGGAAGGCATCGAAGGCCCGGAATGTGTCGAGGTATGAGGCCTCACAGCCGACGAAATCATCGACGTACACGATGGAGAAGAAACCCTGCCGGACGAGGATCCAAAAGACGGCCGACGTCATTCGAAGCAGGTGGCCCCAGAGGTCCTGCAGCCGAAGGGCAGGGCGATGTCGACGTAGCTCTTGCCGTCGACCGTTATGCAGAATAGGGCGGCAGAGAGGGGGTGTGCGCAGAGTTGCCTATATGCTGGATCCTCCGGCCCAGGTCCGCGACTGTGGGAAGGGTGTACGCCGCGGGGAGGTCGAGGTACTCGCCCCAAGGGATGCCCGCATTCACACTTCTGCCGACCAGGTACGACAAGTGGACGATGATGTGCCACTTGCTGGGCGCAGTCTTAGGTCTGGTCATAATGGGGCTGCACTGCACACAGGGTGAGAAGGGGGGGACCTCGAAGGGGCCTAGGAGGGCACCCAGCTCAAGCTCGCAGGCTACATAGTCGGTGATGAAGTGGGCGTAGCCGGGGTCCTCACGGTGGTTGTGGTAGGTGGGCGTGGGGGGCGTGCATGCACTGTAATTGGCTGGAAAGCCGAACTCCAGCTGGTCGGTCAGGGTGGTGTCCGGGTGGTCGGCCAGTGCCTGCCTCCAGGCGCCAATGTCGAGGCCCAACTTGATGGGGACACAGGCAGGCAAAAAGTTTGGGAGAGCCGCGGCCCTGGCGGCGTCGTACGCCGCCACGTAGTGTGGGCATCGGTTCCAAGCTGTACCCGAGATGACTGGCCAAATGGCGTCGAGTGTCTCTCTGTATTGGCCGGGGGAGGGTCCGCAGCGCGGCTTAAGCAGGAGCAATTACTGAAGCTCGCTGTCAATGACTGCATTGACAGGTTCTGAGAGTCAAGTCGGGTCCGGGGGGCGGCCTTCGGGGGCTGACACCGGCCGACGGGGTGTGGACACTGCCCCGCGCCGGAGACGGCGGACGAAGATCTCGTAGTGTGGGGACGGGCTGGTCATGTTTGTTGTTGTTATTGTTAGTGGGGGCACAATGACGTCCCAGGGGGAATCCCGCCGCTGGTGGCCAGCCCGCCACCAGCACACCCGTCTCCACCCGCAGCGCGGCGTGCCGCTGCCTGGGCACCAGTGGGGCAGTCCCTGTGGTTATTATGCAGATGATGGGGGTCTCTTCGGCTGGGACCAGGCGTGCTGGGGCGGCCTGGCAGCCCGCGTCGGGCACCATCATCCGAATCCAGGTCACGGGGGGGGGGGGGGGGGGGGGGGGGGGGGGGGGGGATTCCCAGTGGCTTTGGGTCAAGGGTGAGCTCGTGGGTGTAAGTTTGTTTACTGGGGTTGCCTTGGGAGCCTTGGGAGCCGTGGTTGCCGTACACCGTGTGAGTGTCCGTGAAAGGTCCATGTCCATGTGCCATAGGGGGGCGGGGAAGGGGGCGTCGCCTGTTTTCTAAAAATCCGCCGATGTCTTTTTTGCTGTGCCTTTCTCAAGCGAGTGCTTGGAGTAGCACGCGGCTTCGGCGTGGGTCGTGAGGATGCGCCGTATGTTGGCACAGTAGCCGCAGACGTGTATGACTTTCTGTGCCCCCGTGCCGTGCGACTCCCCCTTGAGGGCCTTGTCGCAGGAGTCTGGGTCCCGGTTCCAAGCCGTGCAAGGGGGGCCTATGGCCGCCTTGTCCTATGTATTACGTGCCTCCGGGCCGGCCTTGGTTGTCTTGGTGACCTCGGCCGTATTGCCGTTCGCCGCGGCCGCGGTGTGCCCGGCCATGGCGATAATATCTATGCGCACCGCTGTGATGGCCGCGGGATCCCGCCATCCCCGGGAGAGGCGGCCGTCGGCAATCCTAGTGAAGATTTCCTCAGAGTAACGGCGCACAATACTCCACGGCAGTGCGCAGTTATCCTGCGCCATGGCCTCCTGGTGGGCTGAGAGGGCCGCCAGCACATGGGACAGGAAGCCCCGCTGGGTCTCCAGTCGCTTATGGCCTAGGGTGTATTCCTTCTGGGTGGCCTCGCCCTTTTTTACTGACTTGCCCTCGTCTCCCCGATCCACTAAATCATAAGGAAAGAGATATTTTGATGATATACTTTTTTCCTGGTGAAGGATTTTGCATCCGCAACGGCCGCGATGATCCGGACAGCCTCCTCGGCCGTGGAGCACGGGCTACGGTAGCGAGAGCCGTCGCGATCTCAGTGTTGTTGGCGGCGCCCCGGGGCATGGTAGCGGGGTGGCGAGCCTGGGGTAAGTGCCCGGGGTTCGGCGTTCCTGCTGGGGCCTCGGGGCTGCGGTGGCTGGGGAAGGCTGGCATGACGTCACGGCTTCTTGTTAGCACAAGATTTGGGGTCATCCAAGGCCTGGCAGGGGCGAGAGGCAGGGGGATGTTCGGGAGTTGAACCCAGGGGGCGCCACCATAACCCTTTGCCATGCGCAAATTACCCATGTTGTCAAACAACATGCACAATTTACAACACAGACAAAGGGTTATGATATGGAACTTTATTTCAGGAAACACATCAAGGTATAAGGTTAGCAGGTTGACAGTTCGGAATCAGTTACTCATGCGCTTAACCAGATCAGTTGAATGTGCCTGAGTGGCCATGATGAAGGCCGCCCGGGGGACGTAATCATGTATCGCCCCAGAGTGCCAGTTTCCGAGCTGGCGTACGTCATCAATGGGGGCCCCTGCACTCGCGGTTGATTGATTGGTAGGTGGTTGCTTTACGCCGTGTCGGCAGCATAGGTCATATTCATGGCGAGAAATGTTTGTTTTTTGTTCAAACCATCGCTTTTACATGCAAAAGCAGACAATCAATTATGTGCCAATAGACACTCATAAAATTAGAAAGCTCACAATCATATATTTGTGGTCAAGGGAAACAAATTCCCATAGAAAAAGAAAAGTTTTATTAATAATTGATAGAATTTATTTAGTAAACTATATGCGGTGGTACAGTCCAGCTGCCCTCAAAAAAGCTAAAATGTTTTCTTGTTTTACTTTAATAAAAAGGTCATGCATGTGAAAGTACAACGTCTGAACACTTTGACTTCTGGATACTCCTCCAGGGCTCAAACCATAGCCGGCCAAACTTTTCCATGATGTCATCTCATTTGCATATATTACAGACGTGTCTAGACATCTAGACATCTAGACGACTAGACATCTATTACGCATATATCACATCCCCCCCTCAAAGTATTTCTGAGACATGAAATGTTTCAAAATCCCCATAAAACATATCAGGTTTACTCGTTCATCATACAGTAATACAATAAAATATACAAGCACTTAACTTAAGCGAGTAGGCGTAAGTAAGTAATTAACTTAACCCACAGGTTTAGCGAGTGTCTGAGAGCACTATGGCACTGAAGTCCTTTGAAGTGTCCAGCTGCTTAGCCTCCACAAAACAATTACCATCACTAATAACTAGTCCATAGCAATATTATGATGGAATTATATATCAATATCAGTGGCCTGGCATCCGATGCTTGCATCTCGGTGCTCCATGTTCACTGCTCACTGCCTCACCTGTTGCTTAGCTGGCCTGATGTTATGCGTGTCTTCATCCTGGCCGTTTTCATTACAGCCGTTCGTCTCTGTCGACGATCTGTGCATCTGTGCTTCTTGGCATCCATGCAGTCGTGTCTGTGCCTCTAGGCATCCGTGCATCCGTGTGCAATCTTTCCAGGCATCTGTGCATTTGTGGGCCATCACTTCGGGCCCTGTCCTCCAATCTGTCCATTCAGATATGGCATTCTGCTTGCTTGTCTGTAAGTGGTCTGATCCTGTCTCAATCAGCGAGCACGATGGACATATTGGCGAAAACTTGTTGTGCTTCTTCGCCAGCGATGTGAAGAAAGATGCAGCATTGCACTCGTTCTGTCTTCAATATGACACCTGCAGCAGTGGTGTATATGTCATATGCTCTGATCCATGTTTTCCAGTTCGATCTTGCATTGTTGCTGAGGACAAGCTGACCTGGCGGCCTAAGGCCCGGCAGTGTGTTAGCGGACGGCATTGTTCCTCATCTGACACCATGTGAAAGTACAACCTCTGAACACTTTGACTTCTGGATACTGAATGACTTTATTCCCCTCCAGGTCTCAAACCATAGCCGGCCAAACTTTTCCATGACGTCATCTGATTTGCATATATTACACACGTGTCTAGACGTCTATTACGCATATATCACAATGCATACTGTCTGCAGTGTAGAATTGTTGGCGCAGGGCCAAAAAATCAATGCAACTTAGTCAAATGTGTTTGAGTGTCAGCGGGGACTGACACCCAATACATTCAGGGGGAGGTTCCCCCTTGAGCAGAAAAGCATGTGTAAGGCACGAGTGGCCAACACGGCAGCGGCTAAGGACCACATGGTCCCGCCGACCTCCCGCATAAGTCTGTGGTGGTTTTCCCACAGATGGTTCAATTTGTTTAAGTTTATTAATGTTTTCATCCCACTCATGTTGCCATTTGGATTGTATGTGGGTGGCTATTAATGGTTTCAGATCAGAGTGAGGGATCAGACATGGTTCAAGATCACAGTTCAGGGCCTTCTTCGCAGCCCGATCAGCTTGTTCGTTTCATTGTATGCCGGCATGGCCAGGCACCCAGCACAGGTGGATGTCATACCCATCCGTTGCCAGTTAGTTCATTTTATAAATGACCGTGGCTAGAATAGGGTGATTCGTTTTCAGTCCAGCAATAGCCAGGAGGCGACAGAATGAATCAATGTATATAACATAGTTAGTGTGGTTGGATACCTCGATACACTCCAATGCGAGAAGGAGTGCTTGGGCCCCCACAATGAAAATCGAGCTCTGATCGGGCAAGCATACGCCAAATTTTTCCCATCGGCAGACTGCAGCAGCTACCCGGCTTTGGTCTTTCGAACCATCAGTGTATATGGAGAGGGTCTGCAAACTGGCCTTGAATTTCTGCATGCAGTCCTTGGTACTCGAGTAGGATAACCGATGGCTGCCTCAACGACCACGGGGGATGTTCTGGGACTTTGGCATCCTCCAACATGTCCAAATCCACACCCAAGGCCTCCAAATGAGGTTTCATTCGAGCCTCAGTGGCCAGATGTAATTCGGCCTGGCTTCATACCTGGATTTGTCATGTTGCTCGAATAGACAATTGTGTGCAGGATTCAATGCATTAGTTTTTATCTTGACTACATATTGCAGGGCCAGTTTGATTCTCCTGATGTTAAGTGATGGTTCATTGGCTTTGACGTAGAGGCTCTGAACCGGTGAGGTGCGGAAGTCCCAAGGGCCAGGCGCAGTCGCCTGTGGTGGATCGTGTCTAGCAGCCCAATATATGATTTCCTTGCAGAACCGTATACTATGCTGCCATAATCCACTTGTGACCAAACCAAGGTTCTGTACACGGAGAGCAGAACTTCTCTGTCCGCTCCCCACTCTGAGCTTGACAGCACCCTCAGAATATCCAGCGCTTTCATGCATCTTGTTTTCAGGTACTTTATATGTGGCACGAAAGACAGTTTTGCGTCGAGAATGAGGCCCAGAAGTTTGGTTTTCTCAATGACTTTAATGGGATCCCCATCAACAGTCACCTCCAGTTCGGCAGGCATTCTACGCAGCAGGCAGAAGTGCATGCAGACTGTTTTGGTCTTGGAAAATTGTAATCCGTTCACACCTGACCATCGATGGATCCCATTTATGCTAAGTCGTAGCTGTCTCTCTATGACATTCATGTTAGCACCTCTGTAATATCAAACAATGTCATCCATGAAAAGACTACAGGAGACCCCCCGCTTTACAGCAGCAGCAATACCATTGACCTTGACCCTGAAAAGGGTCACGACCAGTATGCTGCCTTGAGGTACTCCTGGTTCCTCTGAGTGTAGGCTGGAATAGGTAGTCTTGACACGGACGCGGAAATGCCTGAAGGTTAGAAAGTTCCTGATGAAAATTGGCAGGTGGCCACGAAGGCCAATCGCATGAAGATCCTATTTGATGCCATGCTGCCATGTTGTGTCATAGGCTTTTTCGAGGTCGAAAAAGACAGCCACAAGGTGCTCCTTCTTAAGGAAAGCATCTCTTATGAAGGTGTCCATGCGCACCAAATGGTCGAGGGTGCTGCAGCCCCGTCTGAAACTACAGTGAAGGTTGGAACAGGTCGTGTCCTGACTCCAGTAGCCAGACAAGGCGGTTGTTTACCACGTGCTCCATGGTTTTACAGATGCAGCTTGTGAGTGCTATGGGACGTAGTTGTTGGCTTCACTCTGGTCTTTACCAGGTTTGGGAATCGGTATTACTGTAGCCTCCCGCCAAGAGGCGGGGACGACACCCGACTCCCAGATGTTGTTGAAGAGTTGAAGCAACAGTCTCAGCGCAGGTTCAGGACATGTTTTACAATTGATAATGAATTCCATCAGGTCCAACTGCTGTGTCATGCGAGCTTTCCAAAGAACACCTCAACTCACCAATACTGAATGGGGAGTTGTAGTGCGGGAGGCCTCCGATGGCTAGAAGGCCTGGGTGCCTCTTCTCCTTCTGTCGGCCCGAGATCAGCCGTGCCATGTCTTCACGGAGCTCCTCCACCGGCCGCTCAAGTTCTGCCAGGTGCTTCCGATGTTCCAAAGCTCTTCCTTAGCCAGGCTCTCCACATCTGTCACGTCTCCTATTTTGCACTCATCTTTCACACACAACGGTTTACCACCATCAGCCATAGTGTTAGCTGACTTCCTTGTATCAGACCTAGTTGTGTGCCTTTTCGAAAGTCTCGTCTCACAGTTGTCGTTCACCAGTTCTGTATTTACCAAATTGCAGAATATGCAGTAAGAACTTGGCACAGCCGGTGCCACACAGCCGGCACAGAACACACCAATAAAAGTTGAAGCGAGTATGTCCTTTGATGGTGGTTAACAGTGATGAGGGGTACCAGCCGCACCCCCACCAGTGGAGACACCAACCTCCACCTGGAACGCCATTGCAATCACAGAGCCAGGAGTACATGCAGCAGTACACAATGCAACAGCTGCACCCTGCGCCACTGCACCCTGCACCACTGCAGTATGCGCCACTGCAGCAGCCGCCGGCACCGCAGGCAGTGAGGATGCATCCTCAGTTTGCCCCACAGACAATGTGTCTGCCTCCACGGGTGATACCAAGACAGCAGCCTGCATCCCAAGAG
This sequence comes from Branchipolynoe longqiensis, assembly GCA_030323885.1. Lineage (NCBI taxonomy): Eukaryota > Metazoa > Annelida > Polychaeta > Phyllodocida > Polynoidae > Branchipolynoe > Branchipolynoe longqiensis. Next base: position 15,500,922 of record CM059199.1, on the reverse strand, counting down.
ACTGGGAGCTCCATCTCGGTGGCATGGGTCTTCGCACAAGCCGTTCTCAACCAGAGCACCAGTATGCCAGCTGGAACGACTCGGACAGTCACAGACAGTTTACTGAATTTGTCCGGGCTGTTGGGGATATCAAACGTCTCCAGCCTGAACATTGAGGCACAGGAGCTCTTTGCGCCCGGTAACCTCGACACCCCCCCCCAAAAGGCACCTGGACACCCTCCCAAAGGCCCGGGAGAAGTGAACTGACACTAGTGACAGTATTTTATTTGTGAGCCTGTACATAGATATGTGACAGAAACATGTGACGACAAGGAGTAGCATGACATCACAGAGGGGTGCCGCACAGGCAGAGTCATGGAGGAGGGCCAGACAGTGGCTGGCCCCGACCCCGGCTGCACGGCCCAATCATCTTCAACCTCCGACTCCATCACCCGTGCCAGGACACTGTGGATACCAGTCCGAACCCGGTCAAACCCAGCCACACAGTCCCGCACATAGTTGGAGAAGGCGTTCCGCTGGGTCATGCGCGGTGCTGCAAGGCCCTCCAGCATATTTCCCAATACATCAACTGGGTACTTGAGAGCAGCCAACAGATTGTCCTTCACGCTTGTTCACTACTTCCCCTTGGCTCGCACCTCGGCTTGGGGTGTTGTTATGGGCTGCTCCTCCAACCCGATCTGTAGTTCAGCACAGGCTGTCTCTGCACTGTCAGATCGCCTGGTGCTGCGTCTATGTAATAGAGCAACATAGGTAAAATGAACACAAGATGATTTTACATATTGAGGGCAACCATAAATAATTCCACATCATTGCAAATTATATATATACATTGATTTATCCACAATGAGGTCACTAATAAATAATATCCACATGGTTGCAAATTCAAATATATAGTACTTACACTTCTGCAGGGCTCAGGCCGGAGTCGCACCACTGAGCTGAGGAAGCCAAACTTGTCCTGTATCCACTGCTCCCTCTCGGTTCGTTTGGGAGCCCCGTCACCGCTCTTTTTTTTATGCAGCCTCGTGTTGCTGTCTCGCATGTCTTTGAACCAGCCCTGGAGATGTGTGGTAGTTCTCCCCATCCTCTTTGCCTGGTCCTCCCACAGCTGGCTCTTTTTGTCTGTCCGCCAGTGGAGACATGGACTGAGTCTCCATCGTCTCCTCAGTCTCCTCAGTCTCCTCAGTTGGGTGATGGAGAGGAGATCATAGCAGATGATGGAGATGGTGGAGGTAGTGGTGGTCAAGATGGAGTATGCCGTCATCCTCTTCCTGTCCTTGCCCTTGCGTCTTCCCCTAGCCAAGAAGCTAGCAGGAGTGGAGCTGGAAATGTTCTTCAGAGGCATGCTGGAGGAGTTGTGAGGAGAGAGCCAGACTGCGCTCTTATATAACCGAGGCACGGGTGGGTTGAGTGCTCCCACGCACGTTGGCCTATGTTATGCGCACATCGAGCATGTTGACCGCTCGCTGGCCTTACACTGAGCACACTGGACTGTCGTTAGACTGATGCTGCTCACTCGCAGATCTGACATCGACTCACGTTATGAATTACGTCAGAGTCACACGTAGCTAAGTTAGGGTGGGCGTAATTAGACGAGTCCTACGCTAAGCTGGTGCTAAGATTTTGCTAGGCTGATGCCATGTGCACTGGAGGCTCGTTAGCCTTACATTGGGCCTTTTTTTTGTTGACGTTCTAACTCATTGACACACATAACAACTACGTTAGACTGACCTTTCGTCTACATCCACTCCATTGCACTGACATCCAACTTGGCCCTGCAATGCCGAGAATGTTGATATATCTCGACGTAAATGAGTTATTTCTATGTTCCCCACTCGCTGGCCTGTTACATCGTAGTGTGACAGGGGTATTACACCAATCGAACTCTGTATCTCCCTCGAAGTAAGTAAGCTAACACAATGATAGCCTCCTATGGTTAAACAGGTGTTGGAACTACCATATATATGTATATATATGCATATATATGTAAACATATATATGTGTATGCATACATATACATGATATGTATATATATGTATATATATATGTATATGTGTGTAAGCAAGAGGAGGCGACGAGCTGTCGAACCCAGGAACCACAGTAGTGTTACCAAAATAGAAGTAGTGTAGCCAGAGTCCTCCTTGTCTTACAGCTGCATACAGGTCTGTATACAAGTTGTAAGCAAGAGGAGGCAACGAGTATAAATATAGTGAGTTTGGGCGATATCAATTTGTTAACAATTGCACAACTACAACAATGTCGTGATAACCAATTAGCATTGTGGAATGCGATATCAATGATGAACAATTAGCATTGGGCAAACAATCAATAATAGCATGATAATCAATTAACATAGTAGTATGCGATATCAACGATGAACAGTTAGCATCGAATTAATGTCTCTCAACAATAATATAATAAATCAGTTAGCATCGAATTAATGTCTCTCAACAATAATATAATAAATCAGTCAATAGAAACGTGAGAGTGATATCTGGCTGGGCCAACTGCCAAGGGTGAAACCCGAACCCAGCCAAGAAGAGAGAAAAAGGAAAAAAACAAAAAAACAAAAAAGAAAACACATATATATACATATATATATATCTATATGTTAATCATATTAGGCAATCATCAATTGCAGTAGCTGCACGCATATTATTAAGGATCAGTTCGGAAATTGGCAAGGTAATGTACTTATACACACAGTCAGACTGCCAATCACCACGCGTCTTGATCTCCTCTATACTTGCACCTTGCATGTGCAAGAACGTACAACCGCCCCTCCTAAGAGAATGACATGAATAATCCTTGGGGTTTAAATCTGCAGCAGAACATAAGTATTTAATAGTTGACTGTAGTACCCGATAGGTTAATGGCATATGCCCACCATCTGGAGATGGCACTTGAAAAGCTGGTGCGTCATGAGACATAGGAGTCTGGTCAAAATGTAGTTTAGTCCAGTGGACACACAAAGCGCCTTATTTTGCACTCTACCACAGGAATCAATAACTTCCACTCACCAAACTGAATTGTCTTAGATTTTCTGACCGATATTAGCATACCCCAGGAGGAGAACTGGAAGTCAGCGCATTGCAAGACTGAATCGGACTGTGTCAACTGACACTTACGCAACAAGGCTCTAAAGCCCGTCAATACTGCTGCCCTAGTAGCAATGTGTCCTGTTGAATCTGATAGGAATGAGAACATTGTTAATAAATTACGCAGTAATAATGGTTTAGCAGTTTTCACGGCGCACCCTAGTGTACGCTTAACACCCCCAACGGTAGTCTTCACTGTATGGTTACTGTAATCAATTGCAGGAACACCTTCAGATCTAAAAAAAAATTGAAAGCTGACAAATAGTTCGTTATGGAACTGTACTTCAGAGAATGAGACAACCAAGCTATATATATAGCCGCCTGCGTTGCCGAACAAGGAATAGGAGTCAGCAGACCTTGAAATAGAGTCAGCAGACCTTGAAATTTGTCTATAAATTTAAAATATTTACGTAACTGCATTGAGCACGTGGCGAGACTGCTTGGAGCATAATAATGTGCGGTGATAGCCTTAGCTTCAATTTGAAAGGCCGCAAGACCTATAATGTAAAGTGTCAAGTAACGCACTACCATTTGAATAAATGTGAACAACATAACAGATCACCTTTATCAACAATATTAATCCTTTCACGCTGGCTAGGGCTCCCCCGCCTGCTGAGACTGTCACATATAACATTATAATTCGTTCTTATATGAACAGCTGAGATATTAAAATTATATCCAACTGATAGCCAAAATATTTGCTTTATCCAAGTCATTATCATCACAATTTTTGATTTACCATTTGCTAATGCTGATCGAACCGTATTATTGTCGGTTATGAAAATAACGTTCTTATCCTTCCAGAGGTGTGACCAACGGTTAACTGCTGCCATATCCGCCCACATTTCCTTCACATTTATATGCTCATTCGAGCAGGACTCACTTGCGAAAGCCAAGTGATGAGACAAACGTTTGATATGAAATTCATTATTATAGAAACCAACACACCAGGCAGCATTATGCAGGGCGCCAAACCCCCGTAAGGAAGCATCTGTATAAAGAGACACCGTGTCAGCATGCCTACCCAAGATCTTTTCCTCTCCATTGAACTAGTCAACACAATCTACCCACCAGCGTATTTCCTCATGAAACGCGCTATTAATTCGAAATTTATGGAATGGCAATTTTAGACATTTTACTGCGCGATGTATGCGAGTCGAAAATGACCGAGCACCACATACTACTACTGCACAGTGTGACAACCTCCCTCCCAACCGCTCCAACTCCTTTCGACTCGCCTTACGTCTGTTAATAAATAATAATAAATGAGATTTTAGCTTCAATAATTTATCAAAAGGAAGCTTAAGCTTCAAAGTCACCGTGTCAATTTCAATACCTAGGAATCTAACATTAGTCGAAGGCATCAGCAATTTAGCATAACTTATCTAGAAACCAAGTCTACGCAGTATGTCCATTAATTTCATTTGCTTTTCAAAGCAGTCCTGATATGAATAACCAAGTACCGCAAAGTAGTCCAAATCATTAACGAATCAGGAAGTCCCACTTCGAACCGCACAGCGGTGAGCAAAGTCCGAAATTTTACTAAAAATGTATGGGCTGGAAGAAAGCCCCCATCGATACTTGGTTATCGAGGAAGTAGCGGCGACTTCCATTAATATTCCAAATTAAACCTTACCTCTGCTTATCAGAAGGGTGGATACTTATAGCGCGGTAAGCATCTTGTATGTCTATTACAGCAATATAGTCATTTTTAATCATCATGTCAGTCAAAGTATTGACACTTTTATAGCTAAATTTACAACAAGTTTTTGACACAAAATTGTTTACAGACTTTGAATTTGCTGCAGTCGGCTATAACTCTGTAGCCGTCACCCGTTGATTTAGGAACACAAAAAAGGTTATGAGAGCAGGCTGGCAGCTTTTCAGTATAACTAATATATTCTTTCTCAATTTCACGCTTTAATTTCTTCTCTATAATCAGATAATTTTCCCCATCTCTGAGTAATTGCAATTTGTGTAACGACTACTGTATGTATTATCAAAATCCCAGTCCACAACTTTGAACCCAAATATCGCGCCTTGCATCACAAACTCCCAATCCGGATCTGTGTCACCCTGGTAGAAAGCCTCTATAAATACCCGACAATGTCTGAACTGCGGGTTAACATTGGCAATTTTGTGTACACAGCTACAAGTACCCCTGAAACAGGCTAGCGTTACCAACAAAGTGCAATTATTCCCAAATTCTGAATGTTTGTCGTAGGCTGTAATGACATATCCTGCACTAGTAGTAGTAACATTTAACCAATTTGAGTAAATAGGAATCCAAGGAGGCAAGGTTGTTACGTAATTATTTGCGCTATGAGCTATCACATATTCAAAGCACTGGCTATTCACCGTGGGAACCCGTAGCAGAGGTGGGGAAGCACACCCTTCACCATTATTACCCAACGTATAATTACTACCGTATTTCACCTCACTTTTATCTCTATTTACTTTTGGAGCAATAATTTATTTATTTACTTTAATATAGTTTTTACGAGAATTTAACTTTAAACATTTCTTCCGCTCTCAGTCTTTGCGGCAATTTCCACGTTTGAGACTGTGGCTGCAGCATTTAGAACAGCAATGGCCGAAGTCACATGTTTTTTCATCCCGAGTGCAACCTTGCTCACCATTATGGGCAAAGCACGTTTTTTTGCTGTCACACGTGAACAGATGATTTGACGTGCTAGAAGCAGTCGTCCCCTTTTTAGTGTCTTTTATATTCTCGAATGCATAGTGCCTAAATGCAAGCTCACTGTTACCACCCGAAAATACAGCAAGCCCGCCCTTTTGTGCCAGCTTACGAACTCCTGTGTCATATGCAACATGAGCGGTATTTGTAAATTGATTAAACTTAGCTTTAGAGCTCAGATAGCCAATGTGCTTAACTACAGCATGGCACGCGTCAATGTCAGGCCTACGGATCGGTGCCCGTTTTGTGGTTATTTTCTACAGCGAGGTAGCGCTATGCCCGCTAACCTGACTTCTCCCAAACGCCAATATAAACGGTGGGACGTCTTGGCTCGTCTCATTTGTGAGGAGCATTTATATACTGTGCCTACGTGGTCGTGCGACGATCACAAAGCTACTGGATGTCCCTATGCTAAGGCGAACGGGCAGCCCTTCGAAACTCCGAGGAGGGGCATCATGTTTTTTTTTTTAAAAATTTTTTTTTATTGAGGCTGTATTTATACTGTCCATAGCATATAAGCCTGGGTATTCAGGCTTGTTTTCAATGCTGGCCAGCTGTAGTGTTGGTGTTGTCTTATCACACAGTAGCTGCTGATAAGGTATTTGATTGCCTGTATTTCAGTAGCAGATAGATAGTTGGTTGGTCTGGTTAGTACTATAGTAGTCTATGTTAATTTTTTTGGATTTTCTTGGCATATATGTGCTTTATTTTTTCTACTCTTATTTCTAGACTAGCCTACTCCTATTTACATATCATAGGCTTGTACGTAGCTGTGAGGTGTGTTATCTGGGTGCTTTTGGTATGGTTACCTTCCATTGGGCGTCTCGCTGGTGGGCCGTGACATATCACCTGCCCCTTTGCGGTGCAGCTTAGTTGGGGGTTCCTAGCCTTATTTTGCACAGATATTTTTTGTATGTTTTTAGGTCAGGAATTTGTCGTTCCTTTACTGTTTGGGCATTCCACACCTTGGCAGCCATTTCTAGCGTGCTTCTCTCGTGAGCTTTTATTTGGCTTCTGGTCTGCTTTAGTAGTGGCGCATTATTTGCTCTAGTTGCCCTTTGTGGTTTTGTTAGGAGTTTATTGTCTTGACTATAGCTGTATGCTAATGTTTTCAGATGAATTATTCTCCTATTTTCTAGCAATTTTACTTTGGTTCTTTTGTGTATGTCATAGGTGGGGTGCAGCTTGTCTACTCTGAGGCAGATTTTCAGGGCTCTGTTCTGTAGTGTTTGCAGTTTTTTTAGAAGTTCTTTCTTTGCACCCATGTAGTTTACATCTCCATAGTCAAAATAGGGTAGCACCATGCCCTTGAAGATTTGTATTGACATTTCTTGTGTCATGTAGTCTCTTAGCTTTGCAAATAGCCACAGTTTGTGGTTTACCTTTTGGACAATTTTGTTTATACATAGGTTGTAGTTTAGTTGGCTGTCCAACTCAAGGCCTAGGTATTTGTAATGGTCTACATTTTCTAGTGTTTGGCTTCCTAGCTTACAGTGTAGTTTTCTTTCTGGCATTTGTTTGTGCGAGAAGAGAACTGTTTTTGACTTGCTTGTGTTGATGGTTATTTTGTTGGACTCACACCACTCATCCAGTTTTAGTAGGAGCTTGTTTAGTTTAGTTATTACCTCCTCTTCTGTGGTGCCGTTTGCATATATGACTGTGTCATCTGCATATAGTTGGAGGCATTCGGTTTGTAACCATTTTTCAAGATCGTTTATGTAGATTATAAAGAGCAGTGGCCCTAGCACTGACCCTTGGGGTACACCACATGTGACAGGTTGGTTGTCTGATAGTGTATTGTTTATTTTTGTTCTCTGTTGCCTGTCTTTCAGGTAGCATTTTATCCAGTCCATAGTGTTGGATTTTATGCCCATGGATTCTAGTTTTTCCAATAGTATGTTATGGTCTACTGTATCGAATGCTTTGCTGAAGTCAATGAAGGCTGCTCCAACTAATTGTTTTTGGTTCATTGACGCCAATATGTCATTTGTTAGGTTAGCTATTGTTTTAGATGTGGAGTGCAGTTTCCTGAAACCTCCTTGTCTTTCGTTTAGTATATTGTTTTTTTTCCAGGTGTTCATTTATGTGTCTATGTAACACTTTTTCAATGAGCTTGCCTGGGGTTTGAAGAATCGATATTGGCCTGTAGTTTCCCATGTTTTGTTTGTCTCCACTTTTGTGGATAGGGGTAATGGTTGCCATTTTCCAGGCTGAGATAAAATGCCCCTGTTCAAAGGAGATGTTGAATAGGTCGACTATAGTGGCTGGGATGGCTTGGAGTGCCTCTTTCAGCATTTTGGTTGGTATTTCGTCTATTCCACTTGGTTTATTTGTGTCTATGTCATTTATTAGTTTTTTTACTTCTATTATATCTGTTTTGCAGGTGGGGATTTCATTCTGCACAGTTCCTGATCTATTTTCCCACCTTTTTTTAAATTTTCCTGACAGCGTTTGTCCTATTGTGGCAAAGTGCGTGTTCAGTTTGTTTGCTGCATCTTTGTCTGAGAGCATTGTCCCTTCGTTATCTTGGAAGGTTGTGTGCTCTTCTTTGTTATTTTTGGGGAATAATAGGTCTACATTCTTCCAGAATCTGTTTGTATTGCTTCCCCAGTCTCTGTCCTGCTTTATTATGTATTTCTTTTTTGCTGTTCTCACAGCTTTGAGAGAGTGGTTTCTGGCAATATGGTAGGCCAGTTTGTCTTCTATAGTTTCTGTGAGCTTTGCTTTATTACCCAGTTTACTTTTGGCTATGATGAGCGTTAGCAGGTCATTGTCTACCCAGGGGTCCTGGTTTTTTTGTATTTTTATTTCGTTTGGATCCTTTGGCAGGACTGGCCATCAACGCGATCAATCTGTGATTGCGTTACTGGCTCGTGTGGCGAAGGACCCATCAGTTGGAGACCGGTGTCATCTTACGTACCCGCCGGAACTTTTACGTATGAGAGGACGTCAGGGTCCCGAGGAAACCTTACGTCTACCCCATCACGAGCACACACTGGTGGTGTGTATCTAAGGTGGGGAATCTATCAAGGAGAAGATATTCTTCTCTAGGACGCGACGCAGGTTGCAACTGAAAATGGACGGGAAAGCTGGAATTCCCGTCAACCAGCCGCCTGCATCCCTCCGATCGCCCGCGTTCTCGCCGGGGTCGCCCCAATGTACGTGTGCCCCGCCGTTTCGAGGCGGAGAGGATCGCGGAGGGTGTGTCGTATGCCGCAGCATTGACGGACTTCGACGACCCACCTCTACATAAAACGGCTGAGCAAATCGCCGAGGGCGCCTGCTACCAACAGGAGGGCGATCGTGTACGTGCGCGCATCGCCAAGGCCGCGCCCGCACCGCCAGCCGCAGCCTCAGCCGCAGCTGAATCTTCAGTGAGCCAACCGGTTCAGCCAAGGCGCGCACCCGCGCGCCCTGTCGACCCCACGTTATCCACTGTGGGAACCATCACCCGTGCGGTCCGTCGCGACTTGAAACGACGACCAAGTGCCCGCTGACGCCATGGGGAGCCCCTTCCCCCCGGAGCTGACCGACGCTGCTAAGAAGCGGCTTCTGGAAAAGTATGCAGGCCTGCATCCCGCGGTGCAGGAGGCATTACAGATAGACTCTAGCCAAGAGTCTACCGATGCCATGGACCTTCTTCATGCCATCGTCGGTGACCTCGCTACGTTCTGGCTTAACCGCCTGGACTCGGCCAAGGTCAATTTGGCTTGCCTCCTCCATTCCCGCCTAGAGAACGAGTATGAGGCGAAATTGAAAATTGCCGAGGCAAAAACGGTATCGGCCTTGAGCGAGTACCGTTATATGCAAAGTTGCCACCAGAAGGAGATCCAAAAATATGAGGAGCTCACCATGCACTTCCACTTCGCGTTCGGCAAACCGGCGCTGGATTGGAATGGACAATTGGGGGAGCTGAACCTCTCCCGGTTCTCTGATGCTCATCTGCACGCGAGCATATCGAGTGACTTTGTGTGCCCGCAGGCATCCACGTCGGGACATGTACCTGCTCCATCAGGAGACGCGGCGGACCTACCGGCCCCGCCACCTATACCCCAGTGGGTACCGGGGAGCCGTAAAACCGCTCCTCTTGGGCCTTACGTCGCGCCGTCGAGCTCTCGCAAGGGCAAGACGACATCCCCCAAGGGATACTCGCTGGTGGCTGCTGCCGCCATCCCGCCTCCGACTACACCAGTAGACGATTCGCTGGTATGCCTAACGACGGCCATCAACCTCCGCGTTGAAATGGAAGTCTCCGGGGAGCCGCTAGCAGTGGTGCCCGTAACTCAGCGGGCCCCGTCCCCTGACGTGACGACGGTCGCTATGCCACCGTCCCCACCAAGGTCAGTACCCCCACCTATTGCAGCGATGGGTATTCCTTTTAAAGACGACATCCCACCTGTGGTGGGTGTCGCAGCAGTGGAGGTTTGCCTAGACGACACCATCCCATATTGTCATACGGTGAGGAGGTCACCCAAGGCGGCCAATTCGTCACTAGATTCAGACGATTGGGAAGATACACATTCCCAATATTCTGATATCTCTCCAGCCACCTCCCTTCACAGCGAAGTGGGGGGTAGTTTAGGGGTGTTGGTAGACATCGCTGCCTCCTACCCCATATCGTCCTCAGAGGGAAACCCTAGTCCCCCTGTGGACGTAGTAACCCTGGAGGAGGGCAACCTTTGCCCCCCGGTTGAGGACCCCACTCCTCAGCCTCACTCCGAGGATTAAATATACAATAAATAGCACCAAAAGTAATATTTATTATAAAACAAGTTTCGACTTGTTTAAATTGACCCCGGCACTACCACGGTAGTGCTATAAATAATACACAAATTAATTTAGCCATAAATCGACAGCACCCCTACCACAGTGCTATGTATTTAATTCTATTTAATTTAAGGTGAAAACCCAAAGTGCTTAAGGCAACCAAATGCACGTGTTTATAAAAAAATTAACTATATCCTAATTAAACGGAAATAAAAATAATTTTCTATTTTCTTAGGGGAGGGTCATAATGTAGCATTTTAAATTAAATATTCCTATTAAATAGTAGAAAATTTATTATGTGTTCCTTTTAATAACTCTAACTGATTGGTTCTCTGCTCAAATTTCAATACATATGTCCCGTTTGCTCAATATACATTCCTTTCATAGTCCATGTCCACATTTGTTAACCTTATGATATGTTTTACATTCCACACACACCATAACGCTACACCGTGTCCGGGAGCCACGGCGACGTCTCTTCTCCGGGGCGTCACCGGTTTCACGGGGAGCCGAAACGTCAGCCAGGACCGCGTCCAACCACCAATTTCCAAGACCAAGGCAGAGCCAGACGCGGGACATACCCCCGTGGAATCGGCCACCACCATCTTCGCTCCAGGGCACCACACCGGGTATTGTTTTGGGGTACACATTAATCTACGGTCAATTATTTTGATAGTGGGGGGTTATTATTGAATAAGTACTACACCAATACTAATTTTCACACATTCTTACAAATATAACACACTTGCTTGTAGATTCCGTTTGTATATATCTCATTGCATATTTATTTCCCTTGTTTCCCCAAATAATGTAGAGCAGAGGACCAGTTAGGGCAAGCGTTTAAATCGACACTTTTATAATATAACTTTTTTTTATTAGTTATTCGTTTCGGGGTTGCATGATTATAAGGGCCTATTAATTTCTAGTAATAAATTCTCTCTGAGGGCATCAGCTTGGTAGTAGAAAATTTCAGTTAAATTAACACTTTATAAATAATTTAAATTGGGATCTGTAAAATAAACAAAATACAAACTAAGCCTTAAACTAGTTTAAGCAAATTAAAATTTGTAATCCCCATCCACATGGCAATTGTTTAGGCGGCCAGGGGATTACATTATATAGAAAAAATTGGTCATGTGGAAGAGGTGAGGGTATTTTGAAACCATATTAGAAATTGTATTCCAATTGAAACCGTATTCCAAATTTTAATCCAAATGTGAAAGTACTCCTTGAAGTAAAAAGTATTCCAAATTCCATCCCAAGGGGTCAACATCATCTCAACAAAATTATTAAAAAAATATCAAAGTAATATGTTATAAGTAAACCCTCACGCACAACCACCAGACCAACAAATTTAAATAGTAGGACCGCAAACATTTGAGATGAAAGTATTGCGAAGACCGGTGAAAATTAATGCAAACAAATGGCAAACGAATTCCGGTGAAAGTAAAAGTAAATTCAAATTGATTAGCATTGCACGGCAATTAAATTTCTGGTAAAAATAACCAACCCGTTGAGTAATGTACATATACCATGTAAATATCACATATTATCCTAGAAACGGTTGGACACGTTGGTCCATTTAAAACACTATTGTGTAAATTCATTGTTGGCAGAGTATTTAGAACTGTTAGAACCGGTGGTAATGGCACCAAAAATACCATTGTGTAACTTAGTTTGAGACCTGAAATGGCCATGGGCCAGCCCGCTTCAAGCGGGCTTGCATGTAATACCGAAATTTCATCTAACTAAACAAATTAAATCTCACACAAACCTTTTCGAGCATCATAGGTGCGTGTAAACGCGTTAAGCGTCAAAATGTCACTATTTATCCAAATGGTAAAATGAGTGGTCCATTGTGTAGAATATTACTTCCATATGGAAGCAATGTCAGGTTAAACAATAATCTTGAGTATCAGTTAGGTGTGTCCACCCGATAATACGAAAGTAAAACACGGTTCCCCGTGAAAGTCTCAAACATGAGAGTACAGGTCCCCGCTAGCTTGCGGTGCATAGGTATGTGTACACAAAGTTTTGTGCAACTCTCTGCAATGGCTCCTGTTGTCCAAAACTCACAAGGGCCATGTAATACGTAAAAAGCTTGCATGTAATACATAAAAGTAGTTGAACTAAACAAATTACATATCGAAAAAACCCTTTCGAACTAAATAGGTGCGTGTAAACGCGTTAAGCATAACAAAAAAAAATGTGTCACGAATTATCCAATTGGCAAAAGAAGGTCCGATATGTAGAATATTAATTCCATATGGAAGCAATATCAGATTAGACGTAAATCTTGAGTATCAGTTAGGCGTGTCCACCTAATATTGCAAACGGTCACACGGTTCCCCGTGAAAGTCGCAAATGTAAAACACGGTCCCCCGTGAAAATCGCAAACATCAAATTACGGCCATTCAATGAAACAGCAGCAAGTAGGTTTGTACCAAAGGGCTACGAGTCCAGCGTTATATTATTTGCGGTATAGCGAGACACTGAGTAGAGCCCCGTATTGTCGGGGGACAAAAAAAAATTGACGAAATTGTAATATTTTAACTTTAACATACCAGCATAGTTAAAAAATGAAAGTTAGCAACGATTTTAAGTAGTGTCATCTATTATATTCAAAAGCGGATTGTATTGTAAAATTAGTATCCACATTAACCAATTAAACGACATTCTTTCCGGTTTATTCTTGGAATATTCCTGGTGTAGAGGGATGTGGGCAGCGGCCCACCAGATTATGCCTTTTGCCCGTCCTTTGACGTTAACGGCAGTCGCTCCACAGGTCCTGGCCTGTCTGGCCCCAATCTGCCAGGCAGCTTAGCTCGTGAGAAACAGGGAGCACTGCACAAAAACCCAACAGCCCTGTGATGATCTCCTTCTGAGACGGCGGGTATCCCCTAAGAGCGTGGATCAGGTACCACTAGTCCCGCTAGGACCTAATTTCAGGTACCCGCATTAGCCCATTATTTTTCTGGTAATGTTGACTTTTTCTGGGTTTGTCCCATTCCATTACCAGGTAGCGGCCGCTCTGAAACAGGGACATCACTTGCGATCAATATGTGTGTTTCTCCATATTGGCGGGCTTTTCTTCAGTTGCGAGTTAATTACCGCATCTATTGTTTGGCATTTGGCTTTCCCTAGAAATAAATAAAACGGCACGCTCCTCCCTCGGATAAGCAACGGTTGTGTATGGTCAGTAAGACCACGGCCGGGCGCTCCACGGTCCGTGTGTTGGCACCATATTGGGTCCATGCCTACACTGCTACCCTGTGATATCCACCATACCAAAACATGAATTTCCACGAATGTTCCGTGAATGTTACTGTGGTGACCTGTTTTCGTTTGCGCTAGTTGCCCATAGCGTGGATGTGCGGCCCCGCAGCTACCTTAAAAAACACAAAATTAAACTAGTAAATTTAGAAAATATTAGGCCGAAGTAGGCGACTAACCAACCGCGTTGGGATTAATAGATTGCAATTTAAAATCATAAAACAAAATTTAACTTAAAATAGGCCGAGTCTCGGCAAGCATTAACCCACTAAGTATCCAAAATATTAAAAATAAATTTAACTTCTCTTAGGCCGATCCTCGGCGGGTATTAAGCTATTAAAATTGGGGTTTTTGGGTGATTTTATTCATAAAGTAAACTTCTTTAGGATATATTAAGCCGTCTTTAGGCAGGTAACAAACCATTAACCAAAATTTAAATTCCAGGTCAACAAACTGTTATTGTCGGGTTTATTTAACCATGGCAGGGCATTTTTCCCCCCCCCAAACAACTGTGTAATCTAAATAGTTCTCTTGAATCCGTAGAGACAACCCGCAGCTTGTTGCAACATTGCACGAGTTGCCGGAGGTCCGTATTTTCCTCTTCAACCTGATTTTTCGTAAATGTCCCTAATATTTTGCCCTGTCCCATGTACCCATATTGTCTTATATTATCCGTTGTATTATAATTGTTATATGCTATGGTATGGTAGGTCTCAGTAGAAAACTTAATGTAACCGTATTAGGAGTGGTTAACGGTGGACGATCGCGGTCTGACTTGGTCGGTAGCCAGGGATCGCCTGGGTATGTAGGAACGGGAAAATTACGGGGCACGGGAGATTTCGAAGTAGTTCTTCGAGGGCCACAGGGGGCACCAACTAGTCCGAGTACTATACGGGGGGAGCCGAGGAATAACGAGCTTCATCGCTGGAACTGGCTAGCGTTATTCCCTTCCCCTGGGGGAGATGAGAAATAAATGGTTTCAACCCTGGAAATGGCCACGTTATTTTCTCCCATTGGTCGCTAGTTGGCGTAGAAGATACTAAGTAATTTGCCCGTAAAACTAGGACTTCCCAGTTCGACAGTCGCCGACCGATTCGACCCGCGAGTTAGCAGGTTTGCATTGATACACAGCATCAACAGGGACTGTATGTACCATGTAGGGAAATATCGTCCACCAAACCACATCCATCTTGCGTGAGTACGCAGTGAAGTGATATTTATTAGACATTGAAATGGACAGGAAGTGTAAACGCCGTTTGGTACGGCCTTCTCAGGCATAGGAGGTGCCCGTAAAATGAATTGCTCTTGCAGGCGTACGCTGTTAACATGTTCACTACATGTCTTGGGCACACCATGTAAATGCCCGTTTAGTCCGACCTTGGCCGGTATATGTGTGGCCTGTAAATTAATTGCACTTGCGTGCGTACGTTTGTAAAAAGAGTCACTACACCTTTTGGACACATAATATAAATGTCGTTTAGTACGACCTTGTCAGGTATAACGGACGACCGCATATAGTCACTTGGACACGGTCGATATATAAAGTAAATATCATTATTCATTTAGCGTAGTCCCACCGTGTCTAAGTAGAGCACTCCTGCCAAATGTGCTACTTGTTGTATAGTTTAGTCGGCACGGTGGGAAACAACTGTTATATAGTGGATGGCCCCTTGCACCGAGTTGCGGGGGTGATTGTTAATATTAAGTCGTTATCCGAGCTCACGGCTCCCCGTTATATATATGGCGAATATTTATTCTAAAAAAAAAATGGTGGTGTGAGAACAAGAAAAGAAAATATACTACACACCTATCAGTGCACCAAAAGAAAATGCTAAAAAAAATGGTGTGAAATAAAAAAAAATAAAAAAAAGACTACACACCTATAGGTGCACCAAAATATAATACTAAAAAAAAATGGTGTGAAAACAGAAAAAAATACTACACACCTATCGGTGCACCAAAATATAATACTAAAAAAAAATAAAAAAATAATGGAATATTTAATGATGAGCTGTATACCCTCGTAGGGCCGAATACATGCTGAATTTATTCCATTATAAAAATACCATCTCAGTTAGCTCTTAAAGCTATATCAGTAATTTCATCGCCGTAAGGCGAGTAGACCAGCCAGTAAATTGAAACAATTAAGTAATTGCTTTAGGACAACAAATATGGGCGGGGGCAAACCTCCGTATTTAGGCGATACTCTGGCTGGCCGACTTTAGCCCGAGAAGTACACCGACAGACACGGACCACCTGCAGACTGGACGAGGGGCAGCGGCGGCCCGTGGCCGGCCCGAGAAATTCACATGGAAATAATTATATAAATTAACACGAAGGCTTGCCTTTAGCGGGGGCGGATTAGCCCGACGGTTAAACATAGATACATGTATATATGTGTATATACAGTAAAACCTCTCTAAATCGATCGACCATAGGACCGACTTTAAGTGGTTCATTTAGGGATGTGGTCGGTTTAGAGAGTTAGACTATCCTTACAATGGTCTTGTTGGAACCCAACTAAGGTGATCGATATCGGGGAGTGGTCGATCTGTCAATGGTCGGTATAGAGAGGTTTTACTGTATATGTATATATATGTATATATGTATCTATATACATATACATATATATATATATATATATATATATGTATATATATATATATATATATATATATGCCTATATATGTATGTCTGTGTATATATATATATATGTATATCATCATCATCATGCTGTCGGTTCCGATGCGACAAAGACTGCTTTCATTACTTGACTGCCGCTCTCCATTTAGCTCTCTGCTGTGAGAGTGATGTCCATGAGTCGGTCTTAATAAATAAATATATACTTTAGTTTGAAGAACCTTTAATTTAAAATGGCTAACTTTGGAAATAACTTTGGGCGTGGCTGTAACCATCGACTTCAGCAGTAACATGCTCTATTAACTTGATTGCTGTTCAGCAGTAACATGCTCTATTATTTATTAACTTGATTGATGTTCAGCAAAAATACTTGATAAATGCATCAATGTCTAAGTTGGGTATGTAGGACATTATCTAGATAGTTGTTTTGGTTTAGAAAATGTGATGCTTTCATCGAACTATGCAGCGTAAATGTTGGGGTTTTAGTCCATCCGACCTATGGAGAGTGCATAAACTAGCATTAAGAAAATTACAAAAATATCCCCACCTATACTAGGTTGTGACTTAAATATGGACAAGAAGCAATATCAATTGGCGATTTCCATTGACCTTTCTCTCTTACTTCAAAAATCTATACACAATGTTATAGGAGAATCCCACTCCACACACCCGTACACCCCGGCCCCACTGTTCATGCCACCCCCCCTCCTCCACACACCCAACAGCTGCCCTTAGAAG
Organism: Branchipolynoe longqiensis; assembly: GCA_030323885.1. Lineage (NCBI taxonomy): Eukaryota > Metazoa > Annelida > Polychaeta > Phyllodocida > Polynoidae > Branchipolynoe > Branchipolynoe longqiensis. The sequence goes on along the minus strand of CM059199.1, from coordinate 15,483,708 downwards.
ATAAAATGTGTGCAGTGGTTTGCTGGCTTTAGAGGCAACTTACCAACAAACAGGAGGACGGCAGGTAGCGCCCACTGCAGAAGCAGACGTGTGCGACTTCCCATCAGTGCCGACATTCTTTAATGCTGTGCCAGGTTCCTGAATGGGACGAGGTTAGAGCTGTGTTGAAAGTGCTGCGTATATAGCCGCACCCTGCCCCTCAGATAGCTGACAATTAATTACCTGACGGTAAACCGGTTGGGGGCAGACCACTGGTGGTCACGGTAAACAGAAATGTTGAGGCCCTATTGGAGGAACTGGGAATGCTGCATCCCTATTGGTTGAAGTGAATGGCATGATCCTATAGACTTATTTCATGGGTATTTAGGTCAGTGCGCGCGCTGCTTGGCTGCAGGATGGCACACTGTAGCTTCGCACCCCGCTACCTAGACCAAGCTAGACACACTACTGACACACTGTCACACTGCAAACGCAATGGCTGTCTAGTGTTCATCCTTGTGTAGACTCCAAAAACAACAACCCATCTGCCTGTGTGTACATGAGAGGAATGGCTTATATGATGCCACACATGATGATTTGTTCATGTTCTTGGTTATTTCTCAGGATTTTGATTCTAAGAAAAGTACTTTTTTAGATAGATCATGGTAGTTTACCAGTAAGAATGACTAATTCCAGCATACAAGCATCACAATGTTATAGGCAAAATAAGATTATCTCTTTATTTTAATGTAGTTTTAATTTAATATTATGAACATACTATACACAGGAGCATTTCCTTCATAGAAACTTTGAAGAGCTAACAAAATACACCCATTCTAATGATATATTTTGTTAGCTTCCATTCTCAATATTAAAGTAGTTGCAGACTGTGACTGCTCACCCCTATTTGTTTCCCATCCATATATTGATATCACAGTCTATTGTGTCTTAATTACATCAAACTTTGCTTATTTGCTGTTTTAGGTCTGAGCAACATCTAAGGTCATCTCAGGATGGGTACCGACTTATGACAGCGCACACTCATGGCGACTTTATAGTACTGCGTCACTGGGAGACCAGGCGGCCAGCACCTTGGGAGGGGGGGGGGGACTCAACCAATGCCCCAAAGGAGGAATATATATAGAGTACATGATCCCCTTCCATTTATACTCATATAATGCATTATGCATCACATATATATATATATATATATACGTGTATATACATATATATACATGTATATAAATTCTAGGCTAAGTAACAAATAGTTTGTTTGTGGTTTTACATCCTAACAACATCTAAGGTCATATCAGGACCAGTACCGACTTGTGACAGTGCACACTCATGGCAACCTAATAGTGCTGCCCACTGGGAGACCAGGCTGTCAGCACCATGACCTGATATCCCACTCACTCATATTATCCTGATACTGAGCCAACCATTCCTTGCCCTATCTTAATAATGCCGAATGTCAGGCTAGGTAATGACAAGTATACATTTTTAAATCATTGGTTTGACTTGACCAGGGTTCGAACCCCCAAAACAGGAGACGGACACTCAACTCATTCGACCATCTCGTCTGGACAATAAATAACGAAGAACAACACACTGAAGTTGACTTGGACAGTTTTAAAGTAGGCTAAGGAATGCCTGTTGTCCAGCGTCCCACCGGAAATGGCCGCTGGTGGTGCACCAATCGTGACCGATACGGAGTAAATGGACACAGGGCAGCGGTTGGTGCATAATAATATAAAATTATATATCTGATATATTTCGCAATATTTATTTGAATAATTCTTCCTCAGCCAATTTATATGCAGAATGTATTATGCGGTCTACTTCTATATGTATATATATATATATATATATATATATATATATACATATAAAGTAGGCTATGCTCTGGACACAAACACAAACAAGAATATGGGTTGAACAGTTTAATACTAGTCTCCTGGCTAGGCAACTGCCCAGCCGGTCATAAAGTTTGAAAAGCAGGTGCGCACTGGCCAAACAGAGGGGCGCAGCCCACGAGCACAAAGTGGCGCTGCAGTAGCAGGCGGTCATGAGACCCACTTAGGCCAAGCCAACTTACTTTTCGTTGGCGCACAAGGTTTAGGCCAAACCAATTCAATTTCCGCACACACGCGGTTGGCTACCTCGCAGTAGATAATATAAACAATAACGGAGGATAGGCCGCTCCGCCCTTTATATATCGATAAGTACTTATCCTATCTATATACATGATATATATATATACCCCTCTAAACCTCTCTAAATCGATTGATCATGGGACCGACTTAAATGGTCCATTTAGGGAGGTGGTCGGTTTAAGGCATTTTTTTAATCAGTACAATGGTATTGTATGAGCGATCGATTGGGACATAAATAAAGTGATCGATATAGGAGAGTGGTTGATCTGTAGATGTCCACGTGCAGAACGTCGGCAGTTTGGTTCCCGGTTGAATCAAACCAATGACTTTAAAAATTATACTTGTCACTTCCTAGCCTGGCTCTCGGCATTAATAGGCAAGGACTGGTTGGCTCAGTGTCAGGATAACGTGATTGAGTGGGATATTGGGTCATGGTGGCGGCTGCCTGATTTCCCAGTGGGGCAGCACTATGAAGTCACCATGAGTGTGCATTTTTACAAGTCTATCGGTACCCGTCCTGATATGACTGTAGATTTGTCCCAGGACATAAAACTCGGTCAGGTCTGATGCATCAGCCAGAGGGGTTAGACTAGATGAATGCAAACATTGAATAAAGAAGAGATAGAAAGAGAAAAATCATCTGCATCATGTCATTCAAGTTAGTAGATAAGTATGTGTATGTGTGTGTCGGGGGGAGGGGTAATGTTGGCAAGTAATAGCCCTCATTTTCCGACCCCGTGATAACTGACCTGTATCTACCCTTTGCTGACATCACACAAGAAGGGAGTGGAAAACTTATTAGTTGCATGGTCCGATGGTTTTGAGTTTGTGTCATTTTCTGAGATAAACATGTATACGTGTATTCATGTATTGAATATATTGATATCTATGTTTGTACATAGCTACCGCTAGTTGACTGAGTGCATACAATATACATGTATATAAGTATACATATTTACACATATACATGTATGCATACAGGCATACATGCACACATGTATCCATGTATTGAATATATTAATATGTATGTTTCTCATTCGGTCTACCGCTAGTTGACTGAGTGCATACAATATACATGTTTATAAGTATACATATTTACACATCTACATGTATGCACACATGCATACATGTATTCACATATTCATGTATTGAATATATTAATATGTATGTTTCGGTCTACCGCTAGTTGGCTGTGTGTATACAATATAGATTTATATAAGTATGCATATTTACACATATGCATTCATGTATCCATGTATCAATGTATTCATGTATTGAATATATTGATATCTCTGTTTCTCATTCGGTCCGCCGCTAGTTGACTGAGTGCATACAATATACATTTATATAAGTATACATAGATGTATGCATCCATGTATCCATGTATTGAATATATTGATATCTCTGTTTCTCATTCGGTCCACCGCTAGTTGACTGAGTACATACAATATACATGTATATAAGTATACATATTTACATATATGCATACAGGCATACATGCATACATGCATTCATGTATTCATATTTCATGTATTGAATATATTAATATGTATGTTTCTCATTCGGTTTACCACTAGTTGACTGAGTGCATACAATAAATATACATTTATATAAGTATACATATTTACACATACACATGTATGCACACATGCTAACATGCTAACACAGGTTAGCCACCGGGCAGACCCCGACAGGGCTGCCCTCTACTGCGTGTGGCTAGCTCACCCCCCACCCACCTATAGAGGCAACGTGGGACGTGGCGAGTTAGAGGGGCGGGTCAGTTGACTGTTGACGCTCTGGAGAGCAGAGAGGTTTTGTAATAAACCAGGTTGAAGCGTACTGAAACTAAATCTTGGCGTTATTCCGTGAGTGTGTGACAGTGGGGGAAGACCGTGGGCCATCACATTGGTGCCGTGACCACTAGTTATATAAGTATACATATTTACACATGTACATGTATGGACACATGCCCATGTGTCCATACACAGGTCGGGGCCACGACTTGGAATTCAAAACGTCTTGCTTTCTCAAGGCGTATTGAAAAACCAAGACAGTTTACATATAGAAACAAATAGTGGTGAGCTGTCACAGTCTGCTACTACTTTAATATTGAGGATGGCACCTACCAATTCTGGAATTAGTCATTTTTACTGGAATTAGTAATTTGTACCGTCCTGATATGACCTTAGATGTTGCTAGGACGTAAAACAACAACAAACAAACAAACAACTGGTGAACCACCATGGTCTATTTAAAAAAGTATTTTTCCTAGACTCAAAATCCTGGACATTAATGAGAAATAACCAACAATATGAACAAATCATGACGTGTGACAGCATATAAGCAATGTACACACAGGCAGATGTACACACAGGCACACAGGTAGATGGGTTGTTGTTTTAGCAGTCGACACAAGGATGGCCACTGGAGGTGGGTGTGGGTGTGGGTGTGTGTGTGTGGGTCTGGGTGCAGAGTGTGATTTCTCTCTGTGTGGTATATCCATACGGTATATGTGTATGTGCATATATAGACAGACATATACATGTATATATATGCATATACACACACATATATATAGGCATATACATGCGTAACTATAAATATATACATGCATATATGTGGATATATGTGCATATATACGCATATATACACATATATACATGTATATACATGTAGATACGTATATATAGACATGTAAGCAAGAGGAGGCAACAAGTATATATATAATGAGTTTGGGTGATATCAATTTATTAACAATTGCACAACTACAACAATGTCGTGAAAATCAAATAGCATTGTGGAATGCAATATCAGCGATGAACATTTAGCATTGGGCAAACAATCAATAATAGCATGATAATCAATTAGCATAGTAGTATGTGATATCAACGATGAACAGTTAGCATCGAATTAATGTCTCACAACAATAATATAATAAATCAGTCAATAGTAACGTGAGAGTGATATCTGGCTGAGCCAACTGCCAAGGGTGAAACCCAAACCCAGTCAAGAAGAGAGAAGAAAAAAACAAAGAGAGAAAAAAAAAATATATATATATATATACATATCTATATGGTAATCATATTAGGCAATCATCAATTGCGGTAGCTGCACGCATATCATTAAGGATCAGTTCGGAAATTGGCAAGGTAATGTACTTATACACACAGTCAGACCACCAATCAGCACGCGTCTTGTTTCCCTCTATACTTGCACCTTGCATGTGCAAGAACGTACAGTCGCCCCTCCTAAGAGAATGACATGAATAATCCTCGGGGTTTAAATCTGCAGCCGAACATAAGTATTTAATAGTTGACTGCAGTACCCGATAGGTTAATGGCATATGCCCACCATCTGGAGATGGCACTTGAAAGGCCGGTGCATCATGAGACATAGTAGTCTGGTCAAAATGTAGTTTAGTCCAGTGGACATCACAAAGCGCCTTATTTTGCACTCTAGCAAAAGGAATCAAAAACTTCCGCTCACCGAACTGAATTGTCTTAGATTTCTTGACCGATATTAGCATACCCCAGGAGCAGAACTGGAAGTCAGTGCATTGCAAGACTGAATCAACTGACACTTACGCAACAAGGCTCTAAAGCCTGTCAATATTGCTGCTCTAGTAGCAATGTGTCCTGATGAATCCGATAGGAATGAGAACATTGTTAATAAATTACGCGGTAATAATGGTTTAGCAGTTCTCACTGCGCACCCTAGGGTATGCTTAACACCCCCAAGGGTAGTCCTCACTGTATGGTTACTGTAATCAATTGCAGGAACACCTTCAGATCTCAGAAAAAAATTCAAAGCTGACAAATAGTTTGTTATGGAACTGTACTTCAAGGAATGAGACAACCAAGCTATATATATAGCCACCTGCGTTGCCAAACAAGGAATAGGAGTCAGCAGACCTTGAAATTTGTCTATAAATTTAAAATACTTACGTAACTCCATTGAGCGTGTGGCGAGACTGCTTGGAGATAATACTGCGCTGCGATAGCCTTAGCTTCAATTTGAAAGGGCCATGAGACCTATAATGTAAAGTGTCAAGTAATGCACTAGCATTTGAATAAATGTGAACAACATAACAGATCACCTTTATCAACATTATTAATCCTTTCACTTTCCTGGTTAAGCCTAGTACACACCTCCCGTATACGATCTAAAACTGCCCGTTTCGCGCATAAAACTGAGTTTTAGTCGTTAGGTGTGCGACCCCCGTGCACACTAGACGCTTGCGATTCACGTATAAAACTAAGTTTTAGGGCTTACAACTCGAATCGCAACCGATTCGAAAAACGAATCGGCCCGTTCGAGAATCGGTATATGTGAGCGGTCAGTCATATCATATACGGTAGGTGTGTGCTAGTCGGTGATCGATCGCGTCGGGGTTTTAACGCATCAGCCAATCACCGGGCCGGGAAGGGTCATGTGACCGTGTCCATACAAAAAAGATGCAAAATGGCGGACTGGACGAACGAGGCGGAGGTAGCAATGGTAGAGATGTGGCAAACTCTGCCGTGTCTGTTTGATGTGTCGTGCCAAGAGTATTCCAACCGAGTGAAGAAAGTTGGTGCGTTGGCGGCGATCTCCGCAGAAATTGGACAGTCAGGTACGCCCGTTTTTCCCGATAATATAGTATTTATTGTTTGTCATCATAGTTGTGAAATGCGCCGGTGGTTGGAAATGGCTTCTGCTAGGTCGTCGCTCTCACATGAAAATTACATTTATTGGTTATTGTTGTGTCGAACGGGCATTGGTTTTCAAGTCAAAGTTAGCGGGGTAACAGTAACTCATCGGTAGAGAATAAATGTTCTTTCTCTATTTGTCTTATTCACGAAAAGGCCAGTTTCTGTGTCATTGAAAAGTTTACAAAAAAGGCTACTGCAAATTTCCTGTTTTCTAATCGCGAAACATAACCGCGGAACGGCCATAATGGCCATAAAAAAACAGCAATGACCCACACAATTGTTATAATCGTGAAACGGCTCGCGTTGTATGTCAACATGCCGAAAAGTTTTATACAATACAATACAAGACGGGTATAATTTGTTTTTACAACGACGTCCATCCAGAAACGGATGACGAATCTCAGAACCCAATAAACACGCTTTCGGAAACAAGCGGCCTCGGGTTCTGCAGGGAAGCGTCTGACCGCCCGTCAAAAATGGATCCAGACGTCGCTGTCGTTCCTGGCACCACATTTGCAGCGACGGCAGAGTGTCAGCAACCACCAACTACCGTCGCCAAGATGCAGTCAAGAAAGTGCTGAGGTAACGATACTTATCTAATTATCTAATTGTAACTTCAAAATTATAAAGTAATGGTTTATTTACAATTTATACACATTTTATTTACAAAATATACAAATATAGACTACGTATGAGCACAGATCGAGAAGTCTTGCTGGTAGTCCAAAAGTTGTACACTATTTAAGCCATATATACAGTCTAGATCATGGCCGACTGCCACGGGACTGACCCTGTCGCTGAGTTTACATATTCGACAAGGTAATCCCGTTGTGTCTTGGCCCATTGCGTTGAGTTGGGAATGTCGCCTGAGGTAGCACGAGATCGTTTCTCCATGACCCGGGAGTAACCGAGTGCATCGCAGGGTCTTCGTAGTCAGCTGTTGCTGTGGTACCGATCTTTTCCCGCAGGAAATTGTGTAGAGCGCAGCCCGCCATGACGATCTTCTCGACTTTGTCTGGCGCTAATGCTATGTTCGTCAAAAACACTCGGAACCTGTTGGACAGGATTCCGAACGCGTTTTCAACGACACGTCGGGCGCGCGACAGCCGATAATTAAAGATCCGGTGATCCATGCGCATGTCTCTGTGGCTGAACGGCTTCATCAAGTAATCTTTGAGGGGAAAGGCATCGTCCGCCACAATGTAATGCCCCAAAGGCCGATCATCCCCGGGTAGTGGTTGGGGGGGGTGGGAACGACTCGGTGTGGTTCTCCAGAGCCTCTTGAAGGGTGCATCCGGAAAACACGCCCCCATCACCAACCCGGCCGTTGCATCCCACATCTACAAAGATGAACCGATAGTCGGCGTCAACTAGGGCCATCAGCACTATGCTGAACGTGTGCTTGTAGTTGTAGTATGTCGACCCAGAGTGTGCTGGGGGTTTGATGTGTATGTGCTTCCCGTCCAGGGCGCCGATACAGTTGGGGAAGTTCCATCTAGCCTGAAACTGGTCAGCGACTTTCCTCCACTCCTCCGGGCTCGACGGGGTCTGCAAAAACAAAAATACAACGACACTTAAAATAAAGAAAATAAGAAATAAAGTTACAAGTTTTTGGCGACAAACTAAATTGTTTCTCTATTCACGCTCGCAGGTAAACCGTGACGAGACGGCTGATAAAGCCGACGAGGAGACAGGGACTGACGCCGATACCCCGAGTGTGTCGTCGCAAAATCTGAGTATCATCACCGACGATCCCCCAGAGGTAGGATCCTTCCGCACAAACACCAGCACCCCAATGTCCAGCCAAGATTGGGTGAACCAAAAAAACCGCAAAAGATGGGAGGGCGACGGAGGAGATGACGATCTCATGCACCTGGTTATCAAGAACCTGGAAGACACACATGCCCCTCCAGACGACGCGCTTACGACTTTCGGCAAACATGTTACCAATAGGCTACGAACGATCACCGATCCAGAAGTGTTGATGGTAGTGCAGAATGACATTGATCAGGCTTGCTTCCGCGGGAACATGAAAATTATCGCGGCGCGAAACGCGGCGCGCAACAGAACCTCGCAGGCGGACAGTGAAAACAGACCCGGACCATCGGGGACCGACACGCATAGGCCCAGTGCGCATAGGGCCGGTTGTGGCTTTTCGTTCGTTAACATGTTGGAATCGGATCAATATTCCGGGTATGAAAATTAAAATAAATTAGTCGGTTAGCGTTTTTTAGTCGGTTCCACTATTCAAGACAAAGATGTAGCTCATAGGGCCGTTACTGGGTCCTTTTCTTTCGTAAACATGTTGGATCAATATGCAGAGTTATACATTTTAATTAGTTGGTTAACGTTCTGTAGTCGGTTCCATTATAGTCACGTTTAAAGATGTAGCTAAGAGGCCGGTTAATGGGTCAATTTCATTCGTAAACATGTTGCAATTAGTTGGTTAACGTTTTTTAGTCGGTTCCATTATTCACGTTTAAAGATGTATCTCAAAGGCCCGTTACTGGGTCAATTTAATTCGTAAGCATGTTGCAATCTGATTATTATTCTGAGTATGACAATCGAGCTTAAGTTTTAGTCGGATCCAATTTTTTACTCACACTGTGTGTACTCACACTAGTTGGTTCCATTATATTTTACTCACACTGTGTGTACGCACAGTGCTAAAGATTGATTCTGATTCTGCTGTGGCAGAGTTGTTGTTACTGTATTCTATACTTGTTACAGTATTCTATTACAGTTGTGTGAAATTCAATAAATCCATATAAAACAATCTTACCTTGAAGTATTTGTTCTTCAGCGACTGGTAGATGGCGTCGCAGGTCTCGGGGACAATTTGGCCGATGGTGGTTGCGCCCACACGAAACAGGTAGCTGAGACTCCGGAAGGATTCACCTACAAACAAAATTAAATTATTTGGTTAGATATATCGGTTTATTTAAATTTCTAGTTGTGATTTAAAACTGGTAGCTCAGACTCAGGAAGGATTCACATAAAAAACTATGACAAGGACTAAATTTGTTTGCTAAACTAAATTATCTGGTTACATATTTCGGTTTATTTCAATTTGAATATATTTAAATGTGAGCTCAGAGCAACGATATCGTGATCGGACAGGGAGACAAATATGTTGAAAATAAAGTTAGGTCCTTACCAGTTGCCAGGAATCGCAGCGTGACGGCCAACCTCTCCGCAGCCGAAATCGACGCTCGATATCGGGTGTTTTGGCGCGCGATACGACCCTCTACCAGGCGCAACAACTCATCGAACTGATCCGACGGCATACGGCTGAAGTTGGTGAAGGCCTGTGGCTCGTCCCTGCGTAGACCAGCCATCAGGGCATTGAATGCTCCTAGCTCCGATCTTTGAGCGATGTGTGGCCGAACCCACACATTTCTAGCAATCTTCCGACGTCGTCGGCGACGGCGTACGACAAGCAAAGCAAGCGCAATAGCCACGGCTCTCTTTTGAGCAGTTGAACGCGGCGCCATGTTGCTGCTCAGTTTAAACGGCTCAAAGTGGTTCGCGGCCCCGACGCCAGTCGCAGCGATAAAAAACAACTTGGCGCCATCTAGCGTTGCTGACCGACGGCCGATCAACAACTGCTAGGAGGCGCTGATGCGAGTGTAGTTCGCGCTAAATACACCAGGTTCGTGGAACGCAGTCGCGAAACGGACGGTATATGTGCGCACACCCGATCGGTATATGTGAGCACCCACTGCCATCAGTTTTAAGTCGCAAACGGGATGGACCGAGTCGTGACGGGTTGCGTCGGCCATCCAGTTTTAGTGCGTGAATCGTATACGGTAGGTGTGTACCGGGCATTAGGGCTCTCCCACCTGCGGAGACTGTCAAGATATTAAAATTATATCTAATGGATAGCTAAAGTATTTGCTTTATCCAAGTCGTTACCATTACATTTTTTGATTTACCATTTGCTAATGCTGATCGAACCGTATTATTGTCGGTTATGAAAATAACCTTCTTATCCTTCCAGAGGTCTGACCAACGGTTAACAGCTGCCACAACCACCCACATTTCCTTCACATTTATATGCTCATTTGAGCAGGACTCGCTTGCGAATGCCAAGTGATGAGACAAACGTTTGCTATTAATTAAAATAGTCCAAATAATTAACGACTCGAGAATTTCTTCTATGAACTGTACATCGGTAGATAAAGTCCGAAATTTTACTAAAAATGTATGGGCTGGAAGAAAGCCCCATCGATAGGCGGTTATCGAGAAAGTAGTGGCGACTTCCATTAATATTCCAAATTGAACCCTGCCTCTGCCTATCAGAAGGGTGGATACTTATAGCGCGGTAAGCATCTTGTATGTCTATTACAGCATATAGTCATTTTTAATCATCATGTCAGTCAAAGTATTGACACTTTTATAGGTGAATTTACAAGAAGTTTCTGACACAAAATTGTTTACAGACTTTGAATAAGGCTTACTGCAGTCGACTATAACTCTGTAACCATCACCCATTCATTTAGGAACACAAAAAAGGTTATGTGAGCAGGCTGGAAGCTTTTAAGTATAACTAATATATTCTTTCTCAATTTCACACTTTAATTTCTTCTCTATAATTTTCCCCTGCTCTGAGTAATTGCAATTTGTGTAACGACTACTGTATGTATTATCAAAATCCCGGTCCACAACTTTGAACCCAAATATCGCACCTTGCATCACAAACTCCCAACCCAGATCTGTGTCACCCCGGTAGAAAGCCTCTATAAATACCCGACAAGGTCTGAACTGCACGGTAACATTGGCAATTTTGTGTACACAGCTACAAGTACCCCTGAAACAGACCAGCGTCACCACCAAAGCGCAATTATCCCTAAACTCTGAATGTTTGTCGTAGGCTGTAATGACATATCCTGCACTAGTAGTAGTAACATTTAACCAATTTGAGTAGATAGGAATCCAAGGCGGTAAGGTTGTTACGTAATTATTTGTGCTATCAGCTATCACGTGTTCAAAGCACCGGCTATTTACCGCGGGCACCTGTAGCAGAGGTGGGGAAGCACACCCTTCACCATTCCTACCCAATGTATAATTACTACCGTATTTCACCTCACTATTATCTCTATTTACTTCTGGAGCAATAATTAATTTATTTACAACTTTAACATAGTCTTTATGAGAATTTAACTTTAAACATTTCTTCCGCTCTCAGTCTTTACGGCAATTACCATGTTTGTGACTACGACTGCCACATTTAGAACACCAATGACCGAAGTCACATGTCTTTTCATCCCGAGTGCAACCTTGCTCACCATTATGGGCGAAGCACAGCTTTTTGCCGTCATGCGTGAACAGACGATTTGATGCGCTAGAAGCACTCGTCCCCTTTTTAGTGTCTTTTATATTCTCGAACGCACAGTGCCTAAGTGTAAGCTCACTGTTACCACCCGAAAATACATCAAACCCGCCCTTTTGTGCCTATTTACGAACTCCTGTGTCATACGCCACATGAGCGGTATTTGTAAATTGATTAAACTTAGCTTTGGAGCTCAGATAGCCAATGTGCTTAACTCAGGGATGAAAGTGGTCTCCGGGAAAACAAGCGGAAATGCTGATATTCTCCCATAGGCTTAGCATTGTCAGGGAATCGCTGAAAATTCCCGGAAGTCAGATTTCATACATATTGGTATAGGCTCATAGTGCTGCACCATTTGAAGCATGTATTAGTATTATACGCTGCTAGTGATGCAGCGTTTGCACCACATATCGGTATACGTTGATAGTGCTGCGGCGTTAGAAGCACGTGTTAGTAATATACCCTGCTAGTACTGCGGCGTTTGAAGGTGTTGCGGTTTCCAAGGGACACCAGTTTGCCAGGGACACATTGATTCTGCGCATGCGTCAAAATTGAACAGCATCATCACTAACCTTATAAATTTAATATAATGTTTTTGGTAAAGATGTTTTCTATATGTGTACCAAACGATTTGTTTCTAGGTGGTGTCGTTTTAGAGATATTTAACTTTTCCTGTATTTTATGTATGAAGATTGCTCACGGCCATTGACAATGCCTTGAGTTGGACGGTATGCGCAGTGAAAAACATTAGTTTCTAACCTTATCAATTTAATATAATCTTAATGGTAAAGATGTTTTCTATATGTGTACGAAGCGATTTGTTTCTAGGTGGTGTAATTTGAGAGATATTTGACTTTTTCTGTATGGAGATTTGCTCACGGCCGTTGACAATGCATTTGAATGGAAGTGTCCCTGGCAAACTGGTGTCCCTCGGAATCCGCAACAAATGTTTTAGTAGTATACGCTGCTAGTGCTGCGGCGTTTGCACCACTTATTAATATACGCTGATGGTGCTGCAGCTTGAAATAACGTATTGGTTGGTTGTTGGAGTTTTACATCCTGGCAACATCTAAGGTCATATCAGGAAGGTTGCAACGTATTAGTATACACTTATAGCTACAGGAAAAATCGCGAAATCGTGGAGATCTTTCGTCCCTGTTAGCTACAGAGTGGCACGCGTCAATGTCAGTATACTCGGTAGTGTCGAGGAACCATGCACAAGTGGCTTCAATTATTTCATGTGCATTTAATTTCTTAACTTGCTTATTGTCACATGTGTGGTGTTTGAGGGACTACTTACGCCTCCGTCGTCTCTCCCTACTAGGCGTCCTGCTGCCCGAGCTGGATGACGAAGACCTGCACCCATGCCGACACCGGCGTGTGTGCCCAGACTTGCTTCTACCACGCTCCTCTTGCTATATATTGAGCAGCTTGAGTTTGTCCTCTAGCTGTTCCAGCTGCTTTTGCTACCTGGCTAGACTACACTTATATATACATACATACGCATATATATGTGTAGATATGTGTATATATGCGCATATATATACATGTAGATATGTATATATACACATATATACGAGTATATATAGGTCTATGTATGTGTATATATGCCCATCTATATGTCCATATATACACATATATTTGCGTATATATACATGTGTATATATGCAAATCTATATGTACATATATATATATATATATATATGCATATCTGTATGGATACACTGGTACTGGTAATACCCGCCCTTTTGTGCCGGCTAGGCTTCTTTGTGTTGGTGTAACTCTGCCAACCATATAAACCAGGTTAGAGGTAGTCATGCATGGTTGCCCCACCTGAAGCCTCCCCCCCCCCCACCCACCCACACCCACAACATAAGACACCCCAGCATACTGCCTCTGTGTTTAGCAGTTCCTCTGATGGCAGAGTCTACCCGGCTCGACTCTACCCGGGATGAATCTACCCGGCTTGACTCTACCTGGTTTGACTCTACCCGGCTTGGCTCTACCTGACTCGACTCTACCCAGCTCAACTCTACGCGGCTCGACTCTACTCGGCTCGACTTTACCCGGCTCGACTTTACCAGGCTCGACTTTACCAGGCTCGACTTTACCCGGCTCGACTTTTCCCACTCGACTTTTCCCACTCGACTTTAACCGACTCAACTCTAACCGGCTTGACTTTAACCGGCTCGACTCTACCTGGCTCGGCTCTACCCGGCTCGACTCTACCCAGCTCAACTCTAACCGGCTTGACTTTAACCGGCTCGACTCTACCCGGCTCGGTTCTACCCGGCTCGACTCTACCCGGCTCAACTCTAACCGGCTTGACTTTAACCAGCTCGACTCTACCTGGCTCGGCTCTACCTGGTTCAACTCTACCCGGCTCAACTCTACCCGGCTCAACTCTAACCGGCTTGACTTTAACCGGCTCGACTCTACCCGGCTCGACTCTACCCAGCTCGACTCTACCCGGCTCGACTCTACTCAGCTCGACTCTAACCGGCTTGACTTTAACCGGCTTGACTCTACCCGGCTCGGCTCTACCCGGCTCGACTCTACCCGGCTCGACTCTAACCGACTCAACTCTAACCGGCTTGACTTTAACCGGCTCGACTCTACCCTGCTCGGCTCTACCCGGCTCGACTCTACCCGGCTCGACTCTACCCGGCTCAACTCTACCCGGCTCAACTCTAACCGGCTTGACTTTAACCGGCTCGACTGTACCCGGCTCGACTATACCCGATTTGACTCTACCCGGCTCGACTCTACGCGGCTCGACTCTACCCGGCTCGACTCTACCTGGTTCGACCTTAACTGGCTCGACTTTATCAGGCTCGACTTTACCTGTCTCGACTTTACCCGGCTCGACTTTGCCCGGCTCGACTTTACCTGGCTCGATTTTGCCAGGCTTGACTTTACTCGGCTCCACTCTACCCGGCTCCACCCTACCCGGCTCCACTTTTCCCAGCTCCACTTTACCAGGCTCGCATTTACCCGGCTAGACTTTACCCGGCTCGACTTTACCCAGCTCAACTTTACCTGGCTCGACTTTACCCGACTCAACTCTAACTGGCTCGACTTTAACTGGCTCGTCTCTACCCGGCTCGACTCCACCCGGTTCGACACTACCCTATTCGACTCTACCCAGCTCGACTCTACCAGGTTTGACTTCAACGGGCTCGACTTTACCCGGCTCGACTTTACCCGGCTCGACTTTACCCGGCTCGACTTTACCCTGCTCGACTTTACCCGCCTCGACTTTACCCGGCTCGACTTTACCCAGCTCGACTTTACCCGGCTCGACTTCAGCCGGCTTGACTTTTCTCGGCTCGACTTCAACCGACTCGACTATAACCGACTCGACTTTAACCGACTCGACATTAACTGACTCGACTCTACCCAGCTCGACTCTAGCTTGCTCGACTCTAGCTTGCTCGACTCTACCCGGCTCAACTCTACCAGGGTCGACTTTAACCGGCTCGACTTCTTCAGGCTCAACCTTGCCCAGCTCGACTATACCCGGCTCGACTTTACCTGGCTCGACTTTAACCGGCTCGACATTAACTGACTCGACTTTACCCGACTCGACTTTACCCGTCTCGACTTTACCCAGCTCGACTTTACCCGGCTCAACTTTACCCGGCTCGACTTTACCCGGCTTGACTTTACCCAGCTCGACTTTACCCGGCTCAACTTCAGCCGGCTTGACTTTTCTCGGCTCGACTTCAACCGAATCGACTTTAACCGACTCGACTTTAACCGACTCGACATTAACTGACTCGACTCTACCCAGCTCGACTCTAGCTTGCTCGACTCTACCCGGCTCGACTCTACCAGGGTCGGGTCGGGTAAAGTCGGGTCAGTTAAAGTCAGGTCGGGTAAAGTCGGGTCGGGTAACGTTTAGGCAGGTAACGTCGAGGTGGGTAATGTTGAGGCGGGTAACCTCGAGGTGGGTAACGTTGAGGCGGGTAACGTTGAGGCGGGTAACTTCGAGCTGGGTAAAGTCAAGGAGTGAAACGTCGAGTCGGGTGATGTCGTGTCGGGTAAAGTGGAGTCGGGTAAAGTGGAGTCGGGTAAAGTCGACCCAGGTAAAGTCGGGCCGGGTAAAGTCGGGTCGGGTAAACCCAGGTCGGGTAAACTCAGTTGAGGGAAAGTGGGGTTGGGTAAAGTGGGGTCGGGTAAAGACGAGTCGGGTAAAGTAGGGTCAGGTGAAGTGGGGTCAGGTAAAGTGGGGTCGGGTAAAGACGAGTCGGGTAAAGTAGGGTCAGCTGAAGTGGGGTCAGGTAAAGTGGGGTCGGATAAAGACGAGTCGGGTAAAGTAGGGTCAGGTGAAGTCGGTTCGGGGAAAGTCGGGTCCGGTAAAGTGTGGGCGGGTAAAGTCGGGTCAGGTAAAGTCGGGTCGGGTAAATTTGTGTCGGGTGAACACGGGTCGTGTGAAGTCGGATGGGGTGAAGTCGGGTGGGGTGAAGTCGAGTCGGGTAAAGTCGAGTCGGGTAAAATCGACCCGGGTAAAGTCGAGCCGGGGAAAGCCGAGCCGGGTTAAGCCGAGTTAGGTAAAAGCATATTTATTAATATTGATATAATTATGCATTACAAAAAAAGTAGTAGGACATTCTTTTAAAAAAAAAGTATTCCAGTTCAAAGATTCGAACCGGTCTTGAGGCCAACACTCTGCCATCTGAGCTACAGGGGAAGTGCAACCCACAATGGTCCAACTGTTGCCAGAATGTTGGGAGGTCCTGAAAGCATGTGAATAATGAGCAATCAATATGGCTAGGAATAATATGAACACAATTCAATCGTAAGGATAATAAATAAATAAATTAGAAAATAAATAAAATAAAATTTAAATAAACATCACCACAGCATCATTGATTCATGACTGACCAGCATGGTGTAGCTAGAGGTGGCCTGGTGGGGGTGGGGGTTGCAGACCAGTGTTGCTGTGTGGCTATTGTCTTACTTTGTGTGTGTGTGGGGAGGGGTAGGATATATCAGGTCGGGTAACCACTACCCTGGCCTATATGGCTGGCAGGGTTACACCAACACAACTGCGTAACTGAAAAACTTAGGGTGGATGTGGGTCATGGTCATTGAGGCATGACTGCTGCCAAACCTTGTTTTTAAGATTGAGGATAGGGGTACTACCAATACCAAAACATACTGGGAGCACCCCCCCCCCTCCCACCCCCATCCCCAACTTGTGGGCAACAGAGTGAAAGGGTGTGTTGTGGAAGTGAGTTTGGTAAGGAGGGGGTATAGACCTGGGAGGAGTGTGCTATTTATATAATAACCAGAAATGATGTACACAATTATGTTATTGTTTAACAAAATTGTCTATGATACTGAAAATTCTGCATATATGTGTATATAGTCACATATATCCACATAAATGTATGTATATGTATATAATTATGAATATATATGCTTAGAAACATACCGTTATATACATATATATATGCATAAATACTTATATGCGAATATATGTGTATATATGTGCATATATACACATATAAACGCACATCTACACATATGGGTGTATATGTATATAATTATGCATATATATATATGTGTGCATATATATATATATAAGAGATGGCTACGCCCTCGTAGGATAAAAGAGACAAAGCGAGGAGTGGTGGAAGCCTCCGATTTATTGACCGAGGCTCTGGCCGAGCAATATACCGCCCTACCTACTACAAAGGTTGAAATCTAGGCTCATGTGACTCCAACTGTATGTACAGGCGCGTGACCGGTGTGGTGTAGCACAAAAAGGGGTCCCAGAATGCAGTAAATCGGCTGAACCGGTGTATGAATAAAAAAATAAAAAATAAATAGCATGCATATTAAAAGAGAAATAAATATCACAAGATGCTCCGCCCCTTTATATTCATATAATACGTTATATCTCACATATATATGTGTGTGTATATGCACATACACATATACTGTGTGGTCGATATACCACGCATAGAGAAATCACACTCTGCACCCACACTCACCTCCAGTGGCCATCCTTGTGTAGACTGCTAAAACAACAACCCATCTGCATGTGTGTACATTACAGTAATGGCTTATATGATGCCACACATCATGACTTGTTCATATTTTTGGTTATTTCTCATTAACTATGTCCAGGATTTTGATTCTCAGAAAAGTACTTTTTTAAATAGACCATGGTGCTTTACCAGTAAAAATGACTAATTCCAAAATACAAGCAGCACAACGTTATAGGTAAGATAGGACTGTCTCTTTATTTTAATGTAGTTTTAATTGAATATTATGAACATACTATAGACAGGAGCATTTTCTTCACATACACTTTGAAGAGGTACTTACACCCATTCCAATGATATATTTTGTTAGGTTCCATCCTCAATATTAAAGAAGTAGCAGACTGTGACAGGTCACCCCTATTTGTTTCTATATATAAACTGTCTTGGTTGTTCAAGACGCCTTGAGAAAGCAAGACGTTTTGAAATCCAAGTCGTGGTCCCTACCTGATGAAAGTTCCAAATTGTGTACCTTTAATACGCCTTGGGACATTCAAGCTTCCCTGCCGTTTGGCATTAAAACTGCCGGCGATATCTTCATCCACGGGGTGAATACTATCCTAAGTGATCTGAAGGGTGTCAACATCGTCACAGACGATATACTCGCCTACGGTCAAACAGTAGACAAACACAATGCAAATCTCAAAGCAGTCCTGGATCGATCATGCCAAGTATATCTCAAGCTCAATCCCAGTAAATCACTGATATATGTAAGGCGCAGGTTTTGTACGCTGGCCACGTGATAAGTAAAGATGGTCTTAAACCAAATAAAGAGCGCATTCAGGCTATTAACGACATGCCAACCCCCGCATCGGAAAACAGTTGTTCACTTAATGATAAAAACATGAAATCTGGCATCCGTATTCTTCCGACCATGCCATGCATTTTCAGATATGGAGACAGCACACAAAGGCTGAACAGTAAAAACTATTACTTTAAAATGTATAACCTTGCTACACAGATATTTCTTCCTGTGAATCAGTTTTTCCATTTCTGTTAGTATTTATGGTTAATACTAATAATAGTCCCCCACCAAAGCTATTCTAAGTTACTTCCCCCTGCCAGCTCTTGCAAATAGACCAAAGCACAGAAGAGATGGCGGAATGTTCTTAGGTTAAATAGTCAGTTGCTATGGACAAAATGTTGCCTAGTAGCCTTTGCCAATGAATTTGTTGACATGTCTGTCTCCATATTTCAACCCTAACCTTAATCCACGTTGCAATGCTTGTGTATATACAAGTGCCAAATTGCATGCTTTCATGGTGTTTAAATATGACGTATTATGCTTTTAGCACTTGGTTCTTATGGAACAGATGATATTTAGCAGTCTTTGGTAAGGAGGGCAGAATTGTGGGTGGCTCCATATCTGAAAATGTTCATCAAAGTGCGAGGTATTAGTTGTGATATATGCGTAATAGACGTCCAGACACGTCTGTAATAGATGCTAATGAGATGCATAATGTTCTAGACAGCGAGTGAGACAAAGGAGTATGTAAATGAGATGACGTCATGGAAAGTTTAGCGGGCGGTTCAGTGAGCCTTGGACGGGAATAAACCATTCAGTATCCAGAAGTCAAAGTGTTCAGACGTTGTACTTTTACACTAGTGTGCTAAACTTCACGCTTTTGTAATAAAAGGAACACTTGTTTCATCATGCATCTCATCAGCATGGGATGTCTGGGTGCTTATCCCTTTAACATAAATACTGAACCCTTGGAGAAGATTTATTACTGCTTTATTAAGCACTTCCCAGCTCAATTGGCTGCATTGTATTCAGGTATTATCGCATAATTTATAGTTATTCCATTTGGATAATTGGTTACAACTTATTGTCTTTGAACCAGATATGCTAAGTTCCATGTTATTACTATTGAAACTAGGGTAAATCAAGAAACTAACAGGCACACTTCGAACGTAGTAAGCTCCCTAGGCTGGTTACATAAGATATTTGTATGATCTTTGAACAAAGATCAGGCTTTACAAGTTTTTACAACTGGCTTCATAACTCAGCCACATCACGATGTGGTTGTATATAGAAGTTACACAAGACTTACTGTGAAACTTGATATGCTACTTAGATCTGAACACAGAACCAGTGATCAGGGGAGAGAGCACATAAATGCCAGCCAGCCTAGAATGGATCAGTTTTGTACCATATTAATGGAATAATTTCCCTACCAAATCCCAAAATCCCCACCCAGTTACGCATCCAACATTTTCACTTCTATTCTTAATTTGTGCAATTTATGGCAGAGGATGCCATGATCAACTTGAAGATCTTGATTATGTGGGATTTTAGTGAGATAGGTCTATAGTTTTTGGGTAGAGCCTTACTGTCACCTTTATATATTGGAAGGATATGTCCTTCCTTTTCAATGTTCAGAATGTTGCCTTGGTCCAGGGAATCCCTCCAGATTATATACAGCGGGTAGGAAAGGTATTGCTTACAATGTTTTTGTAGGATGGCAGGAAACCCATCTGATCCAGCAGATGAGTTTAGATTTAGTTTGTCTATTGCCTTTTCTATTTCTTCTGAAAGGAAGTGGATATCCATAAGGTTTGGTTTGGTTTGGTCCACTTGGTAGAACTGTTTTGGTTGGTTTATTGGCAAATCATTTGAAAGTTTAAACTGTCCTTTGTGTGCTTACTTCTGGCTGAGCCAAGCTTACAGCACTTAAGGTTTCGGGTTAGCCTTTGTCGCTACTCACGGCTGCTGAGTGTGCCAGTAATCAGGGTTAGGGTCAGGGTTAGCCTTTGTCGCTACACACGGCTGTTGAATGTGCCAGTAATCAGGGTTAGGGTTAGCATTTGTCACTACTAACGGCTGCTGAGTGTGCCAGTAATCAGAGTCAGGGTTAGCCTTTGTCGCTACTCATGGCTGCTGAGTGTGCCAGTAATCAGGGTTAGGGTCAGCCTTTGTCACTACTCACGGCTGCTGAGTGTGCCAGTAATCAGGGTTAAGGTTAGCCTTTGTCGCTAGTCATAGCTGCTGAGTGTGTCAGTAAATCAGGGTTATGGTCAGCCTTTGTCGCTACTCACGGCTGCTGAGTGTGCCAGTAATCAGGGTTAGGGTCAGCCTTTGTCACTCTTCACGGCTGCTGAGTGTGCCAGTAATCAGGGTTATGGTCAGCCTTTGTCACTACTCACGGCTGTGGAATGTGCCAGTAATCAGGGGTAGGGTTAGCCTTTGTCACTACTCATGGCTGCTGAGTGTGCCAGTAATCAGGGTTAGGGTCAGCCTTTGTCGCTACTCACGGCTGCTGAGTGTGCCAGTAATCAGGGTTAAGAGTGAATAGTGGATATAATATCTTAAGGTATAAGAGGTAATGGCAATATAATGAATGGATAAGTAATAAGAGATATGTACAGAGTCAATGGGTAGAGCTCAGGGAGCGAGTGGCAATTGTCATGGGAAGGGAGGCGCCCCGAAGAGCCGTCCACCAATATGGAGGCGAGGGCTCGAGGGGCACCCGAGGCAGCGAGGCGGGGGATGTAGGGTGGACTGCATCCGAGGTCCAAGTCCCCTGGGCCATTATGTCAGCGAGGGGGACTCCCGCCCTCTGGCAAGCCTGGGCCGCGCCCCAGCGGAGGCTGTGGAGGGTGTAGCCATCCGGGGCGGGCACCCCGAGGGCCCTTAGAGACCCTCGGAGGATGGATGTCAGGGTCCGTGGGTCGAGTGGGCGGCCAGAGGTCAGGATGAAGGCCGGGTCAACATCGGCGGCGGGGACGAGGGCCACCGAGGCCACCTAGCCGGCTACAGGGCATAAGGCTCGACCTGGCGAGGCGGGGATGAAGAGGGCGACCGCCCCCGAGGGAAGGGAGATGGTCTTTGATGTCCAGAGGGTCACTCGGGGGCCCCCGGGGGCGGGCGCAACCTCGGCTCGGGTGATGGTGTGCAGGCCGCCCAAGACCTCGGGGCCCGGGGAGAGGAGGCTGGATTGCCGGAGCATCCCGTAGTACCCGAGGAGGAGGGCAGCCCAAGGGACGACACCCGAGGGCCCGGCGCCGGCGAGATGGGCGGCAACGGCCGTGAGGCAGGATGGAGTCAAAGGGGGGGCAGGGCGGGCGACGTGGGCAGACATCCGCTCGCCCCCACAGGAGACGTCTCGCATGAGGCGCGAGGTGAAGGCGGAGGGGTCGCCTCTGGCGGCCTCGACCCACGAGCGCGCCCCAGAGATGGCGTTGCGCACGGAGGCGGGCGCGATGGCGCAGGCGTAGAGTGAGGCAGTGTATGCAGTGACGTTGAAGGGCGTCGGGGCGAGGGGATCACAGCGATGGCCCAAGGTGAACTCCACGTAACCCTGGGCCTGGCGGCGGCGGTTTCGCCAGGTGGATGGGGCGAGGGAGGCAAGGCGGGGTCCATTGACGGCGGCGACCTCGGCATCGGAGTAACCTGGAGTTACAGGCCGGGATGGTCGTGGTCGGGGTATGTGTAAGTTAGCCCGAGGCGGGCGACCTCGTCTCGGGCAACGCCCGCCCAGCATCCGGGGAGATGGGCGTGACTGAGGGCATCGGCAAGGACGAGGTCGGCCCCGGGCTTGTGAAGGATGGTGAGGTGAAAGCAACCCTCGGCGGCGAGGAGCCAGAGCTCCCTGGCGCAGGTCCCGAGGGTGGGGTCATGGGCCCGCCCCGAGTCGAGGGAGGCGGCGGAGGCCATGTTGTCGGTGTTGATGAGTACGTTGGCCCCCGCGATGTCAGCCGGGAGGAGGGCGCGGAGCGCCACCACGAGGTTGACCGCCTCCATCTCGTGGATGGTGGGGAAGTGGGGCCGGAAAGCCTCAGAGTACCCTCGCGCGTAGCAGTCGGAGGCTCAACCAGGTGTAGGCCCCGGTGCCCTCTCGGATGAGGCAGAGTAGGCTCCCCCGCCGGTGAGGCAGGAGTCGCACTCGACGACGATCCTCTGGGTCCCGGGGGCGCGGAGAAGGTGGAGGCCGTTGGAGGCGCGACCATATGCCGCAAACCACCTCAGCTCCCGGTGGGCGTCGTCCCCGAGGGTGACGGTGGTGAAGCCGTGGTGGCTGCGCAGAGCCACGAGGAGGCGGCCCATGAACTTCCTCGCGGGAAGGACGCAGCTGCCAACGTGGTTGAGCCTACCGAGGATGCTTTGCAACTCCTGGCGCCCGAGGGTAGGTCGGGCGACTGGGGCCTCACAGTCGGCGACGAGCTCCTCCACCTTGTCGGGGGTGATGCGGATCGTCATGGCCTCACTATCAATAGTGAAGCCCAGCCAGGTGACCTGCACTGCCGGAGGGTGACACTTCCCTGAGGCGACCTCCAGGCCCAGGGTGGCGACGAGGGCGAGGAAGCCGTCAAAGGCCTGGTGGGCCCTCAGGTAGGTCAGCTCGCAGCCGACGAAGTCGTCGACATAGACGAGGGCATGGTAACCCTCGCGGCATCCGAAGGGGAGGGCCAGGTCGACATAGACCGCGCCCTTGAAGGTAATGCCGAAGAGAGGGCAAGAGAGGGAGTCGGCGCGAAGCTGGTGGTAGGCCCTGGAGATGTCGGCCGTCCAGGTGTAGGCCCCGGTGCCCTCTCGGATGAGGCTGCGGCCCACGTCGGCGACACAGGAGAGGCAGTAGGTGTGGGGGCGGCCGAGGTATTCGCGCCGAGGTATCCCCGTAGCGGGGGGGGGGGGGGGGGGGTAGGAGAGATCGACGATGACCTGCGTCTTGCCCGGATCCGACTTGGGGCGGGTCAGCATCGGGGAGACCTGACCAGGGTGTGAAGGGGGGGGGGCAAGGAAGGGGCCGGCCAGGGCGCCGTGGGCGAGCTCGACGCGGATGAAGTCGCGGAGGTGGGTCTGGAATTCGGCCGGCTCGCGGTGGTTGGTATAGGTGGGGCGAGGGGGGGGGGTGGAGTCAGAGGAGTAGTTGGCTGGGAAGCCGAACTCCAGGAGGTCGACTAGTTCCGAGTCGTGATACTCCTGGAGGCGGCTTCGCCATGCGGGGATGTGGAGGCCTAAGGGGAGGAGGATGCGGGCGGCCAAAAAATTGGGGAGGCCCACATCGTGGAGCGCTTCGTATGCGCAGGAGAAGGTTGGGTGGTGGAGCCATGCGGGTCCGGGGAGGCGGGGCCGCCATATGGCGAGGAGGGTGGGGCGGTAGGCATGGGGGGCTGGGGCCACAGGTGGGGGCGGCAGGGCGGGTATCCTGGACTGCGGGGTCGATTACGTCGCCCAGAGGCAGAGGCAGTCGTAGGGGCAGTGATCACGTCCATGCACACTGAATTTATGGCGACTGGGTCGAGCCACCCATCTGGTAGCCGTCCGTCGGCGATCCAGGCGAATATGGTCTCAGAGTAGCACCGGACGGTCGGCCACGGATGGGTGACGCAGTCTCTGAGGACGGTCATGTTGTGGTGAAGTAGTCCGGGGAGGGAGTCCGAGGGGAAGGCGGGGTGGGACTCGAGCATGCGTAGGGCGAGGTTGTATTCCTCCATGGTAGCCTCTCCACGCTTTAGTGCCTTCCCCTCGGCGCCCCTCTCGATGAGATCATGTTCTGCGCCTCGGCTGACTCCAGGATCTCCCAGACCGCCTCGGCCGCGGATGTGGGGGAGCGGTCGGGGGCGGCGTGTGCGGCAGCCGGGAGGCGGGCCGCGGAGGCGGCTTGCTGCGTGGTGTAGAGGCCGCGCCTTGTGTAGCGCTGGTATGTGCGGTCGACATCCTGGGCGGCCGAGGCGGGGGTCGCGGAGGCAGCAAGGAGGCGCGGGTGTGCGGAGCCCCCCCCCGGCCCCGGCGGCGAATTCTTGAAGTAGGTCGGCAAGGCGATCGGTGAGGGAGGCGGGCGCAGGTGCCGGCGCCCGAGGCGGGGCGAGGGTGATCGACTCAACGAGAGCCGTGAGGCGGTCCATGGCGCCCGCCTGGGTCTGCATTGCCGCGGCTTGGGCGTCCATCCATGCGTCTACCACGGTAGCCCATGAGGTGGCCTCCGACTGGAGGCTGGGGGCGGATGACGTCGCGGAGGCAGAGTCGTGTGAGGCGGAGGAGGCGCTCCTGCCTCGGCGTGCTCCTCAGCGGCCCGTTGGGCGCCCTCGGGGTCGCGATCCAGCTGGCATGATGAGGCGTGCGTGAGGCGTAGGTGCGCAGCCTGTGGGCGTAGATGTGGGAGGCGAGGAGGCGAGGAGGCGAGGAGGCAAGGAAGAGTAGCCAAGTAGGAAAATGGTGCGATCAGGCAGGGCGGAGGGAGGTGAGTGGCTTAGGGGGATGGAAGCGGCCGGCTATAAAGGCTGGGAGAGAGGGGGGGGGGGGGTTATGTAATGGTGCAACGGTCAGGGAAGGAGGGGGAGAGGGAGAGGGGGGGTCCTCCTCCCCCACCACGAATCACACGCAATGCAAGCATTACGACCAATTGTATAAATTTGACAAACATATTTATTTTTCATGGAACCAAACTAACTGAATAACTTATACTAACTCTTCACCATGGATATGGCCTTTGCTGCCAACATGACATTAAACAACCACCAATCAATTCAATGTGGATACTAATATAAAGTATTTGAATGGCCAATAAAACTTGCCTTGAAGAATTCGGTTTGTGTTTTAATTTAATTGGGATTCCTAAATTGTTCAGTACAATTTTGGAACTGGTTTTAATTATTAATGTTAATCATTACAATAGACCACAGATTCAACAAAACTACACATATTTTGTTCTGGGACAATTTTCCCTGCATGAATTAGAACTTTAATTAAAATGAGCATTTGAGTGTATTTCAATATTAAATACAGACACACAAAAACAGGGATACCTTAACTTTATGCTGTTGTTTCTTCCTTGCAGATGCAAAAATATAAATAAATAGAACCTAAATAAAATGTAAACCTAAAATATAGGCATATGCGCTGCATGCTGAGTTTCTAATAGTGTGTATGTACAAATCCCTTGTGTATTTACTATATAGTGTTATGTCCACATTACAGTGAGATCAAGAACAACTTTTTGTTTTAATAAGAAATTAAACCTAACTCAATTAGTCTATATCATCTGGGATGAATTCCCAATCAGTCATATTGTCATAATGTTGGGCTGAGTTTACTCTATAGGGGGCCTAAAGAGTGCACCTGTATAAAAATCACAAACATAAATGTTACTATAACAGCTATTGCAGCACAGTTAGGACTATTCACTAATGTTATGTATACAAACTGTATTGAAACTTTGATGTAACAAGCTTAAATCACCAACTATTTAAAAATATTTAGTTGGTTCATGGTCCTATCATGTATTTATCCTATCACCACCATATCTTTATCTTATGAGCTTGTGACGGATATGTGCGTGGCATTGATGAATTACCTATTTATATTCCTACTGTATTAAAGTGTGAAGTCCTCAAACAACAAATTTGTGCATATTATGAATATATCTGGCTTGGTTACACAAATAGGCCTACAATATTTGGTAGATGCATGATCGTAGTGTTCATTTCATTAAAGTTGCACAGTTTGATGGTTTTGATTTTCTGAGATATTAGATTGATCATTATAATCTATCTTACTTTAGTTTGAAGTAACTACGTTAAAATGACTGATTTAGGAGATAGGCTATTTGCAGTGAAAACATGCCAAAGTAATGTTTGCATGCTTGCCAAAATTGTGACCCCATATGCTTTAGTAGAAACAGTTTCTGCTAAATTGCTTTAGTATGTCCTTCTTTGTAGCATCAAATGCTTAAAGTTGCATAGTCCAATGGTTTTGGGTGTCTACTATCATTTCCTGGTATGCCATTAACCACCAGAGAGCGCCGCCTGAAGACAGCGTTGGTGATTTTCAACCCTGAGAAAGGCCTTGAAACATCGTAGCGCGAATCACGATTCACTGCAAAAACTTGTTAAATGCTCAGTAGCACATACATTACATTAATACACACCAATTACATTAGTGTCGAATGAAAGAACACATGTTAAGCTTCAAATTTGTGTATTTCTTTATTTAATATAACACCAATTGTGCATATTAGAGAAGTTTGAATACACGCTTTCTGTTGGTGCACTGACCCGATTGCAGTGCCTTGGGGGACCTGTATTGGGATACCTAGTATTATTTTTAAAAATATGAAATAAAAATTCTCCCGTGTGTCTTGTTTGTCCATTTGTGGTGAATTTTGATCCCGAGATAGTCAAAATAAAAGAAATAAAAGTACCCCCCATAATTAAATAATCCCCCCTCCTGCAGTAGGAAATAGCAGAGGTACAAAACTAATGTAAAAGCTTCCACCCCCCCCCCCCCCAAAAACCAAGCCAGCCGCTGTTTGAATAGAGGTAGGAAATAACCCCGCCCCAAAACCAACCCATGAATAGATCAATAAGAGAACCCCCCACCCACCTCAACGATACAAAAAGAATTATTAAAATAATGCCCTCTCCCCTCCTGCGAGATAGTAAAAAAAAAAGATGAAGTACCCCCCCTCCCTGAGATATTTGAAAGAATAATTAAAAGAATGTAAAAGCACCCCCCCCCCCTCCCAAATAACCAAGCCAGCCGCTGTGTGAATAGAGGTAGGAAATACCCCCCCCCCCCCCCCAAACACCAACCCATGAATAGATCAATAAAAGTCCCCCACCCACCTCAACCATGCAAATAAAATGACCCCCCACTCCTTCTCAAATACAAAAAGAATTATTAAAATAATCCCCTCCCCCTCCCGAGATAGGAAAAAAATTAACAAGAATTACCCCCCTCCTCAAATACAAAAAGAATTATTAAAATAATCCCCCCCTCCCGAGACAGGAACAAAAATAAACAAGAATTACCCGCCCCCTCTCAGAGATACAAAAATAATTATTAAAATAATATCCCCCCCTCCCTAGATAGTAAAAAAAAGATGAAGTACCCCCGCTGCGAAATATATGAAACAATAATTAAAAGAATGTAAAGGCCCCCTCCCCCCAAAAAAAACTTTAGGCCAGTCGATGTGTGTGAATAGAGGTAGGAAATACCCCCCCCCCCCCCAAAAAGAAACAAGCCATGAATAGATAAATAAAAGTACCCCCCCCCCCACCTCAGCGATACAACAAAAATCAACCCCTCTTCTCAGATACAAAAATAATTATTAAAATAATCCCCCCCCCCCTTCCCGAGATAGGAACAAAAATAAACAAGAATTACCCCCATCTCAGAGATACAAAAATAATTATTAAAATAATCTCCTCCCCTAACGAGATAGTAAAAAAAAAGATGAAGTACCCCCCTTCCCCAAGATATATGAAACAATAATTAAAAGAATGTAAAGGACCCCCCCCCCAATAAAAACCTAGGCCAGTCGCTGTGTGAATAGAGGTAGGAAATAACCCCCCCCCCCCGGAAACCAAGCCATGAATAGATCAATAAAAGTACCCCCCCCCCCACCTCAGCGATACAACAAAAATCACCCCCTCTTCTCAGATACAAAAAGAATTATTAAAATAATCCCCTCCCCCCTCCCGAGATAGGAACAAAAATAAATAAGAATTACCCCCCTCTCAGAGATACAAAAATAAATAAAAGTACCCCCCCCCCCCCACCTCAGCGATACAACAAAAATCACCCCCTCTTCCTAGATACAACAATAATTATTAAAATAATCCCCTCCCCCTCCCGAGATAGGAACAAAAATAAACAAGAATTACCCCCCTGTCAGAGATACAAAAATAATTATTAAAATAATCTCCTCCCCGTCACGAGATAGGAACACAAATAAACGAGAATTAATCCCCCAGGGACACCAGTTTGCGAGGGACACATCGCTTCTGCACATGCGTCAAAATCGAACAGCATCGTCACTACCCTTATAAATTTAATATAATGTTTTTGGTAAAGATGTTTTCTATATGTGTACCAAACCATTTGTTTCTAGATGGTGTAATTTGAGAGATATTTGACTTCTTCTGTATTTTCTGTATGAACATTGCTCACGACCATTGACAATGCCTTGAGTTTGACTGAAGGCACAGTGCAAAAAGTTAGTTTTATTCAAAATTAATAGAATTCAAGAACCCTAACCTAATAAATTTAATATAATCTTTATGGTAAAGATGTTTTCTATATGTGTACCAAGCGATTTGTTTCTAGATGGTGTAATTTGGGAGATATTTGACTTCTTCTGTATGAAGATTTGCTCATGGCCATTAGCAATCCATTTGAATGATAAGCCCTGTTTACACGGGCGATTTAAAACGCCACATATAAAACACCTTGCCTAGATCGACTCACATTTGCCGAGTAGACGCACCTCTGTGGCGTTTTAGGGCTGAATCGATTCATATGAAACGGTACATCTATACCACCTCGCGAGGTGGTTTATTTGAAGCGATTCAGCTGGTTCCCGGGCGGCGATAGTATAAAATAGTAGGGCTTGCCAGCAACAGGGGGAGCAGTAACTAATCGCTTGTACCCGGCAGTGTTAGGGCCCAATTAAGCCGAAATCTATTAAATGCGATCATATTTAACAGAATTACATCCTCAAATAATGAAATTTAATTAAATTAACCTTAAATTCCAAGCGATATTAAGGTAGCAGCTCCATCGGAGTCGAATCGACGTGTGTAAACTAAACAAATAGCAGTGCTTTCCGGCTACAGGCACCTGCTGATTCCCGGCGCCGACGCACTTTCCAACTCCCCGTGTAAACACGGTTCTAAAACGCTTCATATAAATCGCCTTGTCTAGAACGTTTCACAATTCCCCGTGTAAACACAGCTATAGTGTCCCTGGCAAACTGGTGTCCCTCGGAATCCACAACACTCTGCAGTTTGGAGGAGTCAGTCGAATTTGGCGCATGCGCAGAAAATCCACGCATGCGCAGAAGCGACAGTGCCCCTGGCAAACTGGTGTCCCTCGTAATCCCCAACACCGCCTTGGCGCGCATTGAACACCTCCCTACTCAGGCTACTGGTTTCACTTTTACCTTTTAGTGTACATGACATGTGGTCATGTGGCTGTGTAAAGTGTGTAAATTTGAGTAGACAGCAACGTTCGAGTTTTCTTGAAAAGAAGAAGTAAAAAAGGCCTCATAACTGTGCATCAGAATATATATATGCACGCTCTATTGATACTTTTTGTTTGTTTTAGTGGGGCAGCACTATAAAGTCGCCATGAGTGCGCGCTGTTACAAGTCGGTGCACATCCTGGTAAGGCCTAGGGTCTTACTGGGGTGTAAAACTACACCAACCACCCAGCCTCCCCCGGCCCTCTCAGAGGACTGTGGTTGGACTCTTAGGCTGCCTTTTTCCTTCCTCTCCCCCTCCCCCCTACCCCTCAATTTCTGATCACTACCCACTGGAAGCCAACTCCCGACCACATGGGACTGCTTTCAGTGGTGCCCATTCAGTGCTGCAGATTTGCAGCCTTCAGCGCACCAATGTGACTGAAAACTCCCCAAAACAACAACAACAACCAGCTGATGTAGTGAACGCCCCAAGCTTAATCTTTCAAAGGACGTCAGATAAGCACTTGGTAAATTACGGCTACAGTCAGCGCTCGCCGCACGGAAACTATAATTTCACTAGGTCCCGCTTAGACAGGCCAAACCTGCTAAGAGGCATTGATGCCTAATTTCTTAAGCAGAAGAGGATAAGTGGAAGTATAAGTAGGCCTATAAGTAGAAATATATGCAAACGAGTATACAACTGTAGTAAAACAAAGACCCTATAATATCTTTGGGTAAAATCAGAAGTGGCATTAGATAAAAGAGGTGAACGACAACGTACGTGGTAATACGGGAGAAAATAGCTTTAGTGTGGAACTGGAATTAGAATCTCTGGCTCCAGTATCAAATGGCTACTTATATCGGCAATGAGTTGGTGAAATGAGAGAGAATCCCAAAAGACAAAATGGCGGCGATAAAACGCTGTCGATTTCACTTATAAATTGCATTAAGTATGTTTTATTATATTTTCCAACTCAAAAGTAGCGGGTTTAAATATGAAGACGTACATAAATGTCGAAATTCTTCGCCAGCTTTTAGATAGGGTTGTTTTTCACCCCTACTGTAAGTACAGGGTGAATCTTTTATCTAAAGTGGAATGTGATAAATAACATCAGCAGTAAACGACTTTTCAAGTTAAAAATGGAAAATGAATTTGTCCATACTATCCTGGAAAGATGGGTAAACAATATAATCAATGAGGCAACAACAACAACATTGGTGGTCGTCCTTTTGAAATAGAAGAAATAAGGATCGGGAGGGCGGTTTTTATTTTATTTTTGTATGTAGACGTAATCATTTTTGTAACCAGATGCAATGACCAAATGCGCTGAGTGTCCGCCTACCATTCTGGTAGGTCGAGGGATTCGAACTACTGGGTTCGAATCCTGGCCGAGTCAAGCCAATGACTTAACAATTGATACAAAAGTTGAATTGATGCTAGCCCAACGCATTTTTCACTGTTTTTGACAGATACAACAAATCAGGGGCGGGGAATCTTTCAGGCACCGGCGGGGACGATCACCTTTTTTTTATATTATTTGTCTTAAAAGAGTTTGTAAACTCAAAATCTAGAATTATGCTACTATATAATTAGCTCTAAATGCAGAAAATGGAAAGTGCTCACGAGAACCTGCTTCAAATGAGTACACACGAAAACTACTTAGCCATAAAAACTTGAATAAAGTAAGAAAAACGACCAAATTAAAGGTAGACTAGGACCTAGGTCTGTAGTAAATTTAAATGAGGAAAAGGCAAACAAAATGTCACTTCAAATACTGACATGGTATTGCTCCTGTGCCCTACCTGCATTGTATCCTGGCTATGAACCGTCACACATAACAAAACAAAATATGACTATACCGCTGCAGTTTATGTCTCTTTACGATCGTCAGGAGATCTTCATGTGGTCCGATTGCCTGTTGGAGCGTTTAACTCCCAGGATTGAGTTCGCCTTGTTGACTTTTGCAGCGATGTGGTGTTCAAAGTTCAATTTGCAGTCAATAATCACTCCAATGGGGACCTTTCAGTTTGCATAACTCTCTCGTCAGATGACGCATCATATGCCGGTCTCGTGTGTTGTGGAGGTGTAGGGGTGGAGTGAGGATTTTGGTGTGTGTGGTGAGGGTGTAGGGGTGTGTGGTGAGTGCATGGGTATGGTGTGGTGGGTGTGTATGTTGGGTGTGTGGTGGGGGGTGTATGTTTGTGTGGTGGATGTGTTGTAGAGTTGTCGGGGTGTGGTGAGGATTTTGGTGTGTGTCGTGGGGGTGTATCGGGATTTAGGGGTGTGTTGTGGAGGTGTAGGGGTGTGTGGTGAGTGGGTATGGTGTGGTGGGGGTGTAGGTGTGTATGGTGGGTGTGTCGTTGGGGTGTATGTTTGTGTGGTGGGGGTGTTGTGGACTTGTGGGGGTGTGTTGAGGATTTTGGTGTGTGTTGTGGGGTTGTATCGGGATTTAGGGGTGTGGCGTGGGGCTGTAGTAGTGTGTGGTGAGTGGGTATAGCAGGGTGGGGGTGGTTGGGGTGTAGGTGTGTAGGGTGGTGTGGTTGGGGTGTAGGTGTGTATGGTGGATGTGTTGTGGGGGTGTATGTTTGTATGGTAGAGGTGTAGGGCTCTGGTGAGGATTTTGGTGTGTGTGGTGTGTGGGGGGGGGGGATTTAGGGGTGTGTGGTGGGGTGTGTGGTGAGTGCATATGGTGATGTTGGGGTGTAGGTGTGTATGGTGGTGTGTGGTCGGGGTGTATGTTTGTGTGGTGGGTGTGGTGTGGAGGTGTAGGGGTGTGGTGAGGATTTTGTTGTGTGTGGTGGGGGTGTATGGGGATTTAGGGGTGTGTGGTGAGTGGGTATGGTGTGGTGGGGTGTAGGGGTGTGGTGGGGGCTTAGGGATGTGGTGGGGGTGTATGTGTGTGTGGTGGGGGTTGATGGTGTGTGTGGTGGGGGTGTAGGTGGTTTGTGGTGGAGGTGTAGGGGTGTCTTGCAGAGCGGCGCCTCACAATCTTTATCAATAGCTAAACCCCATCACACACCTACACCCCCACCACAGCCCTAAACCCCCAGCACAAACCTATACCCCCTACACCCCACCACACACAACTATACCCCCAGTACCTCTTACACCCCACCACACACCTAAACTCCCACCACACACCTACACCCCACCACACCCATAAAGCCTCACCACATGCCTACACCCCACCACACACCCACCTACACCCCCACCACACGCCACCATCACCACCACACACCTACACCTTTCTATCCAATCATGATGGCCAACGTGGACCGGGAACGGGTGCTGCCACCAAGTGTATTCACCCTATTCACGCCGTGGCCATGTTGAAACCAGACCGAGGGCACTTATGCATTGTTATGTATGATGTTATCTGCAGGGCAGCGGCGCGACGGCCGGGACCGAGCAGAGCGGAGGAACCAGTGTAGCGTTATCGCACGGGCTGAATAAAGCATTAAGTAACTAGACCTCAACGTGTGCAGTCGTTGGTCGCTTAATCACATTACATGGTGTCAGACGTGGAACCTTAGACGGACATGTCGCTACCAGGGCTGAAGCCTCCCGGCCCGTTGAATTTGGAGGAAAACATTTCCGCCAATTGGAAGACATGGCTACATGCTTTCAACATATACGCCTCCGCAGCAGGAGTCCAAAGCAGGAGCGAAAAAGTCCAGTGTTCGGTATTCCTGCATGTCGCCGGAACCGAGGCGCAAAAACTACATCAATCCATGCGGTTTACCGCCGCCGAAAGAGACAAAGTACAGCCGCTAAGGGAGGCATTCCGGACTTACTGTGAGGGCAAAACAAACATCACGGTAACCCGGTATAAATTCAACACTTATAACCAGGGCCAACAGTCGATGGATGCATACATCCGGGAGTTGAAACACCGAGTTGGTCTCTGTGAGTACGATGTACTGGAGGAATCCCTGTTACGGGATAGACTGGTAAGCGGAATCAGGTGCGACAAGCTGAGGGATCGCTTACTCCAGATGCCAAAACTAACATTACAAACATGTGAGGAAATGTGCCGTCTAAGCGAACACCATGCCAACCAGTTATCCGCCGGAAACACGACCGACTACACGCTGGATGCTATACAACAGCGCGAGTCGGCACGGCGGAAGTTCCAACCATCCGGAGGCTGCCAACAGGGCTACAGGCGACCCGCCGCGAGGGGCGGTCAACAGACCCGGAATGCAGCCAACCAACCGAGATGCGGCTGGTGTGGCTACTCACATCGCTCTGACCGGGATGCTTGCCCGGCCAGAGGAAAGACGTGCGATATCTGTGCGAAGGTCGGTCATTTCGCAAAGGTGTGCCGAAGCAAAACATCAACGGTCAACGAGATAACGGTGGGAAACGCAGACAACGATGATGAGTGGCAGGGCGACCAGGATGACACAGACCTGTTCGTGGGTGAGATGTCGGAGGATCCACAACATCGAGATCAGTTATGGTACGAGACCATACCTGTAGCAGGGCGCGACATCTGTTTCAAGCTAGACACCGGCTCTGAAGCCAACATCATCCCCAAAGATGTCTTCACAGAGCTTCACGCGGAAATCAGTCAGGCCAAGTGTCGCCTGGTGACGTACTCAGGGGAGAGGATCACACCCCTGGGCCAGGTGGAGCTACAGGTGAGGGACCACCTGTTGCAATTCCACATAACGAGCAGCGGATGTGCCATCCTCGGGAAAGACGCGTGTGTCCGCCTACATCTACTCGCCCGCCTAGACAGCATCCGTGCAGAACGTGACGAACAAGCATTGAACATGGTAAAAGAATTTAATGACGTCTTTACTGGGCTTGGGACAATTAAAGTAGACGCGAAAATTCATATTGATAAACATGTACCTCCCGTGGTAGATCCTCCTAGAAGGATTCCACACGCCATTGAGGATCAAGTCAGGAAAGAGCTGGACAGAATGTTGAATTTGGGGGTTATCGTTGAAGAGACCGAGCCGACCCCATGGGTCAATTCCATAACGATAGTCAAGAAAAAAGATAAAATCCGAATATGCCTCGACCCTACCAAACTAAACAAAGCCATAGAGCGGGGTCCCTACCCAACAAGAACGATAGAAGAAGTGGTAGCTAAACTAAATGGGGCAAAGTACTTTTCGGTGGTAGACGCAAAAAGCGGATATTGGCAAATTCAACTCGACACGGAAAGCTCAAAACTCTGTACCTTTAACACACCATGGGGGAGGTTCAGATACACTAGACTACCATTCGGGATAAAGACAGCTGGCGATATATTCATATATGAAATGAATAAAATCCTACATGGACTAAAAGGGGTGAACGTCGTAACGGATGACATTCTCGTCTATGGCAGTACAATCCAGGAACACAACGCAAACTTGCGTGCCGTGCTCGAGAGAGCAAGGCAGGTAAATCTAAGGCTAAACCCAGACAAGTCATCCGTATGTCAGACCAGTGTAAAGTATGTGGATCATGTCATTTCAGCGAAAGGGATAAACCCAAACACCGAGAGGGTACAGGCCATAAACGACATGCCAACGCCAGGAAACAAACAGGCAGTACAGCGTTTCCTGGGCATGGTTCCTTATGTGGCAAAATTCGTCCCCAATCTAGCACAAATTACGAAACCACTACGAGTACTGACACAAAAAGAGACGGCTTGGCATTGGGAGGAGCATCACGACAAAGCATTCCTCAAACTGAAAACAGTGATCACACACGCTCCCATTCTCCGATTCTACGATGTAAACAAAGTGATCACGCTCCAGGTAGATGCGTCAAAGTCAGGACTAGGTGCGGCCTTGCTGCAGGAAGGCCAACCCATTGCCATGGCATCTAAAGCCCTCGATGACACCCAAAGTAGCTATGCCGTCATCGAAAAAGAACTTTTGGCCATATGTTTCGGTTGTACGAAATTTCACAACTATCTATTCGGGAAAAAGGTCAGAGTAGAAACCGAACACAAACCACTCGTATCGATAGTAAATAAGCCCCTACACCAATTGTCCGCTAGGATGCAACGCATGCGAATGAGATTGCAAAACTACGACCTAGAATTGGTATATATCAAAGGCAGTGAAATGTTCGTTGCAGATGCGCTCTCCAGAGACCACACCGCCAGGACTGAGCCAGATAACCTGTTCGACAACGAAATCAGCGTCGCCGCCGTAGAGGTGGTGAAAGGGTGCCTACAGGACATCAAGGCAGAAACTACGGCAGATCCAACTCTAACGGAAATAGGGCGACTGGTGGACAACAGTTGGCCTGAGGACAAAAAGCTAATGCAAAAATGTGCAACACCGTTTCACACGTTCAGACATGACATAACGAGACAGGGAGAGCTTTTACTAAAAGGAAACAGAATTATCATTCCCGAAAAATTGCACAAAACAATGCTCGAAAAATTACACGAGACACACCAGGGGATAATCAAAAGCAAAAGGTTGGCCAGGGAACACATATTTTGGCAGTCAACAGTCAACAACGAGTAAGTCAATCATAAGGGCCATGCAACAAACATTCGGGAGACATGGGATTCCAGCCATCGTGGTATCCGACAATGGGCCACAATTTGCTAGCGCTGACTACAAAGAATTTGCACATGAATATGGGTTCGAAACAAAGTTCTCCAGCCCGCACTATCCACAAAGCAATGGCCAGGCCGAAAGACACATACAGACGATAAAGACAATGATAAAAAAAGCCAACCATGAAAACAAAGATTACAACCTTTTCTTATTAAACTTTAGAAACACACCTCTCGTAGGTTTAGAAGCATCACCCGCGCAGCTCTTAATGAGCAGAAAGTTGCGTTCAAAACTACCGTCTACAGACAGGCAGTTAAAATCCAAAACGGTGAGAGTAAAGCAAAACCAAATCACAAAAGTTCAATCTGACCAAAAGAAATTTGTTGACCGCCACGCGGGACGAAAATTCAACGAGTTGAAACCTGGCGAGCACGTTCAGTACAGAACACACAGGGAAAGTTGGGCACCGGGTAAAATCGCAAAAGGAGTAGGAGAAGGTTCACGAAATTACGAAATTCGAAACGAACAAAACCACACGGTCAAAAGAAACAGGAAACATATATTTCCGACACCCAGCACAACCAAAAAACAGAAACACATAATCAAAAACCCAAATACAGGCAACGCACAACATAACTATGTTACTCGCAGCGGCAGAGAAGTAAGACCGGTGAGAAGATTAGCCTATCAGTAAAGCACAGTAAATGAATACATAAATTGTTAACATAGTACAAGTTGAACACATAGAGTAGGTTGTAACATCAACACAGCGCGGGTCGAAGATAAAGTTCACGAGATAAGCAGGAAATGCGTGTGACCGCCACGAGCCCTAGCGAGTGAACAAGAAAGGTCAGGCCGCAGGGTCACATCAAAGAAAAGATAAGAAACCAAGTCACAAGTAATGGCGTGGCAGCCGAGCGCCGAAACGAAACACATGATA
This sequence comes from Branchipolynoe longqiensis, assembly GCA_030323885.1. Taxonomy (NCBI): domain Eukaryota; kingdom Metazoa; phylum Annelida; class Polychaeta; order Phyllodocida; family Polynoidae; genus Branchipolynoe; species Branchipolynoe longqiensis. The sequence continues at coordinate 15,446,135 of CM059199.1, read as the reverse complement.
AAATCACATGGCCATAACATATCCCACGCATGCATATATCACAACTAGAAATTAAATAAAGAAAACAACTAACAATTGTATTGTTCAAATAACCGTGCCAATAACATGTTCACAGAGTGCCGTCATAACTTTAAACCACTGTATTTTGTACTTATCTAACATGTGTTTTGGGAAAGGGAGGTGTGTGCGGGCCAGTTGATCCAAGCTGGTCTGAACGGTAAATTATATCAGTCCACACAAACCAATGAACTGTACGGTATGGCAACCGAAAGGACACAACGAACTTGAGCTATCCAGCACACAGATTGCGAAATACATACCGCAAACTAAGGTAACGTGCAAAGACAGTAGGAGGCACACGACATATTCCAAATGGAAATACTGAGCGGGTTATCACGTGTTAAATCAAATTGCATTGCATTTTATTCCAGAATTACATCTGCTTGTTTCTCCGAATAAAAGGGAGATGTTATGTATGATGTTATCTGCAGGGCAGCGGCGCGACGGCCGGGACCGAGCAGAGCGGAGGAACCAGTGTAGCGTTATCGCACGGGCTGAATAAAGCATTAAGTAACTAGACCTCAATGTGTGCAGTCGTTGGTCGCTTAATCACATTACATGCATCTGCCAGTCGCCGCTGTATGAAAAGTAATGTGAATACTTTTTTGTTGACGAAACCCTCTTGAAATCGCTCAAATTTGAGGGTATTCATTTTTGAAACTACCATATTCATCTTTGCATACCTGTTTTCTATCTATTGGCCAAATTTCATGAAGATTGGGTGACCCTTGCATGGTGATTTTCCCATTCTTTAACTACAATGTGACTGTCAACTTCAAGTCTGCATAGTTATGGTGGTATCATGTATCATGCAGCACTGTCAGCGTAGTTATCTGTGTCACACAGTTAAAAAACTAGTCTTAGTAATTACAAATTAATAAAAGCTTTAAACAGTGTTAAAAGGGTTAAAATATATTTTTTAAATACATCTATAGCCTATTAAGAAAGTTATGCAATTTTGAATTTAAGAAAAGATTGGCAGCCAAGGTGAGTGACTTTGTTGACATTGCCTACTGAAATGCATCTGATCATCACTCAATCTTCATGAAAATTGACAAATAAATAGAAAAAAGGTAAGCAAAAATGATTATGTTAGTTTCAAAGTTAATATCTTCAAATTGTACTCCTTTAATTTATGTAGTAGTTCATACACATTGACACACAGTAGTGTCTTATGACCATTTCCAAAACCGACGCTTACTCAGCCTCGTTCTGATGCCTAATTAGGTCGCGCGTGAATAGGGTGAATATATGCAGAATGGCTGGGTGTGCTTACCCAGCGGTCCCATGGTAACAAGTAGTCGTCATACAGTTAACATTAATATATATTCCTGCTCCATTTGCACTCTTCCTGGTGCATGGAGGGAACATTTCTATAATTAATAACCGTATCTTCATATCTGGACATCATACCGCAATCCCGGTCACTGCGCGCCATAACATTTCCACATAGTTATTTATATGTCACACAGCGAGTGGGTGCACATTGCATTGCTATTACATAACAATGGTCCCCAACTCCGTCGCCCGAGATATTGATATGATTCTAAGCTTGTCTATCATGACCGAAAGACCATATATTTTTACAATGTGCTTCGCGCAGGTTGGTTTTGCTTTGATACATCCCACAATGCACCACACGGTTGGAATTACGATCTCGTCTACACAGCGCCCGTCGTCTCCATGCTCACCCACCTGGTAGCGGATGTCAGGTAGGTGGTGGCACCACCTGGTGGGTTACGGAAGAAGTAAGCCCCACTGGTGCCATCTCGGGGAATGAAGGTACACTAAAGAAGGGCACACACCTCCCGTATACGATTCACGCGCTAAAACTAACTGCCGACGCAACCCGTCGCAACCCAATCCATCCCGTTTCCAGAATAAAACTGAAAATGGGGGACAACACACATATACCAACTGCTATAGACTGGGGCGCTCACATATACCGTGCATTTCACGATTGCTCTCCGCGTACCTGGTGTCGTTTGCCGGAATTACACCAACATGAGCTCCTCCTAACTTTTTCACGGGAAACCGCAAGGCAAGATGACGCTGCATTCAGCTCTAGAGAGCTTGCCCACACATTGCTCACCGTGAGGAACTTGGGGCTTTCAATGCCCTGCTGGCGGGTCTGCGTCAGGAGGAGCCCCAAGTCTTCACCAACTTCGCCGCCGCTGGACTAAAAATCCGGCGAGGTGATCGCGGGGGCGGCTGAGGCGCGGTCCCGGGTCTGCTTTGTGAAGCAAACGGCCTCGCTATGGACCGTTAAAATGTGGCGTACATTGGCGCAGTATGCGCATGCGTGCCTCCTCCTCACGCCCTGCTCCCCGTGCGCCTCGCCAGCGGGGGCGAGGTCGCACGAGGCGGGGTCCCTATTCCAGGCGGGGCAGGGTATCCCGTAGGCCTCGCGGGTGTGGGGTGTGCGTGGGTCAGAGTGGGTGGGTCTGGGTTGTGTGGGGGCGGGGCGGGCAGGGGCGCGGGTGGCGGTAGCTCTGGCGCCCCCAGAGGCAGAGGCGCGGGGGCGGTGATCACGTCCATGCGCACTGAATTTATGGCGACTGGGTCGAGCCACCCATCCGATAGCCGTCCGTCGGCGATCCAGGCGAATATGGTCTCGGAGTAGCGCCGGACGGTCGGCCACGGATGGGTGACGCAGTCTCTGAGGACGGTCATGTTGTGGTGAAGTAGTCCGGGGAGGGACTCCGAGGGGAAGGCGGGGTGGGACTCGAGCATGCGTAGGGCGAGGTTGTATTCCTCCATGGTAGCCTCTCCACGCTTTAGTGCCTTCCCCTCGGCGCCCCTCTCGATGAGATCATGAGGAAAAAGGTATCCGGAGGGTATACCTTTTCGAGGCCCGGTGTTCTGCGCCTCGGCCGACTCCAGGATCTCCCGGACCACCTCGGCCGCGGATGCGGGGGAGCGGTCGGGGGCGGCGTGTGCGGCAGCCGGAAGGCGGGCCGCGGAGGCGGCTTGCTGCATGGTGTAGAGGCTGCGCCTTGTGTAGAGCTGGTAAGTGGGGTGGACGTCCTGGGCGGCCGAGGCGGGGGTCGCGGGGGCGGTGAGGAGGCGTGGGTGTCCGGAGCCCTCCCCCCCGGCCCCGGCGGTGATGAGTCCGGCTCTCGGGGCCTTCATGTGACGGCGTGGAGGAGTCGTGCGGCGACCATGAATACACGGCACAGCGGGGCCCAGGGTTAGAAAAAGTAACTCAATAAGCCCAGCTTTTGTGGCACAGGTGACAAGCAGCCTTCACCCACTTGGCGACCGACTACTCCCCCCCCCCCCCTATTCCAGCCCCGCCAATCTTGAAGGCGGATCTCATGATGACTTGGAATTTAATATGCATATGCACCGATGTGCCTTGTGTACAATCTATATTCATTTTAAATTCCAAGTCATCATGCGATCCACTGTCAAGGTTGGCGGGCCTGGAATAGAGGGCGGGGGGAGGGGGGGGGGGGTAGAAAGTATGTATATATACATAATACATACATACACACATACACATACATACATACATACATACATACATACATACATACATACATGAAGGTGAATATCGCTTAAGTATCTACTCTGTGTATACATATTCTAAAAACTAAATGTTCCCTTCACTATGCGGTCACATCGTTCAATTGTAGACCATTAAAGCATATCCCATAGCCCTCTTGCCATCCATTCTAACAGAGGAAGCTATATATGTGTACACAGCCCTTCTATCGCTTCCATTCCGTCTATTCTAACACATGAAAACAATATATATATTATTAGTTATTAAGACACAAGACACAGTAGTTGGATTCAGTAGCACTCTGGCTGGCCCCTAATAGACCTACCCCTTTATTAAGAAAATAATTTAAAGCTAGATATTATAGGAAAATGGCCGATATACCTACATGACCGTTGCGGGTGGTACGCGACTCCCACCCCGCCCAGCGGCAGCCAATCAGCGACCGATCCGTCACTCACTCCCCGTGAGCACCGCTCAGCGTGCAGGCTTGGGGTTGTGGGTTTGAATCCCATGAAGGGAATATAGATATACGACAATAGTAGATAATAATAATATTTGCATAAATGCTTTATACTCCACATTATTAGTTATTAATACACAAGACACAGTAGTTGGATCGAGTAGCACTCTGGCTGGCCCCTAATAGGCTCCCTAAACTACCCCAATCAGAACACGAAAGACAACAGCTTTTGAACTTGCTCAAAAGGTATCAAGCAGCACATCAACATGCATATCGAGAGTCAGTCTCTTCACCACAGACGGCTTCAGGTATTGTCGCACACAATCAGATTTCCAGTCACCTCTCTCTTTTATGGCCTCCAATGGCGCCCCGCACAGACGTAGGAACATAGCCCCGCCCGTTCTCAGACTATGTGTAGAGAATTGGTCTGGAGGCAGTCCCGCTGCTCTGCACGAGGCTTTCAAGACATGGGTATAGTAACGATACTGGAGGGGGACCGAATGTCCCTCCCTAGGCACCCAGAACGCCTGTGCATCCCACGGTGTAGGAGACTGCTCAAAGTGTCTCTTCAACCAGAACACTGCACACAATTCACGATTTGTTACCTCCGCCACGGGGATCTTGTGGATCAGTTCCCTGAACTGGTTCGTCTTGAACTTCCTCACCCACACCATGACTCCCCAAGGGTGGAATACCAGATCCCCGCGCTTCAGCATCCATCTGAGCAGGTCACCTGCGCCTTCCTCAACAGCGCTCTAAGAGATAACAACATCACAGGCCTGACTGCTGTATGATCCGGAGTTAGGTGTAATACCAGAAACAAACGCAGTAGCTCCAATGGCAGCAAAGGGGCGGCCTGCTTTGCCTCACTACCCTTTAGCCTCCTTATACCCGCCATGCACTTTTTTATAGCATGATTAGTATAACTGATCGGAGCACAGCCCAGATCCTTCAAATGATTATTCAAACCACTCAAGTAGTTACGTATGGATGAGTAACACAACCTCCTCCCCAGAAATGACAAATACAGACAGACCTGATCCGAGTCACACAGATATGGGGAAATCCGTTCCTCAAATTTCTCACAGAAGGTCAAGTAGGCTTTCACGTGTGTTGCGCATATGCAGATGGTCGAGCCTGTGTAGTGGTTGCTCTCAAAGTTCCGCCTCTTGGCCAGTACAATTTGGCGCCATGATCCGAATCCCTCATTCTAGCAAAACTCTAGAACTTGTCCTGTCTGCTCAGGCTGTTGCAAATAACATTCACTTTTGTGTTGATATATACCAACTGAACATCAAAGTTGTATTTAATTGAGGCCCAAAATATCAACCTAAGCCATGCCATCGTGGTCTTGTTTCTGCTCCGGCCCGTATTAAGAGCCGCCATCACCTGGGTGTTATCAGTTACAAATATTACGGTCTTCTCCTGCCAACCCGAGCCCCAGCACCTCACACCCACCAGTATGGGCCACAACTCCAAGAAGTTAATGTTGTCAGACCTACATCCAGCATCATCCGCATATACAAAATGGTGGTCCAACCGACCCTGTAGCTCCTTCGCTGATTTAAAATCGAAGGCACCTGCCACCCTGTCATCCCCATGGAGGGCTCCAAACTCAAACATAGAGGCATCACTATAAACCGATACAGCTGCATCCCTCAGCGGAATTATTTTGGTCTTGCCATTAAATTTTGACGCAAATTCTAACCACCATTGAAGATCAAGCTTGAAATCTTCATTTAGCCATACCTTATGTGTTGATTTTTTAGCTGAAGAGATCAGGACGAAGACTCTCCTGGAGAAGGTCCTTCCCCCATGTACCACTTTGCAGCAGTGAGCTAGGCTCCCCCCCTCCTCACAGGCCTTCCAACTCCAATGTAGTGGCCTTCCGTCTCTGGGTGTACATTTTTAACTGTGACAACAATTTCTGAAGCTTGTCTAATGGAAGTCTCAACTCCATTTCAATGGAGTCAATATCAATACCGAGAAGCCTTGTGACCCTCGCGGGAGTCGATAGCTTCTTAAAGCTAAGGTAGAAGCCAATACGCCATAGGACGGCCAGCAACGCAATCTGGGCAGTGGTACACCCTTCCACCGTTCTGCCCATCACTCAAAAATCATCAAGCTAGTTAACCCACTCAAGGAAACCTTCCCTAACCATACACCTCACAACAAAATCACTTATCTTTGAAAACACAAAAGGGCTACTACTGAGGCCCATAAACAGTCTGTTATCCCGTAGGAGCACGATACCATCACCAAAGTCCCAACTGAGGCCTTGCCTCTCCCAGCATGCGGGGTGGATATTAACTGCCCTATACGCATTCAAAATGTTGATAGTTGCGGTGTAGTCTCCCTCCTGGAGTATCCATTTCACAGTCTCCACCGAGTTGTAGCTGAAGTTGGTCCTACAGCCACCGGTGTGGTCGTTACCACAAAACCCCATCGGCGCAGAGCTGTCAGCGATCGCCCGAAAGTCATCATGCCCTTTTGGCACAGCACCAAAAGGATGTACATACACACATCGAGCATCCACCACAGTAAGGATCCCCGCATCACACTTGCTATCCGGACCGCACTTCGTCCACACCTCTCTCAATCTCCTCTCCGCTGGCCTTGCTCCTTCCTCCTTGATATGTCTGAAAAGAGTTCAAGGAGGGGGAGCCCACCAGCATTTCACTTTCTACCCTTACTCTGTCCGTGTCTTTGGCTTGCTGGATGGTCGCCATCGAGCAAATAGACACGGTCCTTTGACTCAACTCTCCTCATTTCTCTTTCCTAGACTCTACCCTTTTTTTTTCCTCCCAGGCATACTTCTCCCCCTGACCAAGGGAGTTGCGTGCTTGGGTGGGGCCCTTTACCTTTAGGTTTCTCTCGCTTTCTTCTCGTTGCTGGAGCCGCTGGACCCATCTTTACCCGCCCTTCCTCGGAAACCCTTGCTGCTGTCTGCTGGATACAAGTGCTCCCCAACGACTCGTCCGACTCCAGGATCTCCCCAACGACTCGTCGTTTAATCGTTGTAAAGACATCCCCCAGCTTCTACAACCGCCCCACCGCCACACCGCCCCACCAGAAGATTATTCTTCAAACAAAGATTGGGCCGATTTATCGGAGCCTCTCTATAATGTTGCAGTTCTGCAACCAGTAACCGTTGTAAGGTTACAAAGAACCCAGTATCTCTATCAGATCCCCGCATCGATTTCACCCTGTACTCTGACTGTCATGCGCTCCCGGTGTCGCAGTTTGAGCGCCCTGCCAGTTTGAGCGCCCTGCCAGTGGTTGTATACTTTTTTTGTCAAATAGATTTAAAAGCTTTCATTGGATCGATTAAAAATATCTTAATGCGCAATTGAAGAGGAAGATCTGAAGTATTTAATGTAACCTAAGAGCAATTTACTCTGAAAGTATTAAAAACAGATAATAGTGAAAGTTGGGATATTCTGAGTGTCAGTGCCAGTGTTAGCCTGCCTTACCAGATCATGGCCTCAAAAACTATTTTCGCAAAATAAATTCAAGAACTTCCAATTGGCTGATAACAAAAAAGCTGAATGTGAAATTGTAGAGAAAGATCTGAAGTATTTAATAGAAACAAGAGAAATTTGCTTTCAAAGCACCACAAATCACAAATTACTGTGATAGTTAGGGTGGTTTTAATGTTGTCTATCCGCGCATGCGCAGAAGCAACAGAAGGGCACTCAAACTGGCAGGGCGCTCAAACTGCGACACCGGTGACACCCTTTGTTATTGATGAATAGTTCCCGTGGAAACACACACTCCGGATCATTCACCCGGAAGTCAAAACAAGCTCCACAGAGCAGGTACTCCCAGTGTGGATCAGTATCACCACGGCACATCACCTCGGCAAACATCTTACAAGGCCTAAGCTGGCCCACACAACCTTCAATATGATGTTCACACATACAATTCCCTTGCAGGCAGGTATCAAAGATCTCGATCCACTTTTCACAGCATCTGCCGCCATTTTGGTCGACAACCCAGAGCGAGCTTAGTAGCCCGTCAGTGATTGGTCGAGCTGGATACGGGCCGACCACCCTGAGCCAATCAGCCTTGCCGTTGCTCAGACCAGGGTGGCCGCCATGGGACCCACCAGGGCCGCGTTCAGGGTCCGTCTCGGAGGCGCCGTGGAGATGTCTCGGCGATGCTTTTTGGCTTATTTGCGTTCAGGGTCCGTCTCGGCGACGCCTCCCTTTTCATAGTAGAGACAAAAAGCGTCTCAAAAATGGCTGCCGTATCCAGTCGTTTCAGCCAATCACAGTGCAGCTTGTCCATTGCAAATGGCCGCCGCCTATGGGGGTGGCCATTTTCGAGGCGACCAACTGCTGTTGTCGTTCAGACTAGCCTGACATCACGGGCGCCTCAGAGGTGCCTCCAAGACGGAGCCTGAACGCGGCCCTGAGTAAACTCCGGAAGGCCACGAATCGCGGCCAGGCGCCGGTGTGGCGTGCTCAGCCGTGTCCCGTGCTCAGCCGTGTACCTATACTCAAACTCAAGGCATTGTCAATGGTCGTAAGTCACTAACCTTATAAATTTAATATAATGTTTTTGGTAAAGATGTTTTCTATATGTGTACCAAGCGATTTGTTTCTAGGTGGTGTGGTTTTAGAGATATTTCACTTTTCCTGGATTTTCTGTATGAAGATTGCTCACCACCATTGACAATGCCTTGAGTGTGACGGTATGCGCAGTGCAAAACATTAGTTTTAATCAAAATTAATAGAAATCAAGAACCCTAACCTTATAAATTTAATATAATCTTTTTGGTGAAGATGTTTTCTATATGTGTACCAAGCGATTTGTTAATAGGTAGTGAGCAATCTTCATACAGAAAAAGTTAAATATTTCTAAAACCACACCACCTAGAAACAAACTGATTGGAATACACATAGAAAACATGTTTACCAAAAAGATTATATTAATTTTATACGGGTAGGGTTCTGGATTTCTATAAATTTGGAATAAAACTGACATTTTGCACTGCGCGTACGGCAAACTCAATGCATTGTCAATGGCGGTGAGCAATCTTCATACAGAAAAAGTGAAATATCTCTAAAACCACACCACCTAGAAACAAACTGCTTGGAAAACATATAGAAAACATATTCAACGAATAGATTATATTAAATTTATATGGTTAGGGTCCTGGATTTCTATTAATTTTGAATAAAATAAACGTTTTGCATTGCGCATACTGGCAAACTCAGTGGCAGTGTGCATTCGTTCTGCAGCAAAGCTGCGTGCGCATACACAATGTTTACAAACATTGAAAGGGGTCTATAGGCAAATGGTCGATATACCTACACGACCTTTGCGGTGGGGGGTATGCGACTCCCACCCCGCCCAGTGGCAGCCAATCAGCAGCCAATCCGTCAGTCACTGCCCGTGAGCACCGCCCAGCACGCACCGCCCAGCGTGCAGACTTGGGGGTTGCGGGTTCGAATCCCAAGAAGGGAATATAGATATACGACAATAGTAGATAAAAATAATATTTGTATAAATGCTTTATACTCCACATATATACAGATGAACCTCGATCCAACGGACACCGATGCAACGGATTCCGGATCCAATGGACACAATCCGCTAGAGTGAGCTAGGCTCCCACACATGTGTAATGCACACTCACACATATGCATACTGATTCACACATACAAACATACCCACATAGTGCCATGCACACATAGTGCCATGCACAGAGCCGTGCAGGTTTGTTTGTTAAAATTTAATATCCTAGCAACATCTAAGCTGTTTTCCACATTATCACTATGGCAATTTGATAAAGCAATTTCGTCGCTGCAATGGACAAAAGGCTTTAACGGACAACTGCTCCCCCCTATTAGTCCGTTGGATCGAGGTTCATCTGTATATATATCTGTTATCATTTCCATCCTTTTATTCTAACAGAGTAGAGAATGTGATGGATATGAATTATATATATGATACTTGATAGTTACCTACATAAAGAATTAAAGAACAAGACATTGATAATGGGTATAAGTGGGTATTCTCAACAAGATATTGAAAGTGCGTATTCTCTGCTTCAAATTCTTAGCAGTGCAGTGAGTGAGGATAGGGGTTGTTGAAAGGTGGGCGGACAGGACAGTGGTTCGATGATCTGTGCCCCCACCTCTGCCGATTTGGATTTCCACCGCTGCGTATAACTTACAGCGTCATCAAAGGCCAGTTGTTCCCATACCATGTCTATGTGGTGTGGGAGGTTAAAAACCCTTGGGTCGGTAAAAGTGTAGGTTCGGCTTTCTATCGACAAACTGTATAATGGTGAAAACAAGTCTATTCAGACTTATCATTAATAGGCAGTATAAATCTTCAAGAAAAAAAAAAAAGAAAAAAAAAGTAGATGACTTAAAGCTGCACAGTCCGATGAAATATCAAAATTTCCAAACCAAACCAATTATCTAGATTTGATCTCACATATCTAACTTAGATACTGATCCACTTATTAAGCATTTCTTTCTACGTAGAAGGCAATACTGAGTCAATTTAACAGAACCTGTTACTGCGGAAGTCTATGGTGTCATAGTTTTGGAAAGCTTGCCAAAACTAATTTTCGATTTTTGCACTCAAAATATCTCAAAAGTTTACCATTTAAAATAAAAGTAACTTTGAACTAATGTAAAGTAGACACTAGTGATCGATCTAATATATCTATCTCAGAAAAAAATACACAAATTCAAAACCATCGGACTATACAACTTTAATTAAGGCTCCTCCAGCCACGACTGAGGAAGGCGGAGAGTCTGAGGAGTAAATGGAATCTTCTGGCCTTATTATACTCATCTAACATCTTATGCAGCATATATACTATCGAAAATAACTACATTATACACAAATATGCCACAGCTAAGTGTATGTTCACTGATCTGAGCGCACAGCTGGGTATTCGCTCGGCTTACTCCGGAAGTGCTCCTTATATGGGTATGTTGGCTACAGCGCCATCTACTTCTGTAATCGCCTCATGCTAAGCTATACTCAGGCATATAACGCATTCCATAATCCACTGTGAATACTAAGCCAGCCAAAATGAACGACCAGAGCTCGTGGGGCTGAACACAGCCTTTAAATGTCTCCAAACACCGTTCTACTGAGGGGTTGAACACAGTCTTTACAGGTCCCCGAACACCGTTCTACTGAGGGGCTGAATACAGTCTTTAAAGGTCCCTGAATGCTGTTCTACCATAGGGCTGACGCAGCCTTTAAACGACCCCGAACGCCATTCTACCATGGGGCTGAATGTAGCCTATAAAGGTCACCGAACGCCGTTCTACCGGGGGGCTGAAGGCAGCCTTTAAAGGTCCCCGAACGCCGTTCTACCGGCGGGCTGAAGGTAGCCTTTAAAGGTCCCCGAACGCCATTCTACCGGCACCGACCTAGTTAGTGCGACTCGAGCTGAACCCGCTCTCTTCAAGCACTATGTAGCAGCGCCCAGACGGGAGACACTGGGACCAGTCGACAATTCGTTGACAGACGCGGGGTGGCGCCTTGTGACGTCACTGGGACGGGTGTGTGGTGAGGCAGGTCTCAGTGGGAGCCGGGCCGGGGAGATGGCAGGGCGGAAGGAGACGTGGGCGAGGAGCACCAGGCGGCGCGTGGCGGCCATATGGAGGAGGTTAGGGATGGACGGCCAGGTAGGTGAAGGAACACTGCATATTCCAACTAACAAGTATTCACATTGTCTGTTCTTTATAAAACAAAGGGCCTTCGTTGAATGTTTTGTGTTTTTTATTTTGATTTAATGGATTTTAATTTTGTAATTAATATTATTTTTTTAATAATTTTTTAATTTTTTTAATTTAAATAAATTGTTTAGATTTCCAATGTACTTGCAGAAAGCTGTTAGTCAGTGCTATATATGTACACTTATTACGAACTGCCATATCACGTCTCATCCGATCCTTGAAGTTAGGCAATGTGTAGATAAAGCATTCACCCGGTACTCGCAGTACACGGGTGAATACCAACCCTATATAAAAACGGTCGAAAAAGCGGGTTAAGGAAATGAGAGCCTAATTTCACAATCTAAGAAGCAACAATTATTCTTTACATATGTCTTATTGATAGCCCGCTACCTTTGAGTTGAAAAATATAATGTAATATCTAGTTTAATAAGATTTAAAATTGAAATCGACGGCGTTCTAGCGCCGTCATCTTGTCTTTTTGCATTCTCTCCCATTTCACCAACTCTGTGCCTATATGGGTAGCCTTTTGATACTGGAGCCACAGTTTCTAGTTCATATTCCATACTAACCCTATTTTCGCCCGTATTTACACTACATTGTCCTTCACCCGTGTACTACAAGTACCGGGTGAATCTTTTATCTAGGCAATGTGTAGCCTCAGCAGTAGGCCTGCTTGGATGCGCCTTCCAGGGAATGTACGGTGCTGTAAACATTGTGATGCAAGCCTCCCACCTACCAGATAAATTAAGATGAACACACACACTCAAATTGCTATTAATTTGAATTCCCGCAGTGGTCATTCATTAAATCAGAAATCTGCCTTACTACTCTGCGATGAGTATTATATGTGGGACACTTGCTTTGGACGACTTCGAAAGTCCTTATGTTTTTGCTTGGCTTATATATATATATATATATCTATACATATACATATATATACACATATATATATATATATATATATATATATATAGTAAGTGGTACAGGCGTGAAGCAGAGCCAGGCGAGGAAGAATAGGGCATTTATTGAGTAGATAAATGTCATGAGTTGGTGTGGTGTCAGTTCATATGAATTGTTTATAGATAATGGGTTTCCGGATAATTATACTCGTATAATTGCGTATACACCACATACATATATCTGTGTGTAATTATCCAGGGTAAACTGTATAATATAATTTACCCTAAATTAGATATATAATTGACCCTGGATAATTTCAAAACGACACCATTTTCTACACACTGAACTTCTCCGCCCATGGTGCTGACACTAGTGAACCATGTCGAGTTCGCTTTGCGTGACGTGTGCAGATCCAGGTCAGTAGGTCAATGTACATTCAACCATCTTGTTTTTCCGTACTTTTAAAACTTTTTGATGACACCTGTACACTGGATACGGTTCAGTTAATTGGGATTCTACGTCTTAGCGCATAAAGGCATACTAGGACGGATACCGACGTGTGGTTGTATACTCATGGTAATTGTGATAGTGCTGCTTGACTGCCACCAGCATCAGACCCCGATATCCCGCGTCTTAGCGCGTAAAGCCATACTAGGACGGATACCGACGTGTGGTTGTATACTCATGGTAATTGTTATAGTGCTGCTTGACTGCCACCAGCATCACACCCAGATATCCCGCGTCTTAGCGTGTAAAGCCATACTAGGACGGATACCGACATGTGGTTGTATACTCGTGGTAATTGTTATAGTGCTGCTTGACTGCCGCCAGCATCACACCCCGATATCCCACGTCTTAGCGTGTAAATCCATACTAGGACGGATACCGACATGTGGTTGTATACTCATGGTAATTGTTATAGTGCTGCTTGACTGCCACCAGCATCACACCCAGATATCCCGCGTCTTAGCGTGTAAATCCATACTAGGACGGATACCGACATGTCGTTGTATACTCATGGTAATTGTTATAGTGCTGCTTGACTGCCACCAGCATCACACCCCGATATCCCGCGTCTTAGCGTGTAAAGCCATACTAGGACGGATACAGACATGTGGTTGTATACTCGTGGTAATTGTTATAGTGCTGCTTGACTGCCACCAGCATCAGACCCCGATATCCCACGTCTTAGCGCATAAAGGCAGACTAGGACGGATACCGACGTGTGGTTGTATACTCGTGGTAATTGTTATAGTGCTGCTTGACTGCCGCCGGCATCACACCCCGATATCCCGCGTCTTAGCGTGTAAAGCCATACTAGGACGGATACCGATGTGTGGTTGTATACTCGTGGTAATTGTTATAGTGCTGCTTGACTGCCACCAGCATCACACCCCGATATCCCGCGTCTTAGCGTGTAAAGGCATACTAGGATGGATACCAATGTGTGGTTGTATACTCGTGGTAATTGTTATAGTGCTGCTTGACTGCCACCAGCATCACACCCCGATATCCCGCGTCTTAGCGTGTAAAGGCATACTAGGATGGATACCAATGTGTGGTTGTATACTCGTGGTAATTGTTATAGTGCTGCTTGACTGCCACCAGCATCACACCCCGATATCCCGCGTCTTAGCGCATAAAGGCATACTAGGATGGATACCGATGTGTGGTTGTATACTCGTGGTAATTGTTATAGTGCTGCTTGACTGCCACCAGCATCACACCCCGATATCCCGCGTCTTAGCGCATAAAGGCATACTAGGATGGATACCGATGTGTGGTTGTATACTCATGGTAATTGTTATAGTGCTGCTTGACTGCCACCAGCATCACACCCCGATATCCCGCGTCTTAGCGTGTAAATCCATACTAGGACGGATACCGACGTGTGGTTGTATACTCGTGGTAATTGTTATAGTACTGCTTGACTGCCACCAGCATCACACCCAGATATCCCGCGTCTTAGCGCATAAAGGCATACTAGGACGGATACCGATGTGTGGTTGTATACTCATGGTAATTGTTATAGTTCTGCTTGACTGCCACCAGCATCACACCCATATATCCCACTCAGTCACGTTATTCTGACATTCAGCCAACCCTTCTTTGCCTTAATCGAGTAATATAAATCAGCAGGAAAGGCTATGCCGAGTATCAACTTAGTAAATAATTGGCTTAATTCAGTCGAGTAGGAGCACTCACCTAGGGATCTCCCCGTTCTGATATGACGGTGCATGTTACCAGGACGTAAAACTCCAACAACCAACCAACCAACCTAGGGATCTCTCCCCTGACCTGTCGTACGGAGAATGGACACTCTACCCACTCGGCGAACATGTGCTCTCGCTAAATAGATTGTGGATCTTACTGAAGGACATTTTAATTTGTCAAAGAAGGTGTTCGCTCCTCCCACCCACATCCTCTGGAAACCTACTACACAAAGTGGGAAGTGGCACAGACGAAGCACTCACATACCTTCTTGGTTTACCAAACAAAGTAAAGCTTGTTTTATTTAATGACATCGGCTATTGGACATCAAAATGGTCATTCTGCCATATTTCTTTGGAGGAAACCCACTGCCGCCAGATAGGCTACTCTTTCCGATAAGCAGCAAAGGGTCTATTATATGCACTTTCCCACAAACAGGAGAGCACATACCACATCTTTTGATGAACCGCAAATGGATCGATCGGATGACCCACATCCTCACGGGTGGACACTCTACCACCTGATCTATGTCCCGCTCCCTTCTTAGTTTACCAGTCTGCCCTGTGTTGGCACCTGACTACATATCTGCCATGGAATCTCTACAACGGGACCCCAGTGCTTCGGATTGAACAGGGTTATACTGCTGAAAACACTGCCTACCAAAATATTAAAGTTGCATAGTCCGATGGTTTTGAGTTTCTGCCATTTTCTGAGATAACTATTTTAAGGTGATCGTTACAATCTACCATACTTTCGTTTGAAGTTACCTTTATTGTAAATGCCTAACTTTTGAGATATTTGAAGTGCAAACACGTCAAATTAGTTTTAGCAAGCAAACTAAAACTCTGGCACCATAGACTTCAGGAGTAACAGGTTCTATTATATTGCCTCGGTATTCCCTTCTATTTGGCAACAAATGCTTAATACGGACATCAATATATAAGCTAGATATGTAGAATCAATTCTAGATAATTATTTTGGTTTTGAAAATTTGATGCTTCATCGGAATATGCAACATTAAATCTTTTGCCAATTCATGAAATTTCCATAAATGATTTTTTTTGCATTTGTTTGTAAAAAAAAAAGAAGAAAAGTGAAGTTCCACTAGAGGGGAATGTACGTGGGTGTTGGGTGGCGTGTGTTTGAAGAGCACACACGTTTGAATGGTGCATTCGGCTTCAACAAACAGTAGGTGACATTTCTAACAAGCCTCAGACCTCCCCACCCAGCTCAGCCCCGTATTATTACTGACCTCTCGTACTCATGAGTTCTCATGGAGGGCGCCCGCTTCTTATTTGGAAGGTCGTTGGATTAAGTCCGGCCAGAGTCAAACTAAGGACTCCACAGGCACATACATGAGCACCTGGAAAAAAACAATATACTAAACAAGAGGCAAGGAGGTTTCAGAAAACTAGTCTACATCAAAAACAATAGCAAACCTAACAAGTGATGTGCTGGCATCATTGAACCAAAAGAAATTATTTAGAGCAGCCTTCATCGACTTCAGCAAAGCCTTTGACACTGTAGACCACAGCATATTAATAAGAAAATTAAACAACATGGGCATTGAATCCAAATCAATAAACTGGATAAAATGCTACCTAAACAACAGGCAGCAAAAAACTAAAGTAAATGGTACACTCTCAGACCAAGAAACTGTCACCCGTGGTGTACCCCAAGGATCAGTCCTGGGACCACTACTATTTATACTATACATAAACGACCGAGAAAAATGGCTGGAGACAGAATGTCTCCAGCTATATGCAGATGACACTGTCGTATATGCAGAAGGAAGCACAGTAGAGGAGGTAGCAACCAAACTGAACAACCTCCTGCTAAAGCTGGACGGCTGGTGTGAATCCAATAAAATAACCATCAATGCAAATAAATCTAAAACAGTACTCTTCTCACATACAGCAATCACAGGAAGAAACCTACAATGCACACTAGGAAACCAAACACTGGAAAGTATTAATCACTACAAATACCTAGGCCAGAACTAGATAGCCAGCTAAACTACAATCTGTGTGTAACAAAAATCATTCAAAAAGTAAATCACCAACTATGGCTATTTGCTAATCTAAGAAACTATATGACACAAGATTTGTCAATAAAAATCTTCAAAGGCATGGTACTCCCCTCCTTTGACTATGGGGATGTAATCTACATGGGCGCTAAAAAAGAGCTACTTAAAAAATTGCAGATACTACAAAATAGGGCCCTGAAAATCTGCCTGAAAGTAGACAAACTACACCCCACTTATGACCTACACAAAAGAACAAAGTAAAGCTACTAGAAAACAGAAGGATAATCCACCTAAAAACATTAGCATATGGATATAGCCAAGACATTAAGCATCTAACCCAACCACTAAGGGACACCAGAGCAAGCAAGGCACCACCACTAAGGCAGACCAGAAGCCAAACCAAAGCCCATGAAAGGAGCACACTGGAAATGGCCGCCAAGGCATGGAATGCGCAAATGGTGAAAGAAAGACAAATCCCTGACCTAAAAACGTACAAAAAATATATGTGCAAAATAAAAACTGGGGGGCAGGTGATATGTCACGGCCCACCAACTGGACAGCCCAGGGTGGGATAACCGAAAATATAAAAGCCAGATAACATATCCAACAACAATATAAATCAAATCAAATTCAAACAAACATAACTCAACCACCTATTACTTACAGGCCTATGGACATGTAAATAAAATAGGCTAGTTTAGAATTAAGTAGAAAAAGCGGAAAACTCTTCCCAAGAAAACCCCCGAACACTAACATAGAACCTTAAGAAAACAACTAACATAGTAATAAGAATAGAACAAAAATACAATGGCAAGAGGGCCCGAAAAAACTAACATAGGCTACTAAACGTACCAACAGACTATCTATCTGCTACTGAAATGCAGACAATCAAATAACTTATCAGCAGCTACTGTTTGATAAGATAACACCAACACTACAGCTGGCCAGCATTGAAAACAAGCCTGGGTACCCAGGCTTACATGCTATGGACAGTATAAATACAGCCTCAATTTTAAAAAAAGAAGAAAAAAAAGGACTTAGCAAATGTGTACTTATTACTATACCTACTGCCCTCTGGTATTGACACAGTTAGTTCTTAGGTTTAGTTCCTCAGTGACTCACCAGGTTGTGCCGCAGTATCACCGAGACGCTGGGGCGGCAAACACTGGATATGGGTCATGTCAAGTGATACTTTGATCCCATTCAGATCCGATATCACTAATACCCCTGTCACACTATGACGTAACGAGCCAACGTGAGCCTAACGTGGTCATTTTTCGTCATTACATTGGGTTACGTCATGATGACGTCAGAATGACGTTAGAATGACGTTGAGCTACGTCACATTACGCCGTGTTACATCGAGTTACGTCAAGGTTTTGGACATGTTCAAAACTTTTGACGTAGCTCGAACGTAAGGGTTTACGTTCACCGTACGTTCTGTTCACGTTCAGTGAACGTCAATGACGTTAAACGGACGTTATTCCAACGCTGCTCACTACGTTCAACTACGTTCAACTACGTTCCACTACGTTGACCCACATTAAATCGAGTGCAAATGGCCATGTGGCGTAATGGGAACGTCAGGAGAACGTCAGGAGAACGTCAGGAGAACGTCAGGAGAACGTCAGGAGAACGTGCATTCAACGTATGTTCAACGTCTCATGACGTATCTAACGTCACGTAACGTTCTTCTGGCGATGGAATAACGTTCATAACGTTTCGTGAGTGTAGTGACGTTGTCCTCTCTCGTTGAATGACGGTATCACAACGCTTTACCGACATTACGCTCTGGTCCACTACGCTGCATCCACGTTCAACTTGTGCCCAAATTTGCATACTACGCCAAGAAGTTCAACGTTCTTCACGTTCTCCCTACGCTGACGTCATTACGTCATAGTGTGACAGGGCCATAAGACACACCATATGTTACCAACGTGTAGACCTATACATTCCGATCAGTAAATGTTGTGTGCTCGTAACATTTTATTTAATTTATTGGAAAGAGGTTTTCTTGGCCTAATTTTCTTCTTTTTTTTTGGTAAAGTATTTACTCATCTGAACATGACATTTGTCAGCGACGGAGCACTGGTCTTCCAGCCATCTTACTATTAGAATTGACAGTCTCAATAATCTAAGTTTGATCAGTGCTGTATTAGTTACAGCACCGATCCTGTAGAATTAAGGGAGTGGCTCCTGCTGTATAATGTACAGCACCAGCTAATGTAGTTCATGCAAAAATGGGGAGCAGCACCGAATAGAAGGTGTATACTCGGGGAAACTCAAATAATCATTGTAGGTAACATTTTTCTCTTATAAAACAAGTTAAGTTCAGAGTTGACAAGACAGTTTGTCTGTCTTATATAATGTTCAATGTGTTTAAACAGATTGATAGTTGTGTAGGATGTTCGGTGTGTTGATGGTTTGTTCATGATGGTGAAGGGTGGTGGCAGGGGAGGGGGGCCCATTGGGTGGGTGGTAGGGGGGAAAACCCCACCGGAGAGCAAGCAAGGATGCGGGGTGGCAGGAGCTCAGGGCTTTGCTAGTAATTACTGCAGTAGTCATTTAAGGGAATTTGATGAAAATAACCTTCTTAATTGCTTCAAATCAAGTTACTAGCGTAATGTGCACAGAGGCTAAAGTTGATCTAGTTGAAGCAATTTATTTTCTGCTGGTCTAAAATTCGCTTCACGATATCAATGCAGAAGGTATTGCAAAGGAAAATGCGAACAATCTAAATAATATATATTTAGGATGTTTAAAGTGGGAATAAAGAAAAAGTAATGCATACCTCTTTCTGTGAAATTGTTTCATATTTACTCACAAACCTCAATTGGTCACTTGTGCACATATATGCAAATTCTGTACCTCTTCAAACCTAGCGACCGGTCACGATGGCAGAGTCGGTAAGACGAAGAGCGCAAGCTTCCTGTGCAGAATGTCGACAGTTTGAAACCCGGCCGAGTCAAACAAAAGACTCTACAAAATTAATACTTGTTGTTCGCTAGCCTGGTACTTGGCATCATTAGGATAAGGCAAGGACTGGTTAGGTCAGTGTCAGGATAATGAACCTGAAAATCGGGTCATGGTGCTGGTGACCTGGTCTTCCAGTGGGGCAGCACTATAAAATCGCCATAAGTGAACACTGTCACACGTCAGTATCCATCCTGATATGACCTTAGATGTTGCCAGAATGTAAAACCCCAACCAACAAACCTCAAGCCAAGTTCCAACACTTGGCGACGTTTGCATATGTTGTGTGTGCGTTTCGAACCCACACTTTTGCCATTCCGGGACCAACCATTAGTCATTGTAGATGCACTCAACCAATCCCCACAGTTCACCCTGGGAGGTCAGAGCGTCTCACTACACTGGTCCCCTGTCAGTGTTATACTTACAATTACAAGTACCCAGGTGCCACACTTACAGTGCACACACAGGGAAGGTTCCACAACCACGCAGCGTGTAGCATGTACACACTCCTGGTCACGGCACCAATGTCGCGGGAGACAATTTGTAACCAAAAGCAGCATCACGCCTACAGCAGGACTCGAACTCACTACTCTGCCATTCCAGAGATAGCATCCTAACCATGAAACTATTGATATTGCCTGACGCAATCAACCTGCTCACGCCTACTTGTGAATGTGGCATTTCACCTGGGGTATGTGAGGGTGGGTGGGGTGTGGGTGTGGGTGTGAGGGTGGGTTTTGGGGGGGGGGGGGGGGGGGGGGGGGGGCGGGGGGGGGGAGGTCAGTGCACCTCACTACGCAGGCGCGAGATGCTATCAGAAATAGAGATTACAAGTACTAAAGGTCGGTGCAGCCTTGGTCGTAATGCGAGCATTGCACTTGATGCGTGGAGAGGAAGAGACCCTCCCTCCCCCCTCCCCGGTCGTCGCGCAGCATTCGCACCTCGCGCGACGTCCGCCTCTCAGCTTTCTCCCTCCCCCTCCCCCGGGCCCGCTGCTTTCTCACCTCACCTGTCACCGCCCTCCAGCCCTCCCTTATAAGGCCGCCCGCCGGCCTCCCTCCGTCACTCGCCTTCCAGCCCTCCTCCGCGCTCTGCCTTTTTCCTCCACCCACCCACCCAACTATCTTTACTTATGTTCTTCTCTCTTACAGCTGGTGGAGGGCTCCTCGGCGCCCCCCCCCCCCTCACATGAACTCTTAAGCATAAACTCTGACTTCTGCTCCTCATGAGCCTCTTACCTTATCTAACTCTGACTCTTGCTCCTTATGAGCCCCTTATCTAGTTTATTCATTGTTTTGCTGCTCCTCATGAGCCTTATATTGCTTCTTATCTTTCTACTGTTGCTCCTCATGAACCTCCTCACTGTTGCCCTGTTGCCCTCTGTTGCCAGGGGCGTCCCAATAAACGCCTCTTTTTTCCACCTCCGCCTTGCCTTCTTCCTTTTCGCGCATCGGTGTACATTATCAGTATCACACTGCAGGTAACCTGGCCTCCTCACGTGCCGACCAGGGATCATCAACTCATCACGGTTACTCATCCAATACACATTAGCGATTGATTGATTTCTGACGGTTTAATACCGTGATGGAGGGCAAAGGGCCATATTCACATACAAAAGCTAGTGGTGTCATTATTACTCAAATACCATTCTAAAGATTTGAATCAAATTGGACTGACGCTGCTCAGCAGGGGAAACAAGTCTTAACACACTTACGATGGAAACATTAGAACTTAGGGAGACATGATCGATGGAAACATGGGGACATATGGGGACACGATTGATGGAAACAGTAGGACTTATGGAGACATGATCGATGGAAACATGGGGACTTATGGGGACACGATTGATGGAAACAGTAGGACTTATGGTGACATGATCGATGGAAACATGGGGACGTATGGGGAAATGTTCAATGGAAAGATGGGGAGTTATGGTGATATGATCGATGGAAACATGAAGACTTATGGAGACATGATCGATGGAAACATGGGGACTTATGAGGAAATGATCAATGGAATCATTGGGACTTATGGTGACATGATCGATGGAAACGTGAAGACTTATGGAGACATGATCGATGGCAACATGGGGACTTATGGTGACATGATCGACGGAAACATGGGGACCTATTATCGACGGAAACACAAGTGTTGGCTTCTCCACAACTGGCCATCCCGAAAGCTTTCCATCTTACTAAGGAAGTTTGAGTTATGCCAAGATTAGGCACACAGCTACTAGGTACTCCACCGATATTAGCCAAGAACAGATGTTAAAAGAAATATTTGAGTAATAGTAAGAAGTATCGCTGACTTGTTAGCTTAATGCACATTCCACGTTATCAGCTGATAGTGGTGATGGTCCTGTATTCATAAATATTAATTAATATATCCATGCACGCCATGGTGGCATTAAAATCCATGTTCCCGTAGCATGCCGGGCAATACTGCCACATTGAGCCTGGCTTTGACTGGCTATATTTACTGTCAAGTCCGCCTCGTACAAACTGACATTAGTTGAATCTTGTTGATCGGGTATTTGAAATCCAGTTGGCGAGCTTATCTAAGGGAATGTGGCTAACAGGCTTTCATGAGTGGGTGACGATCCGGACATAAAGGTGGCGTAGACTTCCTAATACAGGCTGATGAAATTAACAGGGAATAAGTAATTAATTTGTCTGAACAATACGCCCAACACTAGGGAATGTGATACAACCAGTGGTCCACAACTGGTTCATCAAAGGCTGTGGTATGTGCTGTCCTGTTTGTAGGAAAGTGCATATAAAAGACCCCTCGCTGCTTACTGGAAAGAGTAGCCTATGTGGCAGCAGTGGGTTTCCTCATAAAGAAATATGTCAGAATGACCATATGTTTGATGTCCAATAGCCGATGATATGAAAATCAATCTCCTTTAGAGGCATCATTAAATAAAAAAAGCTTTGATACTAGTGAGTGATGAGGAGTGTGTGTGGGGAGCTGGCCATTTCAAAAACTGTATTTTATAACTTGCACCTGAAATATAAAATAATCGCAAGTCACGTGATGTGAGGCAGTCGCTGGTCAACACCACGCAATCATTCCAACCCGGTATGTTGGCCACATCAGATTACTCAAAAACCGGGCAGAAAAGAACACAGGTTTGTGTTGTGGTTTGTTCGTTGTGTTGGTAATGATTTAATGATGATTTCCAAGTGACATCTGATAAGAGACTGATAACAACTCACGAGGGCAGTATCGAAGCATCAGCCAGAGGAGGACCCGCGTAGTAGTCTCTCACACACAGGCAGTCGCGCAGGGCCTCCACACCGATAGGTCGCCACCAGTACTATCAGTATCACAGTAGGCGGAGCCCACGGAGTACTGAGTACTGAGGCCATATACGACACTACCTGCTTATCGGATCATCCCGACTATCCACGTCTCAGAGAGAGAGAGAGAGAGAGAGAGAGGGGGAGTGAGAGAGTGAGAGAGAGTGAGGGAGAGTGAGGGAGAGTGAAATAGTGAGTGCGCGTGCATGTGAGAGACTGAGACAGTGAGAGAGTGTGAGACTGACAGAGAGGGAGAGTGAGGGAGAGTGAGAGTGAGAGAGAGTGAGAGCACGAGAGAGAGTGACAGAGTGACAGAGTGATTGACAGAGTGTGAGAGAGTGTTTGTTTGTTTGTTTGTTGTTGTTTTACGTCCTAGCAACATCTAAGGTCATATCAGGACGGGTGGTGAGAGAGTGTGAGAGAGTGAGTGAGAGAGAGTGAGTGCGAGTGTGAGAGAGTGAGTGAGAGAGTGAGCGCGAGTGAGAGAGTGAATGTGAGAGAGAGAGAGTGAGAGAGTGTGAGAGCGAGTTAGTGAGAGTGGGAGAGAGAGAGTGAGAGAGAGTGAGAGAGGGTGAGAGAATTTGAGAGTGTGAGAGAGTGAGAGAGGTGGAGGGGGAGCGAGCACTTTGCCAGGTTACAGGGCATCTCTGGTGACGCAGACTTTGTGATGGGAGACACGGTACACTACGCGGGGACCGACGTGACAGCGGCAGGCGGCAGTCCCATGACGGTGGGTGTTATACATGGGGTGAAGGTGTGGGTTATACATGGGGTGAAGGTGGGTGTTATACATGGGGTGGTGAAGGTGGGTGTTATATATGATGTGGTTAATGTGGGGTGAAGGTGGGTATTATACATGAGGTGGTTAATGTGGGTGAAGGTGGGTATTATACATGAGGTGGTTAATGTGGGGGAAGGTGGGTATTATACATGAGGTGGTTAATGTGGGTGAAGGTGGGTGTTATACTTGAGGTGGTTAATGTGGGGTGAAGGTGGGTATTATACATGGGGTGGTTAATGGGGGTGAAGGTGGCTGTTATACATGAGGTGGTTAATGGGGGTGAAGGTGGCTGTTATACATGAGGTGGGTAACGTGGGTGAAGGTGGGTATTATACATGAGGTGGTTAATGTAGGGTGAAGGTGGATGTTATACATGAGGTGGTGAAGGTGGGGTGAAGGTGGGTCTTATACATGAGGTGGTGAAGGTGGGTGTTATACATGAGGTGGTTAATGTAGGGTGAAGGTGGGTGTTATACTTGAGGTGGTTAATGTGGGGTGAAGGTGGGTATTATACATGAGGTGGTTAATGTGGGGTGAAGGTGGGTATTATACATGAGGTGGTTAATGTGGGATGAAGGTGGGTATTATACATGAGGTGGTTAATGTGGGGTGAAGGTGGGTGTTATACATGAGGTGGTTAATGTAGGGTGCAGGTGGGTGTTATACATGAGGTGGTTAATGTGGGGTGAAGGTGGGTGTTATACATGAGGTGGTGAAGGTGGGTGTTATACATGAGGTGGTTAATATGGGGTGAAGGTGGGTGTTATACATGAGGTGGTTAATGTGGGGTGAAGGTGGGTGTTATACATGAGGTGGTGAAGGTGGGTGTTATACATGAGGTGGTTAATGTAGGGTGAAGGTGGGTGTTATACATGAGGTGGTTAATGTGTGGTGAAGGTGGGTGTTATACATGAGGTGGTGAAGGTGGGTGTTATACATGAGGTGGTTAATGTAGGGTGAAGGTGGGTGTTATACATGAGGTGGTTAATGTAGGGTGAAGGTGGGTGGTATACATGAGGTGGTTAATGTGGGGTGAAGGTGGGTGTTATACATGAGGTGGTGAAGGTGGGTGTTATACGTGAGGTGGTTAATGTGGGGTGAAGGTGGCTGTTATACATGAGATGTTTAATGTTGGGTGCAGGTGGGTATTATACATGAGGTGGTTAATGTGGGGTGAAGGTGGGTGTTATACATGAGGTGGTTAATGTATGGTGAAGGTGGGTGTTATACACGAGGTGGTGAAGGTGGGGTGAAGGTGGGTGTTATACATGAGGTGGTGAAGGTGGGTGTTATACATGAGGTGGTTAATGTGGGGTGAAGGTGGGTATTATACATGAGGTGGTTAATGTAGGGTGAAGGTGGGTGTTATACATGAGGTGGTTAATGTGGGTGAAGCTGGCTGTTATACATGAGGTGGTTAATGTGGGTGAAGGTGGGTATTATACATGAGGTGGTTAATGTAGGGTGAAGGTTGGTGTTATACATGAGGTGGTTAATGTGGGGTGAAGGTGGGTGTTATACATGAGGTGGTGAAGGTGGGTGTTATACATGAGGTGGTTAATGTGGGTGTTATACATGAGGTGGTTAATGTGGGGTGAAGGTGCGCGCTATACATGAGGTGGTTAATGTAGGGTGCTATACATGAGGTGGTTAATGTGGGGTGAAGGTGGGTGTTATACATGAGGTGGTTAATGTGGGGTGAAGGTGGGTGTTATACTTGAGGTGGTTAATGTGTGGTGAAGCTGGGTGCTATACATGAGGTGGTTAATGTGGGGTGAAGGTGGGCGTTATACATCAGATGTTTGACCTGGGGTGACGGTGGGTGTTATACATGAGGGGCTTAACGTAGGGTGGTTAACTCCGGGGCAGGACATGTTTGTGTGGCTGATATACACTGTAATAGAGGTGTGTAGAACATCCAGTCACTCGTGTCCACTCCAGCCTGTGCCACCGGCATCACACTACCCACAGTGTGTGTACGCGTTGGAAGGGAAGGCAGTGAACTTTGGACACCGTGGAGGAAGCAAAGGTCTGTGGTCTCCCTGCACTTCAGCCCCCTCCAGGCACCTGGAGTCAGTAGGTTCGGGTTGATTGGCACCTGCAGTCAGTAGGTTCGGGTTGATTGGCTCCTGGAGTCAGTAGGTTCGGATTGATTGGCACCTGTAGTCAGTAGGTTCGGGTTGATTGGCACCTGTAGTCAGTAGGTTCGGGTTGATTGGCACCTGGAGTCAGTAGGTTCGGATTGATTGGCTCCTGGAGTCAGTAGGTTCGGATTGATTGGCACCTGTAGTCAGTAGGTTCGGGTTGATTGGCACCTGTAGTCAGTAGGTTCGGGTTGATTGGCACCTGGAGTCAGTAGGTTCGGGTTGATTGGCACCTGCAGTCAGTAGGTTCGGGTTGATTGGCACCTGCAGTCAGTAGGTTCGGGTTGATTGGCTCCTGGAGTCAGTAGGTTTGGATTGATTGGCACCTGTAGTCAGTAGGTTCGGGTTGATTGGCACCTGTAGTCAGTAGGTTCGGGTTGATTGGCACCTGGAGTCAGTAGGTTCGGATTGATTGGCACCTGTAGTCAGTAGGTTCGGGTTGATTGGCTCCTGGAGTCAGTAGGTTCGGGTTGATTGGCACCTGGAGTCAGTAGGTTCGGGTTGATTGGTACCTGGAGTCAGTAGGTTCGGGTTGATTGGCAACTGGAGTCAGTAGGTTCACGTTGATTGGCTCCTGGAGTCAGTAGGTTCGGGTTGATTGGCTCCTGGAGTCAGTAGGTTTGGGTTGATTGGCAACTGGAGTCAGTAGGTTCGGGTTGATTGGCACCTGGAGTCAGTAGGTTCGGGTTGATTGGCTCCTGGAGTCAGTAGGTTCGGGTTGATTGGCTCCTGGAGTCAGTAGGTCCGGGTTGATTGGCACCTGGAGTCAGTAGGTTCGGGTTGATTGGCAACTGGAGTCAGTAGGTTCGCATTGATTGGCACCTGTAGTCAGTAGGTTCGCGTTCATTGGCTCCTGGAGTCAGTAGGTTCGGGTTGATTGGCTCCTGGAGTCAGTAGGTTCGGGTTGATTGGCACCTGTAGTCAGTAGGTTTGGGTTGATTGGCTCCTGGAGTCAGTAGGTTCGGGTTGATTGGCAACTGGAGTCAGTAGGTTCGCGTTGATTGGCTCCTGGAGTCAGTAGGTTCGGGTTGATTGGCTCCTGGAGTCAGTAGGTTCGGGTTGATTGGCTCCTGGAGTCAGTAGGTTCGGGTTGATTGGCTCCTGGAGTCAGTAGGTTTGGGTTGATTGGCTCCTGGAGTCAGTAGGTTCGGGTTAATTGGCACCTGGAGTCAGTAGGTTCGCGTTGATTGGCACCAGGAGTCAGTAGGTTTGGGTTGATTGGCTCCTGGAGTCAGTAGGTTCGGGTTGATTGGCACCTGGAGTCAGTAGGTTTGGGTTGATTGTCTCCTGGAGTCAGTAGGTTCGGGTTGATTGGCTCCTGGAGTCAGTAGTTCCGGGTTGATTGGCACCTGGAGTCAGTAGGTTCGGGTTGATTGGCAACTGGAGTCAGTAGGTTCGCATTGATTGGCACCTGTAGTCAGTAGGTTCGCGTTCATTGGCTCCTGGAGTCAGTAGGTTCGGGTTGATTGGCTCCTGGAGTCAGTAGGTTCGGGTTGATTGGCACCTGTAGTCAGTAGGTTTGGGTTGATTGGCTCCTGGAGTCAGTAGGTTCGGGTTGATTGGCAACTGGAGTCAGTAGGTTCACGTTGATTGGCACCTGTAGTCAGTAGGTTCGCGTTCATTGGCTCCTGGAGTCAGTAGGTTCGGGTTGATTGGCTCCTGGAGTCAGTAGGTTCGGGTTGATTGGCACCTGTAGTCAGTAGGTTTGGGTTGATTGGCTCCTGGAGTCAGTAGGTTCGGGTTGATTGGCAACTGGAGTCAGTAGGTTCACGTTGATTGGCTCCTGGAGTCAGTAGGTTCGGGTTGATTGGCTCCTGGAGTCAGTAGGTTCGGGTTGATTGGCTCCTGGAGTCAGTAGGTTTGGGTTGATTGGCTCCTGGAGTCAGTAGGTTCGGGTTAATTGGCACCTGGAGTCAGTAGGTTCGCGTTGATTGGCACCTGGAGTCAGTAGGTTTGGGTTGATTGGCTCCTGGAGTCAGTAGGTTCGGGTTGATTGGCTCCTGGAGTCAGTAGGTTCAGGTTGATTGGCTCCTGGAGTCAGTAGGTTCGGGTTGATTGGCTCCTGGAGTCAGTAGGTTCACGTTGATTGGCTCCTGGAGTCAGTAGGTTTGGGTTGATTGGCTCCTGGAGTCAGTAGGTTCCGGTTGATTGGCTCCTGGAGTCAGTAGGTTCAGGTTGATTGGCACCTGGAGTCAGTAGGTTCGGGTTGATTGGCAACTGGAGTCAGTAGGTTCGCATTGATTGGCTCCTGGAGTCAGTAGGTTTGGGTTGATTGGCTCCTGGAGTCAGTAGGTTTGGGTTGATTGGCTCCTGGAGTCAGTAGGTTCGGGTTGATTGGCTCCTGGAGTCAGTAGGTTTGGGTTGATTGGCACCTGGAGTCAGTAGGTTTGGGTTGATTGGCTCCTGGAAGGCCTACTACCGACAAACCACGGGTCAACGCCTTGGGTGTTCGGACCTGATGTCGCACTCAGTCACATTGCCCCGCGACCAGACGGGGTGGCCGTCTCCTGTTTTGGGAGATCGGGGGATCCGAACCCATGGGTGCGTGGGTTCGGACCATGGTCGAGTCAAACCAATGACTTAAAAATTGATACTTGTCACTTCCATTATTAGGATAGGGCAAGGACTGGTTGTCTCAGTGTCAGGGTAATGTGACTGAATGGGATGTCAGGTCATGGTGCTGGTGGCCTGATCTCCCAGTGGGGCAGCACTATAAAGTCGCCATGAGTGCGCACTGTCACAAGTCGGGACCCATCATGATATAACCTTAGATGTTGCTAGGATGTGAAACAAATACAAGTAAATAAACATTGCCCCGCAGTCTCAGACAGGTAGGGGTAGCTGACATTGAGCCCGTTTCTCTAAGTAATAACACGGGCTGGGCCCACTTCGAATATGTGCCAGCTGTTTCACAGGAGTGGGGAGTCATAGGGGACAGGGCAGTCATAGGGGGGCAGGACTGAAGGTGAGAGGGCATTCATAGGGGGGGTGGGACTGAAGGTGAGAGGGCATTCATAGGGGGGCAGGACTGAAGGTGAGAGGGCAGTCATAGGGGGGGCGGGACTGAAGGTGAGAGGGCAGTCATAGGGGCGGGACTGAAGGTGAGAGGGCAGTCATCGGAGGAAGCACTGAACCTGAGAGGGCAGTCATAGGGGACAGGACTGAAGGTGAGTGGGCAGTCATAGGGGCAGGGCTGAAGGTGAGAGGGCAGTCATAGGGGGCAGGGCTGAAGGTGAGAGGGCAGTCATAGGGGCGGGACTGAAGGTGAGAGGGCAGTCATAGGGGGCAGGACTGAAGGTGAGAGGGCAGTCATAGGGGGCAAGACTGAAGGTGAGAGGGCAGTCATAGGGGGCAGGACTGAAGGTGAGAGGGCAGCTATAGGGGGCAGGACTGAAGGTGAGAGGGCAGTCATAGGGGCAGGACTGACGATGAGAGAGCAATCATAGGGGACCGGACTGAAGGTGAGAGGGGAATCATAGGGGGCACGACTGAAGGTGAGAGGGCAGTCATAGGGAGCAGGACTGAAAGTGAGAGGGCAGTCATAGGGAGCAGGACTGAAGGTGAGAGGGCAGTTATAGGGGGCAGGACTGATGGTGAGAGGGCAGTCATAGGGGCAGGACTGATGGTGAGAGAGCAATCATAGGGGACAGGACTGAAGGTGAGAGGGCAGTCATATGGGCAGGACTGAAGGTGAGAGGGCAGTCATAGGGGGCGGGACTGAAGGTGAGAGGGCAGTCATAGGGAGCAGGACTGAAGGTGAGAGGCAGTCATAGGGGCGGGACTGAAGGTGAGAGGGCAGTCATAGGGGCGGGACTGAAGGTGAGAGGGCAGTTATAGGGGACAGGACTGAAGGTGAGAGGGCAGTCATAGAGGACAGGACTGACGGTGAGAGGGCAGTCATAGGGGGCGGGCCTGAAGGTGAGAGGGCAGTTATAGGGGACAGGACTGACGGTGAGAGGGCAGTCATAGGGGGCAGGCCTGAAGGTGAGAGGGCAGTCATAGGGGGCGGGACTGAAGGTGAGAGGGCAGTTATAGGGGACAGGACTGACGGTGAGAGGCCAGTCATAGGGGGCAGGACTGACGGGTGATGGTGGGTGTCATACATGAGGTGTCCAGCCGGATACCTCCAGCAGGCACACCGGTCTGTAAAATGTAATATACATTCCCACTCGCTCTACCCCGTCAGTTCCTGACCACGAGAGTAGGCTAGTTCTTCCCACTGCCTCCAGATGGCGGGTTAGTGCTGCAGAGCCCTTTTAACACTTTAATTTTTTTTTTTACAAAACCACGCTCTGCAGTGAGCTGCTACAGATATTAGCTTCGCACTGACGTCAGAGATCAAGTTGGTGGTGGACATCGTCTCGATGTAATGTATATGTGGTATTTGGAATTGCATGGTCCAGTGATCACACTAGGGCATTTCACCTGCACCTTGCTGTGGGTAATAGCTAGGCCTATAAATAAATATACAAAATATATAGAATATACAGAACATAGAGAATATATTGGATATACTAAATAGACTAAATATCCTAAATATCATAAATATAATGAATATATATATCATCATCATCATCATCAACCCCTTGACCACGAGTCGTTTTGGCACCACCGATGACTTTGCAACCAGTTTTCGACATTCGACAAGAGTTCCCTGTTCTCCACTGCCCTCTTGCCAAACTCCAGTCCTGTCCATTCCCTGGTGTTGTCTTCCTACCTCTTTCTTTCCCCACTTTGTTTGCTTCCCTATTTCACTGTGCCTAGCAAGATGGTTTTTCCCAGACCTCATGAATGGGAAATATAGCGTCTCTTTGTGGGGTCCAATTGCCTGCTGGATGTTAGCCCAGACTTCCTCATTGGTAACACAGTCTTTGTATGAGATGCGTCGTATCTTGCAGTAGCGCCTCATTTCCATGCTTTGTATTCTTTTTTGGAGCTCTGCTGTGAGGGTCCATGATTCACAAATATACAGGAAGATGAATGTGACAAAGGAACAAACACATCAGTCATATCTTGCATCTGAGAGAAATACTCTTGCCAAGCCTAACTGGTTTCAGCGTTGTCAATGCTGCTGTTGTCGGTGCTATCCGAGAGAGTATCTCAGGCTTGCAACCCTCATAACCTGTAACTGAGATCCGGTATTTGAAGCGCGTGACTGTCACAAGCCTCTGTCCATACACTTTGACTTTGTGTTGACGCCACTAGATTTGTCATCAGCTTCGCCGCCTGAGCAGTGATCTCCATGCTGGAATATGTCGGAGTGAATTGGTAGTGTTCTGCAAATCTTCTATATTCTTCACTCCGAAACTGCGGCCCGTTGTCTGAGACAACGTACCTGGGTATGCCATGTCGTGCAAAGTTTCGCTTTAGTGACTATTACTGTGTGTGAAGTGGTATCGCCAATTTGGTCTATTTCGGGATACTTGCTGTAGTAGTCTACCGTTAAGACATACGCTTTGTTGTGGATCTCGAACAAATCTACTCCTATCTTGTGGTATGGAA
Organism: Branchipolynoe longqiensis; assembly: GCA_030323885.1. Taxonomy (NCBI): domain Eukaryota; kingdom Metazoa; phylum Annelida; class Polychaeta; order Phyllodocida; family Polynoidae; genus Branchipolynoe; species Branchipolynoe longqiensis. Next base: position 15,414,550 of record CM059199.1, on the reverse strand, counting down.
TGCTTTCAACATCATGATTGATCAAGGGCTCTTTATGCAATTTGTTGCGGTTGTTTTGACATGTGTTACATCTACTTATTCTGTTCTCTATGTGTTTATTTATATTGGGCCAAAACACGGAATCTCTTGCTAACTGTTTAGTTTTTGTGATTCCAGCATGTGATTCATGTGAAATGTCTAACATGGTGTGCCTTGCTTCCTGCGGTATCAGAACCCGGTTTCCCTTCATCACTAGATTATCTTCGATAGTAAGCTCATCTTTATATGACTGATATTGTCTCAGTTGTGGTGATAGGCTCTCAAATGGCGTATCCCAACCATTCTTGATCTGAAACTTTAGCTCCGTCATTGCTTTGTCAGTTGTGTAATCTTGCATGATTCTTTCCAATATTCCCGAACGCGCGTCTATTGCTGCCACACTTAAGGTGTCATCGAACAGATTTACTGGATGCAGGCTGCAGCTGTGTGCCCTGGACAGTGCGTCTGCAAAAAACATCAATTTCCCTTTAAAAACATGTGTGAGCGCGATGTTGTAGTTTTGCAACCGCATGCGCATTCGTTGCATTCGAGCAGAGAGTGTGTGGATTTGTTTGGACATGATGGCCACCAGGGGTTTGTGATCAGTTTCCACTACTATTTCTTGGCCGAAAATATACTCGTGGAATCTGCTGCAACCAAAACAGATTGCCAGCAACTCCTTTTCGATTGTTGCGTAATTAGACTGAGCGCGATCTAACGCCCTAGAGGCCATTGCCACAGGTTTCCCCTTTTGCATCAAAACTGCCCCTAATCCCGATTGACATGCATCTACTTGCAATACGATCGGCTCCAAACTGTCATAATAGGCCAGTACAGGTGCTGATTTCAATTTTTCCTTTAAGACATCAAATGCAAGTTGTTGTTCATACTGCCAGTGCCAAACGACATCCTTTGATAGAAGCGTGCGCAGTGGTTTGGCGATTTCTGACATATTGGGTATGAACTTGTGTACATACCCAACCATGCCGAGAAATCGCTGCACACCTGCTTTGTCGGTGGGCTCCGGCAACTCAACAATAGCCTGGACTCTGCCTGGATCTGGTTTGACCCCATTTTGAGTCAGTAAGTGCCCAACATACGCTACTTGTTTTCGGCATATTTTCGACTTGCTCGGATTGAGCTTAAGGCCAACTGCTCGGGCCCTTTCCAATACTGCTTTCAATCGCGTATTGTGCTCAGCCACAGACGATCCATATATTAAAATGTCATCTGTCACAATCCCAACTCCGGGAAGGTCTCCCATCAATTTTTCCATCTCCTGTATGAAGATGTCTCCGGCAGTTTTCAAGCCGAAGGGTAGACGGGTATATCGGAACCGCCCCCACTGAGTATTGAATGTACAGAGACGCAAGCTTTCTGGATCTAATTTTATTTGCCAGTATCCTGACTGGGCATCTAGCACTGAGAAAAATTTTGCCTTTGCTGTATTTGCCAAAATTTCTTCAATCGTTTTAGTATGAAAGGGACCTCTTTTGACAGCCCGGTTGAGCTTGGTGGGATCCAGGCAGATCCTTATTTTATCTGGCTTGCGAACAATAGTGATCGAGTTCACCCATTCGGTTGGTTCTATCTGTTCTTCGATCACTCCCATTTCTAACATGCGCTCTATCTCTTTATACACTTTATCCCTGATAGCATACGGGATTCTCCGTGGCGGATCTATTGAGGGCGTAACATTACAGTCAACATGTATAACGGCATTTGTTTTGATTAGCCCCAGTCCTCTGAATACATCATCATACTGGCTTACCAATTCTTCGGCTTCTGGGCTGACGCACTGTTTTGTCGTATCACAGCTTTCTGATTTTTCTTTCTTAATGTCATCAACCCTGGCTAGCATGCCTAGGTCGACACAGGCATGTTTGCCCAGTATAGGATGCCCTCCGTTGATGACTTGGAACGTGATCATCTGGTCTTTGATCTCGATTCGTGCCGCACCTTCTGGAATAATGCGATGCCCTGAGAACGATATCAATGTACACTTGGTTACTTCCAGATTATCACACTTGATCTTGTCATGGATGTGCTGTGGGAGTACATTGGCCTCTGACCCCGTGTCCAGTTTGAACCGCACCGGAACGTTGTTTACCTTGATCGTGGTGAACCACAACTCCAACTTGCTCTTGTCATCGGTGTCTAACTCACCCACGAACAGATCGGCCATCAGCGCATCAATCTGCGATTCCTCCTTGTCGGCATCTTCCGCTAGCTGACGCGATTCCTCCATCTGTACATCATGCACTGGGGCTGACCGGCTTCGACATACTTTAGTGAAGTGTCCCACCTTCCGGCATGTAATGCATGTTTTCCCTTGAGCAGGGCACAGACCCCTCCTATGCATGTAGCCACAGTTGCCGCACGTGGTGCGACTGTTGTTGTTTTGGTTGGGGCGCCCTCTCCCGGCAGGCCTCCATGATGGCGCCGGTATGCGTGGCCCCGACGCGTATGATGCCCGTGCAGCAGCTCCTCTGACTATGTCATCTACTTCGCTTGCGCCATCTCCCATTGCTTTACCTTCCAGCTCTGCTGCTTCAAACTCGCTCAGCTCACACACCTCTATCGCCCTCTGCAATGTTAAGTCCGTTGTTCGTAGCAACTTGCTGCGGAGTCGCGAACTTTTAACTCCCGCCACAATCCTGTCCCGTAGTAGTGAGTCTTCGGTCTCCCCGTAATCGCAGTCTTTTACTTCATCCCTCAACGCTGTTAGATATGTGGCCATGCTTTCCGACCCCTGGTTATGGGTATTGAATTTACACCGTGTTATTATGATGTTCGACTTTCCAGTACAATACCGCCTAAATTCTTCTACCAGCGGCACTATTTTGTTTTCATTTTCTGCATCAAACTTCATGTTTGCGTGCACTCGCTGTGCCTCTATTCCTGCCACATGCAGGAATATATTGCATTGCACTATCTCAGTTCTCGCACTTATGCCGGCCGCTATAGTGTAAACCCTGAAGGCTCTGTACCACTCCTTCCAGTTATTAGCCAAATTTCTGTCAAGAACTAGAGGTCCTGGCGGCTTCAGACCAGGGAGCGGGGGCATTGTGTTCGGCATGTCTGCAGTGACAGTAGCACTGACAGTAGCAGTAGAATTGACAGTAGCAGCAGTGAGTGACAGCAGTGTCAGTGACAGCAGTATCACTCTGACACCGAGCATTGAAGTCTGCCTTGCAACAAAATGGCGCCGGTGGGCGTGGCACCGGTGCGTACGGTGCTCTTGCGGCGATGTCCACACACCAGTAGGCTTCACACTTGCTTCAGTCACACACACAAGCACTAATGTTCTAAATACTATCGACATAGGTTCGTGAAGTACATTAAAATGGTTCTGTCGAAAACAAATGATAAACTGTACCTTTCGACGTACATCAAGGGCGACAAGAATGCAGTCAGACACATTCACGCTGCACTGTAGGTTGCCGTGGTTGAAGCAATTTTCGCGAGTCTACTCCACCCGAGCTGTTACGGTGAGACAACTGCTGCGACACAAACTATTTACTGTTTAAAACCACGATACCTGGTGCCGTTGTTGAAAGCTTCTTGTCCTCGTAGTCATAACCCAGTCTGGCCATTTCTCACTGTCCAATATGCCAGTCTCACCTACCGGTTATAGCAAGCTCGCAGAACCCCACATCTGACACCATGTAATGTAACGACCCGAACTCTATGATGTCTGGTACACAAGTGTAGTTTATTCTTAGCTACCACAGCCACGCCGCTCGCCGTTCCACACCAGTGACCTCGTGTCACCCGTACATATATATACATATACAACACACTAGGCTGTTGAGGCTTTGTCACGATTTTCAACAAACTTTTCCAGTTCTTCTTCCTCTCCCGCTACGCCATCAATGTCATCAGCACAGAATAGTAATTGGCAAGGCAATTATAATTCACAACGTGAAAATCGAAGTACAGTGGCGGCATTTATTTACTGTAAGTTTACAGAATACCGACATTTTACCGCCACCTAGGCGAGTAAGTATTTTGAAATTGTTAGCGCTGCCTACAAAGTTAAACATAGTATTTACATAGTTACCGAGATAACTTCCGCCAACGACCACACGTTGCTTAATAATACTACTGAGAGTATAGGGCTACAAATAGTCATACAACTGGGTTACTCTTGGGGTGGTGGGTTTCAGTCCTGCAGAAATTAGACTGCTCGTGCTATGCTAACTTTATATTGATAGGGTCGACATATATATGAATATTTGTAATGACGTCTAATTTTGTCCTTTTCTCTCAATATTGGTATTTCAGTAATTATGTTGGGGGCTTACACTTTGGTTAAGTAACATTTGATGGCGTTGCATTGACTGTTACTAGGTACATAACCAGTTATTGTCTGCACCGTTGCACAAGATACCAAACTACCTCGCATCAGTCCCAATCACCGACGTCCTTGCCACACATATCAGTGACATCTTACCAGGGGCATCTTCGATATTTCACATAAAACCCATTAAAATAAATATAAACCAGGAGTAATTTCATTTCTGCCCTTATAGTTTAACTCATATTACGCCCTCGTGTGTTCGCCTCAATTGTTTCAAATAAAAATTATCTAAATAAAAAAATGTGTTCAAAAGATATGTGAATTGTTATCTTTCTAAGTTGCAAAGTTGGAAGTAAATTGCGCGGGGAATACTTGGTAATTGGCCCCCGGGGCCTGCAGTCGTCCCAGCCGATGTGTACGATCGCACCCACGCATGCGCACCTGTATGATTACACTCGACACGCCTAGATGTAAACATAATATCGCCAACCTGTAGGCGCCTCAGTGTATCTGTGATATTAACTCTCTCACCACTACAGGCATTCCATCTCTATCTCTTCACACTTAGTATTCGTACTAATTCATTTATAATGACAAGCTGGTGTATTTGGTTAAACTTATTATTTATTTGTTGCATTCGTTGATTAAGCAGGGGCATTTCAATCAAATTTACAATAGTATTTCCCATTCCAGTGATAAATGCATCATTCTAGTATTTCAAAACACAACATTAATAAAATAGACTGCATTTTTAATCAACTTAAAATTACCATCGAGCTATGTTCTGATGTTGTGATATATTTTGCGTTAGTCAGGTTCTATTTGTGGCTCTAAACTAAATGATGCATGTGATTCAAAGTAGGATATGGTTAGGGTTAGTATGCTTAGCCTCTAAACTAAATGATGCATGTGATTCAAAGTAGGTTAGGGTTAGGGTTAGTGTGCTCAGCCTCTAAACTAGATGACGCATATGATTTAAAGTGGGTTAGGGTTAGGGTTAGTATGCTCAGCCTCTAAACTAGATGATGCATATGATTTAAAGTGGGTTAGGGTTAGTATGCTCAGGCTCTAAACTAGATGACGCATATGATTCAAAGTGGGTTAGGGTTAGGGTTAGGACACTCAGCCTCTAAACTAGATGTCGCATGTGATTCAAAGTGGGGCAGGCTTAGTGTGAAGAATGAATGAGAAGGGAACAAGCCACGCTGGCAGGTATGACGTCAGCAACCATTTTCCTAGATACATAATAAATCTTAAATTCGCTAAGCGGCCATACCACAAGGGCATTTTTCGTGCTCTGAATTAGCCATGTTACCTACGAACACAAATAATGCCAAGCGCCAGCGTTGGTAGTGACAAGTATACTTTAAACAATAAATAATTGGTGTGACCTGGCCAATGTTAGAATCCCACGATCTGTCACATGAAAGTTCATTTGGCCATCCTGTCTGGTCAGAAATATGAAAACAACCCTATATAAAAGCTCGCAAAAAAGTTTGACACTATGGTGGGTAAATGAAATGAGCAGATAAATTCTTAATCTAAGAAGCAAAATATATTCTTCACATGTATTTTGATATCTACCCACTACTTTTGATTTGAAATATAATGCAACACGTAGTTTAATGGATTTAAAGAATTAAATCGATGTTCTCCTATTGCCACCATCTTGTCTTTTTTCTTGCAATTCTCTCATTTAACCAACTCTGTCCCGACATGAGTAGACATTTGATACTCGAGCCAAGGATTCTACTTCCTGTTCCATACTAAAGCTATTTTCGTCCTTATTTAGACTACGTTGTAGTTCACCTCTACTACAAGTACCGGGTGAATCTTTTATCTATTAATATTGATGAAAATGGTAAGTGAGTTGGTGAATGCGGCTGAGAAGGACTGACTAGAGGCTGCTTTGGTTAGGAGGCGTCTCTTGCTGTACACAAACAGTACAAAGCTGTCTACAAGGTGGTGGCTGGATACCAGTGTGCAGGAACACTGTTAGAAATATTGATTCATATTGAATAAACCTATGGCTTTGAATTTCAGTCATACGTTTTCGAGAAATATATTATATTAGCCTGCTTGTTATAATCGCCGTTAGTTGAAGTAATTTACGTTAGCTGAAGTAATTTTAACATGAAAGGGTTAACTTCGGAGATATTTGAAGTGGAAATGTGCTGAATTAAATTGAGAGCACCTCCACCACTGAGAGCACTACACCTCTGAGAGCACCCCACCATTAAAAGCACCACGCCATTAAGAACACCCCCCTCCCCCACTGAGAGCACATCCACCACTAAGAGGACGTTCACCACTGAGAGCACCACACAACTGCAAGCACCCCCACCACTGGGCATACCCCACCAATGAGAGCCCACACCACTGAGAGCACCCCCACCACTGAGAGCACCACCATACTAAGAGCACCACACCACTAAGAGCACCCCACCAATGAGAGCACCACACCCATGGCCATACTCGATTAACACGACCCGGGCGACTCGGGTCACCCGAGTCGTCAGAATTTCAAATCGAACACCGCGAGTAGAGTCGACAAATACATGTGCCGTGTGCAACACGATCCGACCCCAGTAACCCACCTCGTGGCTGGGGTTGGCTACGAGCGATGATGTCACATTTGCGCTGGTACCATCCTGCAGGATAACAGCTACCAGTACCCGTCATGCATGGTTTTTTTAAAAGAATAATCTAGATTAATTAAATGGAAATATAGTTAAACAAGGCCATCATAAAATACTTTAAATCCTATTTTGCTGTAGTTTTTGTCCAGATACGCAACTAGTGTTAGCCACCAGAACTACTTCTGGTGGTTGGAGGCCATCTTGTCTTAAATACATCATAACAACACACATGCCAGAGAGTGATGGTTGATCTTTACATGGTGCCAGGAGTGAAAAGGAATTAGCGGACAATGGAATCATTAAAGCCACCTGAAGTTCTTCGTATGAAAGATAGGAATGTGGCGGAGAAATGGGAAAGATTTAAGGAACAATTTGAATGGTATGCAGTGGCGATAAATGTGCCGGAGGGAGCAAGAAAAGTAGCTCTACTGCTAACAGTTGCCGGAGCGGAGGCACAGGCAGTGTATCGTACGTTCAAATATGCACCAGCCAGAAAGGAGGGAGATGTGGAAATTCCAGAGGAGAATAATATGGACTACAAGTTGGTTGTACAAAAGTTTGATGCTTACTGTCTGCCCAAGAAGAACCTTATATATGAGAGGTTTGTGTTCAACACAAAGGAGCAGGAAGAAGGAGAGATGATTGATGCGTACGTGACCGACCTCAGGCTAAAGGCAGCCACATGCGAGTACGGGGATCTATTAGAGTCACTGATCAGGGACAAACTGGTGGTCGGCATCAGAGACAAAAGATTGCAAGAGAAAATGCTGAGAGACTCGGGGTTAACGTTAGATTCGGCGATAATCATGTGCAAAGCGGCCGAGACCACAAAAGCGCACATGAAAGTCATCAACCCAGTGGAGACGGAGCCGGTAGGTGCTGTCAGAGCGAGGTATGACAGCAACCGACGCAGCAGTGACAGTAGGAACAAAGGAGCCTGGAGTGACAGCAAGTTGCGCGGAGCGGAAGCCACAGCGGGACCTCATGGTGAGAGCGGCAATGGCGAATTCAACTGTAAGCGGTGCGCGACCAGACATAAAGTAAGACAGTGCCCAGCATTCAGAGAGAGGTGTGGAAAATGTGGCTTCAGAGGTCACTACACACGTTTGTGTCACACTAAAGTGAACGTGATCAACAGCAAACAGGCAGAGGAAGGAGAGTATGGCTCAGACCAAGACGTGTTTATCGGGAGTATAGGGGCAAGTGTCAATGAGGTATGTGTTAACAAAGACTGTCAGTGGGTCCATATGTTAGAGGTTGGCGACTCGTTAATTCAGGTCAAGTTAGATACGGGAGCTGGTGCTAATCTCCTGAATGCCCGTGAGTACAGGAAACTGAGAGACAGACCCAAACTGAAACAAGCAAATGTGCGCCTGACCGATTATAACAATGCTGAAATAAAGGTGAGGGGCTCGTCTGTGCTGCGAGTAACTGTAAAGAAGAAGACGTATCCAGTAATGTTTGTAATTGTTGAAAATGGCCCTAGTCTTCTTGGTGCAGCAGCCTGTGAGAGACTCGGCCTGGTGAAACGTGTCCATGTCATACAAGGACGAGTGGACAGTCAGTTAGTGGAGGATGTCAAACAGTACACAGTGCCAGACACACAGGGTCAATTGTCATCCATTCCCTTTGTATATAACATATTGACAAAGGAAAATGCCCGACCAGTGATCAGGCCAGCCAGGCGTGTCCCTATAGCATTAAGGGATCAACTGAAACAGGAACTGAGTAGAATGGAGAAAATAGGTGTGATCCACAAGAGAGAGAGTCCTACAGACTGGGTGAGTGACATGGTAGTGGTAAAGAAACCAAATGGCCGACTCAGGATCTGTCTAGATCCAAAAGATCTGAATGCGGCCATACATCGTGAACACTACCAGCTGCCTACAAGGGAGGAGATCTTTGCGGAGATCAATGGAGCTCAGGTATTTAGTAAACTTGACGCATCGCAAGCGTTCTGGCAGATAAAGCTGTCAGATGAGTCCAAGGCCCTCACCACCTTTAATACGCCATTCGGAAGATATGCCTATGACAGGCTACCATACGGACTTTGTTCTGCGCCTGAAGTGTTTCATAGGTCCATGGAACAAATGTTTGGGGACCTAGAGGGCGTGAGGGTATTCATGGACGACATTCTTGTGTGGGGTGCCAGTGAAAAAGTGCACAACGAAAGACTGTCAGCTGTGAAACAAAGAATAAAGCACTATGGACTAAACATGAACTGGGAAAAATGTCAGCTTAACAAAACACAAATAACATTTTTAGGGGAGACATTGTGTGACAAGGGGATTAGCCCATCCTCAGATATGATTGAAGCAATTGTAAACATGGAAACACCAACCTGTAAAGAAGATGTTCAGAGAGCATTAGGCTCAATCAATTATGTGGGGAAGTACATCCCAAATCTCGCCAACAAATGTGTTCATCTCAGGGCATTACTGTGCAAGAAAATTATGTGGTTCTGGGGTCCTGAGCATGAGGCCGAATGGAAAGATCTGAAGTCCACATTGGCGTCCAAGCCTGTCATGGCATACTATGATCCAAGGCTTCCCACCAAGGTATCAACCGATGCGTCTAAGGATGGGTTGGGGGCGGTTTTGCTTCAGTGCCATGACCAGGATTGGAAGCCAGTGGCTTATGGGGCCAGATCCTTGACGGAGTGTGAACAAAGATATGCTCAAATAGAAAAAGAGTGTCTGGGGCTTGCGTATGGTTGTGAAAAATTTCACTGTTATATATATGGATTGGACAAAGTGGAGTTGGAGACCGACCATAAACCACTAATACCCCTCTCAAACAAACCTTTGAATGACATGTCTCCCCGCATACAAAGACTCATGTTAAAATTGCAAAAATATCGCTATGTACTGGGGTGGACCCCTGGAAAATACCTTTACCTTGCAGATACCCTGTCCCGAGCAAATGCCAGCAGGGCTAGGTCAGAGAAAGATATAAAAGTAGCTACAGAAGTCGAAGCTCAGGTAGACATGATATATAATTCAGTCTCAGCCACCCAGGCACAGCTAGATAAAATAGCGGTAGAAACATGTAAGGACGACGTCCTTACCGCGGTAAAGACCTGCATGTTAAGTGGGTGGAACAATGGGGACTGTCCAGCTTATGCGCCATTCCGAGAGGAACTATGCCTGATAAATGGAATTATCCTAAAAGGGGACCGGATAGTGATACCAGTTAGTATGCGAGGAGAAATGTTAAGTAGATTGCATGAGGGCCATTTAGGCATAGAAAAACAGAAAAGGATGGCAAGGGAGGCTATATACTGGCCTACCATCAATAATGACATAGAAGGGAGTGTTCAAAAGTGTGGGGCCTGTCAGATGTACAGGCCGGCACAGGCCAAAGAAACGCACAGCAGGGAAGAAGATAGAATAAAGTGGGGACCGTGGGAAAAAGTCGGCATGGATCTATTTCACTGGGGGGGAAAGGATTATCTACTATGCATAGATTATTATTCCAACTATCCCGAAATAGCCATGCTGAGCTCAACGACCTCTGATACAGTCATCACACACTTAAAAAGTATGTTTGCCAGACATGGTATACCCAGAAGAGTGGTTAGCGACAACGGTCCACAGTTCAGCTCTGAGTTATTCAAGAAGTTCTCAAAGACCTATCAATTTGAACATAGAACATCAAGTCCCAGATATCCACAATCAAACGGGCAGGCAGAGAGGGGAGTAGGAATAATAAAGTCCCTACTAAATAAGACGAAAGAGAGTGGGGGGGATCCCTACCTGGCCCTTCTAAACTATAGAATGGCCCCCAGAGAGATAGGCATGTCACAGGGGGAGATGTTAATGGGGCGTAAGCTAAACGGGAAAATACCACGACTGGATAAGAGATACAAGGGTGTTGAAAAGGGGAGCAGAAAGGAAGAGATAAAACAAAAACAAGTAGAAAAGTACAATGAGACAGCCAAAGACCTACCCCCACTGAGTCAAAGTGATGTAGTCAGAGTAAGAGGTACTCATTGGGATTCGACGGCCCGGGTCAGTGAGCAGGTGGGACCCAGGTCATACAAGATTCAGACGGAAGAGGGTAACGTCATAAGACGCAATAGGCGTCACCTCTTGAAAGTTAATGAAAGGTTTGAACTGAAGGGGGACAGGGACAGTGATCTGCCTAGTCAGACCGCTCCTACTGAAAGCTCAGAGGAGGTCACAAGTGAGGCAGTGGGTGAAGGTCCACAGGATCAGGATCCAGAAGCAACTAGTCCGGTCAGGGGGGAAGTAGTCAGAACACCAGTCACCAAGGAGATCAGGCGATCCTCAAGAATCACTAGACCGGTAGACAGGTTAAATCTGTAGATAACAAATGTCATCTTTGTTATATCTCTCTATATACATATACTGTTGACGGTAAACTGTCACATTATCTCTATCTTTCAGTTCTACGTTGTGTTCGGAACTAAATGGATGTGTAGAGTCAGATTGTTCTATGAGGGGGAAGATGTCCAGATACGCAACTAGTGTTAGCCACCAGAACTACTTCTGGTGGTTGGAGGCCATCTTGTCTTAAATACATCATAACAACACACATGCCAGAGAGTGATGGTTGATCTTTACAGTTTTATCGGTTATTAAAAAAAAAAAAGGTTCTGGATTAAGCCATCATTTTTTCTACCCCGAGCATGGAGAAGTGTATTCGAATATTCGACCCGAGTCTGTAGGATGTGCGCATGCGCCAAAAAGTGGCTCGGGTGACCCGAGTTGATTAATCGATTACGCCCCATGAGAGCACACACAACTGAGAGCACCCCCCCCCACCACTGAAAGCACCACACCACTGAAAGCACCACACCACTAAGAGCACCCCACCAATGAGAGCACCACACCACTAAGAGCACCCCACCAATGAGAGCACCACACCACTAAGAGCACCACACCACTAAGAACACCCCACCACTGAGAGCACGTCCACCACTGAGAGCACACCCTGCCACTGAGAGCTCCCACACCACTGAGAACACCTCACAAACTTATTCTGTATTTAGATTCTGATTCAGGCTGTCAAACTTTGCTTTCAGGAAATATAGCGTCTGTCTGCAATGTTCTTTCTTTGGAAATCTATTAAGTTTTATTGCAATTGTATCATCTACAACAAACCTTGGCCTGGGCATCTGCGATACAAATGCTACACGTAACATGCCAATGGACAATGTTCCCATGCTCGACACTGGGTGGCGCCACCTGAGCCTGATTACACTATTTCCGCTCATCGTCAGTCCTCATATGACCTTAGATGTTGCCTTGACGCAAAACCCAACAAACAAATAAACGATGCGACCTCTGCTTACAGAGCTTATATTAGTAGTATGGGTGTTGTTGTTCTCCTGTTTGTTGTTGTTTTACGTCCTAACAACATCTAAAGTCATATGAGGACGAGGGTGCATGCGGGGATGTTGTTGTTCTCCAACCGGACGAAGTGGAGAAATGAGTGTGACTGCACTCACCCACTTAGCCCAAGCCACTGAATAAAACAGGTGTAGAGAGTGCACGAAGGTCGAACAGAGAACACCAGGTCTAGCTGAACGCGGTGAGCAGTATCGAACCACTGCCTCCATAACAGGGCATGTGTGGGTAACATGTCTGTGTGTCTGTGTGTCTGTGAGTGTGTATGTGTGTCTGTATAGCGAATGGTAGACAGGAAGTGTGAACACTTATTTGTCTTATTTGTATGTATGTGTGTCTGTGTGTCTGTGTATTTGTATGTATGCTTGTGTGTCTGTGGGTATGTGGGTATGTGGGTATGTGTGTCTGTATGTAGTTTTGTGTGTCTGTGTGTATGTGTATTTGTGTGTCTGTGTCTGTATGTCCGTGTATCTGTGTGTCTGTGTGAGTGTGTATATGTGTCTGTATGTCTGTGTGTCTGTGTATATGTATTATGTGTCTGTGTGTGTATGTATGCGTGCCTGTGAGTCTGCATCGGACCAACTATCAGGTCGGCCATGTCGGCCATGTCAGGCATGTCAGTCATGTCGGGCATGTCAGTCATGTCAGTCATGTCAGTCATGTCGACCATGTCAACCATGTCGATAATCTCAGCCATGTCAGTCATACTGGTCATGTCAATCATGTCAGTCATATCAGCCATTTCAGTCATGCCAGTCATGTCAGTTTTGTCAGATATATCACCCATGTTGGCCATGGCAGCCATGTCAGTCATGTAAGCCATGCTGGTCATGTCGGTCATGTGAACCATGTTGGTCATGTCTTCCATGTCGGTCATGTATGCCATGTCGGTTATGTGAGCCATGTCAGTCATGTTGATCATATCAGTCATGTAAGCCATTTCAGCCATTTCAATCATGTCAGCATTGTCAGTCATCTTGGTCATATCAGTCATGTTGACCATTTCAGCCATGTCAACCATGCCAGTCATGTCATTGTTAGTCATGTTGGTAATATCAGCCATGTCAGTCATGTCAGCTATGTCAGCCATGTTGGCCATGTCAGTCATGTTGGCTATATCAGTCATGTCAGCTATGTCAGCCATATCAATCATGTGAGCCATGCTGGCCATGTCAGCCACATCAGTCATGTCAGCTATATCAGTCATGTTGGTCATGTCAGCTATGTTGGTCATGCCAGCCATATCAGTCATGTTGGTCATGTCAGCTATGCCGGTCATGTCGGCTGGTTGCCGGCGGAATAACCACATAGAACTTAGTCCGCAGGGATGCACGAAAGTGATCTACAGCAGTTAGTTACATGTACACTTCATTGACTTATATAGCCAGAACGCGTTGAAATAGTTTGTGTTCCGTGCACGTTTTATTCCAAGAGGCGATTCTTGCATTATTCAGGAGGTAGGTAACTACTTGTTTATGGTGACAGCTATTTCAGGGCAGCTCTGATTCTTGCATTATTCAGGAGGTAGGTAACTACTTGTTTATGGTGGCAGCTATTTCAGGCAGCTCTGATTCTTGCATTATTTAGGAGGTAGGGTAACGACTTGTTTATGGTGGCAGCGATTTCAGGGCAGCTCTGATTCTTGCATTATTCAGGAGGTAGGTAACTACTTGTTTATGGTGGCAGCTATTTCAGGCAGCTCTGATTCTTGCATTATTCAGGAGGTAGGTAACTGCAATAGCGAGTAATATGCGATGGTTAGAATCCATTATGAACTGCAATAACAAACACAAATGTACAACATCATCTTCAATAACTCGCCGTTGGTTCTAAATCGGATTGGACGACGGAGGATGACTGTAATTAACCTGGAGTCGGCCTGCACCAGGGTTCATCCGGTGTGGGGATGAGTCACTGGAGATGTGGAGGGTGGGGGGGGGGGGGGGTCGAGGAGGCAATTGATACAGTTCGGTTTTGTGCAAGTTCAAGACCTGTACCGGATCGGGCCGGATATCAACGGATATGCAACGGATATGCAACGGACACAAACCGGACTTTGCCTGATATCAACAGACTTTGTTCGGTTTCTTTCCATTTCCCCGGTCCGGTGATGTGTGACAGCCGCTTTATGAGGTCAGGACAGGGACTGGACAAACAGTGTCAGGATAATGTGACTGTGTGGGACATCAGGTAATGGCCTGATTTCCCATTGGGGCAGCACTATAAAGTTGCCACAAGTCCGCGCTGTCACAAGTCGGTGCCTAGGGTCTTACTGGGGCATAAAACTATACCAACCACCCAGCCTCCCCCAGCCCTCTCAGAGGACTACTGTGGTTGGGCTCTTAGGCTGCCTTTTTCCTTCCTCCCCCCCCCCCCCCCCCATTTCTCTGACCCACTACACATCGGAAGCCGACTCCCGACCATATGGGACCGCTTTCAGCAGTGCCCATACAGTGCAAATTTGCAGCCTTCAGCTGTGACTGAAAACTCCCCAAAAACAAACAGTTCTGTGCTGGAGGCAGTCGTGGTGTGGGTGTGAGTGTGTGAGTGTGGGGTCAGACTCACCCAGCCGTGGGTGTTGGGGGGATTAGAGCAGTCAGTTGTGTTGTGGGTGTGGGTGTGGGGGGTGAGTGTGTGTGTGGGCGGATTAGAGCAGCTAGTTGTGTTGTGGGTGTGGGTGTGTGGGCGGGGGGGGGGGGTGAGTGTGTGTGTGTGTGTGTGTGGGGGGGGGGGGGGGGGGTTAGAGCAGCCAGTTGTGTTGTGGGGCGTTGTCAGCGACATACACCTCACTCAGTTATGGTAAGCCAAATGTTTTGAAACAGATGATATCCACATCTATTCCGGCTTAGATATAATCTTCCTACGACTGTTATATATAAAAAGGCACCGGTTAAGTCAGCTATGTGTCACCTTAAACGTCACGTGAAAGGTCACGTGAAACACCACGTGAAACACGATATGAAGCCACACGTGAACTGCCAGGTGAAACACCACATGACACGACACGTGAAGCACCACGTGAAACATCTCTTTAATTGAAATTGAAATTCCAGTTTCTATTAATGACAAAATGACTAATGTTTGAAAGCTAATGCCACGTAATACATGTTTGTATCGCCCTAGAACTATAGTAGTAGGGGTTTGTTGTATCGCCCTAGAACTATAGTAGTAGGGGTTTGATGTATCGCCCTAGAACTATAGTAGATGGGGTTTGCTGTATTGCCCTAGAACTATAGTAGTAGGGGTTTGATGTATCACCCTAGAACTATAGTAGTAGGGGTTTGTTGTATCACCCTAGAACTATAGTAGTAGGGGTTTGATGTATCGCCCTAGAACTATAGTAGTAGGGGTTTGTTGTATCTCCCTAGAACTATAGTAGTAGGGGTTTGTTGTATCGCCCTAGAACTATAGTAGTAGGGGTTTGTTGTATCTCCCTAGAACAATAGTAGTAGGGGTTTGATGTATCACCCTAGAACTATAGTAGTAGGGGTTTGTTGTATCGCCCTAGAACTATAGTAGTAGGGGTTTGATGTATCGCCCTAGAACTATAGTAGTAGGGGTTTGTTGTATCTCCCTAGAACTAAAGTAGTAGGGGTTTGTTGTATCGCCCTAGAACTATAGTAGTAGGGGTTTGTTGTTCCTTGATTCCCGAGAGAAGCATGTGAAAACGGGCATCGGCGACACGTCTGTGTCTCTCCACACGAGTCCCGGCACGTGTTGTTGTATCGCCCTAGAACTATAGTAGTAGGGGTTTGTTGTATCGCCCTAGAACTATAGTAGTAGGGGTTTGTTGTATCGCCCTAGAACTATAGTAGTAGGGGTTTGATGTATCGCCCTAGAACGAAAGTAGTAGGGGTTTGTTGTTCCTTGATTCCCGAGAGAAGCATGTGAAAACGGGCATTGGCGACACGTCTGTGTCTCTCCACACGAGTCCCGGCACGTGCCTCCCGTCTGTGTACACGTGACGTGACTCCCGACACTAGCCTCCCGTCTGTGTACACGGGACGTGACTCTTGACACGTGCCCAGACCCAGCCGGGCGACAACTGCTGAATTGAGCAGCAGTCGAATATGTGTGCGTACTTTATCGGAAAGGAAAGTTTGTTTTATTTACCGACGCCTCTAGAGCACATTGATTTTTATCATCGGCTATTGGATGTCAAACATATGGTCAATCTGACAAGGAAACCCGTTGCTGCCACATAGGCTTCTCTTTCCGATAAGCAGTAAGGGATCTTTTATATGCACTTTCCCAGGGACATGACAGCACATACCATAACCTTTGATGAACCAGTTGTCGATAGACCACTCGTTGGAACAGAAAACACCCCAAACTGCAAATAGGTCCATTGAGCAGGATCGATCAGATGACCCACGCCTTCACAGGTGGACAATTTACTACCTGAGCTACGTCCCGCTCCCACACACGGCTGTGAGTGAGCGGTGTGTGTGGGTGGTGTGTGTGTGTGGTGTGTGTGGGTGGTGTGTGTGGGCGGTGTGTGTGTGGTGTGTGTGGGTGGTGTGTGTGGGTGGTGTGTGTGGGCGGAGTGTGAGTGTGGTGTGTGGGGGTGATGTGTGCGGCTGGTGTGTGGTGTGTGTGTGTGGGCGGTGTATGAGGGATGTATGTGTGGGTGGTGTGTGTGGGTGGTGTATGTGGGTGGTGTGTGTGGGTGGTGTGTGTGGGCGGTGTGTGTGTGGTGTGTGTGTGGTGTGTGTGGGTGGTGCATGTGTGGGCGGAGTGAGAGTGTGGTGTGTGGGGTTGATGTGTGCAGCTGGTGTGTCTTGTGTGTGTGGGCGGTGTGTGACGGATGTATGTGTGGTGTGTGGGGGTGGTGTATGGGAAATGTATGTGGGGGTGGTGTGTGTGGGCGGTGTGTGGTGTGTGTGGTGCATGTGGGGGCATGTGTTGGGGCAGTGTGTGTGGGAAAGGTCTATGGGGGTGGTGTGTGTGGGTGGTGTGTGTGTATGGGCGGTGTTTGTGGGTGGTGTGTGTGGGTGGTTTGTGTGGGGTGTGTGTATGGGCGGTGTTTGTGGGTGGTGTGTGTGGGTGGTTTGTGGGTGAGAAGTATGTGTAGGTGGTGTGTGTGGGTGGTGTGTGTGGACAATGTGCATGGGCAGTGTGTGTAAGTGGTGTGAGTGTGGGCAGTGTGTGGGTGTAGGGGTGTGCATTGGAAAGGTGTGTGAGTGTGAACAGTGTGTTTGTGGTGTGTGTGGCGGTGGTGTGTGGGCGGTGTATTTGCGGTGTGTGTGTGGGAAGTGGGTGTGTGGTGTGTGTGGTGTGTGTGGTGTGTGTGGTGCGTGGTGTGTGTTGTGTGTGTGCGGTGTGTGTGTGGTGTGTGTGGGCAGTGTTTGTGGGCAGTGTTTGTGGGCAGTGTGTGTGCGGTGTGTGTGGCTGGGTGGTGTGTGTGTGGGTGGGTGGTGTGTGAGCAGTATGTGTGTTGGCAGTGTGTGTGGGTGTTTGGTGTGTGTGGTGTGTGTGGTAAGTGCTGTGTGTTGTGTGTGATGTGGGTGGGCGTTGTGTGTGGGCGTTGTGTGTGGGACGTGTGTGTGGGTTGTGTTGGTGTGGGCGGTGTGTGTGGGGGGGTGATGTATGTGGGTGGGTGATGTGTGAGCGGTATGTGTGTGGGTGGTGTGCTTAGGCAGTGTGTGTAGGCAGTGTGTGTGGGCGGTGTGTGTGATGTGGGTGGGCAGTGTGTGTGATGTGGGTGGGCGTTGTGTGTGGGCGTTGTGTGTGGGACGTGTGTGTGGGTTGTGTTGGTGTGGGCGGTGTGTGTGGGGGGGTGATG
Source organism: Branchipolynoe longqiensis (assembly GCA_030323885.1). NCBI lineage: Eukaryota > Metazoa > Annelida > Polychaeta > Phyllodocida > Polynoidae > Branchipolynoe > Branchipolynoe longqiensis. The sequence continues at coordinate 15,396,433 of CM059199.1, read as the reverse complement.
TATGTGGGTGGGTGATGTGTGAGCGGTATGTGTGTGGGTGGTGTGTGTAGGCACTGTTTGTAGGCAGTGTGTGTGGGTGGTGTGTGTGTGATGTGTGTGGGCAGTGTGTGTGTGGGTGGTGTGTGTGGGCAGTGTGTGTGGGAGGAGTGCGCATGTGGGTGGTGTTGGTGTGGGCGATGTGTGTGTGTGGGTGATGTGTGTGGGCAGTGTGTGTGGGTGATGTGTGGTCAGTGTGTGGGCGGTGTGTATGGTGTGGGCAGTGTGTGTGTGAGCAGTGTGTGTGTGTGGTGATATGTGTGTGGTGTGTGGTGTATGTGTGTGTGGTGTGTGTGAGGTGTGTGTGTGTGGTGTCTGTGGGCAGTGTGTTTGTGGGCAGTGTGTGTGGGAGGTGTGTGTGTGGCATGTGTGGGCAGTGTGTGTGGGAGGTGTTTATGGTGTGTGGTGTGCGTTGATGGTGTGTGTGTGGGCAGAGTGTGTCTGGTGCGCATGGGAGGTGTGTGTGGTGTGTGTGGTGTGGGAGGTGTGTGTGAGATGTGCGGATGATGTGTCTGATTGGTGTGTGTGGTGTGTGTGGATGGTGTGTGTGGGTGGTGTGTGTTTGGTGTGTGTGTGTTGTGTGTGTGTGTGGTGTGTGTGGGAGGTGTGTGTGGGAAGTGTGTGAGGGTGGTGTGTGTGAGTAGTGTGTGTGTTGTGTGTGTGGATGGTGTGCGGTGTGTGTGGTGTGTGGGCAGTTTGTGTGAAGGTGGTGTGTGTGGGAGGTGTCTGTGTGGTGTGTGTGTGGTGTGTGTGTGGTGTGTGTGGATGGTGTGCGCGTGTCTGTGCGCGTGTGTGCTTGTGCACGTGCGCGCGTGTGCACGTGTGCCCTCGTGCGCGCATGTGCGCGTGGTGTGCGTGTGTGTGCGTGCGTGTATGCGTGTGTGCGTGTGCGCGTGTGCGCGTGCGCGCGTGCGTGTGTGACTTGAAGCGGTGCGAGAAGCTTTGTGACGGTGGTGTGCAGTGCACGTGTCTACAACCTGGTACAGGGTGCAACACTTATCGGGTGGTGCCGGAGGTGAAAAGGCGGCATTTCATTCTGAGCAGCTCTTACTCGGCACACCCAGCGACGGACTGCCGGCCCCTCCCTCCCCAGCAGGCCCAGCGAGGGACTGCCGGCCCCTGCCTCCCCAGCAGGCCCAGCGAGGGACTGCCGGCCCCTGCCTCCCCTCCAGACTCAGTGAGGGACTGCCGGCTCCTCCCTCCCCGGCAGACCCAGCGAGGGACTGCCGGCTCCTCCCTCCCAGGCAGGCCCAGCGAGGGACTGCCGGCTCCTCCCTCCCCGGCAGGCCCAGCGAGGGACTGCCGGCTCCTCCCTCCCCTCCAGACCCAGCGAGGGACTGCCGGCTCCTCCCTCCCCGGCAGGCCCAGCGAGGGACTGCCGGCTCCTCCCTCCCCGGCAGGCCCAGCGAGGGACTGCCGGCTCCTCCCTCCCAGGCAGGCCCAGCGAGGGACTGCTGGCCCCTCCCTCCCAGGCAGGCCCAGCGAGGGACTGCCGGCCCCTCCCTCCCAGGCAGGCCCAGCGAGGGACTGCCGGCCCCTGCCCTCCCTTTCACATGGCCCGACATTCCGCCGACACTCCGCCGACACCCCGCCCGACACCGCCCGGCTGGTGGTGTCAAACCGCCGCTTAGTTCCGTGCACTGAGCCGGCACCGCCCGATGTCACGTGACTGGCTCCTGAGCAGCAGAGGCGGCCTGCCTGAGGAGCCGTGCGGCGGCACGGTCCAGAGGGCAGGGAGTGTACGGCGGGAGGCTGGTCTAACTACACGTCCCGGAGGTGGATCAGCCAGCAAGCCAATGTGAGTAGTGCAGTCAGCACGCCAATGTGAGTAGTGCAGTCAGCAGGCCAATGTAAATAGTGCAGTCAGCAGGTCAATGTACGTAGTGCAGTCAGCAGGCCAATGTAAGTAGTGCAGTTAGCAGGTCAATGTAAGTAGTGCAGTCAGCAGGTCAATGTAAGTAGTGCAGTCAGCACGCCAATATAAGTAGTGCAGTCAGCAGGTCAATGTAAATAGTGCAGTTAGCAGGTCAATGTAAGTAGTGCAGTCAGCAGGTCAATGTAAGTAGTGCAGTCAGCAGGCCAATATAAGTAGTGTAGTCAGCAGGTCAATGTATGTAGTGCAGTCAGCAGGCCAATGTAAGTAGTGCAGTTAGCAGGTCAATGTAAGTAGTGCAGTCAACAGGCCAATGTAAGTAGTGCAGTCAGCAGGCCAATGTAAGTAGTGTAGTCAGCAGGTCAATGTAAGTAGTGTAGTCAGCAGGTCAATGTAAGTAGTGTAGTCAGCAGGTCAATGTAAGTAGTGCAGTCAGCAGGTCAATGTAAGTAGTGCAGTCAGCAGGTCAATATAAGTAGTGCAGTCAGCAGGACAATGTAAGTAGTGCAGTCAGCAGGTCAATGCAAGTAGTGCAGTCAGCAGGCCAATGTAAGTAGTGTAGTCAGCAGGTCAATGTATGTAGTGCAGTCAGCAGGTCAGTGTAACTAGTGCAGTCAGCAGGCCAATGTAAGTAGTGCAGTCAGCAGGTCAATATAAGTAGTGCAGTCAGCAGGTCAATGTAAGTAGTGCAGTCAGCAGGTCAATGTAAGTAGTGCAGTCAGCAGGTCAATGTAAGTAGTGCAGTCAGCAGGCCAATGTAAGTAGTGCAGTCAGCAGGCCAATGTAAGTAGTGCAGTCAGCAGGCCAATGTATGTAGTGCAGTCAGCAGGCCAATGTAAGTAGTGCAGTCAGCAGGCCAATGTAAGTAGTGCAGTCAGCAGGTCAATATAAGTAGTGCAGTCAGCAGGCCAATGTAAGTTGTGCAGTCAGCAGGCCAAGGTATGTAGTGCAGCCATCAGGCCAATGTAAGTAGTGCAGTCAGCAGGCCAATGTAAGTAGTGCAGTCAGCACGCCAATGTAAGTAGTGCAGTCAGCAGGCCAATGTAAGTAGTGCATGTCACCAGCCCAATGTAAGTAGTGCAGTCAGCAGGTCAATGTAAGTAGTGTAGTCAGCAGGTCAATGTAAGTAGTGCAGCAGCAGGTCAATGTAAGTAGTGCAGTCAGCATGCCAATTTAAGTAGTGCAGTCAGCAGGCCAATGTAAGTAGTGCAGTCAGCAGGTCAATGTAAGTAGTGCAGTCAGCAGGTCAATGTAAGTAGTGCAGTCAGCAGGCCAATGTAAGTAGTGCAGTCAGCAGGCCAATGTAAGTAGTGCAGTCAGCAGGCCAATGTATGTAGTGCAGTCAGCAGGCCAATGTAAGTAGTGCAGTCAGCAGGCCAATGTAAGTAGTGCAGTCAGCAGGTCAATATAAGTAGTGCAGTCAGCAGGCCAATGTAAGTTGTGCAGTCAGCAGGCCAAGGTATGTAGTGCAGCCATCAGGCCAATGTAAGTAGTGCAGTCAGCAGGCCAATGTAAGTAGTGCAGTCAGCACACCAATGTAAGTAGTGCAGTCAGCAGGCCAATGTAAGTAGTGCATGTCACCAGCCCAATGTAAGTAGTGCAGTCAGCAGGTCAATGTAAGTAGTGTAGTCAGCAGGTCAATGTAAGTAGTGCAGCAGCAGGTCAATGTAAGTAGTGCAGTCAGCATGCCAATTTAAGTAGTGCAGTCAGCAGGCCAATGTAAGTAGTGCAGTCAGCAGGCCAAGGTACGTAGTGCAGTCAGCCATGAGGCCAATGTAAGTAGTGCAGTAAAGGTCGGGGTCAAGGTCGGGGTCAAGGTCAAGTTTGGGGTCAAGTTTGGGGTCAAGTTTGGGGTCAAGTTTGGGGTCAAGGGTCAGAACCGGTTAGAACCGGTTTCACGGTCACGGTCAAGGTCGGGGTCAAGGTCGGGGTCAATGTGAAGTTTGGGATCAAGTTTGGGGTCAAGGGTCAGAACTAGGGTAGGACAAGCTAAAGGCCTGTTTATTCTTTTGACGGGGTGTGACGGTGCCAGATAGCGTTAGACGGCATCAGATGGTGCAACACGGCGCAAACCAATGCTCCTATTTATACTTTACGTCGATGCTTGACGGCGTTAGACGGCGCAACATGGTGCAAGTGTTGACCAGAGTTCAACTATGTTGAACTTTCAAGGTCCCCACATTTCATACAACTTGGCTGCAGAACTCAATGGCCATTAGGTGTTTTCATGGGTACGAGGCGGTGAATCTTGGAGTGTTGTGATGTCAAAACGTAGTGAAACGGAATTAATCATGTTTTCTTTCAATTTCTTGCCTATAATATGAGCTGCTTCAGTATAAATCGAAATAAAATACAATTCCTAAGCAGAAAAAGTGAAATATCTCTAAAGCAGCACCACCTAGAAACAAACCACTTGGCATGCAAATAGATAAAATGTTTACCAAACAGATTATATTAAATTTATATAGTTATTGTTCTGTATTTTCGGCAAACTCAATGATGAGAGACTGGAAAATAGGTCGACGTTGGCGATGGTGTGCATCAAAGCATTCTGACTTTGATGGCATTGTTCCACTTGTAGCACCCCCACTGTTCTGTGCTGTCACACAGCGCTAACTGGTGTAAAGTTGACGGCGCCACACAGCATCAAAAGTATAAACGGGCCTTAACACTGATTAGCTTAGTGTCAGGGTAAAGTGACTGAGGGGGATATTGGATCATGGTGCTACTGGTACGATTTTCCAGTGGGGCAACACTATAAAGTCATCATGAATGCACAGACACTGTTACAATTCGATACCCGTCCTAATATGACCTTAAATGTTGTTAGGATTTAAAACCACAATAAATAACCTAAATAGGTTCCATTCTATATATATGTATATATAATTATATATACACATATCTATATTGTAATCTAGTATTTAACATTTAACGGGCCGTGTTACTAAGGAGAGCGGGTCGTGTTACTAAGGAGAGCGGGCCGTGTTACTAAGGAGAGCGGGCCGTGTTACTAAGGAGAGTGGGTCATGTTACTACGGAGAGTGGGCCGTGTTACTAAGGAGAGTGGGTCATGTTACTAAGGAGAGTGGGTCATGTTACTAAGGAGAGCGGGCCGTGTTACTAAGGAGAGCGGGCCGTGTTACTAAGGAGAGCGGGCCGTGTTACTAAGGAGAGGGGGCCATGTTACTAAGGAGAGCGGGTCGTGTTACTAAGGAGAGCGGGCCGTGTTACTAAGGAGAGCGGGCCATGTTACTAAGGAGAGTGGGTCATGTTACTAAGGAGAGTGGGCCGTGTTACTAAGGAGAGTGGGTCATGTTACTAAGGAGAGTGGGTCATGTTACTAAGGAGAGTGGGTCATGTTACTAAGGAGAGCGGGCCGTGTTACTAAGGAGAGGGGGCTGTGTTACTAAGGAGAGCGGGCCGTGTTACTAAGGAGAGTGGGCCGTGTTACTAAGGAGAGCGGGCCGTGTTACTAAGGAGAGCGGGCCGTGTTACTAAGGAGAGCGGGCCATGTTACTAAGGAGAGCGGGCCATGTTAATAAGGAGAGCGGGCCGTGCTACTAAGGAGAGCGGGTCGTGTTACTAAGGAGAGCGGGCCGTGTTACTAAGGAGAGTGGGTCATGTTACTAAGGAGAGTGGGTCATGTTACTAAGGAGAGCGGGCCGTGTTACTAAGGAGAGGGGGCTGTGTTACTAAGGAGAGCGGGCCGTGTTACTAAGGAGAGCGGGCCGTGTTACTAAGGAGAGCGGGCCGTGTTACTAAGGAGAGCGGGCCGTGTTACTAAGGAGAGCGGGCCGTGTTACTAAGGAGAGCGGGCCATGTTACTAAGGAGAGCGGGCCATGTTACTAAGGAGAGCGGGCCATGTTAATAAGGAGAGCGGGCCATGCTACTAAGGAGAGCGGGTCGTGTTACTAGGGAGAGCGGGCCGTGTTACTAAGGAGAGCGGGCCGTGTTACTAAGGAGAGCGGGCCATGTTAATAAGGAGAGCGGGCCGTGTTACTAAGGAGAGCGGGTCGTGTTACTAAGGAGAGCGGGCCATGTTACTAAGGAGAGCGGGCCGTGTTACTAAGGAGAGCGGGCCGTGTTTCTAAGGAGAGCGGGCCGTGTTACTAAGGAGAGCGGGCCGTGTTACTAAGGAGAGCGGGCCGTGTTCCTAAGGAGAGCGGGCCATGTTACTAAGGAGAGCGGGCCATGTTACTAAGGAGAGCGGGCCATGTTAATAAGGAGAGCGGGCCATGCTACTAAGGAGAGCGGGTCGTGTTACTAAGGAGAGCGGGCCGTGTTACTAAGGAGAGCGGGCCGTGTTACTAAGGAGAGCAGGCCGTGTTACTAAGGAGAGCGGGCCGTGTTACTAAGGAGAGCGGGCCATGTTAATAAGGAGAGCGGGCCGTGTTACTAAGGAGAGCGGGCCGTGTTACTAAGGAGAGCGGGCCGTGTTACTAAGGAGAGCGGGCCGTGTTACTAAGGAGAGCGGGGCGTGTTACTAAGGAGAGCGGGGCGTGTTACTAAGGAGAGTGGGCCGTGTTACTAAGGAGAGTGGGCCGTGTTACTAACAGTCTCAGGTCGGCCACCGGAACCTGCCTGACTAAGCATCAGACTCAATGCACATAAAATAAGGCAATCCCACTTTATTTCAGAGGCACTACAAAAACAAATACAAATTTATGATCATATTCAGACTGAATGCACATAAAATAGGACAATCCCACTTTATTTCTCGGTGCTCAGGGTGGCTGTGACCCTCATGTCATCCATAATTCGGACTGATAGTGGAGTTTTGAGATATGCGTAGACCGTCTCCGAGGCCCAATCTCCCCGTACCTTGATCTCTTCTACAGTAGCCCCGCATAAAGCTAAAAAAGTGCAGCCACACCGATAAGTCATCAACCTCCATACCTGCCCTTGATGCAAACGTCTTAAAGCCCCAGTCAGACCTCACCGGATTGAGGAACCGGATAGAAAACGGACACTGTACGGTTTATATATGGTTGACATCCGGCATGTCCGTTATCTGTCCGGTGGTGTCCGGCGGTGTCCGATACAAGTTTTGAACAAGCACAAACTTGTATCGGACACCACCGGACTGAAGTGTATGGTTGGTGTCCGTTTTAAGTCCGTTTTGTCAGTTTCATGTCCGTTACTCATCCGTTAGGTGTCCGGTTTGTATCCTGAAGAGTTCGTTGACGGTGCTGAGGGAATTTGGTCTGTCGGTTTTTGGCGCGTCTGTGAAGAGTCCGGTAGGTGTCCGGTAGGTGTCTGGATGGTGTCTGGTTGGTGTCCGTTTGGTGTCCGGTTGGTGTCAGGTCCGTCCGTTTGACAATCGTTTTCTGTCCGGTTCTCGTCTGGTTCTCATCCGTTTATCACTGTGACTGACAGGTGGGCAGAGCTGGGAGTTGACAGTGTGTGACGCGTGTGTAGGCTCCCTCTGTGGGTCACTGTGACTGACAGGTGGGCAGAGCCGGGATCTACTTTTATTAAAATACTAAAGAGTGTGGGTAAGACGAGGTGTTACTTGTAATGCACAAAGAATTATCACATCCCGACGTTGTGCTGTACGTGTGAGGCTCTCTGGTTGTACACCAGTTGCGTATATGTGGCAGACTGTGAATACACAATGAACCACTAGGCTCAGACACAACATGCAGAATGCAGGCGCCACGCAACGTTGGATGAAGCCATAGAAGGACAGGCACCCAGATGAATAATTCAAGGTCACTCGTAAGGCGAACACATACTCAGGTAGCCATGTCCGTCTAGGTTCTCATCTTGAGGGCTGCTTTGTGCGGATTGTTGTCTTCTTTTTTAATATTCCACGTGAAAAGCAAAGTAAATTGTGAGACATTTCAAAAGATATTTTATTCACAATTTCCATGCATCGTACCCAAACATAAATTAGTCTGTTGACAATAATGTAGGAACAGAACCATTAATGGTTGCCTTCCCACTCCCCTTATAAACAAATAATATGTAACGAAGATGATGTGCCCTGGAGCTGATATACAGATAACAAATAGACTGTTCTTTGAGGAAACAAACACATGTTAGAAAAAGATATGATGAAACCAGGACATATTCATCAACAGACACATTCTATGGCTTAAATTGTAAATATTTCATCATTACTAATTGTGTCTATATGCCCAGGTAACAATCGTGACACAATTTGTTTCTACAGTTCACGGTATATGTATACAGTGTGTATTCACTTAATAGGACAGATTTGATCCTGTCCTTAAAACATGAACATGAGATTCACTGTATTCATTCAATAGGACAGATTTGATCCTGTCCTTAAAACATGAACATGAGATTCACTGTATTCATTCAATAGGACAGATTTGATCCTGTCCTTAAAACATGAACATGAGATTCACTGTATTCATTCAATAGGACAGATTTGATCCTGTCCTTAAAACATGAACATGATATTCACTGTATTCATTCAATAGGACAGATTTGATCCTGTCCTTAAAACATGAACATGAGATTCACTGTATTCATTCAATAGGACAGATTTGATCCTGTCCTTAAAACATGAACATGAGATTCACTGTATTCATTCAATAGGACAGATTTGATCCTGTCCTTAAAACATGAACATGATATTCACTGTATTCATTCAATAGGACAGATTTGATCCTGTCCTTAAAACATGAACATGAGATTCACTGTATTCATTCAATAGGACAGATTTGATCCTGTCCTTAAAACATGAACATGAGATTCACTGTATTCATTCAATAGGACAGATTTGATCCTGTCCTTAAAACATGAACATGATATTCACTGTATTCATTCAATAGGACAGATTTGATCCTGTCCTTAAAACATGAACATGAGATTCACTGTATTCATTCAATAGGACAGATTATATCCTGTCCTTGAAATATGAACATGAGATTCACTGTATTCATTCAATAGGACAGATTATATCCTGTCCTTGAAATATGAACATGAGATTCACTGTATTCATTCAATAGGACAGATTATGTCCTGTCCTTGAAACATGAACATGAGATTCACTGTATTCATTCAATAGGACACATTATATCCTGTCCTTGAAATATGAACATGAGATTCACTGCTTTCACTTAATAGGACAGATTTGATCCTGTCCTTGAAATATGAACATGAGATTCACTGTATTCACTTAATAGGACAGATTTGATCCTGTCCTTGAAACATGAACATGAGATTCACTGTATTCACTTAATAGGAGAGATTTGATCCTGTCATTAAAACATGAACATGAGATTCACTGTATTCACTTAATAGGACAGATTTGATCCTGTCCTTAAAACATGAACATGAGATTCACTGTATTCACTTAATAGGACAGATTTGATCCTGTCCTTAAAACATGAACATGAGATTCACTGTATTCACTTAATAGGACAGATTTGATCCTGTCCTTAAAACATGAACATGAGATTCACTGTATTCACTTAATAGGACATATTTGATCCTGTCTGTAAAAGATGAGCATGAAATGCACTGTATTCACTTCAATCAATCAATAGTTCCGTCCTCTAGTCGAGGGTTGGATGCAATGGTTCTCCACTTGTCCCGATGGTGTGGTGTTCTGATAGACTGAATAATTCAACCCTGTCTACTGTGAAATATTTGTAAACCATGATGTTCTTGGTCTCCCTCTCCCTCTGCTGCCATTCACCTTCCCTTCCAACAATGTACGGTATATTAAACTCTGACGAGGATAGATTTGATCCTGTCTGTAAAACATGAACATGAGATTTCATCATCCAAGTACCAGTGTACGTGACCATGGTGTTTCCTGTATCATATTGGCCGTGCACGTTGTTTGTTTGAGGTTTCACATCCTGGCAACCTCTCAGGACGGGTACCGACTTGTGACAGTGCACACTCACGGTGACTTTATAGTGCTGCCTACTGGGGGACCAGGCCGCTGGTGCCATGACCTAAGTTCCCACTCAGCCACATTATCCTGACACTGAGCTAACCAATCATTTCCCTACCCTAGTAATGCTGAGCACCCGGTTAGGTAGCGACAAGTGTCAATTCTGTAAGTCATTGGGTGGACTCACCCTGGATTTGAACTCCCAACCTTCTGCATGGGAAGTCTGCGCTCTACTGATTCGGCCCCCTACGTCCAGTATGGGTCGACATCAGAGAGTGTCTTCATTGCATTAACCATCGTTATGTGAACTCCTTCCTGTGACGTCATAGTGCGCACGTGACGTCACATTTTGGAAGCCATTGGAAGCTAAGTGCATCAATGAAGCCAAATGCAGTCCTTGCACCCGGATGAGTTCTGTGTATTCTGTGGGTGCATGAAAAATACAACGGGTGCAGTGTGGCGGAAATAAATAGTCTCATAAATATTAATGTTGACCTATATATCATTGGGATACCTCACTTGGTGTGTTATACATTGAGAAAACACAACAGGTGGAGTGTGTTCATACAATATACAGGGAGTAGAGACCATATCATTGGGATACCTCATTTGACGTTTTGTATATTGAGAAACTCTAACATAGCAACATGATTACATGATCGATATTAAGTGAGAACACTGTAATTATACTCCCATACTAGTTATTATGAAGCTAATCAGGTAAAAACGTGTATTAATAGAACCCATATGACTTACTTCATATCTCCTTGCAATTGTGTATTTATTATAATACTATAGGCTATGTTAGACTTTTAAACAAAATATGTTGATAACAAGCAGCTAATTAGGATCTGATTAGTGTTCATACATCATATATAGGACAACATTAATATTCATGAGACTATTTACTTCTGCCGCACTGGACCCGTTGAATTTTTCAGGCACCCGTATTCTGTGTATTGACTGACACCTCACACGGACGAGTTGTGTGTATTCTGTGTATTGACACCTCACACGGACGTCAGTGTAAGCACATGCCGAGGAGCCACCATTGTTTCAAGTGGGCTGTGTTGACAGTTAATTCCTCCATTAGTTTTCTCGTCATTCATTAATCAATAATCAGAGTTATTTGCCTCAAATTCATTTAAGACCACCTGCCCTATCGATTTTGTCTCCCGTCTTCTCCCGCTGTTCTTGATGTCCAGCTCTGATGAATGTGAAACACAACACTGCAGTTGGCATCTCTGTACGATCGTAAGAAGACCTTTGTGTGGTCCAATGTCCTGCTGGATATTGGCACAGACTTCGTCATTGTTGCTAACTGGCAGCACTAGTTACTCTAGAACCAGGTGCAGCAGTCCTGGTTTATACCCAGGTGTTGTTAGGATGTTAAACCATGTGAATGTGGAATACAGCTTCGAGCTGCTAACTGGCAGCATTGATTAGTCCAGAACCGGGTGGAAGGAGTCCTGGTTTACAGCTGGGATGTTGCTAGGACGTTAAACCTTGTGAATGCGGGCAGCATTGATTAGTCCAGAACCGGGTGGAAGGAGTCCTGGTTTACAGCCCGGATGTTGTTAGGACGTTAAACCCTGTGAATGCTGGCAGCATTGATTAGTCCAGAACCGGGTGGAAGCAGTCCTGGTTTACAGCCCGGATGTTGCTAGGACGTTAAACCCTGTGAATGCTGGCAGCATTGATTAGTCCAGAACCGGGTGGAAGGAGTCCTGGTTTACAGCCCAGATGTTGTTAGGACGTTAAACCCTGTGAATGCTGGCAGCATTGATTAGTCCAGAACCGGGTGGAAGGAGTCCTGGTTTACAGCCCGGATGTTGTTAGGACGTCAAACCCTGTGAATGCTGGCAGCATTGATTAGTCCAGAACCGGGTGGAAGCAGTCCTGGTTTACAGCCCGGATGTTGCTAGGACGTTAAACCCTGTGAATGTGGAATACTGCTTTAAGCTGCTAACTGGCAGTAGTCCTGGTTTACAGCCCGGATGTTGCTAGGACGTTAAACCCTGTGAATGCTGGCAGCATTGATTAGTCCAGAACCGGGTGGAAGGAGTCCTGGTTTACAGCTGGGATGTTGCTAGGACGTTAAACCCTGTGAATGCTGGCAGCATTGATTAGTCCAGAACCGGGTGGAAGCAGTCCTGGTTTACAGCCCGGAGGTTGCTAGGATGTTAAACCTTGTGAATGCGGGTAGCATTGGTTAGTCTAGAACTGGGGGGAAGGAGTCCTGGTTTACAGCCTGGATGTTGCTAGGACGTTAAACCCTGTGAATGCTGGCAGCATTGATTAGTCCAGAACCGGGTGGAAGGAGTCCTGGTTTACAGCTGGGATGTTGCTAGGACGTTAAACCCTGTGAATGCTGGCAGCATTGATTAGTCCAGAACCGGGTGGAAGCAGTCCTGGTTTACAGCCCGGAGGTTGCTAGGACGTTAAACCTTGTGAATGCGGGTAGCATTGGTTAGTCTAGAACTGGGGGGAAGGAGTCCTGGTTTACAGCCTGGATGTTGCTAGGACGTTAAACCCTGTGAATGCTGGCAGCATTGATTAGTCCAGAACCGGGTGGAAGGAGTCCTGGTTTACAGCTGGGATGTTGCTAGGACGTTAAACCCTGTGAATGCTGGCAGCATTGATTAGTCCAGAACCGGGTGGAAGCAGTCCTGGTTTACAGCCCGGAGGTTGCTAGGACGTTAAAACCTTGTGAATGCGGGTAGCATTGGTTAGTCTAGAACTGGGGGGAAGGAGTCCTGGTTTACAGCCTGGATGTTGCTAGGACGTTAAACCCTGTGAATGCTGGCAGCATTGATTAGTCCAGAACCGGGTGGAAGGAGTCCTGGTTTACAGCTGGGATGTTGCTAGGACGTTAAACCCTGTGAATGCTGGCAGCATTGATTAGTCCAGAACCAGGTGGAAGCAGTCCTGGTTTACAGCCCGGAGGTTGCTAGGACGTTAAACCTTGTGAATGCGGGTAGCATTGGTTAGTCTAGAACCGGGTGGAAGCAGTCCTGGTTTACAGCCCGGATGTTGCTAGGACGTTAAACCTTGTGAATGCGGGTAGCATTGGTTAGTCTAGAACCGGGTGGAAGGAGTCTGGTTTACAGCCTGAATACTCGAGTGGAACTGGCACAAAAGGAAGGCTGGTGGTGTGAAATAAATAATTGACGCTATTCACGGGTGACCTAATTAGGCATCAGAACGAGGCTCAGTACGCATCGGGTGTTCTGTATGAGTAACGGCAGAAGTAAAGAAGTAAATTTTGAGGATATTCATTTTTGAAACTATCATATTCATTTTTGAAACTATCATATTCATTTTTGCATACCTGTTTTCTATCTATTGGCCAATATAAATGAAGATTGGGTGAATAGATGGATTTTGAGGATGAACAACAAAGAGGCTCACCCTGTTCGCCAATCCTTTCTTATATTCAAAATTGCATAACTTTCCTAATTTCTTTAAAAAAAAAAATACATATAACCCTTTTAAATCTCTTATTAATTTGTAATTACTAAGACTAGTTGTTTAACTGCATTACGTAGATAACTATGCTGACAGTGCTGCATGGAATGTGATACCACCATAACTATGCAGACTTGAAGTTGACATAGTCATTAATGAATGGGAAAATCACCGTGCAAGGGTATGCACTATTCACGTCATCACTGGATTAATATCACACCACCTATAACCATCAGTGGGTTAACATCACACCACCGATAAACATCAGTGGGTTAATAATATTACACCACCAATATCGCTCTATACACAAATGCAGAGCAGCACTTAGCAGATGCGTAACTGGCCTCAATCTGGTTTCAACATGGCCGCGGCATGAATACGGTGAATGAGCGATAAGATTTACAGTCCCTGGGAATCTGTCCACATTGCTATCTGGGAACAGAGAACGCGAAACTAAAGCAAGATGAGGAAGAATATCGCTTTAGTTCCGTCTCAGGCAGGCTGCACACAGACTGTTTGTCCATGGTTGTATTGCATGGCAATGAGCTAACGGAGATAGGAAGTCAAGTAGACAAGACTTCGTGACATAAGAGTGAATGGGAGGTAAACCATGATTGCACTAACTATGTGATAGTTGCATGGGAGGCAAACCATGATTGCACTAACTATATGATAGTTGCATGGGAGGCAAACCATGATTGCACTAACTATATGATAGTTGCATGGGAGGCAAACCATGATTGCACTAACTATATGATAGTTGCATGGGAGGCAAACCATGATTGCACTAACTATATGATAGTTGCATGGGAGGCAAACCATGATTGCACTAACTATATGTTAGTTGCATGGGAGGCAAACCATGATTGCACTAACTATATGATAGTTGCATGGGAGGCAAACCATGATTGCACTAACTATATGATAGTTGCATGGGAGACAAACCATGATTGCACTAACTATATGTTAGTTGCATGGGAGGCAAACCATGATTGCACTAACTATATGATAGTTGCATGGGAGGCAAACCATGATTGCACTAACAATATGATAGTTGCATGGGAGGCAAACCATGATTGCACTAACTATATGTTAGTTGCATGGGAGGCAAACCATGATTGCACTAACTATATGATAGTTGCATGGGAGGCAAACCATGATTGCACTAACTATATGTTAGTTGCATGGGAGGCAAACCATGATTGCACTAACTATATGTTAGTTGCATGGGAGGCAAACCATGATTGCACTAACTATATGATAGTTGAATGGGAGGCAAACCATGATTGCACTAACTATATGTTAGTTGAATGGGAGGCAAACCATGATTGCACTAACTATATGATAGTTGCATGGGAGGCAAACCATGATTGCACTTACTATATGTTAGTTGAATGGGAGGCAAACCATGATTGCACTAACTATATGATAGTTGAATGGGAGGCAAACCATGATTGCACTAACAATATGTTAGTTGAATGGGAGGCAAACCATGATTGCACTAACTATATGATAGTTGCATGGGAGGCAAACCATGATTGCACTAACTATATGTTAGTTGAATGGGAGGCAAGCCATGATTGCACTAACTATACGATAGTTGCATGGGAGGCACACCATGATTGCACTAACTATATGTTAGTTGAATGGGAGGCAAACCATGATTGCACTAACTATATGATAGTTGAATGGGAGGCAAACCATGATCGCACTAACTATATGATAGTTGCATGGGAGGCAAACCATGATCGCACTAACTATATGATAGTTGAATGGGAAGCAAACCATGATTGCACTAACTATATGATAGTTGAATGGGAGGCAAACCATGATTGCACTAACTATATGATAGTTGAATGGGAGGTAAACCATGATTGCACTAACTATATGTTAGTTGCATGGGAGGCAAACCATGATTGCACTAACTATATGTTAGTTGAATGGGAGGCAAACCATGATTGCACTAACTATATGATAGTTGAATTGGAGGCAAACCATGATTGCACTAACTATATGTTGGTTGCATGGGAGGCAAACCATGATTGCACTAACTATATGTTAGTTGCATGGGAGGCAAACCATGATTGCACTAACTATATGATAGTTGAATGGGAGGCAAACCATGATAGCACTAACTATATGTTAGTTGAATGGGAGGCAAATCATGATTGCACTAACTATATGATAGTTGCATGGGAGGCAAACCATGATTGCACTAACTATATGTTAGTTGAATGGGAGGCAAACCATGATTGCACTAACTATATGATAGTTGAATGGGAGGCAAACCATGATTGCACTAACTATATGTTAGTTGAATGGGAGGCAAACCATGATTGCACTAACTATATGATAGTTGCATGGGAGGCAAACCATGATTGCACTAACTATATGTTAGTTGAATGGGAGGCAAACCATGATTGCACTAACTATATGATAGTTGCATGGGAGGCAAACCATGATTGCACTAACTATATGTTAGTTGAATGGGAGGCAAACCATGATTGCACTAACTATATGATAGTTGAATAGGAGGCAAACCATGATCGCACTAACTATATGATAGTTGCATGGGAGGCAAACCATGATTGCACTAACTATATGTTAGTTGCATGGTTAAATCAGTCAAGTCCAACCAGTTGTAAAAATATACAGTCTTTCGGTCGTGATAGATGAGCTTGGAATCATATCAATATCTTGGGCGACAGAGTTGGGGACCATTGTTATGTAATAGCGGTGCAATGTGTGCCCACTCCCTGCGTGACATATAAATAACTATCTGGAAATGTTATGGTGCGCAGTGACTGGGATTGCGGTATGATGTCCAGATATTAAGATAAGGTTATTAATGTTCCCTCCATGCACCAGGAAGAGTGCAAATGGAGTGGGAACACATATTAATGTTTATTGTAACTATGTGACGACTACTTATTACCACGGGACCGCTGGGTAAGCACACTCAGCCATTCTGTATATATTATGGACACCACCTGCACTGAGGTTGAGTGACAGCTGCCCCTCTTGGGCGCCGCCCCTCCCAGGCTGCAGAGGTCTCTGATTGGCTGGCTGTGTGAGCCCAGTCACCTTGTACTCCTTGCACTTGCTATGCAGACACACACTCACTCTAGAGATACCAAAGGAAGCAGTTCACCACTGAGCTGTGTGTAACACCCATATGACGTAGGTTCAATGGGCTGTAGGCACTGATTGGACTGAACAAGCAGAAGCTATGTGGGTCTGTGTAGCAGGTCGTAAGTGAGTCAGGGTGACAGGTCACTAGTAGGTGAACAAGAGTTGTAGCAATAAAGCTCAACCTTGTCACTGTCAATCTTGCGTGACTTGACTAGATGTCGTTCTAGACACATTTGGGTGGCGGTGTCTCCGTGTCTCTTACCAAAGACAATGTACAATAAGATGCTGCACTCAGTGCTTTCATATAGGGAATTCTGACAAAATCATGCAGTGCTGCCACCCAATGTCAAGTAAGGTGTATTGTCTTTGACTAGATGTAGTAATAGTTTTATTACTTAGACATAATCACAAATTGTATCTACGTATGGCACAGATTAAAGTGCTTATAGATGTTTGAATATTGTTTTCATTATTAATATTAGGAGATAATACATTATAATTTTTGTACATTGTCTTTGATCGTACAACAGTCAGGGTGGCCTCTGGAACCTGTCCCTTATTTCAATGGTACAGCAGTCAGGCTGGGCTAGGGGACCTGTCCAATTGCCTTGTTTGCGGTATTTCATGGGAAAGCGCTGAGTGGCGCGTCTTATCGAACATTGTCTTCGCTATTTCCGAGCAGGGCTGGCTCGCTGTCACCACCAGGAATGTGTTGGGAGGTCCCTGTGATGTTCCTTACCGCCCGGAGGTCTCCTGGGTCCCGCCTCTCCAGTCGATACACGCTCAGCCACTAATGGTTCGAACACTCGCTCTGGAGTGGCAACGGTATGAGTTTGAGTCCCATGCTAGGTGCAAATTCAATTTCCAAACCTCTCTACGACATTGGTTCCATGACTAGGATGCTGTACAAGCTCCATCCTTTATAGTGTTGAACCTTCCCTATTCCTGAGCTTTAGCAGGACCTGGATATTGGTAACAGTAAATCTCAATCAATCAATAGTTCCGTCCTCTAGTCAAGGGTTGGATGCAATGGTTCTCCACTTGTCCCGATGGTGTGCTGTTCTGATAGACTGTGAATAATTCAAGCCTGTCCACTGTGAAATATTTGTAAACCATGATGTTCTTGGTCTCCCTCTCCCTCTGCTGCCATTCACCTTCCCTTCCAACAATGTACGGTATATTGAACTCTGATGACGAATGATGTGGCCAAAATAAATAAGTTTCTTTGTCTGTATAGTGGCAAACAAGCTTTTCTTATTTTTAATTTTTCTGAGAACTTCTTTGTTGGTGATCTTCTTTGTCCATGATATTTTCATCATCCTTCGATAAGTCCACATCTCAAATGCTGCTAAACGTTTGTAAATCTGAGCCTTACTATTTGAGGGCGGGGGAAGAATAGTGTGGTGCACTCACCTCCCAACATGAAATGCCACATGTAGACATGTGTAGAGTGATGACATCATGGATTCTAAATAGTCTAATGGTTTGAACGCTAGCCCCGGTGTGGCGTTTTCAGCGCCAGGTCAGTGTCAGCGGCCTGTCGTGGCTTCTGCGCATGCACGGATTTTAAGACATATGCAAAACACCCATGCACTCGCCGGCTACAAGCTCAGCCACGGTACCCGGCAGTGTTAGGGACCGATTAGGCCGAAATCTATTGAATGCGATCATATTTAACAGAATTACATACTCAAATAATGAAATTTAATTAAATTAACCTTAAATTCCAAGCGATATTAACGTAGCAGCTAGATCAGCGTCAAATCGCCGAGTGTAAACAAAACAAATAGCAGTGATCGCCGCAACGTGCGAAAATCTGCGCATGCGCAGAAGCCACGACAGGCCGCTGACAATGACCGGGCGCTGAAAACGCCACACCGGGATGACATGGCGTACGTCGCAAAAACACGCTCACAACATGGATACTCACTGTGTCGTTAATGAAAAGGTTGCCAGGCTGAGTAGTCATAGACACGTTTAAAACATACTACTAAGCCTGGCAACCTATTAGTATTATTGCAACATGGCATATCATTTTGACACAACTTAATGGAACATTTCTATCGGGATCACGTTTATTTTCCACGCAGTCACACTACTGCTTGCGACCACTTTGCGACCACAAAAATGGGGTGGTCGCAAAGAGGTTGCAAAGTGGTGGCTGACCATCTTGCGACCATTTTGGACGCAAACAGATTGCAGCTACTGCACCAAAACCTCCTTGTGACCAAATGGTCGAAACGAGTTCGGCGACCATTGCTTTGGTCGCAAGATGGATTCTTTGGTCCAAAGTGGTCGCAAGCCATAGTGTGACTGGGGCTTTGTGCTGTAGAATCCACACTGTCACCTCAAACCAGAAATCAAACATTCAACTCGAGAACCCCAGACGGGATGGCCGGATGAGTTGAGCGTCCATCTTCTGCTTTGGGAGATCGGGGGATCTGAACCCTTGGGTTCCTGGGTTTGAACTCTGGTTGAGTCAAACCGATGACTTAAACATTAATGTTTCCTAGCCAGGCACTCAGCATTATTAGGATAGGGCAAAGACTGGTTGGCTCAGTGTCATGATAATGTGACTGAGTGGGATATCAGGTCATGGTGCTGGTGGCCTGGTCTCCCAGTGGGGCAGCACTATAAAGTCACCATGAGTGCACCCTATCAAATTCGGTACCTGTCCTGATATGACCTTATCCGTTGCTAGGACATAAAATAACAACAAACAAAATCTTGAGCAGAACCCTAACAAAAGTTCTCAGCTAACGAGAGATTGCAAGTCATAGTATTGTCTACACTTATTCCTCATATATCAGTATACATCTAGATGTATAATTATTTTGTAATCCTACATTACTTCAATGAATGTACATACTTTCTATTTCATGTTGTAAACAAAATCATGTATAAACAAATTTATTTTAAAAACACTTTAATTTTGCTTGTCCGGAAAACCAGTGCCTAGGCACTAACAAAATAGTTATTTACTGAATAAAAATATACTATATTATGAAAAGGAAGAGAAAAACGAGCTATGCCTACTAAGCATGGGGAAGTGGTGTGGGTTGTGGAACACCAATAGTTCGGCTCTGCTTTTTAGTGCTGCTTGCATTGTCGTAAGCACTGGACGCACAGTACTCGGCTGTAACCGAACCGTGCAGCGATCCATGTTCAAGGTTAGTAGAATCACATGTGCATGTTGCAGCCTGCAGCTTTATTATAATGAATCATGTTGTCGACCTGAGCCTATACAAAATGCCAAAACTGCTATAAATATCCAAAATACCTGTGCATTTTAATTCGATCAGGCATGTAACTCGAGCGCCAGCTTAGCACACTACCCAGGTGCGCGGCAGCAGCACTGTGTACTGTGTATTGTGTACTGTGTGTTGTGTACTTGCACTGTGTACTGTGCATTGTGTAATGGACACGGTGTACTGTGTATTGTACAGTGCACACTGTGTACTGTGTACTGTATACAACACACTGAGTTATGTGTACTGTGTACTGCATGATGTCTACTTGCAGTTTACTTTGTAATGTGCACTGTGTACTGTGCATTATGTAATGGGTACAGTGTACTGTGTTTTGTGCAGTGCGCACCGTGGACTGTGAATGCACACTGTGTACTGCACACTGTGTACTGCACACTGATTACTGCACACTGAGTACTGTGCACTGTGTACTGCACACTGAGTACAACACACTGTGTGCTGCACACTGTGTACTGCGCACTGTGCACTGCACACTGATTACTGCACACTGAGTACTGTGCACTGTGTACTGCACACTGAGTACTACACACTGTGTACTGCTCACTGAGTACTGCCCACTGTGTACTGCACACTGTGTACTGCACACTGTGTACTGCACACTGTGAATGCACACTGAGTACTGCACACAGTGTACTGCACACTGAGTACTGCGCACTGTGTACTGCGCACTGTGTACTGCGCACTGTGTACTGCACACTGAGTACTGCGCACTGTGTACTGCACACTGAGTACTGCACACTGAGTACTGTGCCCTGTGCACTCTGTACTGCACACTCTGTACTGCACACTGAGTACTGCACACTGAGTACTGCACACTGAGTACTGCACGCTGTGTACTGCACACTGAGTACTGCGCACTGTGTACTGCACACTGAGTACTGCGCACTGTGTACTGCGTACTGAGTACTGCGCACTCTGTACTGCGCACTCTGTACTGCACACTGACGACTGCATACTGAGTACTGCGCACTCTGTACTGCGCACTCTGTACTGCACACTGAGTACTACACACTGAGTACTGTGCCCTGGGTACTGTGCACTCTGTACTGCACACTCTGTACTGCACACTGAGTACTGCACACTGAGTACTGCACACTGAGTACTGCACACTGAGTACTGCACACTGTGTACTGCGCACTCTGTACTACACTCTGAGTACTGTGCCCTGTGTACTGTGCACTCTGTACTGCGCACTCTGTACTGCGCACTCTGTACTGCACACTGAGAACTGAGCACTCGGTACTGCGCACTCTGTACTGCACACTGAGTACTGTCAGTGTGTACTGCACACTGAGTACTGCACACAGTGTACTGCGCACTGTGTACTACACACTGAGTACTGTGCCCTGTGTACTGTGCCATGTGTACTGCGCACTCTGTACTGCACACTGAGTACTGCACACTGTGTACTGCGCACTGTGTACTGCACACTGTGTACTGCACACTGAGTACTGCACACTGTGTACTGCACACTGAGTACAGCGCACTGAGTACTGTGCACTCTGTACTCCGCACTGAGTACTGCGCACGGTGTACTGCACACTGTGTACTACACACTGGGAGTACTGTGCCCTGTGTACTCTGTACTGCGCACTCTGTACTGCACACTGAGTACTGTGCACTCTGTACTGCGCACTGTGTACTGCGCACTCTGTACTGCACACTGTGTACTGTGCACTGCACACTGTGTACTGCGCACTGTGTACTGCGCACTGTGTACTGCGCACTGTGTACTGCGCACTGTGTACTGCACACTGTGTACTGTGCACTGTGTACTGCACACTGACTACTGCACACTGAATACTGCACACTGAGTACTGTACACTGAGTACTGCACACTGAGTACTGCACACTGAGTACTGCGCACTCTGTACTGCACACTGAGTACTGCACACTGAGTACTGCGCACTGTGTACTGTGCACTGTGTACTGCACACTGAGTACTGCACACTGAGTACTGCGCACTGTGCACTGTGTACTGCACACTGAGTACTGCGCACTGTGTACTGTGCACTGTGTACTGCCCACTGTCTACTGTGCACTGCACACTGTGTACTGCACACTGTGTACTGCACACTGTGTACTGCACACTGTGTACTGCGCACTGTGTACTGCACACTGTGTACTGTGCACTGCACACTGGGTACTGCACACTGTGTACTGCACACTGTGTACTGCACAGTGTGTACTGCACGCTGTGCACTGCACACTGTGTACTGCACACTGTGTACTGCGCACTGTGTACTGCACACTGTGTACTGTGCACTGCACGCTGGGTACTGCACACTGTGTACTGCACACTGTGTACTGCACAGTGTGTACTGCACACTGTGTACTGCGCACTGTGTACTGCACACTGACTACTGCGCACTGAGTACTGCGCACTGTGTACTGTGTACTGCGCACTGTGTACTGCACACTGTGTACTGCACACTGAGTACTGCGCACTGCACACTCTGTATTGCGCACTGAGTACTGTGCACTGAGTACTGCCCACTGTGTACTGCCCACTGTGTACTGCACACTGAGTACTGTGCACACTGTGTACCTCACACTGTGTACTGCACACTGTATACCTCACACCGTGTACTGCACACTGTGTACCTCACACTGTGTACTGCACACTGTGTACTGCACAGTGTGTACTGCACACTGTGTACTGCGCACTGTGTACTGCACACTGACTACTGCGCACTGAGTACTGCGCACTGTGTACTGTGTACTGCGCACTGTGTACTGCGCACTGTGTACTGCGCACTGTGTACTGCGCACTGAGTACTATGCACTGCACACTCTGTACTGCGCACTGAGTACTGCGCACTGAGTACTGCCCACTGTGTACTGCCCACTGTGTACTGCACACTGAGTACTGCACACTGAGTACTGCACACTGAGTACTGCATAATGTGTACTGCACACTGTGTACTGCACACTGAGTACTGCGTACTGTGTACTGCACACTGTGTACTGCCCACTGTGTACTGTGCACTGTCTCCATCTAACTTCCGCTCTTGACATTTAAGTATTGCAGTAAGCTATTAGACAAAGGTCCGCGTTGCGTGTACCGCGTCTTAACGTTCCGGTTGGGTATTTTTTCCTGTGGATTAAATTATAGCCCGAGGTTTACGTGTGCAAAAGGTTCTAGGTTCACTAGCATTTAACTTTAAGTGGTAGCTGGCCCTACATTATACCGCGGCAACAATACCATGTATCTACAGATCTAAAACACAACCTGTATAAACCCGAGTAGTCTTCCTTAATACGATAGTTTAAGTGTAGGCTTCCATGTGACTCCTAATACCAGGGTTTACGTGTAGGCTTCCATGTGGTTGCTAATACCAGGGTTTAAGTGTAGGCTTCCATGTGGTTCCTAATACCAGGGTTCAAGTGTAGACTTCCATGTGGCTCCTAATACCAGGGTTTAAGTGTAGGCTTCCATGTGGTTGCTAATACCAGTGTTTAATTGTAGGCTTCCATGTGGTTCCTAATACCAGGGTTTAAGTGTAGGCTTCCATGTGGTTCCTAATACCAGGGTTTAAGTGTAGGCTTCCATGTGGTTCCTAATACCAGGGTTCAAAACGTAGACTTCCATGTGGTTCCTAATACCAGGGTTAATTGTAGGCTTCCATGTGGTTCCTAATACCAGGGTTTAAGTGTAGGCTTCCATGTGGTTCCTAATACCAGGGTTTAAGTGTAGGCTTCCATGTGGTTCCTAATACCAGGGTTAATTGTAGGCTTCCATGTGGTTCCTAATACCAGGGTTTAAGTGTAGGCTTCCATGTGGTTCCTAATACCAGGGTTAATTGTAGGCTTCCATGTGGTTCCTAATACCAGGGTTTACGTGTAGGCTTCCATGTGGTTCCTAATACCAGGGTTCAAAACGTAGACTTCCATGTGGTTCCTAATACCAGGGTTTAATTGTAGGCTTCCATGTGGCTCCTGATACCAGGGTTTAAGTGTAGGCTTCCATGTGGTTCCTAATACCAGGGTTCAAGTGTAGACTTCCATGTGGCTCCTAATACCAGGGTTTAATCGTAGGCTTCCATGTGGTTCCTAATACCAGGGTTTAAGTGTAGACTTCCATGTGGTTGCTAATACCAGGGTTTACATGTAGGCTTCTATGTGACTCCTAATACCAGGGTTTATGTGTAGGCTTCCATGTGACTCCTCATACCAGGGTTGATGTGTAGGCTTCCATGTGGTTGCTAATACCAGGGTTTAAGTGTAGGCTTCCATGTGGCTCCTAATACCAGGGTTTAATTGTAGGCTTCCATGTGGTTCCTAATACCAGGGTTCAAAACGTAGGCTTCCATGTGGTTCCTAATACCAGGGTTTAAGTGTAGGCTTCCATGTGGCTCCTAATACCAGGGTTAATTGTAGGCTTCCATGTGGTTCCTAATACCAGGGTTCAAAAGGTAGGCTTCCATGTGACTCCTAATACCAGGGTTTACGTGTAGGCTTCCATGTGGTTCCTAATACCAAGGTTTAAGTGTAGGCTTCCATGTGGCTCCTAATACCAGGGTTAATTGTAGGCTTCCACGCGGTTCCTAATACCAGGGTTTAAGTGTAGGCTTCCATGTGGCTCCTAATACCAGGGTTAATTGTAGGCTTCCATGCGGTTCCTAATACCAGGGTTTAAGTGTAGGCTTCCATGTGGCTCCTAATACCAGGGTTAATTGTAGGCTTCCATGCGGTTCCTAATACCAGGGTTTAAGTGTAGGCTTCCATGTGGCTCCTAATACCAGGGTTAATTGTAGGCTTCCATGCGGTTCCTAATACCAGGGTTTAAGTGTAGGCTTCCATGTGGCTCCTAATACCAGGGTTAATTGTAGGCTTCCATGTGGTTGCTAACACCAGGGTTTAAGTGTAGGCTTCCTTGTGGTTGCTAATACCAGGGTTTAAGTGTAGGCTTCCTTGTGGTTGCTAATACCAGGGTTTAAGTGTAGGCTTCCATGTGGCATTTTATGCGCAGAGTGGTGCGGACGTCCACTAACAGGGTCGGTCTTGTGCTGATTTGTGGTGATTAATGAATCCCACTGGCACACCACGATTTATGACTTGTTAAATAAAAATATTGATATTGTTGCCATCCACGGGGAATTTAATTAACAACGGTCTTCCGCCCAGACCCCGGGCTTCAATAAACAGGTAATGGACTACTACACCCATTACACAAAGCCCGATACATACAACATTAAGTGTGAGGTCAGTGTGGGGGGCAATGTACTACTACACCCATTACACAAAGCCCGATACATACAACATTAAGTGTGAGGTCAGTGTGGGGGGTAATGGACTACTACACCCATTACACAAAGCCCGATACATACAACATTAAGTGTGAGGTCAGTGTGGGGGGTAATGGACTACTACACCCATTACACAAAGCCCGATACATACAACATTAAGTGTGAGGTCAGTGTGGGGGGTAATGGACTACTACACCCATTACACAAAGCCCGATACATACAACATTAACATGAGTCAGTGTGGGTGGTAATGGACTACTACACCCATACACATAACCCGATACATACAACATTAAGCGTGAGGTCAGTGTGGGGGGTAATGGACTACTACACCCATTACACAAAGCCCGATACATACAACATTAAGTGTGAGGTCAGTGTGGGGGGTAATGGACTACTACACCCATTACACAAACCACGTATACACAACATTAAGTGTGAAGTCAGTGTGGGGGGTAATGGACTACTACACCCATTACACAAAGCCCGATACATACAACATTAAGTGTGAAGTCAGTGTTGGGGGTAATGGACTACTACACCCATTACACAAAGCCCGATACATCCAACATTAAGTGTGAAGTCAGTGTGGGGGGTAATGGACTACTACACCCATAACCACGTATACACAACATTAAGTGTGAAGTCAGTGTGGGTGGTAATGGACTACTACACCCACTACACATAACCACATACATACAACATTAAACATGAAGTCAGTGTGGGTGGTAATGGACTACTACACCCACTACACATAACCCGATACATACAACATTAAACATGAAGTCAGTGTGGGTGGTAATGTACTACTACACCCACTACACATAACCACGATACATACAACATTAAAGCATGAAGTCAGTGTGGGTGGTAATGGACTACTACACCCACTACACATAACCACGTACATACAACATTAAACATGAAGTCAGTGTGGGTGGTAATGGACTACTACACCCACTACACATAACCACGTACATACAACATTAAACATGAAGTCAGTGTGGGTGGTAATGGACTACTACACACCCACTACACATAAGCCACGATACATACAACATTAAACATGAAGTCAGTGTGGGTGGTAATGTACTACTACACCCATTACACATAAGCCATATACATACAACATTAAGTGTGAAGTCAGTGTGGGTGGTAATGGACTACTACACCCACTACACATAACCACGTACATACAACATTAAACATGAAGTCAGTGTGGGTGGTAATGGACTACTACACCCACTACACATAACCACATACATACAACATTAAACATGAAGTCAGTGTGGGTGGTAATGGACTACTACACCCACTACACATAACCACGATACATACAACATTAAACATGAAGTCAGTGTGGGTGGTAATGTACTACTACACCCACTACACATAACCACATACATAGATCATTAAACATGAAGTCAGTTTGGGTGGTAATGGACTACTACATCCACTACAGATAACCATGATACATACAACATTAAACATGAGAGTCAGTGTGGGTGGTAATGGACTACTACACCCACTACACATAACCACGTACATACAACATTAAACATGAAGTCAGTGTGGGTGGTAATGGACTACTACACCCACTACACATAACCACGTACATACAACATTAAACATGAAGTCAGTGTGGGTGGTAATGGACTACTACACCCATACACAAACCCGTACATACAACATTAAACATGAAGTCAGTGTGGGTGGTAATGGACTACTACACCCATATACACAAAGCCCATACATACAACATTAAGTGAGTCAGTGGGGGTAATGGACTACTACACCATTACACAAACCTGATACATACAACATTAAGATGAGGTCAGTGTGGGTGGTAATGGACTACTACACCCACTACACATAACCCGATACATACAACATTAAACATGAAGTCAGTGTGGGTGGTAATGTACTACTACACCCACTACACATAACCACGTACATACAACATTAAACATGAAGTCAGTGTGGGTGGTAATGGACTACTACACCCACTACACATAACCACATACATACAACATTAAACATGAAGTCAGTGTGGGTGGTAATGGACTACTACACCCACTACACATAACCCGATACATACAACATTAAACATGAAGTCAGTGTGGGTGGTAATGGACTACTACACCCACTACACATAACCACGTACATACAACATTAAACATGAAGTCAGTGTGGGTGGGTAATGGACTACTACACCCACTACACATAACCACGTACATACAACATTAAACATGAAGTCAGTGTGGGTGGTAATGGACTACTACACCCCACTACACATAACCACATACATACAACATTAAACATGAAGTCAGTGTGGGTGGTAATGTACTACTACACCCACTACACATAACCACATACATACAACATTAAACATGAAGTCAGTGTGGGTGGTAATGGACTACTACACCCACTACACATAACCACATACATACAACATTAAACATGAAGTCAGTGTGGGTGGTAATGTACTACTACACCCACTACACATAACCACGTACATACAACATTAAACATGAAGTCAGTGTGGGTGGTAATGGACTACTACACCCACTACACATAACCACGTACATACAACATTAAACATGAAGTCAGTGTGGGTGGTAATGTACTACTACACCCACTACACATAACCACGTACATACAACATTAAACATGAAGTCAGTGTGGGTGGTAATGTACTACTACACCCACTACACATAACCACGTACATACAACATTAAACATGAAGTCAGTGTGGGTGGTAATGTACTACTACACCCACTACACATAACCACGTACATACAACATTAAACATGAAGTCAGTGTGGGTGGTAATGTACTACTACACCCACTACACATAACCACGTACATACAACATTAAACATGAAGTCAGTGTGGGTGGTAATGGACTACTACACCCACTACACATAACCACATACATACAACATTAAACATGAAGTCAGTGTGGGTGGTAATGTACTACTACACCCACTACACATAACCACGTACATACAACATTAAACATGAAGTCAGTGTGGGTGGTAATGGACTACTACACCCACTACACATAACCACGTACATACAACATTAAACATGAAGTCAGTGTGGGTGGTAATGGACTACTACACCCACTACACATAACCACGTACATACAACATTAAACATGAAGTCAGTGTGGGTGGTAATGTACTACTACA
Organism: Branchipolynoe longqiensis; assembly: GCA_030323885.1. Classification (NCBI taxonomy): domain Eukaryota; kingdom Metazoa; phylum Annelida; class Polychaeta; order Phyllodocida; family Polynoidae; genus Branchipolynoe; species Branchipolynoe longqiensis. The sequence goes on along the minus strand of CM059199.1, from coordinate 15,368,332 downwards.
CCCACTACACATAACCACGTACATACAACATTAAACATGAAGTCAGTGTGGGTGGTAATGGACTACTACACCCACTACACATAACCATGTACATACAACATTAAACATGAAGTTAGTGTGGGTGGTAATGTACTACTACACCGAATACACATAACCATGTACATACAACATTAAACATGAAGTCAGTGTGGGTGGTAATGTACTACTACACCCACTACACATAACCACGTACATACAACATTAAACATGAAGTCAGTGTGGGTGGTAATGTACTACTACCCCCACTACACATAACCACATACATACAACATTAAATATGAAGTCAGTGTGGGTGGTAATGTACTACTACACCCACTACACATAACCATGTACATACAACATTAAACATGAAGTCAGTGTGGGTGGTAATGTACTACTACACCCACTACACATAACCACGTACATACAACATTAAACATGAAGTCAGTGTGGGTGGTAATGTACTACTACACCCACTACACATAACCATGTACATACAACATTAAACATGAAGTCAGTGTGGGTGGTAATGTACTACTACACCCACTACACATAACCACGTACATACAACATTAAACATGAAGTTAGTGTGGGTGGTAATGTACTACTACACCCACTACACATAACCACGTACATACAACATTAAACATGAAGTCAGTGTGGGTGGTAATGTACTACTACATCTACTACACATAACCACATACATACAACATTAAACATGAAGTCAGTGTGGGTGGTAATGGACTACTACACCCACTACACATAACCACGTACATACAACATTAAACATGAAGTCAGTGTGGGTGGTAATGTACTACTACACCCCACTACACATAACCATCGTACATACAACATTAAACATGAAGTCAGTGTGGGTGGTAATGTACTACTACACCCACTACACATAACCATGTACATACAACATTAAACATGAAGTTAGTGTGGGTGGTAATGTACTACTACACCCACTACACATAACCACGTACATACAACATTAAACATGAAGTCAGTGTGGGTGGTAATGTACTACTACACCTACTACACATAACCATGTACATACAACATTAAATATGAAGTCAGAGCGGGTGGTGAGTTAAAGAAAAACAACAAACCATCTCGACATACATGGAGGCCTACACTACACGATATGTAGATTGAACCATCTCGCACATAACTCAGGAATCCAAGTTGCATGTTACAGTCATAGTATGGCCTGATAGCATGCATATTGATAATGGCTTAATGGGTCAGATCTAAGATAGGTGTGTGCCGATAAGATCGTCAAGCAACGCCGTGGGCTTCATAGTTATTAACAGCAGCTTTACATCGCACTGTCGGTCAGTCAGGATGTGTTCGTCCTGTCGGGAATATTCATGAACTTTAAAGGCTCAGTCACACCGTACCGGATTGGGGTATCGGGTAGAAAACGGACACTGTCCGGTGAAATACGTCAATGTCCGGTTTATATACGGTAGGCATCTGGCGTTTCCGTTCTCTTTCCGGTGGTGTCCGGTGTGTATGGTGGCAAGTTTTGAACACGCACAAAACTTGTACCGGACACCGCTGGACTGAAGTGTACGGTTGGTGTCCGGTTTAAGTCCGTTTAGTCCATTTTGTCCGTTTCATGTCCGGTACCCATCCGTTACGTCTCCGGTTTGTTTCTTGATGGTGCTGCGGGAATTTGGTCCCTTGGTTTTTGGGGGGTCCGTGATCAGTCCGGTACGTGACCAGTTGATGTTTGGTCTGTCCATTTGACATTCGGTTTTCGCCCGTCGGTTGACCGTTGCTTGTCCGTTGTTATCCGGTGTCGTCTGGTTATCGTCCGGTTATCGTCCAGTTATCATCGGGTGGCTATTCGTTAATGTACGTTCCTTGTCCATTGAAAGCACATCATATTGACACATTTCGGTACATATTGATACCGAACACCACCAGACTAGAAAATTCTTTGTCCGGTTATGTCCGTTTCAATCCGGTAAGGTGTGACAGTCACTTAAGTCATATTTATTTCTTGTGGGACATGAAGTCGGTCACGGGGTCTTTCTTCAATGCAGTACTATATGGTGAATGGTTTGTGTGACCAGCCACTTTTCAAATTCTTATTGATAGTCTACTTAGTCGCTTTTATTATCATAACCATTGAAGAATGTCAGACTTCACCTCCACCTGTAGAAAGCCATCCATATCCCTGCTGCCAAAGCTTTCTCTAAACCCTCAAATCGCAAACACCCGCTTGGTTTGATGGCGCCAACCACACACGCCAGTGTGCATGTCAAGGTTAAAAAGTGTAACGAGTGGAAGGCGTGGGGGTGGAGGTGGTGGTAGAGGTGGAGGTGGAGTGCGGTGGGGATGAGTGTCGATGGAAGGGTTGGGTGGGGGTGGAGGTGGGGCGGGTCAGTGGAAGGCATGGGGGTGCTGTGGGGGTGGTATCGGGGTTGTCGGTGGAAGGGGTGGGGGTGGGTCTCGGTGGAAGGGGTGGGGGTGGAGGTGGGAGGGCAGTGGAAGGCATGGGGGTGCTGTGGGGGTGGTATGGGGGTTGTCAGTGGAAGGGGTAGGGGTGGAGGTGGCAGGGCAGTGGAAGGCATGGGGGTTCTGTGGGGGTGGTATGGGGGTTGTCGGTGGAAGGGGCGGGGGTGGAGGTGGCAGGCCAGTGGAAGGCATGGTGGTGCTGTGGGGGTGGTATCGGGGTTGTCGGTGGCAGGGGTGGGGTTGGAGGTGGCAGGGCAGTGGAAGGCATGGGGGTGGGGGTGAGAATGGGTGGAAGGGGTGGGGGTGGAGTGCAGGGGGGGGGGGGGGCAATGCGCTCTGCGAATCGGACAGTGATCTTGGAGAAAACGTGAAGTTGACACGTGACTGTGGCTATGTGACTACGTGACTATATGTTTATATGACTATGTGACTATGTGACGACACTGGGTGCGATGGCCGAATCGGTAGAGCGCGAGCCTCGCGTGCGGGAGATCGAGAGTTCGGTTCCCAGTCGAGTCAAACCAATGACATATAAATTTGATACTTGCCTCTTCCTAGCCTGGCGCTTGGCATTAATAGGATAGCGCATGGATTGGTTACCTCAGTGTCAGGATAATGTGACTGAGTGGGATAATCGGGTCATGTTGCCAACAGCCTGGTTTCCCAGTGGGGCAGCACTATAAAGTTGCCATGAGTGCACACTGTCACAAGTCGGTATCCGTCCTGATATGACCTTAGATGTTGCTAGGACGTAAAACAACAACAAACAAACAAACCAGTCGGTGCGCGCGGTGTGGGTCCCTCCTGGTTGTCATGGCGACAGCGTAACAAGCGGTCAACACATTGCGAGCAGACTGCGCCCAGTTCTTTGCCATTTGCACGCATTGTGCCGAAACAGTTTATCAAATAACCACAATGTTGCCTCACCTCCTCCTGGCAGTGCCACAACGGCATATGACCGTGTCCTGAAGTAGTTCTGATGCCAAGGAGCATACGTTAATGTTGGCATTAATGTCGTAAACGGTTCCCTTGATTGCTTGCTTGGTTCATTGGTGATGGCTTAACACAGTATCCGCAACTCTTTACTTCCGTGCAATAATTGTGTCCTATCTACGTAACAAGTTCACACAACTGTGTCCTATCTACATAACAAGCTCACACAACTGTGTCCTATCTATGTAACAAGCTCACACAATTGTGTCCTATCTACATAACAAGCTCACACAATTGTGTCCTATCTATGTAACAAGCTCACACAACTGTGTCCTATCTATATAACAAGCTCACACAATTGTGTCCTATCTACGTAACAAGCTCACACAACTGTGTCCTATCTACATAACAAGCTCCCACAATTGTGTCCTATCTATGTAACAAGCTCACACAATTGTGTCCTATCTATGTAACAAGCTCACACAATTGTGTCCTATCTACATAACAAGGTCACACAATTGTGTCCTATCTATATAACAAGCTCCCACAATTGTGTCCTATCTATGTAACAAGCTCACACAATTGTGTCCTATCTACATAAGAAGCTCCCACAATTGTGTCCTATCTACATAACAAGCTCACACAATTATGTCCTATCTACATAACAAGGTCACACAATTGTGTCCTATCTACATAACAAGCTCACACAATTGTGTCCTATCTACATAACAAGGTCACACAATTGTGTCCTATCTACATAACAAGCTCACACAATTGTGTCCTATCTACATAACAAGCTCACACAATTATGTCATATCTACATAACAAGCTCACACAATTGTGTCCTATCTACATAACAAGCTCACACAATTGTGTCCTATCTACATAACAAGCTCACACAATGATGTCCTATCTATATAACAAGCTCACACAATTGTGTCCTATCTACATAACAAGCTCACACAATTGTGTCCTATCTACATAACAAGCTCACACAATTATGTCCTATCTATATAACAAGGTCACACAATTGTGTCCTATCTACATAACAAGCTCACACAACTGTGTCCTATCTATATAACAAGCTCACACAAGTGTGTCCTATCTATATAACAAGCTCACACAATTGTGTCCTATCTATATAACAAGCTCACACAAGTGTGTCCTATCTATATAACAAGCTCACACAATTGTGTCCTATCTATATAATAAGCTCACACAATTGTGTCCTATCTACATAACAAGCTCACACAATTGTGTCCTATCTATATAACAAGCTCACACAATTGTGTCCTATCTATATAACAAACTCACACAATTGTGTCCTATGTACATAACAAGCACAATGTAGGTGCTGCACACCTACATTGTGTGCAGCACACCGCATTCTGAACATTGAAAGTGGAGCAGCAGCATATGATGTATAGTGTATCTATATAGCATAGGTACTCAACACTGTGCAAGGTATGTGTATGAAGATAGAGTGTGCAGTATTGAACACTAGTGGTTAAATTATATGTTGTGATTGTATATCAGAATTGCATTTTATATGTTAGTTGAGAGTAACCATTCATGTAGTTTCAGCTATTGGGCCAAATAAAAAATTAAAAAATTGATTATCGTCCCCGCCCGTGGCTGAACAATCGCCTGCCCTTGAATTTTTCTATATATTTTTGTTAATCTTTTAAATGTGTCTGGCTAGCAGCAATTCAACTTTTGTATCAATTTTTAAGTCAATGGTTTCACTCAACCGGGTTTCAAACCCAGGAGTTCGAATCCCATGACCTACCAGAATGGGAGGCGGAGTCTCAACCCATTCACCCACCGCGTCTGGTTATGTATTATGTCTATGTAAAGATAACCAGGCGTGGTGGCCGAATCGATAGAGAGCGGGCCTCGCGTGCGGAAGGTCGGGAGTTCGGTTTCCGGTCGAGTCAAACCAATGACTTATCAAATTGATACTTGTCGCTTCCTAGCCAGGCGCTTGGCATTATTAGGAAAGAGCAATGACTGGTTTGACTGGTTAGCCCAGTGTCAAGATAATGTGACTGAGTGGGATATCGGGTCATGATGCTGGTGGTCTGATTTCCCAGTGGGGCAGCACTATAAAGTCGCCATGAGTGTGCACTGTCACAAGTCGGTACCCGTCCTGATATTACCTTAGATGTTACCAGGACGTAGACACCAACAGCCAACCAACCAACTTAGAAAATACAAAATAAAAATGAAAACAGCCCGCCCGACCCTGATTTGTATTTCAAAAGGGCGACCAACAATTAATTTTGTTTGGCCTTATTATTGTAGAGTCCAATGCTCGAATCTGTGGCTGTGGAGGCAGCTATGGAGAAATCAATACAGACAAAGAGAAAGGAAGAGCATAAATTAATAATATAAAGTGTAGAGAAGAAGAAAGAGTCCAGCCCTCTGGTTTATTATTTATATGGTTACATGATCACCCCACCCCTTTCCACCAATGGGAAGCAAGCATTCTTGGCCCTACCAATAGGGATTCAGCATTCCTGGTCCCCATGGATACCAATGGTCTGCCCACCACCATAAGCTGTATGGCCCCATGGCCACCACCAGCCTTGACCTTTGAGTGTGGTGATCCCTCTCCCAGCAGAAGGGGTAAGTCATTGCCAGATCGGCGCCAGGTGGGCACCAGGTGGGCACCAGGTGGGCACCAGGTGGGCGCAAGGGCGCCTACCAGTTTTGAATGGCGCCGCCGGAACAGGGCGCAAGGAGATTGCAGCTGCAACCTCCTTGCATCCAAAATTTCCAAAATGGATGGCGGGAGGTTGGCGTCCTTGTGCGCCAGCACTTAAAGCCCGTCACACCTACCCGGATCAGGGGCCGGACGAGCCCCGGACTGCCATCCGGGGTGGTCCAGGGCGATCCGAGGCGATCCGTGGCTCGTCCATGGTGACCCCCCTGATCCGGCCTGATCCGTGGCTCGTCCAGCACCGTCCAGGCTCAGCCGCGGATGTTTTAAAATGTTTAAAACATCCGGGGCGGTCCGGGGGGATTTTGCAATCCGGGCTCAATCCGGCATGATCCGGTGTGGTCCGGGGGTGGTCCAGGGGTGGTCCGGGGGTGGTCCGGGTAGTTCGGGGGTGGTCCGGGGCTGTCCAGGGGTGGTCCAGGGTCATTTTGAGCCACAGTTTGACCCGGACCATCCCCGGACTATCCAGGACTACCCCTGGCCTAGCCACGGACCACTCCCGGACTCTCCGGGGTTGATCCGGGATAGTCCAGGGGTGGTCCGGGGCAGTCCGGGGGATGGTCCAGCCTCGTCCGGGTTAGTCAGGGGCTGGTCCGGCCCAGTCCGGGCTCGTCCAGGGCCGTTCTGGGGGCGGTCCGGGGTGGTCCGGCCTTTGGTCCGGGGCTCGTCCAGGAAGGTGTGACTGCGAGGCAAAAATCGACGAATACAGTGATTTTATCTGTGGCGGTCCGGGACAGTCCGGGCCGTTGGTCCGTGGGTGGTCCGGCTCAAAATCTGGGGCTCGTCCGGCTATGTGTGACTGGGGCTTAAGGAGGGCGCAATGAGGACGTTTTGACGTCGCGAATCGATTGTAAGCGAACGCAGGCCTCGTGTGACTGGGGTATTATATACTACGACCACGTGGTGCTACATACACTGTCATCGCTCAACTAATTAATATGGACCCTGTGCTGAGTGGGTGGCCTTGGTTGGGTTGGCTGTCGGTGTGTGTGCGCATTGGTGCGTGACCGTTCCAGAAGTTAAAAACAGACTTGAAGTATTGTGGAGTCAGTATCGGTATAGTTAGTTCTCGCCGCATGACCACTATAATTATGACAGGTCATATATAGACAGGCCGAATCTGTTCTTGTGTTAACAGGTTATGATGCCGAGGTGACAATGGGGTAATAAGCGTGGGGAATGGCGGCAATAAAGACTGATTGTTGGAGTCAATGCCTATTGAAGACCGTAAGACAGTGGGGACGAAGACGGATATAAAAGTGGGGCTAAAGGGCCCAGTCCTTACACGCGGTGTGCGGTATGCGGTATGCGGTATGCGGTATGCGGCATGCGGTATGCGAATGGCATGATTCCTTAAGCTAGGATTCCTTACACGCGTAATGCGTAATGCGGTATGCGGTATGCGAATGCCAGCATTCCTTACACGCGTAATGTGGCATGTGGCATGCAGTGAAGTATATAAAAGTACATTTGGCTATCTATCATTCATTCTGTCAGTTTGGAGAGAGTGTAGATACAGGGCTAAAGACTCGGGCTACCCTTTGCTGGTGTAGTTACAGGGTTTAAAAGACTCTTTGCTGCCAACCTTCTACAACCGTCCTGGATGGCCGAATGAGTTAGAGCGTCCGTCTCCCGTGCTGGTAGATCGTGGGGTCGTGGGTTCGAGTCCCGGTCGAGTCAAACCAATGACTTTAAAATTGATACTTATTGCTTCCTAGCCAGGTGCTCGGCATTATTAGGATAGGGCAAGGACTGGTGTGCTCAGTGTCAGGATAATGTGACTGAGTGGGATAGCAGGTCATGGTGCCGGCGGCCTGGTTTCCCAGTGGGACAGCATCATAAAGTCGCCATGAGTGCGCACTGTCACAAGTCGGTACCCGTCCTGATATGACCTTAGATGTTGCTAGGACAACAAACAAACAACCGTCCTTCTCCCGGCTGTCCGTAATTATCAGTCGCCTCCTCCAGCCTTATGTCAATGGACAAATGCGACTGATGCTTATATAATTATATATATACTGAATATATACGTGTATTATATATATACATATGTACATATATATATATATATATTTAAATATACACATACACATCACACACATATATACACATCGCACATATACACACATACACATCAAACACATATACACACCACACACATACACATCACACATATACACATCACAAACATATATCACACATATACACACCACACACATACACATCACACATACACATCACACATATACACACACCACACATATACACACATACACATCACACATATATCACACATATACACACACCACACACATACACATCACACATATACACACACAACACATATACACACACATACACACCACACACATATATCACACATATACACACCACACACATATACACACCACACACATAGACACATACACATCACACATATACACACACCACACACATACACATCACACATATATATCACACATATACACAAGCCACACACATACACACACATACACACCACACATATACGCACCACACATACACACCACACACATACACGTCACACATATAGGGCTAAAGATTCGGGGCTACCCTTTGCTGGTGTAGTTACAGGGTTTAAATTATCAGTCGCCTCCTCCAGCCTTATATCAATGGACAAAGGCGACTGATGCTTTTCTATTCGCACCAGCTTGTCGCATACCGCATGCCGCACCGATCGCTACATGGACCGATTGGAAAAACGCATTCGCATACGCATTCGCATTCGCATACCGCGTGTAAGGAATGTAGCTCATAGGTTTCAAGGCGTTTCGATTTTTTGTCGCATTCGCATTCGCATTCCGCATTACGCGTGTAAGGAATGCACCCTTTACACACGGTATGCAGTATGCGGTATGCGTTATGCGGCACACAACTGGCTATATTTAAAAAATACTGCTCTGTATATGGCCAAATATTGCATTTATATCTATGTACCTTTTCATACATCACATGGGGGTTCCTACCTTTATAATAACCAAATTATAGATAAGTATTCATATTTCTGTGCATATGGTAGCATTTTTAGCTTTCCCCTAACCGTATGTCTCCCGGGTGCCCAGCTCACCATGTGTTTCCCCTCCTCACCCCTGTGTGAGACCATTCCGTAATGCTCAGTCGCCTCTCCGAGTGTTAAACTAATGGACACATCAGACTCAGGTTTCTATTCGCGCCCTGCGTGCCGCATACTGCATGCCGCACCGATCGCTACAGGGACCGATCGGAAAATGCATTCGCATTCGCATTCGCATACCGCATACCGCATGTAAGGAATGTAGCCCATAGGCTTCAAGGCGTTTCGATTTTTTTTCGTATTCGCATTCGCATACCGCATACCACGTGTAAGGAATGCACCCTTTATAGTTGTACTATAAGTTATAGACTATTGAATACCATAAGACAGTGGGAACGGAGACTGATAAGTGAGTGGGTGTCAAAGACTATTGAATACCATAAGACAGTGGGAACGGAGACTGATAAGTGAGTGGGTGTCAACGACTATTGAATACCATAAGACAGTGGGAACGGAGACTGATAGGTGAGTGGGTGTCAACGACTATTGAAGACCATAAGAGAGTGGGAACGGAGGCTGATAAGTGAGTGGGTGTCAAAGACTATTGAATACCATAAGACAGTGGGAACGGAGACTGATAAGTGAGTGGGTGTCAAAGACTATTGAATACCATAAGACAGTGGGAACGGAGACTGATAAGTGAGTGGGTGTCAACGACTATTGAAGACCATAAGACAGTGGGAACGGAGACTGATAAGAGAGTGGGGGTCAAAGACTATTGAAGACCATAAGACAGTGGGAACGGAGACTGATAAGTGAGTGGGTCTCAACGACTATTGAAGACCATAAGACAGTGGGAATGGAGACTGATAAGAGAGTGGGGGGTCAAAGACTATTGAAGACCATAAGACAGTGGGGTTGGGGGTGGGAAGACGGATAAAAGAGTGGGGGTCAAAGACTAGTGAAGACGGTAAGAAAGTGTGTTTACATGGTGAGTGGTTTCCGTGGTAGTCACCTGTTCACAATGATATCGTGCTGGTATTCTGCCCGCCCTGTGCTGCCCGCCCTGTTCTGCCCGCCCCGCGCTGCATCCTACTGGTTCTCAGCACATCGTCCTTCCTCAGTTAGTAGTTAGAACGGTTACTGATTATTACAACGTTAGTATAGTTACATGTAGGCAATACATAAATAAGAGTGCATTTCTAAAGGCCCTGGCACACCTCACCGGATATGGGGAAACGGACAGAAACTGAACAAAGTCTGGTTTGTGTCCGTACAAGTTTTGAACATGCACACAACTAGGAACGGATGCCGCCAGATTGATATCTATGGTTCTTGTCTGGTTTGAGTTTGTTTTGTCTGTTGGCTAACCGTTCATGTCCGTTTCATGTCCGTTTCATTCCGTTTCATGGCCGTTCGTCCAGCAGCCATTGCCCTGATAGAGCAACATTTTGACACATTTTAATACATGTTGGTACTTATCACCACCGGACTAGACAATTCTGTCCGTTGCTCAATCCGGCATAGTGTGACAGGCACTTTACGGGTTTTTGTTATTGATGTGGTATTTTGGTTTGGTGTGTAATTAGTTCAATCAGCGCGATAACATGACGATAGCAAACTAGAGTAGGCTTAATGCATTACGTACGAACTGCCCGGCAATTTACCCGACAGCTGGTAGGTGATTGCAGACTACTACGATACACTAGCATTAGAGTAGTTGCTGCCGTGGGAATTATTTATCAATGTCATGCATGTCACTTTTACGGATTGCTATTATACATATGGGGATCGATATACTTGTATGTAACCTGATAAATATATGAAGTGAATTGATAAATACATGAAGTAAATATTACATAGGCTTTGAAACAAAAACGAGTTAATTATCTTCAGGAAGAATCTGCATGGACTCTTATGAGTCCATGCTGCCACCCCAAATATGCGCGATTGTCATATTATATAGCGTATTTAGCCATTTACATTGCAACTAAAGCCATAGAAACAGCGATGCTGGAGTATAATGCATGCAGTCACTGACTAGCAGTTTAGTCTTGTTTATTGTAACAGTTAGATGCAGTACAATAACTAACCCTATTAAATGATGTGTCATCCAGTGGTGTAGTGATGTAGGTACACGTGGGAACGGGGTTCACAAACCTGCTTTCCCTCACTAAACCGCTGCGGCACTTGTGTCGTCCAACCACCCAATGACAATGATATCGATTGACTGGTTGATGGTTGGTGGTGATTTAGATGACAATATCTAACCTATTATTCAAGTAATAGTATGTACATCAACGATCACGCCATTGTTTATGATTATAGGAGTTGGCAGATGGGGTGAAGAGACAGTATATTTATTGTAGTTATAACCAAGCAACGGTTGCTAGGCATTCGGGATGAGGATAATGCTAGTTCTCGTTGGAAGGCGAGATTTCTCGATGTTTCAACTGGTCCCCGAGGCCTCGTGCAGCTAGCCTGGTCCCCCAGCCTTCACCGCACACCACTTCGAGGTTAGTAACGACCACAGTGGCGACCTCTGTGGAAAGGCCATGGAACCAGGCTAAATGCCCGTTTGCTGTAAAGACACTTGCGTAATGTATTGTAACTCACTAGAAACTGTTGTGCAGTTAGGTGCAATGAAACAGCCGCAATCACTTGATATGTTGGTAAGTAGATTAACCTCAAGTGATAGTATAAGAATCGTAATTGTTACTGGGCGATAATGAAAGGGATGTTAAGTCACAGGGCTGAGAGTGAGAGCAACCCAAACACTTGAAACAGCGCATACTCTGTTTTACTTAGGCCTTAGCATCAGCCATCAGAGGTAAAGGCCCTGTCACATTACGGCGTATGGCGGGAGCGTATTGAAAACCTACGTAGGTCCTGCGCGTGCCGGCCTATGATGACATTTGGTGACCTTTTGGCTGGTTTTGAGCGTATGTGGAACATATGAGGAGCGTGTGGGAGCATTTGTGACATTTTTTGACAGTTTTGATTGGCATGTGGAGCGTACGAGTAGCGTACGAGTAGCGTATGCGCGTATGAGTAGCGTGCATACGCTGTGCATATGCTGTGCATACGCTAGGAGTACGCTCCCATACGTAACTCGTAGGTTATACGTACGCTACATACGCTAGAGATACGCTAGAGATACGCCGGTGACACAAGTTGAGCGTATGAAAAACCTATGCCGGCGTACCCCTAGCGTACGAGGAGCGTATGCCAGCATATGAGGAGCGTATGTCGGCGTATGAGTAGCGTATGGGCCATACGCCCTCATAGGTCGAGATTTTTTTAGCATGCACAAAAAAATGTGGACGGATGGATTTATGAAAGCGTATGGCGGCGTATGTCTCATAAGCCGGCATCTGGCGGCGTATGAGTAGCGTATGCATAGCGTATACAGCGTATGCCGACGTATATGACGTAACGCGCCTACGGGGCCATACGCTCCCGCAAAAAACACTAATGTGACAGCCCCTTAACACAGCATGCCACATATGGACCTTTGAATATTGACATTCCCTAAATAATTAGTTACTGCAGAATATATAATACCGACCCCCCCCCCCCCCCCGAGGGGGGGGGGGTGGCTAAGGACTAACCCATGTATATATACGTAAACAATAGGCATACTTAGAGGTGGAATATGAAATCACCAAAATCCAGCAAACGGAAACGGAAATAGCTCTGTATGGGCACCACCATTAGCATTACTCATGTTGAATAGTCAAAATCCAGCAAACGGAAAAGGAAATACCTCGTCGAACTTCGCAACGCAGTAAGCAGGGTGGAAGACAGCGATTGGTTAATAATATACTCATGTTGATAAATAAATAAATAATTCTCCAATTCACTTGTGTTTTGGGGGGGGGGGTAGGGGGGTTTACGTCCTAGCAACTTCAAAGGTTACATCAAAGGTTACATCCAGACGGGATGGCTGAATGAGTTAGAGCGTCCGTCTCCCGTGTTTGGCAGATCGTGGGATCTTGGGTTCGAGCCCTGGTCGAGTCAAACCAAACCAGTAACAAATTGATACTTGTCGCTTCCTAGCCAGGCACTCGGCATTATTAGGATAGGGCAAGGAGCAGTGGAATGAGGAAGACCAATCAGCCACGATTGAAATTTCCCCTGCTTAAACAACTAATGGACCAAAAGGAAAAAAAAAGAAAAAAAAGTAAATTTCCGACTTGTGACTATAAAGTTGCCCCGAGTGCGCACTGTCACAAGTCGGTACCCGTCCTGATATGACCTTAGATGTTGCTAGGACGTAAAACTCAAACAACCAACCAACCATTTATGGATACCCTGAGATTACATTGCATCCCATCATGTAAACAATGGAACTGGCGGTAAGCGGGGAGAGAGAGGCCGAGTTTGTGGTGTCAAGTCGGCCCACCTGCCTCCCAGCCTAAAGCCCCTGTCACACCTCGCCGGATTGAGGAAACAGAAAGAAAACGAACAAAGTCCGTTGATATCCGGCAAAGTCCGGTTGATATCCGGCCCGATCCGGTAACCCCCCCCCCCACCACACACCTACACCACCAACACACACACACCTATCAATTGTATAGCACAAGTCAGCTACCTTGGCCAAAGGAGGGACAATGATGAACAATATGTTGACCATACAAACAGAGTAACCAGACAGAGTGAGTAATGCTATACTTCTAAAAATACCCAAGCCACTAACAAACAAACTGACTAAAGCACCGATTGTATCAGGGAGCCTCGATAGTCTAATGGTTATGACATTCGTGCCGAAATCGCAGCTGTATGGGTTTGAGTCCCTCTGTAGGTGCCATATTTCTCTTCGTTTTCAAATACACCCCTCTCCACGATAGTCCAATAACGCTGTGCAATGTTAATGCAAAATATTGGATTTTGCTGACTTCTAAGAGGAGGTTTGTCAAAGTAAATCTGATCATCTGTGTATTGACACGCGTTGCCAACTGGCCCATAAATACCCTATAGCACATGTGCAGATGCCAAGAAGCTTTGTCAATCCAAAAGCTTTCTGAATCATTTATTGCGCCTCTTATTCCCTACCGGCAATGGCTCACCAACACTTCCATATTTTAGTTAGTGCAACCTGCCCTCTGAGTAACCTGGTAAATTCATCAGAACACTCAGGACACATGGAGACGAAACTGATGTGGCCCGATGAGTGAACACAAGGCTCTGTGTTGGGATTCTAGATGCTGGTAACTTCCATCAGCAGGCGATGTCATGTCCTCCTTCATATATTGTATGTGTGTGTCTATATATAGATATATACATTTAGTGCAGCTACATTATATATATTTGATGCATAACGCATTATGCAAGTATAGAGATACGTAAAGGCTCAGTCACACCTTACCGGATTGGGGTCCCGGATAGAAAACGGACACTGTCTGGTGAAATACATCAATGTATGGTTTATATACGGTACGCATCCAGTGTGTCCGTTCTCTGTCCGGTGGTGTCTGGCTTGTACGGTGGCAAGTTTTGAACATGCACAAAACTTGTACCGGACACCGCCAGACTGATGTGTATGGTTGGTGTCCGGTTTAAGTCCTTTTAGTCCGTTTTGTCCATTTCATGTCCGGTACCCATCAATTACGTCACCGGTTTGCTTCCTGAATAGTCCGTTGATGGTGTTGCGGGAATTTGGACTGTTCGTTTTTTTTATATGTTTTCGGCGCATCCATTAACAGTCCGGTACCTGTCCGGTTGATGTTCGGTCCGTCCGTTTGACATTTGGTTGTCGTCCAGTTATCATCTGGTGGCTATTCGTTAATGTAAGTTCATTGTTCGTTTAGCATTCGTTTCGTCCTCGGGCCTTTGCAACATTTCGACACATTTCGGTACATTTTGATACTGAACACCACCGGACTAGAAAATTCTTTGTCCGGTTATGTCCGGTAATCAATCCGGTAAGGTATGACAGGCACTTAAGGGAATTATTATTGTTATACTCCGTAAGACCCAACACTGTACCGCTGGCGCCACCTGTGGCCTCCTCGCCTCCATCGGATGTAGACCAGTGCCACTCGCACCGGAGGATTTTGTATGCATAAAACTGCCTCAGGCACTTCATCCTAAAAGTATTTGTTTGGTAGTTTCTTCCGGACTTGGAAACTTGCACTTGGGTCTCATATTTCGGTATTGGCTGACGACTCTTCTACTAAACAATCCCATGGCAATATCTGAGAAAAGCACGACGATACTACCAATAACTACATGAGGTCCCCAACTGTTAAGCTTCATGTCCCACGTCTGTCTGCTGTAATGTCGCATTCACCTCCATCTTATTTAACGCCTTTTATAATGTTGCATACACGTCCATCTGATTTAATGGCTTTTATAATGTTGCATTCACCAGCATCTGATTTAACAGCCTAATAATGTTGCATCCACCTCCGTCTGATTTACCAGCTTTTATAATGTTGCATCCACCTCCGGCTGATTTAATGGCTTTTATAATGTCACATTCACCTCCATCTGATTTAACAGCTTTTATAATGTTGCAGCCACCAGCATCTGATTTAATGGCCTTATAATGTTGCATCCACCTCTGTCTGATTTAACAGCTTTTATAATGTTGCATCCACCTCCGTCTGATTTAACCGCTTACAATGTCGCATCCACCTCAATCTGATTTAACAGCTTTTATAATGTCGCAACCACCTCCATCTGATTTATCAGCTTTTAGAAAGTCGCATCCACTTCCCTTTGAGTGTTTGTTTAACGACCCATCATCCACCTCCGTCTGATTTAACAGCTTGTATAATGTTGCATCCACCTCCGTCTGATTTAACGGCTTTTATGTGTATGTATAAATGTTTACCTTTATGCAAATATTATATAAGCGGTGAAGGTGAATCTATTGT
Source organism: Branchipolynoe longqiensis (assembly GCA_030323885.1). Taxonomy (NCBI): domain Eukaryota; kingdom Metazoa; phylum Annelida; class Polychaeta; order Phyllodocida; family Polynoidae; genus Branchipolynoe; species Branchipolynoe longqiensis. The sequence goes on along the minus strand of CM059199.1, from coordinate 15,352,257 downwards.
GTGCTGATTCTGGAAGTTTCTATGGTACAGCTAGAGCAGCTTGGAGCCATGTTGCTTGTTGGGGCAGGTAAGCAAAAGGCAGCTGGTCAGCAAGTGCTTCCTGTCTTAACACCGGTTGGTCACTTCTACCTGAATTTTTCTTTAATAAAGATTGGGGTCTTAGAGGCCAGCCAGAGCCTATTTACTCATTCCATTTACATATATATGCCTCTTGTCCTTATTATTATTATTACTATCACTACTGTAGCGCAGATAATAATGTTGCATCCACCTCCGTCTAATTTTAAAGCTTTTATAATGTTGCATCCACCTCTGTCTGATTTAACAGATTTTATAATGTTTCATCCACCTCCATCTGATTTAACAGCTTTTATAATGTCGCATCCACCTCTGTCTGATTTAACAGCTTTTATAATGTCGCATCCACCTCCGTTTTTGTGTTTGTTTAATGACCCCTCATCCACCTCCGTCTGATTTAACAGCTTGTATACAGTCGCATCCACCTCCATCTGATTTAACAGCTTTTATAATCTCGCATCCATCTCCATCTGATTTAATGGTTTTTATAATATTGCTACCACTTCCATCTGATTTAACAGCTTTTATATTTGTAAAAGCTTCAATACTCGTTCTCTGAAGTCGGGACCAAACATCGGCATATTGCTGTATTAATATATTGATTTCCTCTCGCTTGGTATGCGGACCTTAAGAACCATGAGTCATAACACGTTATCTCGGTTGTCTAGGGAATCAGTAATTATATTATATATATATTATTTGCATTTGTAATCGGTCGTGTTATATATTACTTCATCTCACCATGTTATATTGATTTATTGCTGTGTGAATCGCATCTATTTCCTGTGTTCTTGTATTCTTCCTTATCTCAGTAGTTATTTTGGTTTTCTGTCACTTCCCCTTTGCTATAGTGCAGCTGATTGGCTGGCCTGTATACTAACTAGTTCTACCTGAGGGATTCAATGTTCGATTGACAATCGAAATAGGTTAGCTACGGTTTGTTTGTTTGTTGTTGTTTTACGTCCTAGCAACATCTAAGGTCATAACAGGACGGGTACCGACTTGTGACAGTGCACACTTATGGCGACTTTATAGTGCTGCCCCACTGGAAGACCAGGCCACCAGCACCATGACCAGATATCCCACTCAGTCACATTTTTATATTGCATATCATGGATAAGTCTGAATAGACTTGTTTTCACCATTAGACAGTTTGTCGATAGAAAGCCCGAGCCTACACTTTTACCGACCCAAGGGATTTTTAAATCTCCCACACTACATATACATCATATGAGAGAAACCGGCCTTTGATGACGCTGTAAGTTATACACAGCATTATCTATAGAGCTACGGAGCGGTGTCACAGTGGAACATGATGAAATGTGGATATGTTAGCTATAGTGCTAGGGAGCGGTGTCACAGTGGAACATGATGAAAGGTGGATAGGTTAGCTATAGAGCTCGGGAGCGATGTCACAGTGGAACATGATGAAATGTGGATATGTTAGCTATAGAGCTAGGGAGCGGTGTCACAGTGGAACATGATGAAAGGTGGATATGTTAGTTATAGAGCTAGGGAGCGATGTCAGTGGAACATGATGAAAGGTGGATGCATTATCTATAGAGCTGCGGAGCGGTGTCACAGTGGAACATGATGAAAGGTGGATTTATTAGTTATAGAGCTAGGGAGCGATGCCACAGTGGAACATGATGAAGGGTTGGATATGCAGGAACCAGTGCCTTGGTACACAAACTCTGACGCTTTCATTCGACAATGCAATTGTGAATCAATTTTGTGTCAATAGACACTCATGAATCTTTATAACTCACAATCATATAGTTTCTGGACAAGATGAATAAAATTCTAGATGATAGTATTATTCACTGACAAAAATTGTTTAAAAAGCTATATGAGATGGTATAAACCAGCTGCCCTCAAAAAGGCTCAATTGTTTTCTTGTTTTACTTTAGTAAAAAGGTCATGCATGCTGCTTGCAGTGTAAAATTGTTGCCGCAGGGCCATGAAATCCACACAGTTTAATAAAGTGTGTTTTAATGTCAGTGGGGACTGACATCCAATACATTCAGGGGGAGGGTCCCCCTTGAGCAGAAAAATGTGTGTTAGCCACGAATAGCCAATATGGCATCTTGTTAAAACAACCTGGTTGTGTCGCCCTTCCAGGCGACTCTGCGGCAGTCCGTTCACGGAGGGGGTAATTCTATGGAGTTTGCTGTTTGGGTGTTCATCCCATTCGATCTGCCATAGGTTCCAGATGTCTGGCGATGGGTAGGTATCATTACTTTGTGGAAATTACAGGAACTTGAGGGCAGCAATCGAAATGCAGTTAGATTGTGGTCATTAACGGTTATTATTAATCGATAACCCTGTTTTGTGGCAGTTTAACAAAAAATTTGTTTTATTTAATTGATCAACATTCTTTGCAAGGTAACTCACTGTGAATCACACCCTTCCACATTGTGTAGTGTGCTGAAGTGATCGGTATGCCGAGTGTATCCGAGCCAGGTGTATCCCAGGAGGCGTACCCCAGCCAGGTGTATCCCACAAGGGTGTATCCTAGCCAGGTGTATCCCAGTCAGGTGTATACCAGTCAGCTGTATCCCAGTCAAGCGTATCCCAGCCAGGTGTATCCCAGCCATGTGTATCCCAATCAGGTGTATCCCAGTCAGGTGTATACTAGTCAGCTGTGTCCCATTCAAACGTATCATAGCCAGGTGTATCCCAGCCAGGTGTATCCAAGTCAGCTGTATCCCAGTCAGTTGTATCCCAGCCAGGTGTATCGCAATCAGGTGTATCACAGCCAGGGGTATCACAACCAGGTGTATCACAGTCAGGTGTATCCCAGCCAGGTGTATCCCAGCCAGGTGTATCACAGTCAGGTGTATCCCGGTCAGGTGTATCCCAGTCAGGTGTATCCCAGTCAGGTGTATCCCAGTTATTACTTGATACATATAGGTAACCCTCTCCTTCCTCCAGGCCATGAGGTCCATTCAGTTATTATTTAGATACAATATAAGTATATATGGCTCTGTCTCCTTCCTTCAGGCCATGAGGACCTGTTCAGTTATTACTTAGATACATATAATATAAGTATCTGTGTACCTAACGCTCCCCTCCTTCCTGCAGGCCATGAGGCCCTGTTCAGTTATTATATAGATCATACATATACATATCTTTGGCTCTATTTCCTTCCTGCAGGCCAACTGCCCCCTTTCAGTTATTACTTACATACACTATAAGTATCTATGTATCTAACGCCAGGCCATGAGGCCCCGTTCAGTTATTACTTATATACAGTAAGTATCTGTGTATCTAACTCCAGGCCATGAGGCCCCATTCAGTTATTACTTACACACAATAAGTATCTGTGTATCTAACTCCAGGCCATGAGACCCCATTCAGTTATTACTTACATACAATAAGTATATATATGTATCTAACTCCAGGCCATGAGGCCCTGTTCAGTTATTACTTACACACAATATAAGTATCTGTGTATCTAACTCCAGGCCATGAGGCCCCGTTCAATTATTACTTACATACAATAAGTATATGTGTATCTAACTCCAGGCCATGAGGCCCCGTTCAATTATTACTTACATACAATATAAGTATCTGTGTATCTAACTCCAGCCCATGAGGCCCCATTCAGTTATTACTTACATGCAATATAAGTATCTGTGTATCTAACTCCAGGCCATCAATACCGTTCAATTATTACTTACATACAATAAGTATCTTTGTATCTAATTCCAGGCCATGAGGCCCCCTCGCCTGGAGGGCGGCGCGCTGCTCTCCCCCATCATCGTCCGGGACGGCGACCCGTGTCACGTGACCGTCACTGTGGCCGGCATCCCCATCCCGGACATCACGTGGTTCCACGGGTCGCATGAGATCAAGAACTGCGCCGACTTCCGGGTGGACGACAAGGGCACGAGCTGCACGCTGCACGTGGCGGCCGTGACGGAGGCACTCAGTGCGCGCGGGGTGCGGGTCGTGGCGCGCAACAGGGCGGGAGTGGAGACGCGTGTAGTGGACCTCAGGGTGTACCAGGGTGAGTAGTGGACCTCAGGGTGTACAAGGGTGAGTAGGAGACCCGAGTGGTGGACCTGGGGGTGTACCAGGGTGAGTAGTGGACCTCAGGGTGTACAAGGGTGAGTAGGAGACCCGAGTGGTGGACCTGGGGGTGTACCAGGGTGAGTAGTGGACCTCAGGGTGTACAAGGGTGAGTAGGAGACCCTGTAGTGGACCTCAGGGTGTACCAGGGTGAGTAGTGGACCTCAGGGTGTACCAGGGTTAGTAGGAGACCAGTTGTGGACCTCAGGGTGTACAGGGGTGAGTAGTGGACCTCAGGGTGTACAAGGGTGAGTAGGAGACCCTGTAGTGGACCTCAGGGTGTACCAGGGTGAGTAGTGGACCTCAGGGTGTACAAGGGTGAGTAGGAGACCCGAGTGGTGGACCTGGGGGTGTACCAGGGTGAGTAGGAGACCCTGTAGTGGACCTCACCTAGATAATAATAAGATTGTATTCTGCATATCCCACTGTGCCCTGACTAACCGTGTATGGCGGCTTGGTATTCCTTTGCTGCTGGCTCGAAATTGAGTAAACAAGTCCGGCATTACAGCACACAGACCAAGTCTGTCACTTGAAATATCTGCAAAGTTAACTGTTTAAAACAGAAGTGACTTCAAACTAAAGTAGATTATACAAATCAATCTCTAGAAAAGGAACAAACGGCAGGAACTCAGTACTTTAAACATTGCATTGCTAGCGAAACACCGTTTGCGCACCTGATGTGGCATCAAATAACGAAATGAAGGAAGATGACAACTATGATACAACATTTGTGAAATCATGGCACATTGAACCGTTTTGTTTGTTTTGCAGTTCATTCTAAGTGGAGGCCCCCTGTGAAGAGCCAGTCCTTCTCCGTACACTCGTCAGGTGACTAAGCTGTTTGTTTGTTGTTGTTTTATGTCCTTGCAACATCTAAGGTCATATTAGGACGGGTACCGACTTGTGACAGTGCGCACTCATGGCGATTTTATAGTGTTGCTCCACTGGGATACCATCCGCCAGCAACATGACCTGATATCCCACTCAATCACATTATCCTGACACTGAGCCATCCAGTCCTTGCACTATCCTAATAATGCCGAGCGCCTGGCTAGGAAACGACAAGTATACATTTTTAAGTCATTGGTTTGACTCAACTAGGGTTCGAACGCACAAACCCATGGGTTCAGCTCTCCCAAAACAGGAGACGGATGCTCAACTCATTCGGCCATCCCATCTGGTCGGTGACTAAGATTGTTCACTTTTATCTGCACCATAGTTTGTAGAATTGTGTGCAGCACGAAGGTTGTGCACCCCTACATGTAGGTGTTCACTAGATAAAAGATTCACCCCGTACTTACAGTACAGGGGTGAAAACCAACCCATTAGAAAAGCTGGCAAAGAATTTTGACATGATGGGTTAATTAACTGAGCTGGTAAATTCTTAATTTAAGAAGCACAATATATTCTTTATGTATGTCTTCATATTTACCCACTACTTTTGAGTTGGAAAATATAATAAAACATATACTTTAATGCAATTAAAAAGTGAAATCGACGGCGTTCTCTGGCTGCCATCTTGTCTTTTTGTACTCTCCCATTTCACCAACTCTGTGTTGATATAAGTAACCATTTGACACTGGTGCCAGGCATACTACTTCCCGTTCCATACTAAAGCTATTTTCGCCCGTATTTAGACTCTACTTACGTTGTCATTCACCCCTGTACTGGAAGTACGGAGTGAATCTTTTATCTAGGTGTTCACATACTCTGTGGTAAAAGCAGTTACTCCAGGTCAGTGTATCCAGATAAGAATTACTTTACTGTACTCATGTACAAGTATAGTGCTCCACTATGTTTCTATATCTATAGTTTTGATAAACTGTCAATATGAGCAGAAATATGTTTGATAGACGGGTTCATAATTCCAGCCGTGCTTTGCATTGTGGGATGTTGGGCAGCAAAACAAACCTGCGTGAAGGGCATGGCTAATGCTAATACACTGGCTATGGAATGTGCTAGTTTCAGTTCATTTCAACTCTTGTTTAAAACGTAGAATACCAACTAAAAATATATATATAATAAATTAAGATGTTAATCTTTATTCTAGCATTGCTTTTACATCAATCTAATCAGCAGGTCTTATACCATCTGCATCTAGATTCAGACAAATCTGGTCACACAGACTAGTGTTAGAACTATAGCCAGACTCAGTTTTACTTATTTTATTTATTTTTATATTTATATCCAATGGTTAATAACATCTGTAGAGCTAGGAAAAAGGTCAAGTTAATCAGACATTGGTTATATATATCTTTGAAATAAGTTTCTGTTGACACATTTGACAGTTTAATACTTAGAACCAGAATATAAAATGTTGATTAAACATCAGCCTGTAAAGTGACTTGATTGTTTTGTGGGGAATTGTATGTTTCTTAGCTCAAAATGCTCAATTATGAATAGTTGTGTCTTAAATATATTCATTATATTATTATATTGCATTCGTGCATCCATGTTTATGCTAAATTGTTCTGTATTTCTATTAATTTAGAATAAAATCGAGGTTTTTCACTGTGCATATCAGCAAATTCAATGGCCCCATGCATTTGTTTTGCTCTCGACACCATATACAGCGCATAACGAACCAGTCTATAGTCAGGCTTTATATCTTTATAAATTGTTCATAGGTATATGTCAGAATAATGGAATTAGTGAGAATTAAAATTACCTTCAGGCAAAAAACTTTTATTTTACTTAGGTTTACTTAGGTCTTTACTGGTCGAAGGTCATTGGACCTGTATATCCAGATCATTGTCTGATGAATCTGGAGAGATGTCATTTCCAGCCCGGTCTAAGTGACCCAAGCTCAGGGACGCCTCATATTTATATACAATATCTTGATCCCTTCAGTATCTGTCAATCCTTCGTTCAAACGTGTTAATACTTGGAGCCTCCACAATAAAACTTGGGAGGCTGTTCCACACATTGGTAACTCTTTCAGTAAAATATAGTGGCCTGCAGCGGGTTCTTGTCCTTATCTTGTAAAGCTTGTATGGATGTCCGCGAGTTGGTCTTTGGTTCGGTCCTGCCATGGACATAACTGGAGAAGCTGCTGAATCATACACCCCCTTTATGATTTAGAATGTTTCAATCATGTCTCCACGTAAGTCGCGGTAAGCCAAAGTTGGCAGTTTGAGATATTTTAACCTCTGGATAAGTGAGATCCTTTAAACCTGTTACCATTCTAGTAGTTCTTCGTTGAACATTTTCTATCATGGTTATGTCTTTTTTCCTTGTGGGGCTCCAGACTGCAGTTATATACTCCAATTGTGGTCTCATGATGGCCTTAAATAACAATCAGAAATTTTCTAAATCCATATATATAAATAACCTTCTCACCAACCCCATCATTTGGTTTGCTTTGTTTACCTCGTCATTTATGTGCTGCTCAAAATTTAGCTTCATATATACTGTTATACGAAGGTCCTTTTCCCTCTCCACTGTACTCAAGATATAATCTTTTTCAGCTTCTCCTACGTTTTTCTTCATAGTGTATGTCCTCTGCTCATGTTCTGCCTGTCTGCTCACTTTCATTACACTACATTTATCAGGGTGGAACCTTAGCAGGCATTGATTTGACCAGTCCTGTACTCTGTCTACATCAGACTGAGGTGTGATTATATCTGCCTCCCCTGTTATTTCTCTGTATACCTTGGTGTCGTCAGCAAACAAACACTTCTGAAACTATACCATCAGGGTAGATCATTGATGTATAATACAAAAAGCAGAGGGCCAAGCACACTACCTTGAGGAATTCCACTTAGTACATTCCTCCATGATGAAAATGCTCCCTGGACTGAGACCCGTTATTTACGACCTCCCAGACTTAAGATTTTGAATTGGCGTTTACAGGGTTTTGTACACAAACTCTTCATATATATATATATATATATATATAACTCTGGCTGAATCAAACCAATGACTTTGAAATGTATACCTGGCGCTACCTACCTGGCGCTACCTACCTGGCGCTACCTACCTGGCGCTCCTTATTACTAGACTAGCACAAGGAGCAGTGGAATGAGGAAAACCAATGTTCCGCTATTGACACTTCCCTTGCTTTTTTTTTTTTTTTTTGGTCCATTAGTTGTTTAAGCAGGGGAAATTTCAGTCATAGACCACTGGTCTTCCTCATTCCACTGCTGGTCGATAGAAAGCCTGAGCCTACACTTTTACCGACCCAAGGGATTTTTAACCTCCCACACCACATAGACATGGTATGAGAGCAACCGGCCTTTGATGACGCTGTAAGTTATACACAGCCGTGGAAATCCAAATTGGCAGAGCTGGGGGCACATGGAATCGAACGGCCGACCCTCAGATTAGGAGTCTGACCTAGAAAAAAGTCAGACACTCTAACCACTCCGCCACAGAGAACGCTTAATCAACCAACATACTTTAAACAAATTGCAATATAGCATCTGCTGAGAGGAGAGTACAGTAAGGCAAGTATAATATGTTACTCGTTATTTCTAGATGCCTACGCCCACAACAAACTGCGGAAACAGCGGACTGTTGATTCTGGAACGTCGATGACGTCACTAGGCCCGGAGGCCCGACCACGGAAACCATCACGGTCCGTGTCAATGGCAGCAAGTAAGCAGTCACCCGCCACTGTCCACTCGTTTAAGGTTACACACTCTGATGGTATTGTGTTTCTACCAGTTAAAATACATAAATATCATTATTGTCTACTTTACTTCACTCTTAAGTAACATTTATTTTATAGGGTTAACTTAGGAGATAATTGAAGTGAAAACAGGCTAAATTAATTTTGGTGTGCACACCAAAATGCTGCCGGAGGCTTTGTCTACTAATTTGTTAGCATAGCAACGTATCAGAGTAGCACCAAACCACTAAATGTTTAAAGAGTGCACTAATATCTAAGTCAGAGATGTAGATCTAATCTAGGGCAGAGTTTCTCTTTTTGAAAATTTGATGTTTTCATCAAATTATGCATCGTTAAATATTAGTCTTTTGCATAACAAAAAAATATATGTAAGCATCTTTGCATTAAGTAGGAGGAACTCTTCAACTCCTTAGGACACATGGCTCCAAATGGTATTTCACATGTAACAAATATATCAGTTCACTTGAGACATTTAGACAATGACTGGGGCTGGAGGGGGCTAGGTTCTGTGGGTGTGTTACTCCGATGGTTATTTCACACGCACTACTTTCCTACTGCCTTCTGCTCGGACAAATGAGTTATGCTAATTACGAGTCTATGCCAGACTCCCTGTGCTAATTACCAGCCATGTACCAGGCTCCCTGTGGTAATTACCAGTATACCAGTCTACATGTGCTAACTACCAGCCATGTACCAGTCCCCCTGTGCTAATTACCAGCCATGTACCAGTCTACCTGTGCTAATTACCAGCCATGTACCAGTCTACCTGTGCTAATTACCAGCCATGTACCAGGCTCCCTGTGCTAATTACCAGTATACCAGTCTACATGTGCTAACTACCAGCCATGTACCAGTCCCCTTGTGCTAATTACCAGCCATGTACCAGTCTACCTGTGCTCATTACCAGGCTCCCTGTGCTAATTACCAGTATACCAGTCTACATGTGCTAACTACCAGCCATGTACCAGTCTCCCTGTGCTAATTACCAGCCATATACCAGTCTCCATGTGCTAATTACCACCCATGTATGAGTCTCCGTGTGCTAATTACCAGCCATGTAGTATGGACCAGTCTCCCTGTGCTAATTACCAGTCATGTACCAGTCTCCCTGTGCTAATTACCAGCCATGTACCAGTCTCGCTGTGATAATTAGCAGCCATGTACCAGTCTCCCTGTGCTAATTACCAGCCTATACCAGTCTTCATGTGCTAATTAGCGGCAGTGTACCAGTCCCCCTGTGCTAATTACCAGCTTATACCAGTCTCCCTCTGCCAATTACCAGCCGTGTATCAGTCTCCCTGTACTAATTACCAACCTATACCAGTCTTCCTGTGCTAATTAGCATCCATGTACCATTCTCTATGTGCTAATTACCAGCCTATACCAGTCTTCCTGTACTAATTACCGGCCATATCCCAGTCTCCATGTGCTAATTATTACCAGCCAGGTACCAGTCTTCCTGTGCCAATTATCACTCATGTACCAGTCTCCCTGTGCTAATTACCAGCCTAGGCCAGTCTCCCTCTGCTAATTACCAGCCGTGTACCAGTCTCCCTGTGCTAATTACCAGTCTATACCAGTCTTCCTGTGCTAATTACCAGCCATATCCCAGTCTCCATGTGCTAATTACCAGCTTATACCAGTCTCCCTCTGCTAATTAGCAGCCATGTACCAGTCTCCCTGTGCTAATTACCAGCCTACACCAGTCTCCCTGTGCTAATTAGTATCGATGTCCCAGTCCCCCTGTGCTAATTACCAGCCATGTACCAGTCTCCCTGTACTAATTTCCAGTCTCCCTCTGCTAATTAGCAGCCATGTACCAGTCTCGCTGTGATAATTAGCAGCCATGTACTAGTCTCCCTGTGCTAATTACCAGCCTACACCAGTCTGCCTGTGCTAATTAGTATCGATATCCCAGTCCCCCTGTGCTAATTACCAGTCATGTACCTGTTTCCCTGTACTAATTTCCAGTCTCCTTCTGCTAATTAGCAGCCATGTACCAGTCTCGCTGTGATAATTAGCAGCCATGTACCAGTCTCCCTGTGCTAATTACCAGCCATGTACCAGTCTCCCTGTGCTAATTACCAGCCTACACCAGTCTCCCTGTGCTAATTAGTATTGATGTCCCACTCCCCCTGTGCTAATTACCAGCCATGGTCTCCCTGTACTAATTTCCAGTCTCCCTCTCCTAATTAGCAGCCATGTACCAGTCTCCCTCAGCTAATTACCAGCCTATGCCAGTCTCCCTCTGCTAATTACCAGCCATGTACTAGTATGCCTTTGCTAACGTCATTCTTCTCATTGCAGGCTGGTCCTATGGCAATGCGAGTCGCAGCACTGACAGCATTCTGGATGAAGTATTCTGCTTTGACCGGAAATCAGCCTTCGCTGAAAGGCCTCCCGTGAAACAAGCAGCGCCCTCCCTGCCATCCGCCGCTGACCCCTGCGTCTCGCGCAGCAAGTTTCGATTTCGGAGCAGCGAGACGGACGCGCGGTATGTGGAGGTGGGCAGGGTGCCCCCCTTGGCACTCCCTGAGGATCTGGACCTCGACCAAGTGTTTACTGAGATTGACTCACCGCCTCCTGGTGGGCAGGTGCTCATGCCTGCCGAGACGAGGCTGGCATGTCGGCGTCACGAGGGGCAGCCAGATAGGGACAGTAACGGACAGCGGCTGTCAGCCAACCGACAGGTCTGGTTGAGCGATAATAGAAGCTGCAAGTCACTCTCACCCACAGGCACCATAGCGCCTGGTGGCACGCAGCACACTGGTGAGGAGGTAATGCTAAGGTCCCTTGGTGGCCAATCAGCCCCCCACAGGCCCGCCACAGAACCACGCATCAGGCTAACTAGTGGGGGTGACACAGAACCATGCCTCAGGCCAAGTATTGGGGTTGACACAGAACAACGCCTCAGGCCAAGTAGTGGGGGTGACACAGAACAATGCCTCAGGCCCAGTAGTGGGGGTGACACAGAACCTCGCCTCAGGCCGAGTAATGGGGGTGACACAGAACCATGCCTCAGGCCCAGTAGTGCGGGTGACACAGAACTACGCCTCAGGCCCAGTAATGGGGGTGACACAGAACCATGCATCAGGCCAAGTAGTGGGGGTGACACTGGTGGTATCACGAAGGGTGATGCTGCCACTAAGAAAACAACTGCTGCTGTTCATCAAAGAAGGCGCCTTTTATTAGAGACACATTTCAATGATTCTTCTGCATCATTACCTTCAGGATCACTGAAGGAAAACGGCGTAGGGCTGTCGGGAACCAGTGTAACAAGTGAAGTTTGCAGAAGTGCGGTGCGAGGGAAGCCTCCCCGGCCACCCTCCTCAGGGCACCGGAAGTGCCTCAACCAGGCGCCGGGACTCGGGGTTGTGGAGAATAACAACATCGCTAAGGCGTGTCAACTCTCACAGCGACACTCCACTTCCACAAACAGCCCCTCTGCGACTCGCCTGGGTTCATCAGGTAAGAACAGGCAGGTTGAAATCCATCTTTCTGTTGAAAGCCAATCCCACCACCCACAATTCAATGTTCCCTCCCGCCACAAGTTAGATGAACTGCAGAGTAGTGTAGACGTGCTAGATAAGTTATCTAAGACTGTCAGGGGACAGACTAAAATAGAGTCGGACAGAGTGGAGCCCAACAAGGGACCGGCGCTACCTGGCGACGTCTGCCCAGACTGTCATCCAGGCGGGCAGTCCGCCACACCACTGGACGACGTCAGCCCAGACTGGCATCCACGAGGGCAGTCCGCCGCACCACCGGACGACGTCAGCCCAGACTGGCATCCAGGCGGCCAGTCCGCCGCACCACCGGACGACGTCAGCCCAGACTGGCATCCAGGCGGGCAGTCTGGTGTGCCACCGGACGACGTCAGCCCAGACTGGCGGCCAGGTGGGCAGTCTGGTGTGCCACTGGACGACGTCAGCCCAGACTGGGGCTGGGCCTCAGCCCGGGCAGTGCCCGAGATGTACAGCGTGCGTCTGTGCAGTAGGACGCCGGTACCAGCCTGTCAGTCGGCCCGTACACACCTACACGAGGCCATTTCGTGTGTCTACGCTGAAGCTTTTGCTCACTTTGCTGATGCTGCTAGCACTGGGTCAACGCCACTCACAGAGAAGGCGAGGCAGGCAGCAAGTATGCACGTGTATGAGGACCCCTGTGGTTACAGGTCAGGCAGCCCACTGAGAAGAGGCCCTGATGTTACTGACAAGGAAGACACACAAGACTTTACCGACACTAACACTGCTATGCTTAGTACTACTGAAGGTCCAGATGTCCTGAACGGCGTCAACGCAAACAGCAACAACTGCAACGCCTCGACCAGTGACGGTGATTGTGATCATGCAGAGGTGATTGTTCTTAGTGAGGAGCAAGTTAAAGATTCCCTCAGCGATCAGTTAGATCCGTTTGATTCCTGTCTTTGTTGTCAGAAAGATCATCTTTCCGAGTTGAATTTAACAAGCAATATGGACTCTAGTAATTATCAATCGAGTCACCTAACACATGCAAGGTTAACACCTGAAAGCCAGGATGTCAACCTTGCAGGCGAAGAAAGCAGTGACAATCTGTTGAAACACGCTGACCTGGACCCACTGGAATCTTGTCTCTGTTGTCAAAAGGACGCCTCCTTCAGTCCGTCATTACCTGGGAGTGGTCAGAAATGGGTAGTGCAATCTGGTCACAAAGTCCCCCAGGAACCACTGTGTCACCCACCAGGTTATCATGATGAAGTAGAGCCTGGTCGCAAAGTACCCCATGAACCACTGTGTCACCCACCAGGTTATCATGATGAAGTAGAGCCTGGTTGCAAAGTCCCCCAGGAACCACTGTGTCACCCACCAGGTTATCATGATTCATGTTTATGCTGTCAAAAAGATCTTCCATTAGAATTGTTGCCTCTTGAATTTGACTTACAACCGACAAGTGATGACGATAAAACAAATGGGTCAAGGACTGCCGATCCCTCAGCACCTCTGCACCAAGACGAGGCTAAACGCGAATCAACCAAGAGCCAAACACTTAACCTTTCAAACCATGCTCACATTGTTGTCGATAATCACCAAATGCACCATTCAGAATTGTCAATTGTACTGGGTGCCAATGTAGCTAGTACCAAACCCAACTCTCAGAAGAGTGAAGCCATCAGTACATATCGACCAATGGATTCAAGCCACCCAAAACCTCAGCAGCACGGATATGTAGACAAACCTGTGGGGAGTAAACCACTGGAGATGTTTTTAGCGTCCAATCAGATTCCAGAATTAAAAAATGGATACATAAACACGTCTGTAGCTGGAATCGACAGTGAGGATGGAAGTACACAACAGAAACAAGATATGATTGTCTCTCTGAAAGAATTGGAGATCAAATCTGAAATCGAGGCAACAAAGAATGTAGTATACACCAAAGCACCATCTGTTACACACAACATTGAGCCCAGTGCAGAAGTCACCTCAGGATCTAGTTCAGGCGGTGCTCACCAAGGGCGGTCAGCAATGGATGTTGACGAAATCCAAAGTGGTGCAACATCAGCGGAAGTTGACAGTGACAGCTCGGACGAGTCGAAGTCTGTCACAACGGTGATAAGGGTGAATTATGATGATGACGACGATGATGATGTGCCCAGTCTATCAGAAGAAGTAGCAGGAGAAAAAGCAGAAGAAGTAGAAGAAATAGAGGAAGAAGACCAACAAGCAGCAGAAGAAAAAGGGGAAGAAGTAGAAGAAATTGAGGAAGATGAAGAAGACAAAGAAGCAGTAGGAGAAAAAGCGGAAGAAGTTGAAGAAATAGAGGAAGAAGAAGACAAAGAAACAGTAGGAGAAAAAGCGGAAGAAGTAGAAGAAATAGAGGAAGACAAAGAAGCAGTAGGAGAAAAGGCGGAAGAAGTAGAAGAAATAGAGGAAGAAGAAGACAAAGAAGCAGAAGGAGAAAAAGTGCAAGATATAGAGGAAGAAGACCAACAAGCAGCTGGAGGGGACAGGGACCAGCCGACTGGGGCGACTGTTGTTGATGGGTTGGCTCAGGTGTTGGTTAAGCAGATTATGGCTGACTCCATGGTGGGGGAACGAACCCTGGACCTTTTCGTCACACAGAAAAATCATCAAGTCAGCCATACATCGTCACCTCCCAGTTCTGAACATGGCCACCATGACCACATTGAAGAACAGGCTGAACTAGTAGAACCAATGGCAAGAGCTGACATTGAGCATGTCAGAGACTATGTCAAAGAAATCATTACGACTGCAGTGCAAGTTGTACAGGAAGAGGAGAGGGTGAGGACAGCATTTGCCTTACTGCACAACGCACACGCAGACTTCCAGTACGATGGTGAAATGGAGATGGATGACCTCTATGAGTTTGGTGACTGCTTTTTAGACCGATCACTGTCAGTCATATCTGAGGAGTCAGAGCCACCTGATTCGGATGTGGATATTGACTTTGTCGATGATGACACTTTGGAAGTGTCATCAAGAAGCACATTGACTGTTGATGATGATGTGAAGCATAACTTGACAGAAACCTGTATGGAGATAGATCACCCCGTGCATCCATCAGATCACCCCAGGCACTCATCAGATCACCACAGGCATCCATCAGATCACCACAGGCATCCATCAGATCACCCCAGTCATCTATCAGATCACCCCAGGCACTCATCAGATCACCCCGGTCATCCATCAGATCACCCCAAGCATCCTTCAGATCGCCCCAGTCATCCATCAGATCACCCCGGTCATCCATCAGATCACCCCGGTCATCCATCAGATCACCCCGGTCATCCTTCAGATCACCCCAGTCATCCATCAGATCACCCCGGTCATCCTTCAGATCTACCCAGTCATCCTTCAGATCACCCTGGTCATCTTTCAGATCACCACAGGCATCCATCGGATCACTCCAGTCATCCATCAGATCACCCCAGACATCTATCAGATCACCCCAGGCATCTATCAGATCCCCCCAGACATCCTTCAGATCACTCCATGCATTTATCGATTAGAGCGGAGACATTGCAAACCCAGGAGGAGCAAAGCTCGATAGACACTACAGAGGTACTGGGCGATAACCCTGACACTATTACTTCTGAGGCTAATCGACACTCAGCTCTTACGGCTCAACGAAATAAAATTACTGAACATACTGCAATAGATAAACCTGACAATTTTCATTTAATGAAGATTTGTGAGTTGGAGAAGAACCACACAGAATGTGACTTTCTCAGTCAAGAAGAGGATGGGATTTTTCAAACAGCGAGTTATACAAACAAAGAAGAGCATCTTGGGACTGGTTTATTAATGAAGGAACCTTTAAAGAGTAAAGCTGACTCCGAAGGTTGGAAGGATGATTCAGCGATTGCAGTTCAACAAAGCATATACAATACACTAACTGCTATAGACAAGGCTCTCTGCCAAGGTAATGTTAGTCACAGTGCACAAGCAGATTTAGCCACCAATGGTGGACCAGATTGTGGCACGGAGTGTTCAAAATCCACTCCTCCATTCAACTTTGAGACACACTTGAACCCTGACCAGGGAAACCCTGGTGAATTTGGTACACAAGGCAAGCAGACTCCTGACGGGTATATGAAGAACCTGCAATACGCGAATAGCGGCATTACAGACAATACAGGCAATGTTAACACTACTGACAGTGACAGTGACAGTGCTGACGCGGCAGGCTGTGCGTCCTCTGTGAGGGAGGCAGCAGCAGCTGAGAACAGCACGCCACCACGCGGCGCGCCGACAGGGGTCGCTGCTGAAGCTGGTGTCAGAGTGCCGAGCCTGCTGAAGGACCACTGGGGTGAGTGTGTGGCTAGGTGAATAGGACAAGTCTCTGCGTGTGTTAAGCCGTTTCTACTACCACTACTACCACTGACCCAACCAACAGTTTTTGGTTTTTTGTTACATTAGTTAATTAAGTGGAAGAAATGTCAATAGCATGCTCCTTGCTCTATCCTATTAAGGGTGGACATCACACTAGGTAGTGTGACAAGTATAGATTTTAAGTCATTGGTTTTACTCAGCCACACTTCAAACCCGGGGTTCGAAACCCAAAACCTGAAAAACGGGAAGTGGGTGCTCACCTGCTTGGGCAGTCCCTTCTGCCTGCTAGCATTGCTTGTCTTTACTTTATTGCAATAGAGTAGACTGGGTGCATTTTATTGTCAACTTGTTTTAAACTATATTACTTACTGTACCGCAGTTACCTCAAAGCCTATTTCTAGATCTTACTGTACCACTCATATAGTTTAATAAATAAATTCTATCAATTATTAATACAACTTTTCTCTTTCTATGGGAATCTGTTTCCCTTGGCCACAAATATATGATTGTGAGCTTTTAATTTAATGAGTGTCCATTGGCACACAATTGATTGTCTGCTTTTACATGTAAAAGCGATGGTTTGAACAACAAACAAACATTTCTCGCCGTGAATATGGCCTATGCTGCCGACACGGCGTAAAGCAACCACCAATCAATCAAACTAGATCTTAAAGATAGCGTTTTGCCGAATAATTATAACTTGAGTGCTAATGTCCGTGGGGTCACAACCAGAGCATGGCCCTGAATGTACTATATCTTAATAGGTTACCCAGTAGGTTGAGATGTGAAGATGGGGAATGCAGTAGGGTCATGTGCAAAGAAGCTGACAAAACGAGCATAAGGCACCACAGGCATCCATCAGATTATGCTTCCCTGGACACTGTTGCCTGGTAACTTGCTCCTCCACCTTTGCTTTCCCCCTTTCCAGCCATCCCCGTCACTCACTCACCGTAGGAACTGATGACCTAGCAGAATTAGATAACTCAGAAATGACTATTCCCAGATTGTGTGAATGACTTATAGTAAGATCAATTACAATTGGAGTACCCCAGGTTCTACACGTTGGCCACTACTCTTCCTCATATTTATTAATGACTTGTCCTTGGTAACAAATGGTGCCATGTTTACACTGTTTGCTGATGATGCAGCCGTTACAGGCCATAACCCAAACATTGAATCTGCTGCAGAGATAGTTGAGGATGTGCTAGCTAAAGTTAACATATAAGGAAAATAAACTGACAGTTAACACAAATAAATCTGAATACATAATTTGTTCAACCAAATAAAAACATTCCTTTATCAGTTTAACATTTCTCGATCACTTTGACATTTGGGTGATGCAATATTGAATGAGGTAGACACATACAAATACTTAGACCACACTCGATTCCACACTAACTAGCAATCAACAACTCTCAAGACTAGCAAATGATAGCCATAAAAAAAGACAACTTTTAGGAAAATGAGGTACGACATGAGTGAGAACACAGCCCTTTTATTATATAAAGCCACTATTCTTCCAATAATTGACTACAGTGATTTAATCTATGGACTGCTGACAAAACAAGAAACCAAATGACAGAGGATTCAAAACAGAGCACTTGGAACTGTCTACAGAGGAAAAAAACCTGTATGTAAAAGAAATGCATGCCAAAGAAGAAATCAGCTACATTAGCCAAAGAAGAGACTCACATCTCCTTACTCTCATGTATAAAAAGATCCAATGACGAAACAATATGTTGGCGATACAAACAGAGTAGCCAGACAGAGTGATGCTATACTCCTAAAAATACCTAAGCCGCTAACAAACAATCTGACTACAGCACCAATTTACAGAGGTGGCACATTGTGGAATAAACTCCCAATGAGGAGGAGATGGTCCACAAGTTTCCTTGAATTCAAAAACCTAGTAAGAATACAACAGGCCTGTAAGACCCCTACACAGTTACACATATTCTAAAGGCCACCCTTTGCACTGACATTTGTACATACATATATGAAGAGCTCTTTTCCAAAGCACGAGCTACAAGCTTGGCATTGGCATTGTAAGCTCATCATTTGGATCGGCTCTTATCGCGCTTTGGAAAAGAGCTTTTCACATATAAATGTTCTCAAATGCACTACACGGCCCTGCACACTGAGCCCCTTCCCACCCCTACTACATCCCTCTTTCAACATCCAATACATACTTAGTTCCTAACAATTTCCTTGAAATTGAACAAGACTAGTCAGATATAAGTCCCCACTACAACCTCAGGCTTCCATTCCGTTCATCAGGCTAACCAATACAAAGCACTAACAATTACTTTTTGTTGTTGTTTTTTTGGTCCATTAGTTGTTTAAGCAGGGGAAATTTCAGTCATAGACGACTGGTCTTCCTCATTCCACTACTGGTCGATAGAAAGCCTGAGCCTACACTTTTACCGACCCAAGGGATTTTTAACCTCCCACACCACATAGACATGGTATGAGAGCAACCGGCCTTTGATGACGCTGTAAGTTTTAATGACTAAAACAGTATTGCAAAAATTAACATCATACTAACCTCGACTGTTCTAATTTACTTAACTCTCTCCTCTGTCACCATCATACCTTATCCTTCAGAATATAATTAATAACTTACATTTATGGGCAAATCAGTGTAGGTATTTACTAGATACCAGCTTAATACTTGTGATTAAATGCACTGATTTTCATATTTATTAGCGTAGTGCAGTGGAGCGTTTCCGAGTGAGTGGAGTGTCACGCCCCACCCAGTTGTGAGCGGTGAATGCTGCTACCCCCACCAGGATAAGTGGGGGGCACTACAGATCTTATTACACATGATAACAGTCTTATCACTATCCATATATATTGAAAATATGTACATGAGGCTGTCTCAATAGATGCTAAGCAATATGGGACAAAACTGTGTCCATTGTAACGATCAAGATACTATCTGCGTATGCATTTGCTCAGGATAAACTGATTTGTTTTTTACATGGTGTTTCATAATCTCAATAGAATAAATATTGATTTGAAGCAAATGTCCTTTTGTTTTCAGTGTAACCATTTCTGTGTTGTTTTGTCTCAATAGTTACAATGGGCAAACAAAAGAAGAGTTATCACCTTTTGAGACAGGCTCATATATTCTTTTTTAGAAAAAAGGGAAGAGAAAAAAATGTGCATAAAAGATTCTAGAACCAAACAATACCAATTTATGCATATTCACCGAATTCATAATACTTTTATTGAACTGGAATGGTAAGCAGTTACTATTACAACTGATAGTTCATTTATAGTATGTATAATACTTTTATTATCGAACAGGATTTGCATGAACTTACTAGTTTCATTTATGTATCAAGGAATTTTACTGTATGGTAGGAAGACCAGTGCTCTGGCGCTGACAAAAAACATTATTCAATGAATAAATTACATTTAATATAAAAATAAATACCAGAACCAGCCCTCCCCCCTCACTCACCCACCATAGGAACCGATGGTCTAACTTTGTTTGTTTAATGACCTCCCAGCACAAAAAAATAAACATTGGCTGTTAGGGATCATATAGTGGTTAAACATATCTGACTAAATGAAATATTATATTTCAATCAAGTAAAATAGAGCACACGAGCATAAAACTGTGGTAAAATCAGAAGTGGTATATGATAAATAAAATCAGCAGTAAAGAACTTTTCAAATTAAAAATGGAAAATTAAGTTTTGGTAAAAACCAGTTTCCCTGAAGAATTTAATAATGAGTTGCGGATGGAATCAGGACGACTCCATCACACGCTCATTTTCAAATACATTATCTCTAACTGGTTGCAGGTGAGGACATCTCACCAAAATGTGACGCACTGTCAGTATACACCGGCAGTGCTCATACTGAGGCAGACGGTCCCCAGCCAGAATAAAACTATGCATCAAGAAGGTATGACCAATACAAGAGCGACAGTGGATAACCTCGTCCCGTCTCGACCATCTGTAGGAGGACTGCCAATCTCCCAAGACTGGCTTTACAGAACAAAGTCTGTTCACTCCCGCATCGTTCCATTCATCCTGCCAGTTAGACATGATGCATTTGTCAATGTGATATTTAAAAGCTGTATATGGTATGCCCAGGTTTGCCTAACAGAATTAGATAACTCAGAATTGACTAACCCGGCTTCAACGAAGTAAGACCAATACACAACGGCAACCGTCGACAATGCTTTGATATAAATTGTAACTAGTGTTCCATGTACAACATGCAGCCTGTTTCTACTACTTCTAGGTGCGCTGCTACTGCTCGGCTTTGCTGTTGCTACCATGCTCGTCATTTCGTGTTGGTCGGGGGGGGCTAGGACGTAAAACAACAACAAACAAACAAAACTAGCCCTGACGCGGGGTCTGTGACGTCACGACCTCCTGGAAGGACCGCCCTGATGTGGGGTCTGTGACGTCACCAGCTGTCGGGAGGACGGCCCTGATGCGAGGTCTGTGACGTCATCAGCTCCTGGGAGGACCGCCCTGACGCGGGGTCTATGACGTCACCAGCTCCCGGAAGGACTGCCCTGACGCGGGGTCTGTGACGTCATCAGCTCCCGTAAGGACCGCCCTGACGCGGGGCGGGGTCTGTGACGTCACTAGCTGCCGGAGTACTTTGCATGGCTGGCTGGTCATTGCCACGGATGTAAATAAGCAATAGGGTGTTTGAACATCAGTGTCAGATCGACAGATTCATTACAAACGCGGAAGCCTTCTATTTGCGAAACCAAAACACTAGATTTGATGGAACAGATTCAACTGAGATACTGGTGCACCTATTTAACATGTATTGCAGTGTAGAAGATTTGATGGAACAGATTCAACTGAGATACTGGTGCACCTATTTAACATGTATTGCTGTGTAGAAGATTTGATGGAACAGATTCAACTGAGATACTGGTGCACCTATTTAACATTTATTGCAGTGTAGAAGATTTGATGGAACAGATTCAACTGAGATACTGGTGCACCTATTTAACATTTATTGCTGTGTAGAAGATTTGATGGAACAGATTCAACTGAGATACTGGTGCACCTATTTAACATTTATTGCTGTGTAGAAGATTTGATGGAACAGATTCAACTGAGATACTGGTGCACCTATTTAACATTTATTGCAGTGTAGAAGATTTGATGGAACAGATTCAACTGAGATACTGGTGCACCTATTTAACATTTATTGCTGTGTAGAAGATTTGATGGAACAGATTCAACTGAGATACTGGTGCACCTATTTAACATTTATTGCTGTGTAGAAGATTTGATGGAACAGATTCAACTGAGATACTGGTGCACCTATTTAACATGTATTGCTGTGTAGAAGATTTGATGGAACAGATTCAACTGAGATACTGGTGCACCTATTTAACATTTATTGCTGTGTAGAAGATTTGATGGAACAGATTCAACTGAGATACTGGTGCACCTATTTAACATGTATTGCTGTGTAGAAGATTTGATGGAACAGATTCAACTGAGATACTGGTGCACCTATTTAACATGTATTGCTGTGTAGAAGATTTGATGGAACAGATTCAACTGAGATACTGGTGCACCTATTTAACATTTATTGCTGTGTAGAAGATTTGATGGAACAGATTCAACTGAGATAGTGGTGCACCTATTTAACATTTATTGCAGTGTAGAAGATTTGATGGAACAGATTCAACTGAGATACTGGTGCACCTATTTAACATGTATTGCTGTGTAGAAGATTTGATGGAACAGATTCAACTGAGATACTGGTGCACCTATTTAACATGTATTGCTGTGTAGAAGATTTGATGGAACAGATTCAACTGAGATACTGGTGCACCTATTTAACATGTATTGCTGTGTAGAAGATTTGATGGAACAGATTCAACTGAGATACTGGTGCACCTATTTAACATTTATTGCTGTGTAGAAGATTTGATGGAACAGATTCAACTGAGATACTGGTGCACCTATTTAACATTTATTGCAGTGTAGAAGATTTGATGGAACAGATTCAACTGAGATACTGGTGCACCTATTTAACATTTATTGCAGTGTAGAAGATTTGATGGAACAGATTCAACTGAGATACTGGTGCACCTATTTAACATTTATTGCTGTGTAGAAGATTTGATGGAACAGATTCAACTGAGATACTGGTGCACCTATTTAACATTTATTGCTGTGAAGAGGGGAATGATAAGTCAATTCTAAATATCATGTTAGTGTTGAAGCACATGATAACCAGCATTTCGACGTGCATGCACAAATTCATTTAGCATGTTTTCATTTCAGATGTCCCTAATTGACCTTTTAAGAAAAGGGTTATTTCAAACTAAAGTAAAGTAGGTTGTAATGATCAATATAATCTATGTATCTAAGAGAAATACACGAGAGTAAGTAAAATGAAAGACATCGACTATGCAAGTTGCATCACTATAAGGTTGCTTTGTGCCTCTTATCCTGTACGCAGTGATATAGCGGTGCTATCAATGGTGACCACGTGCTTGTCATTTGTATGTGCATATTGTTTTCACTATTTTTCCGAAAATATAATATATGGCTGGTAGCCAGATTGGGATATTCTTCCTTTGCACAGGAAGATGTCAGGAAACTAGCAAGCATTAACTACCATCTTGGCTACAATGTTTTGTGTGTTATTATGGAATCTGAACCATAGTGCTAATAGTTATCGAGAATTAAGTGATGGATACATTTTTCCCAAAATGTAAGAATATCGGTGTGAAATTATGGTTCAAATTACGATTGGACTATGATTGCAGTTTGTGGTACTATTGGTATTTAATTGGTGGTACCTGAGTTCCTCAGAGAGTCCTGTGTGACCAATACATTGGTGTCAAGGACTCGTCTTGCTAACACTTGATCGACTATTTACTTTTAAATAAGGCACTGCTGTCCACTGGTCTTATTTTAGTGGATTCTATGTGAATCAATCTAAATCCGGTGCTAACACTACCTGAAGCTATTCAACATATATCTTTTACAATTGGAACCAATGGGGAAAATAGCAATCAATTGTTTTTGAAGAAAAAAATGTTTTTGTTTGTTGTGGTTTTCATCCCTGAGTTTTACAAATCAGTGTTGTGTGCAATGTTATGTACTGACGTTACAATTGTAAAAGCAACAGGGATGAAAGATCTTCGCGATTTCGCGGATTTCCGGGATTTTTCCTGTAGCTATAAGTGTATACTAATATGTTGTGCCTGTCCTGATATGACCTTAGATGTTGCCAGGATGTAAAACTCCAACAACCAACCAACCAGTTCGTTGTTTAACGATGCAGTACCATTAGTGTATACTAATATGTGGTGCAAACGCCGCAGCACTAGCAGTGTATACTACTAATACGTACTTCTAACGCCGCAGCACTATCAGCGTATACCAATATGTGGTGCAAACGCCGCAGCACTAGCAGCGTATGCTACTAATACATGCTTCAAACGGCGCAGCACAGTCAGCGTATACCAATATGTATGAAACCCGACTTCCGGGAATTTTCAGCGATTCCCTGACAATGCTAAGCCTATGGGAGAATATCAGCATTTCCGCCTTTTTTCCCAGAGACCACTTTCTTCCCTGAAGCAATGTTATTCGGGGTCTTTTCATATATGAGGAGAAATGTCATATCTTTATTCAGCAGACACTAATGTTGCAGTTTGTGGTGGCGCTTCTCTCAGTCGCCTTCCGCGACGTGAGTGACGTGCAACGCCGCACTCAGCACCAGCCATCCCGGGGTGACGTCCCAGGGTGACGTTGTAAAATACCGCAACCAGTAGCATGCAATAGTTAGTGAGTGCTTTACATCTACTGTCGGTAGAAAATGCATGAGCATGAACCCTACTCTATGTCTACACACAAGACTAATTACGATATATATATATGAGGCTGTCTCAAAAGGTGACAACTCTTTTTGTTTTGTCCATTGCAATGATTGACACAAAACAGCAGAGAAATGGTTACACTGAAAACACAAGGACATTTGCTTCAAATGAATATGTATTCTATTGGGATTATGAAACGCCATGTAAAAAACAAATCGGTTTATCTTGAGCAAATGCATAAGCAGATAGTATGTTGATCGTTACTATGGACAACGTTTTGTCCCATATTGCTTAGAACCTTTTGAGACAGTCTCATATATATATATAAATCTACGGTACACAAATATAAAAATTCCTCCAGTGTGTGTGGTGTGGTGCGAGGGGGGCCCTGCCCACCAATTACCCCGACACCTGGGAGGTGTGTCTGTGGGGGGGGGGGGGGGGAAACACCAATGCGCCAAGGAGGAATAGATATATACAATATATGTTCCCCTTGCATTTATACTCGTATAATGCGTTATACATCACATATATACATCTATATGGTGTCTGCGCATTCTCAGAATAGATATATGCGTTGTTTCTATCAACCATGTAATGATTACCGTATGCAAGGTTGTTAGGTGGTCTAAATGTAGCCGTCCCTCCGTGTAGGATTCTGTTGAAGGCGTTCACTTAGATATACCACCTTTCCGTGAAACCAAACGACTGCTTATGACGACGACGGGTTGCACCAAGCCGTAACTATCGGATTACATAACGCATGCCCCACCAACCTAATGGACTACTTAGTCACATAATAGACACCTGTAATATATCACAATGCGGCCCTGATATAGCACGAGTAGTGATAATATCGATCTCTGATAATACGGAACGATCCCATGCTATGATTATGTAGTCTCCATTATAATGAATGATAAGTTGATATAGGCTGCTACTTTTTCTATTGATAACGTCTTGAGCTTAGACGCCAATGTGGTCAGATCGAGGCTGCACTCATTATGCTGTGATATGGTCGCTTCAGATGCTGTGATGTGAGATTCTACTTAATGTGATTGATAACCTGTTAATTTGAGCAAATAAAGAGTACCGGTTCGTTATACTGGATCATACACCACGCAGCGTGCTGGAGTGTCGCTTCTTGAACCTTCAACTTCTGCCTTCATCGTGTTGCCTTTGCTGCCGACACGGCATCAAACCGACATCAATTAGAGGCTGACCAGACGGAATGGCCGAATGAGTTGAGCGTCCATCTCCTGGTTTGGGGAGATCGGGAGATCCAAACCTATGGGTTTGTGGGTTCGAACCCTGGTCAAGTCAAACCAATGACTTTAAAATGTATACTTGTCGCTTCCTAGCCAGGTGCTCGGCAATATTAGGATAGGGCAAGGACTGGTTGGCTCAGTGTCAGGATAATGTGACTTAAGACTTCAAGATGACTAGGGAAATGATTTGTTTGTTGGAGTTTTACGTCCTGGCAACATCTAAGGTCATATCAGGCCGGCTGGGGAAATGAAATCGACAATTCCCTCCATCAATGTCCTATGATGGCAGTGGCAAGAACCTATGTGGAACTTCAGAACTAATGCATTGGATAATCCAAACCATGAAAGTCAGCACAAAACTATAGGAAGATGCAATGGAAATACCTGACTGAAATGTCAGATGAAGGTACTCCCCCCCCCCCCCCCCAACTCGGGCAGTCGCCCGGGGTGCCACATGATAGGGGACACCAAATATCATTCCTAGAAATTCGAGACCGTCCTAGTATACTTGTAAGGGCACAGAAGTTGAGCTTTTCCAGGGCGTCAATAACTTTGGGTCGACACTGGGTCCAGCAGTCAATGTAGGTCTGCTCTTAGGTCTAGATAATTATAGAACCTAATAATCATACATTTCGACTAGATATCTAGAGTTAATAATTTAATTATGAGTTGCTACCTATTGTAGTAGTCTGCACTGACCTCTCAGTCAAGTAACCACATATACAGGAAGGCGTGGGTAGTGTGATGATATCAGGGAGCGTAGGTGGTGTAATGGCCCGGAATGAAAAGAGATGTGGGTTTGAGTCCTGCTCTAGGCGCAATATTCCCCATTTTCATCACCCCCATGAGACTAGTTGCTGTGACCATGATCCTGTATAAGCTATGCGATGTATGGTTGTTGAACCTACCCTGTGTATGTATGTGTTAGTGCACTGCCTGTATGTATGTAATTGTAAGCATTAAAAGACTTACAATTCCAGGAGGACGAGTGTAGTAGTCTGCACTGACCTCTCAGGCAAGTAACCACATAGACAGGTAGGTGTGCGTAGTGTGATGAAGTCCTACTGTATGAAATAGTTCCTGTTAGTGGACAGAGATGATCTCAAATATGAAAAGGCTTTTAAAATTTGTTGGTGCATTTGAAATCACAGTGGTTCACTCATGTACTGAAACCATGTTTTTCAATAATGTATCATGCTGCTATAAAAGTAACATTACAAGTGTACCTAGCTCCAAAGACCCTATAATACTAAGATGGCTCACACCCTATCTCTCCCATGGTAATGTAAATTTTGCAGTGCCACCTTGTGGTGGGTTTGATCAGCCTGGCTGCTGGTTGGTGTTTCACATGTAAACACATACAATTATATTATACATGATATAGGTATGAATACACATCAATATGAAATTGCTATGAACAAACAGACATCAGCATCAGCATCACACATCTTTCACATTCATATATACATTTATACATATAATATAGCAACTGTTTAACCAAGAGAACAGCCAGTGCACCAAATGGTGGGTTTTATCATTTGATTACACAGTACAGGCTGAGTGGCCGTCTTAGTATTATAGGGTCTTTGCTAGCTCCCAGATTTATCCTATTCTAGTCATCATCCAGAAGTTATCCATAGGAATAAACTGCCCACAACTAACAGAAAGCTTCATAACGCCAACGTCTGTAAACGCTTCACAGACCTTATCGCCATGTCAGTAATTGCGGCTGTAGACTAATAATCCTGAAACAATCCTCTTTGACCCAGTAGATCCAAAATAGGCAAGTTAAAGGGCATTGCTAGAAATATTCTTCATTTGGGTGTACAGGCAGGAAAACCCACACCGACCCTACAATATTCAAATAATAGTAAAACAAGGGGATATGTATAAGGTGCACATATATAGGGGTATAAGATTCACAGAGAAGACAATGGGACTCTACTGATTACAAACCATAGAATGACGAGCGGCCTCCCGTCAGTGAGAGGACGACGCCCTGACAGGCAGCGGTCAACACCACGTGGACGACGACTGCCCGGCGAACAGCATCGTCATGGACATCTTCCTGCACCGACCCGGAGTGACAGAACACAACCACTGCACTCAGCCTTTGCACCTGGTTCTCAGGACAGACACACCCAGCTCTACCTGCACACTGCGTGTTTTAATATAGTACCGACAATGGTGTGGGTGCTCTCTTGTTTTCCTGCTAACGATAGGCCTAGTAATATCATTCCGTGTGTCTAACCACACATATAGGCCCTAATACTTACCGACAACCGGAGCAGTTTTCAAACTTAGCCTGTTATTGTGGGTTTACCACATGACTCAATAGGACGGTAGGCCTATAGATAATGTAATCTTAGTCACTCCCACAACACTCTTTCGAAGATAGTGTAAGATCCATAGAAGTCACAAGACGTTGACGACAGCAGCTCAGAATGGCAAGTAAGGTTTATTGAATCTCTTGTTTAGCTTGTTAAGTATATCAAATTATCATGTGACCCACTCGCTGGCTCCCGACTCCTATATGTACATACCTATAGCACGGTGTGTTACATACATTACATCTCCCTTTTATAACGAAATAGAACATTTTTATAACGAAATAATATAAATCAAAATAGTTTGCACACAATCCAGATAGTTGGTTTGGTGGTTATGCTTGTCGCCCATATGACAATTACATTACGGGTCATCATATACAGTTATTCATTGCTTTATATTGCGGCAGCTCGTTGTGTTTACGTCGCCCTTCATGGTTAGTACACTCCTCATTATACCACGCATTACATACATCTCTGCCAGTAATATTTTCTTTTTTAGTATTCATATCTGTCTACTTGAACCTCTGATTCAACTGTGTATTTATGCACTTATCCGACTATGTATTCAATCTTAACATTAACACAATTTTATAACCTCAGTCAGTATTCATATATGTCCATTTGAAATCGACTGTTATCTTCAATGCTTAATACTAACATCTTATTTGTAGCTGCTTACACATTTAATCTGTGATTATATACCTCTCATCGACCTTCTGATTGTTAGTAGGTACTCCAAAGTGATTTTTGTTTTCAGTATTACAAGTTATATATCTGTATTACAAGTTATATATCTGTACAGCTCTTTTAAATGGGATCTCAATGATATAAAAATCATTTAGATCGATTGAATAGCTGCAAAGTTATGAGTGTTTAAAGATTGATTTTTTTACCCCGATTTGTGCACATTTCCAAATTAGCCAAATCTAGGTTTTTAGGGTCCCACCTGTGAAAGTACAACGTCTGAACACTTTGACTTCTGGATACTGAATGGTTTATTCACAGCCTAGGGCACGCTTGACCCGCCGGCTAAACTTTCCATGACGTCATCTCATTAGCATATTCCTTTGTCTCAAAGTCTGCATCTCATTAGCATATATTAACCACAGTTCTATACGTCTACTACGCATATATCACATCCCCCCTCAAAGTATTTCTGAAACATGACATGTTACAAAATAACCATGAAGAAACATTCAATAACAATAACAATATATGTGTACTTAACTTGCCAATGTCCGAGTGCACAATGCACTTAAGTCCTCACAGTCCGGCCATAATGCCTGACGTCATAAAGTGTCCATACACATCATAATAACAACACCGAGAAATAGCTGAAACAAAACTTAATCCTACATTCACATGTTACTTGCGTACACACTCAATCTACAACGACCTCCTACAGGTCTAACCTGCTCGACGGCCTTATCAGCCGACCTGACCTACTTAGATTAGCCGCACTGTCTACATTCGGCACTGACGCTGACCCAGTTTGCGTCTGCCCGACCAGCTCGGGCTGCCCCCCCCCACAGGCACCCTGATAATCTGGACCCGGTTACGATACAACATATTACCTGACTCGTTCAAAATTTGATATTCTCTCCCAGAAACACCAGTCCATCCCAAAATAACCCATTTTTTCCATTCCCCAGCATTATTTTTGCATTTTATCTAATCCCTAACTTTCATAGGCTTGTGCACCTTACCGCAGTTCCGGTCATGAAACGCTTTCTGACTACGCTGCCGCTTGGCTGTCTGGCTTCTCTTTGGATTTTGCATTTCAGGCACCAAAATGTCCTTTGCCATAGGCAATCTACCTCTCAACCTCCTGCTCATGAGCAATTGCGCTGGAGGTGCGTTCAGGACAGGCAATGGAGTATTACGATAATTCAGCAACGCCAACTGAAAATCAGCCCCAGTCTTCTCACACTTCTTTCACATGTCCTTGACTGTCTGGACAAACGTTCCACCTGGCCATTGCTACGAGGATATTGTGGACTGGAATACACGGCCTTGAACCCATAATGTAGTGCAAACATTGTCCGACATGACTTGACTAGGAATACCGTGTCTTGCAAAATTATCTTTCAACGCTTCAATAACAGTTACAGACGCCGTATCATTCAACAACGTCACCTCTGGAAACTTGGTGTAATAATGTACAGTTATCAGGTAATTCTTATGATTTAACTCAAATAAATCGGCACCAACTTTATCATACGGTTGACAGGCGATCGGGTGACTTATCAATGGCTCGTTATGTAAATTCTTTCGTTGTTTTGGCAAGTGTCACAACGACTGACCTTCTCAATTTGGCCAGAACATACAGTCCCGCGGCAATTGCTTGGACTTTGTCACCCCCAAATGCGTCTCATGCAACGCCTCTATCATTTCACCTCGAAGAGCTGGAGGAACCACCACCCGATTGCTGTTCATTACAAGATTATTTTCAACTGTTAACTCGTGTTTGTACGGAATGTACTGTCTCAGACACGGTGGAGTCTGTATGCGTGTAGTGTCCCACCCATCTTCAATGTGTGAGATCAACATAGACATAGATACATCTTTTTCATATTCAGTTACAATCTTACTCAACAAACTCGATGACTGCATGTCCACTGCAGCAACGCAGAACGTGTCATCGAACAGGCTATCATGACCTACTTTGGTGCTATGCGCCCTGGACAACGTGTCTGCAAAAAACATCAAAGAGCCCTTCACATGACATAACTGAATACTGTAATTCTGCAATCGCATTCGCATTCTCTGCATTTTCGCCGAAAGTTTATGTATTGGTTTCTGCATTATCGCCACCAATAGCTTGTGGTCCGTCTGAATTTGAACTTCTTTGCCAAAGATATACTCATGAAACCTCTGGCATCCGAAACATATGGCGAGCATTTCCTTTTCTATAGTGGCATAACCACACTGCGCCGAGTTAAGCGCATGAGATGCGAGTGCGATCGGTTTATCATCTTGCATTAATACAGCCCCTAAACCTGACTGACAAGCATCCACTTGAATCACAATAAGTTTCTTAACATTGTAGTATGACAACACAGGAGCAGTTCTTAACTTCTCCTTCAACTTATCAAATGCGCCCTGCTGTTCGACTTGCCAGTGCCACACCACGTCCTTAGCTAGGAGCGTGCGTAGTGGTTTGGCTATCTCGGACATGTTGGGTATGAACTTGTGCACATATCCAACCATGCCCAGGAACCTTTGGACGCCTTGTTTGTCATGCGGCTCTGGCATGTCAACTATTGCTTGTATTCTGTCTGGATCAGGCTTCACACCCTGCTGGGTAAGTTGATGACCTACATACTTTAATGTAGTCTTACACAACAATGATTTAGCGTCATTTAACTTTAGATTAACCGACCTAGCTCGGTCCAACACAGCTCGGAGCTGCTCGTTGTGCTCCTCAACCGTTGACCCATATACCAAAATGTTGTCTGTGACTATCCCGATACCGGGTATATCGCCCATGACACGGTGCATTTCCTGAATAAAAATGTCACCGGCTGTTTTGATGCCAAAAGGCAAGCGGGTATACCTGTACCGGCCCCACGGAGTATTAAACGTGCACAAACGTGAACTTTTGTCATCTAGTTCTATCTGCCAATACCCTGTCTTTGCATCCAAAACTGAAAAATACTTTGCATCGGTCGTTTTGGCAATAATTTCATCAATAGTTTTGGTAGAGAAAGGCCCTCTCTTTATCGCGTTGTTCAACTTAGTCGGATCCAGACAAATCCTAATCTTGTTTTTTTTTTTTACGATAGTAATAGAATTAACCCACTCGGTAGGTTCATCCTGTTCCACTATGACACCTAACTCCATCATACGATCAAGCTCACTACATACTTTACTCTGAATGGCAAACGGGATCCGTCTAGGCGGATCAATGATGGGTTGAACAGACTTATCAACATGAATGACAGCCTTTGCTTTAATCAACCCCAAACCCTGAAACACATCTTTGTATTCGCTTACCAGCTTCTCCGCCCCAGCGCTGGAACTGTTTGTCAGTGTGGAAATGTTCGTCGGTTTGGCAATGTTCGCCGGCTTGGATATGTTCGTCGGTACATCGCTGTGTACCTCATCCACCCGCGCCAGCAGGTTCAACGTCACACAAGCCTGCTTGCCCAAGATAGGCTGACAATCCGGCACCACCTGGAACCTAAGCACTCGGTCATTGACGTCCAGCAGTGCCTCTCCATCAGGCGTGATCCGATGACCGGAGAACGTCACCAACGAACATCTGGAGTTCGTCAGTCGCCCCGGAGCAACTCTGTCGAACACGAACCTCGGCAGCACATTCGCCTCCGAACCGGTGTCAAGCTTAAACTTGACAGGACAACCGTTCACCCAAACGATTGCATGCCACAGCTCGGCATCCCGACCAGCACCGCGGTCGACGGCCCCCACAAACAGATCCGTTGCCAGCACATTGACTTCCGCCAGTCCGTCTCTTGCTCAGCATTGTGAGGGTCGGGCACTTTGATGTTAAGTTTGTTGACTCTGCCCAGTCTGCTTCTACAGACCTTAGCGAAGTGCCCGATCTTCTTACAGGCTATGCAAGCCTTTCCTTTCGCCGGGCAGACTCCCCGGCGGTGTTCATATCCACAGTTCTGGCAGCGGATCTTGAACTCTCCTGCACCGGCGCCGCCGGCATTCCAAGATGGCGATTTCCAAGATGGCGTCGCCGATGACCGAACCGCTGGTGCACCAGTATGCGCATTAGCATAATTCCGAATGAAATCAATCTCCTTACTTTCAACGTCTGATTTGGTGTCCTCCAACAGATCTGAACTGAACTCACTCATTTCACACATACTTATGGATTTTACCAACGTTAACTCCGTAGTTTGAAGCAATTTGTTCCGTTAGTTCAGATTCTTTACGCCAGCCACAATTTGATCGCGCAACAGTGACTCCTCCACCGTACCATACTCACAATCTTTCACTTTGTCTCTTAACACCGTGATGTATGTAGCCATATTCTCTGACACTTGATTATGTGAATTGAATTTGTATCGCGTGATAATGATACTGCACTTCCCAACAGAGTAAACTCTAAATGCTTCTGTTAGCGGTATGATCTTGTCTTGATCAGCGAGAGCCAAATTCATCTTGGCGAAAACCTTCTGCGCCTCCTCGCCAGCAACATGAAGAAAGATGCAGCATTGCACTCGTTCTGTCTTCAATATGACACCTGCCGCAGTGGCGTATATATCATATGCTCTGATGCATGTTTTCCAGTTCGATCTCACGTTGTTGCTGAGGACAAGCTGACCAGGCGGCCGCAAACCCCGCAGTGTATTAGCGGGCGGCATTCTTCCTCATCTGACACCTTGTGAAAGTATGTCTGAACACTTTGACTTCTGGATACTGAATGGTTTATTCACGGCCTAGGGCATGCTTGACCCGCCGGCTAAACTTTCCATGACCTCATCCCATTAGCATATTCCTTTGTCTCAAAGTCTGCATCTCATTAGCATATATTAACCACAGTTCTATACGTCTACTACGCATATATCACACCACCTGGAAGCTATTTTGCATATGATCTGTCCAATATCAAAGAATCTCATTCTCTAAAGTACAAATAAGAAGCTCAATTTTTTACAGACAATCACTGTTAGTATTCTTTCTGAAATTTCATGTCAAACTTGCTAAATTCCTTAATTTCCAGCAACCACCAATAATAAATTCAGTAAAATTAAGAAAAATAGCATAACTCCCATTCTCATTGTACTATCACTACAATCTTTATACCAAAATAACCAGAATTACAAGCCCTACATGATGACATAGTTTGCTAAGTGATCAGAGAAAGAAAGACAAAATTCCCTTTTAGGCATCGCTAGATGACAATAGCCACATTCTTGCAGCAGTCACTTCTCAGACCAACCTTGGTGAGCATGATATAAATCTCAACCAAATATTGTTCTGGTTATGTAGAGGAAGACTCGAGCTTTCTGATGATATAATTTTCAGAACGATCCTGATCAATTTTCAAGGAGAATTGATGTCTTAATGTTTTCACTCCTTCAGTTCAATCAAATTTCCCACTTAAAAACAGTCATGCTTGATATGCTAATGAAGCCTAGTTTCTTCTGTCTTTCATTGGTGGTTATCTTTAGCTCAGGTCAATGTGCTCACCAAGGCATCAATTTTAGGGAAGGGAGTAGCTCAGACTGGATGAAAACAAACTCGGCGAGCATGCACAGAGCTGCCGATGGTACCCCCTAACAAGTGTCCAGTGACTATAATTTATTTCATAATGATAATTAAAGATCAAATACCCTAAAGGACAAAATAACAAGCTTTAATTTCATATAATCTTTATTTCAAATGAACCAGAATTAGTGAAGATGGAAGTATTTTAAAAAGGGTTAAAATATGTCAGATTTCACGCTGCGGACACGGTATATGCCCCCTTTGGAGTACCTATCGTTACCGCTCTGTCGTCAATAGTCTAGCCGGTGGCTTGGTTTGTTTACTCTGCCGTGTCGTGTTGTGTATGCCATCGCGGCCGAAACATTCTTTCATACATTCGATTACTGCTTTAGTTCTGGTATTTTCTAATTTAATTACCTCTGGATACTTTGAAAAGTAGTCGACATGCAGGGGCATAGCTAGGCGTATGCGCGTACGCCAAAACGTCCACATCGTTTTGTCAAAAAAAAATTAAATTAAAAAATAATAAAAAGAGAGAGAGAGAGAGAGAGAGAGAGAGAGAGAGAGAGAGAGAGAGAGAGAGAGAGAGAGAGAGAGAGAGAGAGAGAGAAGGCATGTAGTAGTCCGGAGTGTCAAAACCTCAAGTCTAAAATGTGTAAAATCCGCCAGCTTAAGCTTAAGCAGCCTCCTAAACCCCCTGCCAAAGTTAGGAGTACACATCGTTAAAGGTCTAGCTATGCCCCTGACATGCAATAAATAGTTTTCATGTTCATAGTAGAAAAAGTCTGCTCCTATTTTATATAAGGGGATCTGTGATATTTCATTGTTAATTAATTCTTCTTTATGCAGGCAATTTCTTTCAGCCAGACATACAGTGCATCTTGATATTTATCTTGTAGTTGTTTCAGAAAATATAATCGCAGGAAAGTTGCTTGCACCTTACTAAGTCTAGATGCGAGCTGTGTATCTTTTCGAGCATGTTCTTTTGCAATTTGTGGGGAATTACGATTTGTGTGTTTTTCATCATTAACTTTCGGTGTATTGTTAGATCATCTTTGTATGTTTGATATGGTTTCATTTCCGGATGAGTGTCTTTTTCTGCATGCCTAAAGTGCTGGATATACTCTGTTCGCTTGTTGAGGGTTGGATCTTTGTTGGTTTCATATGCTATTTCCTCCAATTCTTCCTCGACGTAGACACCCCAGCACAAAAAGTAGACATCGGCTATTGGGGGTCGGCATGGGTCGCTATGCTGCATACCACATCCGCATTCGCTGTCCTGATATGACCTTAGATGTTGCTAGGACGTAACACAACGACAAACAAACAAACACATGGTCTGGCAAAGACCCTATATTACTAAGACGGCTCACTCCCTATCTCTCCCATGGTAATGTAAATTTTGCAGTGCCACCTTGTAGTGGGTTTGATCAGCCCGGCTGCTGGTTGGTGTTTCACATGTAAACACATACAATTATATTATACGTGAGATAGGTAAGTATGAATACACATCAATATGAAATTGCTATGAACAAATACCCAGCATCAGCATCAGCATCGCCATCATCACACATCTTTCACATTCATATATACATTTATACATATCATATAGCACCTGTTTAACCAAGAGAACATCCAGCGCACCAAGTGGTGGGTTTGATCATTTTGATTACACAGTACAGGCTGAGTGAGCCGTCTTAGTATTATAGGGTCTTTGGTACTGGGAATGAGGGCACAACTAATCAGGTCACGAGATTGGCCTAATGTGTTAGTGGCCTCCCTACCTTCTCAAATAAGTGTCCAAAGGGATGAGGCATATATTCATATGAATGTTTATATGTTGTTCATATGTCAGAGCTTACTTTTTATTTCACTTTTTGATTTTGATCTATGCAAATTGAGAAAGCTGTAACGTCCATCCTGAAAGCTAGTCAGGTTCCAGTACCCATCGTTGCCGCTAGGTGCTGTCTGAGTGCATGAAACAACTACAGTGGCGACCTCTGTTAAAAGGCCAGGGAACCAGGCTACCTGAAAGCATCCTTTTATGGCCGTATTTAGTTCCCAAAGGAAATAGTGCGGTATATGTATTCCCATAGGATTTTTGTGCTAAAATTGATTTTTTTTGCAGTTCTGGCTTCAATAGGGTTCAGGCTAACAGAAAATGATGGGGTCCAAATTTTCAGACCCCCCCCCCCCTTCGTGGGGGGTCATTTCCATTTTGAGACCCCCTGCAACTGACCATTCACTTATCTCTGGAAGTTATTGACCGATTTTCATACTTGAAGTGTCGATTTGTAGGTTTTCAGGTATGCTGAGTTGATTTATGACACTTACAAAGCAACTGGAAGTGTAGGTTTTCTCTTCCGGTTGACAAGTTAGGGTTTGACTCTGACTCATGTGCCTTCCGCATGGACACCGGCAAGTATCCTCATCATGTATGATCTGATTTCTTAGTTTTGGGAGATTTAAGCATACTGAGGTGATTGTGGGCACTTCAAAAGCAGCAGAAAGTATTTTTGCTGACTCTCGGTTCATCATATAGGGTCTCCGAACACCGAAACTAATGACTCTATTTTTTCTTTCAGGTCTGAAGCTTGGTGATAGACTTCACTACAGATCTTCCAGAACGTCAAATTTGTATTCCAGATACTCCAATTAAAATGGACCATATAAATGATTGTCATCAGCATGATTTCATTTATGTTTTTCAGATGTGTTAAAACAGTTTTGAGCCCTGTCGGAAATACTCTTTGCCAGCATTATTAACGAGATCAGTAAATCACATACGGCCTATATGTCTGCAGGGGAGGATAATTTTTGCGTGATTTGTAAAGAAAGTGCCAAATCAAACAGGCGATTGGTGAACAATCCAGCCATGACAGATGAACTTTTACGATGCTGCCGGGAGAGGGTGTCTCTTGGTGACACTCAAAGTGACATTCATAAACTATTGAATCAGTTGTCCAGCTTGAATGAAGAAGAACTCAAATACATTCGATATCATAGTGAATGTCGGAAACCTATCATCAACAAGACTAGTAAGCGACCACAAACCGATTCACCTATTTGTGCTCCATGAGGATGAGGGTGACCTTCAAGTGCTGAGGGATCGGTACGGCCAAAGCAGTCAAAGGCTGTCCCAAAGGAAGAAGTGTGTATGTTCTCCACCTGTGACTTTTGCCCCAAGACTGACTCAGAGCCACTGCACTGTGTTCTTACTGATGCAATGGGTAAAACACTCCTTGAGATCAAGCAGCAAACCATGGATGACCAGGTCAGAGTTTGTGTAGCCGACCTTGAGGGACCTGGTGACGCATCAGCTCTTGAAAAGCACTATCATCGGACATGTTTGCACTCTGCACAGAGAATATCATTGAAGACGTATCGCAGTAATGTATCGCTTTTTTGCTCACTATGTGATGAACAATTGCTCCTCACTATTTAGAACACCCTTAGTGACGATGATGTTACATTGAGCATGGCTGAGGTCAATGATGAATACTTGTCAATTCCGAAAAGGTACCGCATAGATATTAAGAGAAGAAGAGTGAGAACTATTGGAAATACCTCAAAAGACTCATCAGCGAGCGTCTTCCAGATGTTAAGTTTGTCG
Organism: Branchipolynoe longqiensis; assembly: GCA_030323885.1. NCBI lineage: Eukaryota > Metazoa > Annelida > Polychaeta > Phyllodocida > Polynoidae > Branchipolynoe > Branchipolynoe longqiensis. The sequence continues at coordinate 15,314,421 of CM059199.1, read as the reverse complement.
CCTCACTGAGACGAAATGAGCCTGACAATGTTGTTCTCCCCACTGCTCTCAGCAAGGCCATGGGTCTCAGGTACTCAATGTTGGATGAAAAAGTTGGTCACCTCAGGACGGTCGCCAAACTTCTGCGAGAAGAGATGATGTAACAACGCAGTTGGTCTTTCACAGGAAACTTCAGAAACTTTGAAAATCCATCTTTACTACAGTTTGTCTGAGCCACCTGCTCTTTGGTAGTGACGTCATCAAAGTGTCTGGAATACGGGACCAGGAGGTGGATAAAACTGTCCACATCACAAGCCAATTTCTAGTTCAGAATACTCGGACTGATCGCCAGGTAAAACACCAGCCGAAGAAAGACACTGCATTCTGACAAACGGTCCAAACCCCTCTCTCAATCGGTCTTCCCCTGGCTGTTCGCTCTAGAGTGCGCAACAAGAATATCATCGAGAACCTCTCAGCTGTCTATGTCGGAAGTGACTACTGAAGATCATTGACTTAGAGAAATCAGTTGAGCAGTGTGTTCTTCCAGTGAATGAAGGAGGCTGGTGGATTTTGTCTTCCAGACTTTGCCAAGAAGAGTCTGAACACATGGTTTGCGATAGATAATATTGACCTCTTGGAAGACACACCGACTGGGCAAGGAACCTTCCATGGAACAGCGATTATTATGTTCCAGCAAGATGAAGATGGGGAGTTGATGAACCGACCACTTGAAATACCAGAATAGCTTGTTTCACAGACACATCTGGCCTTTGAAGTGAACATGGTGCAAGACCCAATCATCAAAACAACCCCATTGAGATTTGAGGTCTACGAAATGGGAACGTGGAAGAATATCCTTTCCAAAGATTTCACTCACACCTGGGCACTTGCAAACTACCTTGGAACTGATGAAAACATGGAGATGGCCACAACCCAGGGCTGTAATGTTCAATCAAATCAGGAAGAGTATCCTAACGACAGTGCTCCAGACGACGCTATACTCTCAGTCAAAGAACACGTACACCAACCAGAGAAATTGGTAAAGAAAGATGTGATGCCAACTTGGGCTGCTACCAAATCTCTGCTGTTATCCCAGTCTTCTGAGAGCCCAACACTCACAAATCTGGAGGTGATTGCTCCATTGTTCAAGACCTCGCCCATGGACGATGGGACTCTTTACACTGTTCTTTGGTTAACCCAGGGAATCTCTGCCACTGTCGTTGGTCCACAGAGGAAAACTTTGATAACCCTTGACCTTGACCTGTACTCATGTGCGTTGAAGATTCAACAGTCAGTTGGGAACACCAATTGGATCTTGAGAGCAGGAGCTCTCCACATTGCATTTGCCACTTTGCATGCTCTTGGTAAAACGGCCGATGGCAGTGGCCTGGATACATGTGCCATTGAAAGTGGTAAATACACATCAGCAGCTCCTCCTAGGATCTTTGGTGGCAAAGCTTCCCACACAGGTGATGGCATTGGAGACTTTCGTGTGTCACGTCTACAGTTCAAAAGGTCCAACAACCCTACCATCACTCAGGTGGGAGTTGTTCCGGTCAAAGAACCTGGAAGGTGAGATGCTTCCACCAACTCGTGCTGCATTGCTTCCACATATCATCCGTGCAAACTACATCACAATGCGGGACAAATCATACCCAGATAATTGTCCGGCCCTTCCTCCAATTGAAGAAAATGGATGGAAATTGGAGAAAGAGGTTATGTTCCAGTGAGATGTCTTGCCTTGCCTGCCCCATGGGCTATAGCTGAACCCGTCAAATGTGGTTGCAAAGCAGGGTGCAGGGGAATTAGATGTAGCTGATTGAAGAATGGCCTGCCCTGCACTCCACTCTGTAAATGCTATGGCGGTGGTTGTGCAAATACTATTCGGGAGGATACTCCAGATATGGACATCGATGAATAGCATACTGATTCTTCGGAATTTCAATGTCGGATTTGCCAGTTTTGCCAGCAAATACTTGAATAACACTCCCAGAGGATCTTTGCAATGAATCAGCTCAGAGTTCTTCACAAAAGTCTCACAAATTGTGAAAATCTGATCATACATGATGAGGATACGGAGCGAGACCCTATATACTGACCGGAAGTGCAAGAAGGAAACTTCCAGTTGCTTTATAAGTGCTACAAATCAACTCAGTTTACCTGAAAACCTACAAATCGAAACTTCAAGTATGAAAATCGGTCAATAACTACCGGAGATAGGTGAATGGCCAGTTGCGGGGGGTCTCAAAACGGAAATGACCCCCCAGGAAGGGGGGGGGGAGGGGTCTGAAAATTTGGACCCCATCATTTCCTGTTAGCCTGAACCCTATTGAAGCCAGAACTGCAAAAAAATCAATTTTAACACAAAAATCCTACGGGAGCTGGTTTCCTTACATTACATACCGCACTAAAAGCAAAGGTAACGCCATGGGCATTGTTGTATGTTTGCAACCCTTTTCGAATGCTTTGGAGTTTGGTCAAAGGCTGAAAGCAGATTCGGAAAGGCAACTAATGTTGTTCCAATTCGTTCTCTTAGAAGTTAGAGTAAGCCTTATAAGTTAGGAAGTGGCTATTCGTATGGCATATGCCATCAGCATCGCCATGGGACCGTGTCAACAGCCAGAGACAGAGTGGCAGATATATAATTATCTTGCGGTGAAAATATCGCGGTTCTCTTCCTACACAAATTCTAGTTAATTTCCGCCAGGCAAGTCTAGTCCTAAACAACAAAAAAACTCATAAGTTATTCGAATCAGACAAGTACCCGATTAGCCAAAAGGGACGTGACAAGTTTATATATAGTTTCTGTGGGGACAGGGGTTTGCTCCCAATGCCGTTTTCAGCGCATGCGCAGTCTTACTTACGTATTGGGGGGTTTGTGACCTAGCGGGGACTGGCTGCAGGACTGCAGCATTAATAAACGGCGCCGTTAAAACGACCCGTTTTTGGCGTGTGTTTTTTTTGGGGTGTGTGTGGGGGGGGGGGGGGGGGTCTTTCCTTCTTGCTTCGTCCAGCTTGAGGGGTGGTGGTGGGGGGGGGGGTGCTCTGCGCGGTGACTTGTGCTGTGGTGCGGCGATGGCCTGGTAGGTGGCAATACGTTCTTGGGCCCACGGTCCTTTACCTCGACCGGAGATCAAAGCGGGATCCGGTGTCATTGGCAGCAGGGCCATGGGCGGCACGTTGGTCTTCCGGGCCCCCGCCACAGGGTGGGTGGTCCAGTGCCAGTGGCTCTTGGACCGGTGTAAAATTGTCCGATATAATACATGTGAACCGAGGTGAAGTTACTATAATAAATTACAAACTGTCTATATAATGATAAATGTTAAACTATAAACCCAAAGGCATATGAGGGATGTGTGAAATTGGTAAACTATTATTCATTGAGTATAGAACTTGTATATTGAATAGTCTTTGAGAGGGAGTGTCACTTCCAAGTCTGGCTAGGAACAGTCTTGGGAAGAGTCACCTCACATGCCCCCTCCCCCCCCCACATGGTATTGTTATGATCATTGACCACTGCATTGTATTCCTATTGAAGGATTAAGTCATGTGACCACTGCATTGTATGGTGATTGATGGATCACCTCATGTGACCACGGCCATCTTGGATTTTGTAAGACCTATATAAGTAATAAACTGAGGAGTGTCACTCTCTTACTTTTCATTCCTACTCTGTTTCCTTCATTACCTGTAGTGCTTTCACTTGACCTATTCACACCACCCACACCACCAGCCGGCACGTTTACAAAATGGCGACCACGATATATATTATAAAAGTAATTATTTGCTTAACAATAAAACTAAATAATGTTCTTGATTGTGATTCATATGATGAAAAACCTAAACAGAAAGTTGATACTTGTAAACTACAATTTGATTTAAATTACTTTCTGATCCATATGTTCTAGGATGATGAATCTTCAGTGAAATTGGATTAACTGAATTACTGTGCAATGAAATAGGAGTAACTGTTGGTAATAATGATTTTCACCTATGTACAGGACTGATCGTGGAATTAATGTCAATAGTGAACTTGAATTGATAATACTTTTGTAGAAGTTCTATTCTATGTTGAACTTTTCAAAAATATTCCGCTAAGCAAAAACATTAGTTGAATGTCGGGAGATTTTAAGTAATGTCTGACGTGAAGATCTTTTTCATTCTGATTAAAATGATCTGCAAGATTCTTCCTTTTTTTTCCTATTGTTTGCTGAGCGAGACATGATTTGCTTTCTACTACTTATCAAGTAGAGAAGATACCTGGTGAGGTAACAGTAATACCTAGGGTATTGAATGAACTAGATTATTTTTACAAAGGCGACTGTTCGTTGGGAGGTCAGCTAAAATAATCATAGGGATTTCACAATTTTTTTTTTACAAATATGTTATGTTAACTTCACAAGAGCACGATGACAAATCTTAGCTATGAGTTAAACTAATATATATAATTTTTTGATATGATCTTCAACATTTATTTTTGACAAATGATCAGTATTGGTTTGGATAACATGAGTTAACACTGTTAGTCTGGAGAATCTGATTATTATTTTGTTATCATGTACTTATTGAATTATCTAGAGGAATACTAGGCATAGTTGAACCTATGATTATCATTGAGAAAGTATGATGTTTCACATATCTAGCTTGAGGTAGTGTAATTGATTTTCAGCAGGCTACACAGCGAAATGGGAGTAACTGATGGTAGTAAGACAACATTAATGAACTATTGGGGAATGACTTTCTCACTGATATAAAATGGCATGAACTAATTACTCTGTAACTCCATTACTTCATAGATAGCTGCATTTACGTTCATTTGTTATTTTGAATTCAATAGGACTGAAGAGTTGAATATATTTTTCAATATGTTATTTAACTTGAGGAAGTATGTTGTAACTCAGCAAGGCTGAAGAGTAAATTAACATATATATTTTTTTTGAGATCATAAGCCACTTTTTGCAATACATCATACTATTATTTATTAATTAATATTGCTAAGATTGTATAGACATTGTACTATATTACACTGCATAAAATGTTTTACTATTGATGATATGAATGATACCACAGATGACTAACAACATTCTATAAGGTTGACTGAGAGTTTTCTTAAATGTTAAAATTTTATTTTTTCCAACAAACACAACCAAAAATGAAACTTACCTGGTGGATTAGGCCACATAAAACTTGGTTGTTTTTACAGATTCACGCGTGCCAGGAGACAAACTATGTTTGTCCGATGGGGGACAAGCATAGCTCAGGGGGCAAATGATATGTTGTCTCTTGGGGTGAACTGTAATACATACATACTATCTACAACATGTTGTCTTGTGGAAATGGGCTATAATAATGGCTGCCTATATGTTACATGTTTTCAGAAGTCTTGTCTCTTGACATGGACTGTAGTAGTGTCGTCCTATATGGTACATATTGAGGTACGACATGGTTCTTGTTTGGTACAGGACTGTGTGACTACATGATACCGATAGAGTCAAGTTTTGGGGTTCATAGGGTTGGGATGAGTCATGTTACATGTTCTCATGTTGTCTAAAAATAGGGGCACAAACCGATGTATTCCATGGGGATGGAATGAACGTGTGTTCAGAGGGTGGGAATAACCAAAAATTACATGTTCTCATGAACACATAATTAAAAAAAAAAATGAACAAGAACCTATGAATATTGTCATCATAGTCATGAAATATCAAAGATAGAGCTTGTCTGAATTAATTAAAACAATGCATAAACACTATTGATATCATTGTCATTAAATGTTATTCTTATTTGAAAATATAATGAACATAAGGTAACTGGGATATTTATTCATTTGTAAAATGTGTATGGATGTTCGGTGGGCATGTGTTCATGTATTATTCATTTGAAGTCATTTGACAGGTATGATGTTAAAATGTTGCATGTGTTTATAGTTATTCAGTGAGATTCATTGACAGATGATAAATATTGCATGATTCATAAAAAAATTCATTTAAAGCTAAATAATATGATGTAAAATGTTATCATAATTGATTAAATGTCATAGTCAGAGGTTGATAAATGGTTCATTTATAGTGCATGGTTATGATTATATGTTATCATATATTTGGAGATGTATTGATTGAAAGTCATGAACTGCATTTACATTAATTGTTATGACATATATTTCAGATGTAAGTAGCCTAGGCAGAGGTTGTCTACACAAAAGGTTCTTTTGAAAATAATGTACATATGAGGGTTTAATGTTGCATAAAAATTCATTGCGTTTCATAGCATTAATGATGAACATTATCATGTATTACACTGTTAATTTGTTCCATTGACATTAACATATGATTGAACATTGCATATATTATTAACTATTAACTATCTAAAACTATCATTGACATTAATTTGTTATAGCGACCTATTGATGATCTTTTGATACTAGAGTTATATCATTAACATTATTCATGTTGTGGAAACATATTAATGATCTGTTATACTGAAGAGTTATTTCATTGACATTATTAATGTTGAGGGGACATATTGATGATCTTTGTACTGGAGATGTATATTAGTGACATTATTCATGTTATAGGGACATATTAATGATCATGATTTACAAAATAACAAAACTATATTCATTTACAAAATGATATAATATAATCTATAAGGTTATAGATTTAAATTAAAATTAAATTGCTTAAAATTTATTGAATATAAACATAAAATTGATATATTGTATCAGTGATTTCTATGTAAAGAAGAAAGAAGTCATCCGTTGCCTTCTACGAACTATAGGATCACCAGACCTGAAACATTGACATCAGTACGAACAGTCGACTATGCTCAGTGTACGAGGAGCTGCAGCATATACTGATGGTTACTATGTTCGAAACAGAGTTCGGTAGGAACTTTGGCATATGTGACTGAGTCAATGATTTCGTGTCAGCAGTGAGGAAATGCTAGGTTCACGTGGAGAACTGAAGCATAGGCTGACCAATGCTTCCATTAGTCTTCGATAGAATTGCTATATCAACATTGACATTCGAGGAACTTCGTATGCAACACTATCACGCGTAGCAGTTCTGGAGAACTGTACTACAAGCTGATCTTCAATATGTTCGAAACAGAGTTCGGTAGGAACTTTGGCATATGTGACTGAGTCGAGGATTTCGCTACAGCAATATGATGGACAATGCTATAGTTCAGATAGAACTAACGCATATGCTGCTAGTGACTGGATCGTGTTGGTGATATTAAGCAACGAAGACGTACGACTTCACATAGAACTACAACACAGACAGTTATATTCAATATAAATTTGCCGTTTTGTGGAGAAAACGCCTTAACATCGACCATCGACGTCAACAAATACAGAACATTCGAATACTATTATTCTATACGTTAAACTTGAGCAAACGCATGTAAATCTATCATTATTTAATGATTTGCAGAAGTATTATGGTTTTGAAGTTCAAAAAGAACCACTGTCATTGCTTTGTTTACATTATGCCGCTAAGTTACGCTATCGTATATGTGAATTTCTGTTGACACAGTTATTGTTGTTAAAACTGATAATTGATGCTTTATCTTTGTACAGGAGCTACAAAAACACATGTTGATTCATTTTTTGCCATTATTTCGGGTTAAAACGACTTAAAATTGGTGAAATCGAAGATTTTGGTCTAAATTTGCAAGAAAATAGTCCCTGAAAGTAGGTCATCGATTCAAACCGCTTAGGCCTTGTTTTCTCATTGACTTGAGTTCCGTAATGTTATTCCTATGGAGACCTGTCGATCAACCACGCGTCTACCATCGACGTCCCAGGTCTTCTACGAGTTTAGCATTCGGTAAAACAAAAAGCCTTCACCAAAGCGTATCGATGGAAAGGGTGACAGCAAAATGCCAAATCCGATTGAGCACTAATATAAGATCGATGCTAAGTGACTGGACTGTGCCTTAGAATCGTTGCAGAACGACCTCTAAACCGTCACAAAACTAAAAAATGCTCGGAATAAGCTAAAAATGATGGCAAATGAATCATATGCTTCTTAAGACATCATATATGTTATCAGCGGGGTAAAATAAGACTTGAAATATAGTTAAAATTTAAATTATAAAAATAAAATATAGAATTATTTTATTAAATACCATAAAAAAAAAAAGAGAAAATGAAATTTTTCGGAATTTTTTTTTTTGCTCTCGAAGTCAAATGTACCTTATCTATTAGCGCGACTATTTCACACTCAATTTATTATTTAGGTTGATAGAAGATAAAAGATTTAAAGATGACAACGTAGTACTGTGCACTTCTTGCTATATGCTGGGCAGATGGTAAGAAGTGGAGGGGCGGAGTACGTTGTAAAATTGTCCGATATAATACATGTGAACCGAGGTGAAGTTACTATAATAAATTACAAACTGTCTATATAATGATAAATGTTAAACTATAAACCCAAAGGCATATGAGGGATGTGTGAAATTGGTAAACTATTATTCATTGAGTATAGAACTTGTATATTGAATAGTCTTTGAGAGGGAGTGTCACTTCCAAGTCTGGCTAGGAACAGTCTTGGGAAGAGTCACCTCACATGCCCCCTCCCCCCCCACATGGTATTGTTATGATCATTGACCACTGCATTGTATTCCTATTGAAGGATTAAGTCATGTGACCACTGCATTGTATGGTCATTGATGGATCACCTCATGTGACCACGGCCATCTTGGATTTTGTAAGACCTATATAAGTAATAAACTGAGGAGTGTCACTCTCTTACTTTTCATTCCTACTCTGTTTCCTTCATTACCTGTAGTGCTTTCACTTGACCTATTCACACCACCCACACCACCAGCCGGCACGTTTACACCGGGGTGAGGTGGGTGGGTGTAGCTGTATCCGCGGTCCCGGCACCCACTCCGTCGGTGATCGAAGCGGGAACCGGCGTTGTGGGTGCGGGGGTCGAGGCTGTCACATCGGTGTGTCCAGGACCGCATGGGGCTCCAGGTGTAGGGGCTGCATCCGGTGGGACCTCACGGGGCTCCTGGGTGGGACCTCATGGGGCTCCCGGGTGGGACCTCACGGGGCTCCCGGGTGGGACCTCACGGGGCTCCCGGGTGGGACCTCACGGGGCTCCCGGGTGGGACCTCACGGGGCTCCCGGGTGGGACCTCACAGGGCTCCCTGGTGGGACCTCACGGGGCTCCCTGGTGGGGGACCTCACGGGGCTCCCTGTTGGGGGACCTCACGGGGCTCCCTGACTGGGGGACCTCACGGGGCTCCCCGATCGGGACCTCACGGGGCTCCCTGACAGTGGTTGCTAGTCACTGTCGCTGCTGTTGGGTTCAGAGTCATCGGCGATGGGTTCAGGGCCGCCAACGATCTCGAAGGTGTGATAATTTTGTCTATAGAATCTACCGAGTGGCTCCCATGAGGACTCGGAGAGCCTCTCGAGGATGACGAGCGCAGCTCGGGTGTCAGACAAGTTGTGTGGTGGGCCAAGGAAGTCTCCTGAGGAAGGTTCAATGGCTGAGGAAGGGGTGGCGGCGCTGGTGCCCGAGACGGGGGAGGTGGGGTGGTGGTGGGGAGGGTGATAGTGGCGGTGGGGGCTGTGGGGGTCCCGCTGGTTTGTTTGGATGATTTCCCCTTCCCTTTGCCCTTCCCTGTGGGTTGTTGGGCATTGGGCTTGGCGGGGCTGTGGGTGAGGGCCATCTGGTTTTGGGGTCTTGGGTTTTGTTTGTGGTTGGGGCAGGTAGTGGCGGGGCTTGTGATGGTGATTGTGGAGTGTGTTGGGGAGGGTGGGGGGGAGGTGTTGGAGGGGAACCTACATTAATGTCAGACTCATCGTCCGAGCTAGATGATGAGTCGCTGTCTCCTGCAGACTGGTCAGGGGGAGGGATGTTGGTGTAGGAGTGGTCAGCCCCTGGTTGGGGGACCTGTGGGGGGTTGTTTCGGGTTTCCGTGGAGTGCGTGTCTTCCCGGGGGGTGTTATGGGGTTGTGTGGCCCTGGTGGAAGCCCGGGTGCGAACCCCGGAGGGGTCGCAGGGGGTGTCCGTTCGCGGCATGCTACGCCCTTGTTCTGGGGGGTGGCTACCTGGGGCTAGCATGGGGGAGGCGTCGGTGGCGGTCCACCGGTAGCGGTGAGGAGTTTGGGGCGACTGAGCCGCCAGTAAGATTCCCGGCCCAAGGGAGTCAGGGTGGGGGGCGAGGTGGTTGAGGGTGACTGGGGAGGGGGGGTGAGGGGGTCGTCCCGTGGGCGAATAATGTCGACCCTGTGGCGGCGGGAGGTAGGGGGGGGGGGGAGATGGGGTAGTGCATGTGGGGTAGGTGAGTTAGTCAACAAAAATCGCAACAAGCAGAAGGAAGCCCAACCCATCAGTTATAGTAATAATAAAGGAATGGTATAAGAAGATAAGTATCACTGGTGGGTAATGGTGTAGAGATAGGTGAATCAACTGGCTATCCGGGAGAATCGGTGGTTGGTGTGCGTGTGGTGTGGGTGAGGTGTGTGTAGGTGTGCTGCTCGTCAGTAAAAAGTATCAGATCGATTAGGAGCCTATAGGTGACAAAAGGCCCACCAACCCGTGCCCAGGTAGATGATCAGTACCCCACCCGAATCAGTCAGTAGTTGTTTGGACCCTGCCCGATCAAAAATGGAGTAGTACCCGAACAGGGGCAGGATCAGTAATCAATCAATGGCAGATAATAAATCAGTACCTAATCAAATGATGAGGAGGAAAGATGGGGGGTACAGAAGACAAGGCAGTCAGCGGGGACGGACAGGAGGCCAACAGGGACGGGACCTAGGTACCATCATACAAGAGACACAAATCAATCAGAGTGCAACAAGCAAGCGGAAAGGGGAGGTGGGGGATTGGGAGCCTTACCAGGGGGCAAGGGTGTTGGGAGTCGGCAGTCCATACTAGAAGAGAAGTAGACAATGTACGGGACTAACCTGGGGACGTCTGCCGATCGTCGGCGGGGGTGGGTGGTTGTAGTCGGCAGCGGTGGAAAAAACAGTATGGCAAAGAGAAACACAACAAGCCAAAAGGATGGCAATAGGAATTCCTAAAAAAGAAATTGCCGTAGTGAGGGGCAGAGACAGGACTTACCTGGGGACGTCTGCCAATCGTCGGCGGTGGTGGACGGTTGTAGTCAGCGGCGGGGGGAAAAGCAAGTGTACGTGCAGAAAAAACAGGCAAGAAAAATTTGTCCTAGGGTCACCGTAGTGAGGGGGAGAGATGGGACTCACCTGGGGACGTCTGCCGATCGTCGGCGGTGGCGGTTGGTTGTAGTCGGCGGTGGGGGGAAGAGCAAGTACGCATACAAAAATGGCAGCAGGGAAGAGAAGAAAAGAAAAGAAAAAAAAAAATAGAAAAAGATGACAGTGACGGAGGTGGGGGATTGCCGCAGCTGGGGGTAGGGTGACAGCGACAGTGACAGTGACAGGGTTGCGCTGGGGAGGTCTGCCGGACGGCGGCAGTGAGAGCGGTATTAGTCGGTATTAGGTATGTATGTAAACAATGACAAAATTAGTGTCAGTGACAGTGGGGGAGGTAGGTGACAGCGTCAGTGGGCAGTGACGAGGGTGAGAGTGGTATGCAGACAACCAAGCAAGGACAATATATATGTATTATTGTTTTCTAATGGTGTCAGTGACAGGAGGGGTACTGACAGTGACAGTGACTGTGATGGTCAGTGACAGTGGGGGGGTGGTGACAGTAACAGTGAGGTGGTGACAAGGTGCAGTGATAGGCAGGGGGGGTTGGATGTTGGTTAGGGGTAGGGTGAGAGTGACAGTGTCAGTGGGTAGTGACGAGGATGAGAGTGGTATGCAGACAACCAGACGTTATTGTTTCTAATGGTGTCAGTGACAGGAGGGGTACTGACAGTGACAGTGATGGTCGGTGACAGTGGGAGGGTGGTGACAGTATCAGTGAGGTGGTGACGAGGTACACAGTGATAGGCAGGGGGGATTGGAGGTTGGTTAGGGGTAGGGTGACAGTGATAGTGACAAACAACAGAAGAGATGGGAAAAGTAGGACGGTCCAAACATGTGCTCTAACCACTATCAAGAGCAACTACCTGTTAGGAAGCAGTCTACATATGGTGTATGAAGAAATTGGCTGGTACAAACATGTGTGTTAAACCGGCTCAGATCGGTGTTTGTAACGTTGACAGGGAGCAAGGGGGGTGACAGGAATGAAAATAACAACAGGGAGAAGAAAAACAACAACAGAACCAAACAACAGCAAACAACAATAAACAACAAAAACAAACACCAAAAACACAGAACGCACACAAAAAACCAACTGCAACAAAAACAACAAGAAACAACAATCAGCAACGAGTCACCGTGGTGAGGGGAAATGGACGGTACTAACCTGGGGACGTCTGCCGATCGTCGGCGGTGGTGGGTTGGGAGGAAGGGTGGAGGGGTGGGCTTGGGCTGTCGGCGCTATGTGTTGGCTTCCAGCTTGGTCTGTCAGCGCTATGTGACGGCTTCAAGCTTGGTCTGTCGGAGCTATCTGTCGACTTCCAGCTTGGGCTTGAGCTGTCAGCGCTGTATGGTGACAGGGACCTTGGTCTGTCGGGGCTGTTTTGCTGAATTTAGCTTCCACGGCCGCGTCGGGCAGGGAGTCCGGGGTGGCTAGTGTCTGGGGTGGCTGGGGTGTCGCGTAGCGGTGCTGGGTGTCGCGAAGCGGTGCTTGGTGATGGTAGAGCCGGGCAGGGGCCCGGGTACCGTGGTGGCTTGGGTCGGTGCGGCGTCAGCTGCTGGGGTGTCACGTGGAGGAGTTCGCACTTCGAGCGCGAAGTAGCGAATGAGTAAATTTTAAAGTCATTGGTTTGACTCGACTCGACCCGAACCGAACTCCCGACCTTCTGCACGCGAGACCCGGTGTTGCGGATCCCGACGGACACATGTTTGCCAGGGACACTTCCATTCAAATGCATTGTTCACGGCCGTGAGCAAATCTTCATACAGAAGAAGTCAAATATGTCCCAAATTACACCATCTAGAAACAAATCGCTTGGTACACATATAGAAAACATCTTTACCATAAAGACTATATTAAATTTATATGGTTAGGGTTCTTGAATTCTATTAATTTGGAATAAAACTAATGTTTTTCACTGCGCGTACCGTCTTGAGCCGTGTTTACACGGGGAATTGTAAAATGATCTAGACAAAGCGATTTATATGAAGCGTTTTAGTGACGCGTTTACACGACCAAGTTAGAAAGTGTGTCGGTGACCGGGAACCAGCAGCCTTAGTGGGGAGTCTGTAGCCGGCGAGTACTGCTATTTGTTTAGTTGTTTAAAATTTCAGTCATAGACGACTGGTCTTCCTCATTCCACTGCTGGTCGATAGAAAGCCCGAGCCTACACTTTTACCGACCCAAGGGATTTTTAACCTCCCACACCACATAGACATGGTGTGAGAGAAACCGGCCTTTGATGACGCTGTAAGTTATACACAGCAGTAGAAATCCAAATTGGCAGAGCTGGGGGCACGGGGAATCAAACCGCCGACCCTCAGATTAGGAGTCTAACCTAGAAAAAAGTCAGACACTCTAACCACTCCGCCACAGAGAACGCCACATACCTAGATTCACAATATGAATAACGATACCAATGTAGCGGCTACGTTAATATCGCTTGGAATTTAGGGTTAATTTAATTAAATTTCATTATTTGAGTATGTAATTCTGTTAAATATGATCGCATTCAATAGATTTTGGCCTAATCGGTCCCTCACACTGCTGGGCACCAGCGATAGTTACAGCTGAGCTTGTAGCCGGCGAGCACCGCTATTTTACAATATTGCCGCCCAGGAACGGGCTGAATCGCTTCATCTATACTACCTCGCAAGGTGGTTTACGCTTACCGATTTATATGAATCGATTCAGCCCTAAAGCGCCTCAGCATCGCGTTTACACGACAAATGTGAATCGATCTAGGCAAGTCGTTTTATATGAAGCGTTTTAAATCGCCCGTGTAAACTCAAGGCATTGTCAATTGCCGTGAGCAATGTTCATACAGAAAATACAGGAAAAGTTAAATATCTCTAAAACGACACGACCTAGAAACAAATGGTTCGGTACAAATATAGAAAACATCTTTACCAAAAACATTATATTAAATTTATAAGGTTAGTGATGATGCTGTTCGATTTTGACGCATGCACAGAAGCAATGTGTCCCTGGCAAACCAGGGTCCCTGGCAAACCGCAACACCGGGTTCTACCGATTAGGACGTGCGCAGTGGGAACCGTGGTCTAGTTTATACAAATCTACGACAGTGATCGGCGGTGGAGATTGTACACATGGCTTCAGCCAATCAAAATGTTTTGGGGACAATCTCGGCCACATGGCTGTAACTTCGCTGTCACCCGGCGGACCTGTCATGGCGGCCATGCGACTCGCAACCAGCGGCGTAAAGTCAGCAGAAAGGACTTAGAAAGCAGATGGCCAAATTTGGTAACAATCCTTTTCCATATATTGAGTAAATTAATAAGCTACGAGTGTGTGTAAATGACAAGCCGCCACACATCAAGCAACCATAAGGTATTATACGAACTTTTTACAGACCAAGCGTGTGAATAGCGAACAATAACCACTTGTTGATGTTGAGATCATGGACACGGTTCAAGATTTGAAGATGTGAGCCTACGCGAGGTGGGTGAATCCGGAGGCCTGCCACACTTTGAATGAAAGGATTTAAAAAAAGCGGGGGCATCCCCCTCCATTATTTTGATTATGGACTTACTATGGGATAACTTTTGGCTGTTATAGCCAGTCACATATTCACTGTTTAGAAGTGTAATGCCTGCGTCCAGGTACTCTGTATAATAATTCATTAATTGGCGAGTCAAGTGACGCGTTGCACTCACTGTCACTGACTCAGCGAGACAATCATATTCAGATTCAGAGATTTCACCTAATAAATTCACATGGGCGGTTCGTCTGAACACATATTTCTGTCAGGGTGTAACCCACTTAAGCTAGTTTCCGTTGAAACATTGAAGTTTCTGCGCATGTGATAGAATTCGTTTGAAATGTTTCTAATAGATCTCGGACTCGGGTGTCTGCAGTGCAGAGCAAGTTATCATCTAGGTACAAGATTCACCCCATACTGCTGCAGTAGGGGTGCAAACCAACCCTATGTAGTATGTAAAAGGTGGCGAAAATGCGGGTCAAAGAATTGAGAGCCTAATTTCACAATCTAAGAAGCAACATTTATTCTTTACATATGTATTATTGAGAGCCCGCTACCTTTGAGTTGAAAAATAAAATATAATAGCTAGTTTAAGCAGATTTAAAAGTGAAATCGACGGCGTTCTGCGGCCGCCATCTTGTCTTTTTGCCTTCTCTCCCATTTCACCAACTCTGTGCCTACATGGGTAGCCATTTGATACTGGAGCCACAGTTTCTAGGTGATGTTCCGTACTAACGCTATTTTCGCCCATATTTATATAAGGCTGATCTTCACCCGTGTACTACAAGTACCGGGTGAATCTTTTATCTAGTTATCATCATGTGACATGTCAAGTACTCCCATTTCATTCCCCGGTGTCGCAGTTTGCGCGCCCTGCCAGTTTGAGCGCCCTTCTGCGCATGCACGGATTTTCTGACGCCTTCAAACTGCAGCATGCCAGTTTGAGTGCCCTGCCAGTGGTTGTTATTGTTGTGCATTAGATATAAAAGTTTGTTGTTGTTTTACATCCTAGCAACATCTAAGGTCATATCAGTGCTGCCTCACTGGGAGACCCAGATTAATTCTTGTTCTAAATAGTAAAATGCCAAATGTGTCAGTGGTTGTTGTGCATTAGATATGGCTATGTCCATAAAATATTAAAAAGTTTGTTGTTTGTTTTACATTCTAGCAACATCTAAGGTCATATCAGGACGAGTACCAACTTGTGACAGTGCACTCATGACGACTTTTATAGTGCTGCCAGATTAATCAAAAACTTGATTCAAAGAAATATATAACTATCATTTTTAATATTTTAAACGGCTTGGGTAGTCACATGCATACCAATTTAGAATACTTTTTTTCTTATCTGACTGCCTATCTGACTACAATTAAAGAGCTTAATAACACTTCTTAGTTTAAAAAAAATCATTATGGATTGAAGTTGTGGAAATGCGGGTACCTTGGGTTTGGAGGGGGGGGTTGTATCTCTGAGAGGGTGGGGGGGTAATTCTTGTTTATTTTTTGGGTGGGGGGTGGTTTTACATTCTTTTAATTATTGTTTCAAATATCCAGAGGTGGGGGTGGGTGGGGCACTTGTTTTTTTTAAGACAATGTCAGGAGGGGGAGATTATTTTAAAATTTCATTTTGTCATCTCTGAAGGGGGGCGGGGGGTACTTTTATTTCTCTTTTCTTGGCTGGGGTGAGGGGTTATTTTAATTATTCTTTTTGTATCTCTGTATTTCCTACTGCAGAAATTCACCACAATCGGACAAACAAGACAGGGGAGAATTTATATTTCATATCTTTTTATTAACAATGAACAAATTCTCATCGAACTGCAATATTCTGCGTTCTGAGGCTAATTGTTGAGGAAATTGACATAAATTTCACCACACATTTCAGACATCAGTAATTCAAAATATAATGACAAGATGAACTTGTCTTTCAGGAATATGTGTGATCTATATGCATATACAAATCAATTGTCCAAAAAGTTAATCAGAGCTCCATTTGACAAAGGAACTTCGAATGAACTCCCAACAGCATCTGAAAGACCCATATCACAGATTCATAACAGCGTGCAAAGAATCGAAAGATATTTACGTCCTGACCCTAATACAAATAATCTTCCCCATCCCTAATACAAATAAATTAATCAGAGCCCCATTTGACAAAGGAATTTGGAATGAACTCCCAACAGCATCTGAAAGACCCATATCACTAGCTATGTGCGAAAAACGCCGCGAAACGGTTCGGCAACGACGATAACGCTAGCTCCATTCCGCTGCGCGGAGATGCTTGCAGTAGGTGTTACCTTTCAGGTCACCAAAAGGGGGGTTTTCTAGCTACAATTTAATGGTTGATTGTACTTGTACTTGTAGTGAACATCCAACTATGTCTTAGTCAACTGTCTTAGGCCACGGTAGTTTGAAACTGGGTAGAATTTGACGCATGCGCAGAAGGGCGCTCAAACTGGCAGGGCGCTCAAACTGCGACACCGGCAAGGGAGTGGAATTTGTTAGTTACACTGTTTACATTGAGCATGGTGGATATAGTGCTATTCAAAAGTTTTCTATATTTCACTAGTGAATGTAGAGTGCCATGCTTGCAAAATATTGTGATAAAGAAATAACTTCCATGATACTATTAAATTTAATAAGTGAGAAAAAACATGAAGCTGCAGCCAAAAAGCCTTTGATTATGTAACAGTCCACTGATGTGTGTCAATGTGGAGTACATGTATGATGTCAACCAAAATCCAAATTGGAAAAACCCCACAGAAATTGAAGCAATTTTCAATAAACTTCTAGTTGACAGATTCAAAATATATGGCTAAAAACTAATAGTCCTTCGATTGATTTCCTCCAAACTTTGCCATTATGTATACATGTACATACATATATATATTAAACATGTCTAAAATGTAAAAAAAAAATTGTTTCTTGTTTTCTTTGAATTTGGATGTAGAAAATTATACTAAACTTCAAAATAGCCCTCTTTCCGATGCCAATATATATACATAAATATGTATTAAACATGTTTATAAAGTTAGTTTGTTTTCTTTGAATTTTAATATTGAAAATAATACTGAACTTCAAAATATCACTTTTCCCGCTGCGCTCCTCAGAGGAAACAATAAATACGGCAGAAGCAGAGGTCTCGCAAGCATCGTTTTTCACACCCCTACTGACATACATACATTCAATGTCAACATTTATTGACAAGTTGTAGTTTACACTATTGCAGTAAGTACATCTTATTCAATTCAAATAGAAGGGACAAAAGAACATTGTAGCTACCTACCAGTTTCCTTAAATAAAAGAAATACAGCTTAGAATGAGAAGATAGAGCATATATTCCTATGCAGAATGACATCTGATTGGCTCCAAGATCCCGAGTCATGACCATACTGTCTTGACTGCCAGGCTACACATATAGCTCATGTACGCATAGCCACGGCGGCTAAAGGTATGCCTGGTACTACGACACATGCACAGCCACTGCCATGCATCTAGGCCGCCAGGCTACATGTGCGGCTCACATACGCATATCCACTGCCTTGTTTAAAACTCAAGTGAATGCAAGCACAATTTTACTATATTTTTGGATGTGTTGTCTTCGAATTATTTGAATTTCTTTCTTTTAGATTTCGATGATCCAATGAATTTGTCAGTTACACTGTTTACATTGAGCATGGCAGACTTAGTGTTGTGCGCAAGTTTTCTAAATTTCACTAAACTCAATGAATGTAGAGTGCCATGCTTGCAAAATATTGTGATAAAGAAATAACTTCCATGATACTATCAAATTTATTAAAGTGGAGTACATATATGATGTGAACCAAAATCCAAATTGGAAAAAAAACCATGAAAATTTAAGCAATTTTCATTAAACTTCTAATTTACAGATTCAAAATATATGGCTAGAAACTAATACAGTCCTTCCATAGATTTCCACCAAACTTTGCCATTATGTATGTACATAAATCTCTATATTAAACGTCTAAAAGTTCTGAAATTTGTTTAGTGTTTTCTTGAATTTTGATGTAGAAAATTATACTAAACTTCAAAATACCCCTCTTTCTGATGCGCTCCTCAGAGAAAATAAATACGGCTGAAGTGGAGGTCGTGCTAATTTCGTTTGTTACACCCCTACTGACATGTGTACATTCAATGTCAACATTTATTGATTTACAGTATTGTAGTAAGCACATCTTATTCAATTCAAATAGAAGGGACAAAAGAACATTGTAGCTACCTACCAGTTTCCTTAAATAATAAAAATACAGTTTAGAATGAGCAGATGGAGCATATATTCCTATGCAGAATGACATTTGATTGGGTCCGAGATCCCAAGTCGTGACCCTACTTTTAGATGCTGGGCTACATGTATGCCTCATGTATGCATAGCCACGGCAGCTAAAGATACACCCGGAACTACGTCGCATGCGCAGTCACTGGCATACGTCTAGATGCCAGGCTACGCATAGGGCTCACATACGCATAGCCATTGCCTCGTTTAAAACGAATGCAAGCGCAAGTAAAAAAAAAAATTGTACGTGTTTTCTTTGGATGATTTTAATTTCTTTCTTTTAGATTTCGATGATCCAATGAATGATCTCAAATATTCCGAAAATAGCAACTTTCTAATTATTCGTTGCCCCTTCCACCAATCCCAAGATAACTAACTCCTCACGCATTTTGTTTTATTCATTGATTTAACTTTAAGCTGCATAGTCCAATGAAGTATCAATTTGTCAAAACCAAAGCAATTATCTAGATTTTATCCTACACATCTAACTTAGATACTAATGCACTTATTAAGCATTTGTCACCACATAAAAGGGAATATTGAGTCAATTTAATAGAATCTGTTAGTGTTACTGCAGAAGCCTATGGTGTCAGAGTTTTTGAGTGCTTGCCTAAAATAATATGACTTGTTTGCACTTCAAACATCTCAAAAGTTAGCTATTTAAAATAAAGTTACTTCAAACTAAAGTATGATAGAGCACAACAATCAATTTAATATATTTATCGCAGAAAATGACAGAAACTCAAAACCATTGGACTATGCAACTTTAATGCCTGGTACACACCTACCATATACAATTCGCGCACTAAAACTCATGACTCGACCCGACCCGCTTAAAACTGAAAATGGGCCGATTCATTTTTCGAATCGCAATCGTAATCGGCCCGTTTTAGCCCTAAAACTGAGTTTTTAGTCACGAATCGCAATTGCTATGTGTGCGCATGGAGCACACACCTAGCGATTTTTGTGCGCGAAACGGGCAGTTTTAGATCGTATACGGTAGGTGGGTGCGCACAAACGGTAGGTGTGTACTAGGCATAAGCAATGGAAATTTAAATTGCACACAATTAGTCTTCGTCATTCCACTACTCCTTGTCTAACCGTGTAATGTCGAGTACTAGAGTCATTAGTTTGGTTCAGCAGGGGGTCGAACACACGACCGGCCTCACGGAAGGACTAACTCATTCGGCAATAAGAATTTTACCTGCTTACCACGGTTCTTCAGACATAAAAAGGATGTAACTTAGGGTGGGAACATCTAAGAAATGGGATCTGAACTGTTTAACAAACCTTAAAAGCCCAGGAGGAAAAAACTAAGTTACTTTAATTTGCTGAAAATCTTGCGTTCTCTGTGGTTAGAGTGTCTGACTTTTTTCTAGGTCAGACTCCTAATCTGAGGGTCGGCGGTTCGATTCCCCGTGCCCCCAGCTCTGCCAATTTGGATTTCCACCGCTGTGTATAACTTACAGCGTCATCAAAGGCCGGTTGCTCTCATACCATGTCTATGTGGTGTGGTAGGTTAAAAATCTCTTGGGTCGGTAAAAGTGTAGGCTCGAGCTTTCTATCGACCAGCAGTGGAGTGGTGAAGACCAGTCGTCTGTGACTGGGATTTCCCCTGCTTGGGACAACTAATGTACAACAAAAAAAAGAGAGACAAATAAGTGTTCCCAATTCCTATCTACCATTCGCTATATGTTGAACACTGGTATTTTAATGGGCTCTGCCCCATTTCCTTTTTGAGAAACATAAATGAGTAAGCAAAGCCAATGAGGAACTATTCGCTTACTTATTTTGCAGGTAGCAGGTTTCTATGATAGAGGATTCAAGACTCCCTTCCCTGTGGCGCTATTGTTGCTTCCAACAAATAAATAGGCCAAAATCATAATGAATGTTCCCAGCAAAAATAGTGACCAAGTTCAAATCTAATATGAAGATATACTTAATTAACTACTCAGCCCTCTCTCGACTTTCACATGTAGTGGAAGGTGCTAAAATAACATTGAAAGTATCATTTAATATGGAAACTTGGAGTATCATGAATTTTTTCATTAGCCAAGAACTTTGAAGTATGACCTTTGTTTGCGTCAAGGCCTGAAATCACTCATTCACCTACCAAGTGTCCATAATAAACTGTTAGAGTATTTTCTGGTCTCAGATGAGTTTGGGTACTGCTGATGTGACTGGAATGGATAATCAAATCAGGAATTGAGCTGCCTATTGTCCTGGTCTAGCCTGGCACTCGGCAGTACTAAAACTAGCAGAAGAGGGCACCGACTGTTTAGCTGGGTGCCGGCATACTATGACTAGTGCGGAGCGCCCCGTGTCCGGTTTGTGCCCTGCGGGGTGAATCTGTACAGCGTCCCGCCACCCGTCCTGCTCCGTGTACGGCACATGCATACCCACTACTAGAATAGGGCGATGACTGGTTAGCTGGGTGTCGGGATACTGTGACTAGTGCCGTGTGTCCGTCTTGTGCCCTGCAGGGTGAGTCCGTATGGCGCATCCCGCCCCGCTCCGTGGTGTACGGCACCTGCGTACTCACTTACTAGAATATGGCGATGACTGGTTAGCTGGGTGTCAGGATACTGTGACTAGTGTTGTGTGTCCGTCTTGTGCCCTGCAGGGTGAGTCTGTATGGTGCATGCATACCGACTTACTAAAATATGGCAATGACTGGTTAGCTGGGTGTCGGGATACTGTGACGAGTGCCGCGTGTCCGGCTTGTGCCCTGCAGGGTGAATCCATACGGCGCATCCCCCACCCGCCCCGCTCCATGTCCAGCACATGTGTACCGACTTACTAGAATGGGGCGATGACTGGTTAGCTGGGTGTCGGGATACTGTGACTAGTGCTGAGCGCCCCGTGTACCGCACATGCATACCGACTTACTAGAATAGGGCGATGACTGGTTAGCTGGGTGTCGGGATACTGTGACTAGTGCTGAGCGTCCTGTGTACCGCACATGCATACCGACTTACTAGAATAGGGCGATCACTGGTTAGCTGGGTGTCGGGATACTGTGACTAGTGCTGAGCGTCCTGTGTACCGCACATGCATACCGACTTACTAGAATAGGGCGATGACTGGTTAGCTGGGTGTCGGGATACTGTGACTAGTGCTGAGCGTCCTGTGTACCGCACATGCATACCGACTTACTAGAATAGGGCGATCACTGGTTAGCTGGGTGTCGGGATACTGTGACTAGTGCTGAGCATCCCTGTCCGGCTTGTGTCCTGCAGAGTCCGTACAGTGCGTCCCGAAGCCCGCCCCGCTCCGTGTCTGGCACATGCGTACCGACTAGTTGAGCTGCTCACCCGGTGTGAGGGGCCCGGCGCCTGCCCGCCGCAGCCATGAACACGCGCTTGGAGCTTCAGAAGGCTGAGAACTACGATGAGATCGCCGTCATCGGAAACGGCGCCTACGGCACTGTCTACAAGGCACTGGACCTGAAAAATAAACAGGTATGCACACGCTTTTTAAACAAATCATTATGTACCTGCTATATACAAAGTTATTAATAAAATAAACCAACAAGTGTAAACAGGTATGCACGCAGTTATTTATTTATTCAATACCGATTTCTTGTAATTTTAGCTATTTTTGTTCTGGCATTTGACACAAATTTGACCGTTTCCGAATTTCGTGCGAATTTAGATGTAAAGATATTTTGTCATCAAACCGCAGTGACAATGAGTTCTTATTAAACTTTCGTCATGAATATGGCCTTGCTGCTGACACGATGTTACACCCTGATTAATCCATCTTCATATATTTATTAAATAATTCATCGATGTTCACCCCTTTCCAAGGTCAACAACTATGCTAGTACTTTTGCATACTTATTATTAGATCAGGGATGAAAGATCTCCGCGATTTCGTGGATTTCCAGGATTTCTTATATTCACCGATTAACATTAGACAAAATTCCAAAAGATGGGATGCATATGACAACAGTTGGGTGGATTGTTTCCCGTTCTTATATGACCTAAGATTTAACTAGAACATAAAACCTAAGCAAGAAAGTGTTACTGTTAGATATGGACGATAATACAAACACAAGGATAGTTGAAACCCGACTTCTGGTATTTTTCCGCGATTCCCTGACAGTGCTAAGTCTATGGGAGAAGATCCGCTTTATCACGGAAATTCGTCGTCGGTGTAATAATTTCGGCCTTTTTTCCGCATTTTTTCCTGGAGACCACTTTCATCCCTGTTAGATTATTTCTTGACATAAATGAACTGACTCGATAATACTATAATATATATCTAGTTATGTAAACGAAAATCCAGTAAGTGCACTGGCTTTCATTGCAAAATTCAGGCTATGAATCCCACCCGAGTAAAACCGATGATATAAAATTGATACTTCTCGCTACCTAGCCTGGCGCTCTGTATTAATAGAAATAAGCATGGACTATCTTATTAGCAGGATACTATGGCAGTGTCATGTTGCTAGCGGTCCGATCTCCAGTGGGATAGCACTATTCCTCCGATGTTGCTCAATAAATGTAACAGTAGGTCTTTAGGGCCAACCAAAGTCTTAGGCTCGATCCATTACCTCTGTCTTGTCTTTTAATTTGTTTTGGAAGGAATTAATAATATGAACACATTTAAATTGTGAAAAGACGAAAGGCACACACACATGTTGGTTCTCCAGGTGGTGGCTCTGAAGAAGATCAGGATCCCCATGGCTACAGACGAGGGGATGCCAACCTCCACCCTGCGGGAGATGGCCATGCTGAAGCAGCTAGAGAACTTCGAACACCCCAACATCATCCGGTTTGTTGTCTCCACCCAATCCAAGCAGCGACCAGGGTGCTACCTCTCCCCATCCTTCTGATGGTGCCAGTGTTTCAGGACTTTGTTTTGTGACCCGTGAAAATCTGCATAGAAAAAAAGGGGGGGGGGGTACCCTCCAGGGACACTCATGGCTGATTAAACTGCGCAAATATCTAAATGAATATCCTATATCCACGTATTTGTCATATAAAAGTCGGATTTTCGATAACTTTGCGTTATTTTTGGACGAGTCCATCGAATTTTGCTTACATTTCTTGTTCAAAACTTATACTTGAATGTCATAAATTCTTTGGATTGCAAATGAAATGTTTATTTATTCAGAATATATGTTAATGGGGACCTTTCAGTTTGCACGACTCTCTCGTCAGATGGTGCACCATGCCAGTCTCTATGCTTTGGTGTATGGTGAGGTGTAGGTGTGTGTGGTGCAGGTGTAGGGGTGTGGTGAGGATTTAGGGGTGGGGGTGTAGAGGTGGGTGTGGTTGGGGTGTAGGTGGGTGGGTGGTGGAGGTGTATGTTTGTGGTGGAGGTGTAGGGGTGTGGCGAGGATTTTGGTGTGTGTGGTGGGGTGTGGGGGGGGGTGACGGTGTGTGTGGTGGGGTGGTTTGGGTGGAGGTGTAGGGGTGTCTTGCAGAACAGCACCTCACAATCTTCAGCATCCCTAAACCACCACCACACACCTAAACCCCTACCACACCACCCACCACACACATCTACACCCCATAACACACACATACTCCCAGTACCCCTTACACCCCCGCCACACACCTAAACCCTCACCACACACCTACACCTATCCCACACACACATACACCTCAACCACACACATGTACACACACACCTACACCCTTCTATCCAACCATGATGGCTGACTTGGACCTGGAACGGGTGCTGCCACCAAGTGTATAGCGAGAGTAATCTCTCATGAATGGTCCCAATTGTCTGACAGCTTTGTTTAAAAAACATATTTTAAGTACTGGAGGAAAACTTAAGATTTTGCGTGCACAAAAGTAGAATTGTCATTTCTGCTTTGGTACAAACACTGATTCTCCCATCCCCTTACTTGGATTTGCAGTCTTGGTTTAGTTTCTTTGAAAATCACCTAATTATTTCCTCTTTTCCATTAAATATATTTCCTGGCTAAGTTTTGATCGCTGGCATTTAGTCTTATGCCGGAACTTAGAGTGCAGGGATGATATTTTTCCGTTTTTAAGCAGATTTGCAGGTTGTTTTCACAGCCTAGGGGCATTTTTAATATAGTGTGTAAATTTGAGGAGAAATAAAAATGATAGGGGGACGTTTCAAGTAGTACTCTCCAAGCATATGTTTGGCACAAGGCCTATGACCAATGATTACGGGGTCTGCGTGGAGAGCACTCTGCTGTCATTAATCAGGGTTGAAAGATCTCCGCCATTTCGCGGATTTCCGCGATTTTTAATATTTACCGATTAATGCCAAGAATCAGGATGTCTATGAGAACAATTGATTTGTTTGAATCCCGTTCTGATGTGACCTTAGATGTTGCTAGAACATAAAACCCAAGCAAGAAAGTGTTTGGTATGGGCGATAATATGGTCACAACAAGGATAGTTGAAACCTGACTTCCGGCATTTTTCCGCGATTCCCTGACAGTGCTAAGTCAATGGACGAAATCCGCTTTATCGCGGAAATTCCTCGTCGGTGTAATAATCAGAGTTTCTGCGATTTTTGCCGGACACCACTTTCATCCCTGATTAATGGAACTGTATTGTATTATGGTCCACTGCACCGCCCATTTCCGCTTTTTTCCCTCCTGCACCACTATCGTCCCTGGAGTTACACAGCATTCTCCTGGGCAGCACTGCTAGACAAAACTATGGGAAATGCGGCGAAAGGGTGGTTTATGGGCATAACTATATGAATTTACAATCTACCGTGTTAAATAGATTGTTGAAATACTCATCTTTCAAGGCCCACTGTCTTTACACGCGTGTCTGTCCCACAGCTTACTGGACGTCTGCCCGGGCCGGCGGGACCAAAACGAAATGTGCCTGATGCTCGTGTTTGAATACATCGATCAGGACCTCGACAACTACCTCAAACGCTGCCCCTCACCCGGCCTGGGCCCCGATAAAATACGTGTAAGTCATCCATTTCGCTAGTATCCATGATTTTTTATTTTTGTTTGCCGATTAATTATCACAAAATGCCAAGGATATAAATTTATGACAGCAATTGGTCAGTGAGAATCCTGTTATGATAACACCGTAGGTGTTGCTAGGACATGAAACCCAAATAAATAAATAGAGCAAGGAGTAACGTTTTGCGAAAACTTGAGCGGTTCTCATAGGCTTAGCATTCTCAGAGAATGTCTGCGATCAGTCAGAATACGCGATGCAATTGGAACATTCCGCGGAAACATGGATATTCTCCCATAGGCTTAGCACTATCAGGGAATTGTGGAAACTGACCAGGAGTTGCTTCGTCCAGTACTCTCCTAGCACTACCTAGCTCCATTCCGCTGGTCAGTCAGTAGACTGTGGTTGGAGAGCGTGTCATTGTCTTGTGTAGTAGTATTATCACCTATGTGGCCAATTCCATTCTTTTCTGTCGACGTGATCACTATCATACCAAGATTTACATGATATTGGGCAACATAAGACAAATACTATTAGGAATCAGGATATGGATACTATTATAGAAGCACCATTCTATTTTCAGCGCCCTCGGTCATTTACAAATACCTCGTCATAGGATCCCGTTTAAAAAAACAAACAAAAACAGATGTCACCTTCAATGCCCTGATTGATCAATGACGGTTTTATATTGTCATGCTTTATCAGTCAGTGTTCCATGTTGTCATGGAACTTATCTATCATTGTTCTATCTTGTCATCAGGGATGAAAGATCTCCGTGACATTAAACTCCAACAACCAACCAACCAATACGTTGTTTCACTCTGCAGCACCATCAGCATATACTAATATGTCGTGCAAACGCCGCAGCACGAGCAACGAATACTGCTTATGGCTTCAAACACCGCAGCAGGGTCAGCATATACTACTAATAGTAATACGTGTGTCTAACGCCGCAGCACTATCAGCATATACCGATATGTGGTGCAAACACCGCAGCACTAGCAGCGTATACTACTAATACATGCTTCAAACGGCGCAGCACTGTCAGCGTATACCAATATGTGTGAAACCTGACTTCCAGGAATTTTCAGCGATTCCCTGACAATGCTAAGCCTATGGGAGAATATCAGCATTTCCGCTTTTCATCCCTGTCTCATATCCTTTATCAATTATTCTTGTTTAATTCTTATATAATTGCTGCGTGTTGATGTCATCATGGGTGATACAGAATAATGCGCTGTCCCCTCCCCACACTTCTGTGTGTGCGCGCGCGCACACACACACACATACATACACACATACATACATACACAAACACAACCAGGTAGTTTGACAAACCACAGGGTGGATAGCCGCTTGTCGTTAAGGCTGCCCCGTTTCTTGCAGGACCTGATGTTCCAGATTCTTCGCGGTGTTGACTTCCTACACACAAACCGGATCATTCACCGGGACCTGAAGCCGCAGAACGTGCTCGTCACGGCAGCCGGTCAGATCAAGCTCGCAGACTTCGGACTTGCCCGCGTCTACGGCTTCCAGAATGTCCTCACCACCGTTGTATGTTTCACCGCTCATGTTTAGGTGCCTTACAGTCATAACTGGCCTTAATTCTTACATCTTCCGAACACTGGAAGCCAAGTCCCGGGGAGAGTATAAATAGCCTGCGCCAGTCGTACCCCATTTAGTCAACAGTCGGCAGTCGGACTGTCAGCACGTAGTGAAGAGGTGAGTCTACACCATACGGAGGATTTTGTTTTCAGATACAGTTCCTGCTAGGATAATACAACATTGAACATTGTCAAATGTTTCAGGTTGGTTGAATTTTCTTTTACACATACACATGGTTTACTTCTGCAAACAATTTTATTTTGCAGAGTATTCACGCTGAATTAGACAAACTTCTGTGACGCGCCACACAGCTCGTTCGGTCCCCAGTAGCCACACCATGCACACTGCCACGGAAGGTCGAAACGGACAGCACACATTATCAGCATGTTGACAGATATACCTAGACCTGAGCAACATGCATTAAGTGACTCGGAGCAGGAGGTTCAGACAGTCGGGGGGGTGTGGGGGGGGAGAACAAACAGCCACATAAAACAAAAATGGCGCCTCATGCGACTGATGGAACCAGCAACGGAGCTCATGTGCTACCAGTACCAGTACCTGTGCACACGCCCACTACGTGTAACATGGCGACACAGGATAAAAATGAATTATCAGAAATGAGGTCTCTTTTCATAGAAATGAAAGACCTCATGGAGACAAATGTGGCCTATGTGGAAATGCTGGCTAATTCAGAACACACAAGACTAGGTGCAGCTCATACATAACCATTACAGCCGCAGTTGGAAATGGAAGGTGAGAGCATGTATGAAGAACACCCAGATTTAGAAGATGTGAGTCATGAACAATTGGTGGTGACAGATTAGTAGATTACTTGTCGGAGGTGCGTAATGTACATAATGAGCAGGTGTTTGCAGACCTGCATGATTATGGCTGGGAAACTGACGATGAGAATGAGCCGTCAGAAGAACGAGCAGAAGCTAACCCCTTAACCTTGCTGCAAAAGATAATGGGGAAACAGTCGGTAGAGGTGACTGCCATGACAGTGGGCGGGGCTGCCAGCCGTAGCCAGTGCAAGCCATCCAACAGCCGCTGCTGCTGACGACGTGCCGGTAGGTAGAGATTTCAGGCTGTCTGAAGAGTTACGGCAAGGCACTCTTTATACTGAATTACAAGAGTTGTACAAAAAGATGGGCAAGCCTGTCAAAGAGAGAATTACGATAAACGAGAATTTGGCAGGTGCCATTGCCCATTTCTAAGCCTATGTGAAAACTAAGGCCATCAATGAGATAGCTCGCCCATACACAGTTATTAAGACCGTCCTGAAGCCCGTGTACAGGCGGTAAATCGAGAAATGAAGTTTGTGGAAGGTAGAAAGCTGGTGGAATCAGGTATGCTATCCACGTCTAAAGGTGTCATCGTGGCGTTGACAGCCATAGCGCCGACGGTGGCTCTGATTTTATCATGAGGAAAAGGTGATACTGAGCTAGACCAACAAGCAAATCTATGCTTGATGCCATTAAAGTTCTCGTTCACACTCACAGCAAGCTCACACCTGATAGGCTGGCTAATGTCTACAAGGAAAGGAGGTTATTAAGAACAAAACAGATAAATATGGTGAGAAGGAGCATCCAACAGAACATCTTTTGGGTGAAGAACTGGGAGAGAGAAACAAAAAGCTTTTGAAAAGCGCGAGAGCTTCTGACACGATAATGAACCCGTTGCTCGCACCAAAGAATTGGCGTAAATCAGCTGATTACTATCGACCCACTTTCACGGCACGGAGAACACGTGGCTACCGAGGGGGCCGTCGTTGCTTCGGGCACGGTGCACAATTCTCAAACTGGGGTGGTCGTCAAGAAAAGCAGGCAGGCCGGTTCAACAGGTCAACTGACTACTCAGGTGGCACCAGCTACCAATTCACTCGACGTGGTAGAGGCGCGACAACAACAAACATGGGTTTTCAAAAGTAGAGTCACCCGTACATGTGAGTGAGTCAAACATGCGGATAAAAACTGTCTAGCTACAGCAAACTTTCCAAGCTGGGAACATAGTGAACTATCTACATACTTGGATGAAACTCACGTCAGATACTTGGATTTTAAACTGTTGTAGAATCTAATGCTTGGATCTGTGGCTGGATGAAACTCACGTCAGATACTTGGATTTTAAACTGTTGTAGAATCTAATGCTTGGATCTGTGGCTGTGTACGTAGGCTATGAGGAAAATAATACAAAGAGAATGGAAGAGAGAAAGTATAATAGAAGAGAAGAAAGTCCAGCCCTCTGGTTTATTGCTTATATAGTTACAATGGGAATTGAGCATTCTTGGCCCTACTTTTTTATATATATATATGGGTCGTTCTCAGAAGTTGTGTACCAATAGTGTGACATCAGTACCAGAAAATCAAAATGCTGCCAAAGTCCTATAAGCAAGTTTCCTCAATGTGTATGTCCTTTTGCATCTGAATAATTGAAAATAAACATATTCTGGCATTTTTAAGTAGGTCAAATGATGCTCACACCCAATAAATAGCAGTATAGCATGGAAACCAATCTGACTCCAAAATCAAATATTTTCCACACAAAACTTGACATTTTTAGGACATTTCACATGCCACTTGCTTTATAAACAGTAGTAATAATAATTTGAAACCTCATTGCTATGGTTTTGTCTTATTTGTGAATATTAAAGAGAAAAGCAAGAAAATATTAGCAGAGTAACAGATTAGCAGAGTAACAAAGTGGAAACAACAATTTTACACAAATGTTCGGCTCAAATTTCAATGTTTAGGGGCAATTTCAGGATTTATCTTTTACTATACCATAATGGGTCCATGCATAGAGTGTCAAATGGTGAAAATAGTTCCTGTACTGTATCTGTACTCAGTGTTTGATACAGAGTTTCATAGTACTTGCAAGTGGAAACAAAATGTTACGATGTTAATGACTCCAGAAAATGTTAACTATTTCATCATTTAAATTTTTTTTTTAGAAATAAATGTCTTCAACTTAATGAAGACATTGTATATGACCATTTGAAGTGAAATGAGCTGTTGTTCAGAGGTTTTCATTAAGTTTGTGACACTTTATTTTCAATGCTGTTGACAATGTCACAAATTAGTGATGTAATTTTCGATATATTTAGCTACATCCATCCCAATAAGATACAAAATACACAATATTAACATTTACTTTTGATCTAAAATATCTCCCACATTATTGGGCTAAATGATGAAATCTAAATATTGGCACTCCAATAAAGGGTTTCTTTGAAATATGCATTTCTAGTAGACTACCTCAAGTGGTACACAGTTTCTGAGAACGACCCATATATGCACCTGGTCTCTTACACCGATCAGTAATAGAACATTTGCATTCCCCCCTTGGTGAAGAACAGAATATTTTACACTGTATTAGGGGCCTTGAGATACCGTTCATCTGTGACCCAATACAAACTAATTTGTAGAAGAAATTAATGCCTTGTTAATGAAAGGAGTGTTACATCAGGTAGAGCCAGTTGAGGGCCAATGGATCTCTAATATTTTCTTAAGACCTAAGTCGAATGGTAAATATTGTATGATACTTGATTTAAACTATCTTAAATAAGCTAATTGAATATAAGCATTTTAAAATGTTTAACCTCAATACGGGGCTTGATTTGTTACAAAATGGGAATTGGATAGGAAGCGCCGATCTCACCGATGCGTATTACTTTTTTTTTTTTTTTTTGTGACAAGTTTTTTTATTCTGCCCATAACGTATAAGCTCCCGTGAGGGTGCTTGTTTTCAACGCTGGACAGCTGTGGTACTGGATTGGTCTGGTCCCGCACTCAGGAGTATTTACCTGATCTTTCTCGGGCCAACCTTTGCGGTTTTGGGTGTTAGTAGTTTCTATATTAGTTTTTTTTTAATTTTCAAGTTTTTTCCTAGCCTGTATATGATAACTTAGCCTACTATGTACATCTACGCAGATGACATACAGGCCTGTGGGAGAGGATCCCATCCCATTGTGGTTTGTTACAGCATCCTTTCACCCATGCCCTGTCCTTAGATAGCACACCAGTGTGCCAGAACTCCCCTGGACCCTTCAGGACTGCGACTAGGTGGGATGGCTGTGTTGTATGGTTAGCCATTTCGTATTTCAGGGTGATTCGGATGCATGACCGTGGCCTGCCTGGTTCTGCTTTGGTTTGTGCCAGTACACATACCCAGACGGACTGCGCCCTATGGTGATAGTCATTTCGAATTCCTTAGTACTTAGTAGGGCTAGTTTCCGTATTTGTAATATCTACCATCTTTTCTGGCCGGTCTTTTGCTTTTTGTGCCAGAACACAGCAAGCAGTGACTGCGCCCAAGATCAGGTGAGATATTGTTTTTTTTTTAGTAGGTGGTTGTGTATTATGTTTTCTTTAAGGACCTTTTATAGTGGTCCATGCTTTTGATTGCCCGTTGTTGTGTGGGTTGATTATTCCAGGCATGTGCCGCCATGGCAAATACACTTCTCTCATACTCAGTACCTATCCTCTATGATCACAGGAAATACTTAAGATTTATCTGGCAGAATAACATGTTTGAGTACCAGGCCCTGCCAAATGGTCTTTCTCCAGGTCCGAGAGTATTTGCTAAATTTCCAAAACCAGTTGAGGACAGAGGACAGTCCAAAGAGCAATACTGGAGACAATGAATAATGTACGATGAAAAAGGATGTTAACTGTTAATAAAATATCTTCAAAATAAAAAAAGTATACATATACTTCAATACCGATTATTGATTTAGTTGATGTGCTATTGAGAATTTATACATATATGTCAATACTGCATTGTTGAAGAAAAAAAGAAAATATATAAAAATAATAATAAATAACGAGGATTCAGAAAATCTGTTAATCAGCTACGAAGTCTCTCCCCGGGACTTGGCTTCCAGTGTTTGGAGGAGGATGTAAGAATAATACAGTTAAACTAGACTTACCTGTAAGTTGACTTGTAACTTAGATTCTTTCGAATCTTACGAACACAAAGACATGGATCAGATGTATGGTTTTTAAAATTGTTAAACATACAAGAAAGTTACATAGGGTCATTTTCAACCGGATACGGGGTTAATGAAGGAAGAAATTAGATCTTTTTAAAGGGGCGAGGGGGCTCAGTAAGTTTTTATTAGATTACCAGATTTTCTTCACACTACAAAGGCTGAATGGGGCACGCCTGGTGCAGGCTATTTATGCTCTCCCCTGATCCTTGTCTTCTTGTTCGTAAGATTTGAAAGATTCTAAGTTACACGTCAACTTACAGCTAAGTCTAGTCTGTCATGGTTCATTCAACTGCTCCTTGCCCTATCCTAGTAATGCAGTGCCCCAGGCTAGGTAGCGACAACTATAACTTTTATAGGTCATTCGTTTCATTCGGCCGGAGTTATATTCTGAAAGTGGAATCACCTTCCTAGCCCCTGTATAATTGTATAATTGTTCCAGGTAGCGGTATTGAATTTGAAGTACTGTAAAAATTAATGCTATCATTTTAATCTTGAGTAGTAGTGGCTGCATAGTCTGAAAGCGTCAAATTTAGCATGTATTGATTTATAGAAGGGAATACTAAATAAATTTAATATAACCTGTTACTGCTGAGGCTCATGGGAGCAGAGTTTTGATAAGCATGCCAAAAATAATTTTGTGTGTTTACACTTCAAATGTTAACCATTTTAAATCAGTTTCTTCAAGCTAAGATAAGGTAGATTATAGCGATCAACCAAATATATTTATCTTTTATAAATGAGCGAAACTCAAAACCATCAAACTCTGCAACTTTAAATGGGCGAATCCAGTCTAGGGATTTCTGTGAGATGAGTATTTAACCCCACTCCCCACTCTCTTGTAGACAAATTCATTTTACACGGTACACATCTAAATATTAAGGGAAAGTGCAGTTAACGTTAAAGACCAGACGGGATGGCCGAATGAGTTAGAGCATCCATCTCCCGTGCTGGTAGATTGGTTGTAATGCGTAGCATTACGCTTGATGCGAGGAGGGGAAGAGACCCTCCCCCGCCCCGGGCTGTCGCGCTGCTTCTCACCTCACCCGACGCCGCAGCTCCCTCCCCCACCCCCGGGTCGTGCAGCATTCGCGCCTCACCCGACGCCCGCTGCTCACCCCCACTCACCCTCCCCCGGGCCGGCAGCATTCACACCTCACCTGCTGTCGCCCGTCCCATCTCCCTCCCTTATAAGGTCGCCCGCCGGCCTCCCTCAGGCACTCGCCCTCCTGCCGCCTTCCAGCTCTCTTCCCTTTTTTCCTACCTAGCCTGGGGCACTGCATTACTAGGATAGGGCAAGGAGCAGTTGAATGAACCATGACAGACTAGACTTACCTGTAAGTTGACGTGTAACTTAGAATCTTTCAAATCTTACGAACAAGAAGACAAGGATCAGGGGAGAGCATAAATAGCCTGCACCAGGCGTGCCCCATTCAGCCTTTGTAGTGTGAAGAAAATCTGGTAATCTGGTAGATTGTGGGGTCGTGGGTTTGAACCCTGGTCGAGTCAAACCAATGACTTAAAAATTGATACTTGTTGCTTCTCAGCCTGGTGCTCGGCATTATTAGGATAGGGCAAGGACTGGTTGGCTCAGTGTCAGGATAATGTGACTGAGTTGGATATTGGGTCATGGTGCCGGCAGCCTGGTTTCTCATGGGACAGCACTGTAAAGTCACCATGAGTGCGCACTGTCACAAGTCGGTACCTGTCCTGATTTGCCCTTAGATGTTGCTAGGATGTAAAACAACTGCCATCGCTTTATGTAAATATATTAAGTTGGTTGTTATAATCTACTTCGCTTTACTTTGAAGTAACTAATCGATTTTACAGAGTTAACTATGTGCATGTTAAATTAATTTGTGTATGCACACCGACATATTAGACGGGGGCTTTGTTTACCCATTTTGAGTGTAGCACAATGCTGGATGTGTGCACCTACATGTTACCTGAGGTAGATCTAGGTAGGCGTTTTGGCGTATAGCTCTGTTTGCTGTATCAGGTAATGCACTGTATCAGATAATGCACTGTATCACTGCTGTATCAGATAATGCATTGTGCAGCCTTCTCTCACTGTGTCACTGCTGTATCGCACTGTGTCACTGCTGTATCAGGTAATGCACTATGCAGCCTTCTCTCACTGTATCGCACTGTGTCACTGCTGTATCGCACTGTGTCACTGCTGTATCAGGTAATGCACTGAGCAGCCTTCTCTCACTGTGTCATTGCTGTATCGCACTGTGTCACTGCTGTATCGCACTGTGTCACTGCTGTATCAGGTAATGCACTGTGCAGCCTTCTCTCACTGTGTCCTGCTGTATCGAGTGACGCGCTGTGCAGCCATCTCTCACTGTGTCACTGCTGTATCAGTAGGTACTCCAAACAAAGGACTGGTTACTGATGCTGACTGGCCATTGAAAAAAATAGGAGACTTGCTCTCAGCACACTACCCTTCTTTGAACGTTGTGTGCTGCGAGTGAGTGCATCAGAGCTTACAAAAAATAACGACTTTCACAGTAAAGTAGAGATCACTAGCTTTAGTTTCGTATCCATTACGACTGACTTCGGGCAGGAAAAATTGAGGTTTGACAACCTTTGAACGATCGTAAAACATAATTTTACAAAATATTTTTTTATGAAAAATATAACATTACATAGAACATTTTTTTTCTCTACAAATCTGTGTAAATTGTTTCCACCATTTAGCACTCACTTTCAGCAGTTTGGACTTAACCATAGAATTGGTATGCTAATAAGAGCAAATTTTTTAGATTTTTTTACATTTGGATATAGCTTAAAGACAATGTAATCACATTATAGATATTTGCATTTTGATACAAAAACCAAGTTAATATCTCGAATAGAACCACAGATATTAATCAAGGATGGTTAGTGAAAATAACATGATTTGCCATGTTTGATTTCAAATTGCTCAACAAATATTTATTTGTAAGGTCTGAAGAAAATTGAGATTAGAATTTGTACTAGAAATAATAAGTTAAAATAATAATGATGTGATTAAAATGTAATTTGCCTTCAGCAGGCCGCCTCAAACATCAGGATTTAAGCATTTGCAGAATCATGAAAATGTGTGTAAAATTAAGGGCAAAAATTAAATATAAAAAAATCCACAACTCAGGGACGAATATACCAATTTTCCATTATTATATATATTTGTAATCAGATTGATAAGAGCTAGCTTTCCAACTACCATTTGCAAATTTACTTCATGAAAAGAAAAATTCAGTTTGGAGTAACTAGTATCAGCCTTCTGTTCTCTGTAACCGTCTCTCACAGTACCTATCAGTCTTCTCTTTAACCGTCTCTCACTGTATCACTGCTGTATCAGCCTTCTGTGTAGCCTTCTCTCACTATCCCAGCTGTACAAGCCTTTGTTCTGTACAGCCTTCTCTCACCCTATCACTGCTGTATCAGCCATCTCTCTCATCTGACTGTGTCACTGCTGCCTCTAGGTGGTGACCTTATGGTACCGTGCCCCGGAGGTGCTGCTACAGGCGCAGTACGCGACAGCCGTTGATGTGTGGAGCTGCGGCTGCATCTTTGCGGAGCTGCACATGCGCCGCGCCCTCTTCTGTGGCCAGTCTGACATCGACCAGCTCTACAAGATATTCGAGTAAGGAATGAATGTCACTAAAAAGGTTGTTCTGTTCTGTGCCCTATTTTCTTCTTTTTTTGTGAGGAGGGTATTATATTCATCAGAATACATGGTTGATTCTATGAGCTCTAAATGTTTGATGAGTACACCAGTATCTAAGTGCGATATGTATGGTCACGTTACCTTCTATGCAGCGCTAAATGTTTAATGAGTACACAAGTATCTAAGTGGGATATGTAGGGTCACATTACCTTCTATGCAGCGCTAAATGTGTAATGAGTACACCAGTATCTAAGTGAGATATGTAGGGTCACATTACCTTCTATGCAGCGCTAAATGTTTAATGAGTACACAAGTATCTAAGTGAGATATGTATGGTCACATTACCTTCTATGCAGCGCTAAATGTTTAATGAGTACACAAGTATCTAAGTGAGATATGTATGGTCACATTACCTTCTATGCAGCGCTAAATGTTTAATGAGTACACCAGTATCTAAGTGAGATATGTAGGGTCACATTACCTTCTATGCAGCGCTAAATGTTTAATGAGTACACCAGTATCTAAGTGGGATATGTAGGGTCACATTACCTTCTATGCAGCGCTAAATGTTTAATGAGTACACAAGTATCTAAGTGGGATATATATGTAGGGTCACATTACCTTCTATGCAGCGCTAAATGTTTAATGAGTACACAAGTATCTAAGTGGGATATGTAGGCTCGCATTACCTTCTATGCAGCGCTAAATGTTTGATGAGTGCTATCTTAGTGGGATATGTAGTGTCATATCTGGGCGGATGTTTTGGCTTCCTCTGACTGTACGCCTTTAATGGACTGTTGCAGCATCATGGGCCTGCCGCCCCGTGAGGACTGGCCGGACAACGTGGCACTGCCCTGGTCCTCCTTCAAGCACACACCAAAACAGCCGCTGGAGCGCTTCATCCCCGAAATAGCTCCTGGTGCCAAGAGCCTGCTGGAGGTACGCCATGCCATCCAGGGGAGGTGTGGGGAGGGGCGTGTTCAAGTTTCAGAATCCATTAATTTTGAGTTGTATTTTTTTATTTATAATGGATTGGCCATTATGACATTGTATATTTGGTGTGCGCATTGATGTGACAGGCTAGTACACTTTGTTTGTCTGGTTTCCCTGCCGCACAGAGGAGCCCCACACTCACAGCTATGCTGTTGCCAGCAAGGTGCTGCAAATTATTCCTTAAAGCACAACAAATTCTACCAGACTGGGGTTGGTCTGTTGTTACCTAACAGACTGCCAGGCATTGAAATAAATGATTCCGACCAGTTATGAATTAATGCATGTTATGTGTGAAGATTTGTTATTTGAGTGCAACTGCAAGTGTTTGTTCACTGTTAGGTGGTTGTTGGTTTATTGGAATTGGGTTGACAATGTTTAATATGCTGCAAGTGTTTCGTCGCAGTGTATTTGTATACTGAGAATTTATGATGTGAGTATTTTCGTTGTGAGTGTGTCACTGTGTTTGTGTGGTGTGTGTTTGTGTTAACTGTGAGTGTGTTCACTGAGCGTGTGCTCACTAAGTGTGTTCACTGAGCGTGTGCTCACTGTGTGTTTGTGTTAACTGCGAGTGTGTTCACTGAGCATGTGCTCACTGTGAGTGTGTTCACTGAGCGTGTGCTCACTGTGAGTGTGTTCACTGAGCATGTGCTCACTGTGTGTTTGTGTTAACTGCAAGTGTGTTCACTGCGAGCGTGTTCACTGTGTGTGTGCTCACTGTGTGTTCACTGTGAGTGTTTGCGCTGTGCAGGAGATGCTCGACTTCAGCCAGTCGCGACGTACAAGTGCGATGGAGGCTTTGAAGCATGCCTACTTCAGCGGCTATGAGTCTGAACACTCGGTGTACGGCAGCGTGAACGCGAACATCTCCATCTCATCCAGTAACAGCGACACGATGGTGGACGAGGAGTCAGAGGAGCAGCCGCTGGGCACCCTGTACTGAGCGTTGTGGGTGGTACACACCAGCTCAGGCGCAAGCCGCACTCAGCAGCTACCACACGGCTTCGTATCCTTAAATGGTATGAAGTGCTCACTCCACGTAATCTCTTTGTACCTATTCTTTTATGATCTCTGGTGAAATGTAAAATTTCTTCTGAATTTTATTTTTGCTAACTTAAGATGGTAAGTCCGAATGACGTTGTGTTCCTCTCAAGCTATGAGAATTGTGGCATGCTTGTTCTGGTTTTACAAATTCCTACTTCAACATATTCATCAATTTGTATTGTTATTTCATTTATTGATTAAGCAGGGGAATTTCCATCATGGACAATTAGTCTTCTTCATTCCACTGCTCCTTGCCCTATCCTAGTATTGCCAAACACCAGCGTGGGTACCAACAAGTGTAAGCTTTTGAGTGCTTGGTTTATCATGGTCAGGGTTCAAACCCGGGTTTTGAACCCTATACCTGCCACATGGGAAGCGGGTGCTCGACTTATTCGGCCATCCCGCGTCATTCCCTAGGTGTTATGTGCGTGTGTGTGTGTGTGTGCTCCTACGGTGTTGCTGTAGTGCCAGGTGGATGTTTATTTATATGTCTCAGTACAGTTACTGTGTGGTCAAGTAGTGATGGGTAACCTGGGCCACGTTCAAGTGTCGCCTCGGAGAAATCCGGACGTCGCGCTACTCTGAACATCATATAGCTGTTGGGTGCCTCAAATTTGGCAGCCTCCATAGGGTGCCACCATTTGCAGTTGAAAAAACAGTTTTGATTGGCTGAAACCCACAGGCATTTTGGAGGCGTTTTTGCCCTCCTACTTGAAAAGCGCCACATCTCGGAGTTGACTCCGAGGCGAACTCTGAATGCAAATTGGCAACAAAAAAAAGATGTCTCGACATTGACTCTGAGGCGTACCCTGAACGCGGCCTTGGTGGTATTCTGAAGGTGGCCTGGGAGTGACCTGAGACCTTGGCGGCTTACAGCGGTGGGCTACATACATACCACTCGGGCTTGCCCGAGGACACTGCACCAGCACAGCA
Source organism: Branchipolynoe longqiensis (assembly GCA_030323885.1). Lineage (NCBI taxonomy): Eukaryota > Metazoa > Annelida > Polychaeta > Phyllodocida > Polynoidae > Branchipolynoe > Branchipolynoe longqiensis. The sequence continues at coordinate 15,275,320 of CM059199.1, read as the reverse complement.
GACGCTGGTTATATATTTTGCAGATGTTTTTTTAATTTATTTTGTCCATCACAACTGTACATAAATATATATATGCATACATGGCGAATTGTCCAAAACTCCCAGTAGTATTTTGTAGTCAAATTATTTTTGTACTCCAACACAAAATGTGAAAGAAACTATTTTTATATTGTGAACAGTTTCCGCGTTGTTTCCCCACATGTATTCAACCGAGAAGGGAAAGTGGGTTTCCATTCAACCTGAGGCTACTTTATGTGTCAGCAGAGAAGGGAAAGTGAGTTTCCATTCAGCCTGAGGTTATTTTATGTGTCAGCAGAGAAGGGAAAGTGAGTTTCCATTCAACCTGAGGTTACTTTATGTGTCAGCAGAGATGGGAGCACAGGTTTCCATTCAGCCTGAGGTTACTTTATGTGTCAGCAGGGAAGGGAGCGTGGGTTTCCATTCAACCTGAGGTTACTTTATCTGTCAGCAGAGACGGGAAAGTGAGTTTCCATTCAACCTGAGGTTACTTTATGTGTCAGCAGAGAAGGGAGCGCCGTTTCCATTCAACCTGAGGTTACTTTATCTGTCAGCAGAGAAGGGAGCGCAGGTTTCCATTCAACCTGAGGCTACTTTATGTGTCAGCAGGAAAGGGAGCGCAGGTTTCCATTCAACCTGAGGTTACTTTATCTGTCAGCAGGGAAGGGAGCGCAGGTTTCCATTCAACCTGAGGTTAATTTATCTGTCAGCAGGGAAGGGAGCGCAGGTTTCCATTCAACCTGAGGTTACTTTATGTGTCAGCAGAGAAGGGAGCGCGGGTTTCCATTCAACCTGAGGTTACTTTATGTGTCAGCAGAGAAGGGAGCGCGGGTTTCGATTCAGCCTGAGCTTACTTTATGTGTCAGCAGGGAAGGGAGCGCGGGTTTCCAATCAACCTGAGGTTACTTTATGTGTCAGTAGGGAAGGGAGCGCGGGTTTCCATTCAACCTGAGGTTACTTTATGTGTCAGCAGGGAAGGGAGCGCGGGTTTCCAATCAACCTGAGGTTACTTTATGTGTCAGCAGGGAAGGGAGCGCGGGTTTCCATTCAACCTGAGGTTAGTCTTTATAGATAACATGTGTACTGTCGACTTCTCAGACGCCTCATTCAGACAAACACCCCACTATTTCGGACACTTTTGAATGAAGTGTTTTGGATCTGGTTGTGTTTACATAAACAATGCTGCGTGTTGCAATGACGATTTGTCAGTCCCAAATCGCCGTCTTCCATGGTTCCAGCAGTCTCACAGCGTTTAGCTCACATGAGTTTGTATAAGACAAGCTGGAGACGCAAACCTGTTTATTTGGTTGAAGGTACTTGCAGGCGGTTTCCGATAATCTGGTGTAATGTCGCAGAATCATGTATAACAAAAGTTAAAGTTGCATAAATCGATAAAAGCATGAGTACACACGCCTGCCTTGCAGCAGTAACTCACTGGGTGAGCTATATTTATTTTAGTTTTATTCCTCTTTAACACTCGGATGGTTTTCAGAAAATGTGAGTTCCACAGGTGTCAAATCATGTTGGTGGTGGTAAACGGGAACTGGTACATAGCAGGTAAAAGTTGTACCATCACGGATAAGGCAGACAGGTTAAGGCAGCAACCAGACGTGACCTATTTACGACTGATGTCAGGGAACTTCCTGGAAACCACCCTGCTGAATTCACCCAGTGCCCATTTCAACTCCGGAGTGTCACTCAGCACGTAATTAGGTACGGATATGAAGCTAACCTAATCCCCCGTTGTAAGTAGGTCATTAGGTATGGATATGAAGCTGACTTAAGCCCCCTGTCATAAGTAAGTCATTAGATATGGAAATGAAAATGACCTAATCCCTCCCCCCCCCATTGTAAATAGGTCATTAGGTAGGGACATGAAGCTGACCTAATCCCCCCCACACATTGTAAGTAGGTCATTAGGTATGGACACGAAGCTGACCTAATACCCCCACTATAAGTAGGTCATTAGGTACGGATATGAAGCTAACCTAATTCCCCCATTGTAAGTAGGTCATTAGGTATGAGAATGAAGCTGACCTACTACCCCCATTATAAGTAGGTCGTTGGGCGTGGACACGAAGCTGACCTAACACCCCCATTATAAGTAGGTCATTAGGTATGGACATGAAGCTGGCCTAAGCCCCCCCCCCCAACCTTCATTGTAAGTAGGTCATTAGGTACGGACATGAAGCTGACCTAAGTCCCCCATCGTAAGTAGGTCATTAGGTACGGACATGATGCTGACCTAAGGCCCCCCCCCCCGTTGTAAGTAGGTCATTGACGTGTACATCTAACCTCTAGTGTTGTCTTATCTCCGCAAGCCTAAGCCGGGTGCAGCGGAGACCGGGATGACTGGGCTTTACGAGTTCCATGAAGGCGTGTCTCCATATATAGTGTCAGAGTGTAACCAAGCACATTACAATAGCAGTAATAAACCATGAGGCTGTCCGACGAACACATAGGGTGTGACCGTCCTCATTTGTGATGTTACCACATTACAATAGCAGTAATAAACCATGAGGCAGTCCGACAACACATAGGGTGTGACCGTCCTCATCTGTGTGTTACCACATTACAATTGCAGTAATAAACCATGAGGCAGTCCGACAACACATAGGGTGTAACCGTCCTCATTTGTGATGTTACCACATTACAAAGCAGTAATAAACCATGAAGCAGTCCGACAAACACATAGGGTGTAACCGTCCTCATTTGTGATGTTTAAATTTTTAAACAGATAATTACTACTGTCCAAGTTTGTCGTCTAGCATGATGCGGAGGAGCATTAGTCACATATACAGTCTGTATGATACTTTATTGTAGGAATATAAGCTATCACGTTTATTTGATTGAATCTAAGGTGAAAGATGAAGAGTCTGAATCTAACTTAGATGTACAAAGAAGGCTTCATTCAACAAAGCTGGTAAAAGTGTATTACTGAACTATTTTGGCAGATTTACAAAACGAATATATATTCTTCTAGTGATGCTATGTTTACATTATAGTAGTCTTGTCAACCGAATTATATCGGAAGTAAGATTTGTCTCAAAGAGGGATGCAAAATGACATTTATCCTTTAGAAAAGTCCCGACAAAGATCTCTGGGAAAAAGGGGAAAAAGAAATCTTGATATCTATATCATAAATTGTGCTTTCAATGGACGATATGTATATATATATATGCACATGCTGTGTACTCTTGTATGTTTTACGGTATCACCAGTGAAGAACATAGGTAACGATACTGCGTGAACTAAGTGTTTTTGCACCGAATAGTGGTTCGGGTTTTCAATGCTGTTTGATTCTACGTTGTGAAAAGTGTCGCCTGGGTTCACTAGGGCCGTCATCGATTATCATGATCTTGACCATTAAAATCATCCCAGTCGTCAGAATTTTAAATAGAACATCCCGAGATGTACCTACACGGGCCCTGTGGAAAATGCTCGACTCCAATGCTCGACCCCACGTCTTGGCTGGGGGTGTAAGGGGCAATGATGTCACATTTGTGCTGGTACCTGTAGTGTAAGCCTGTACTGCTATGTGTAGCTACCAGCATATGTCTCAATCTGCCATTTTATCTGCCCCGTGCGCATTCGTTTATGCAACACAAGTTTGTATGATCTGCGCATGAGCCAAAAAAATGGTTGGGATGATTCGAGGTGATTAATCGATGTCAACCTGAGGTGTAGAGGTGGATCCACAATCAGTTGTGATTGAAGCAACTCAATTTGTGAAATGATTCTCTTGTTGCTGGAGACAGCATTTTTGGTATGACCATCATGGGTTTGTAGAGTTAAGGTTTGAGGCAGATGTTTCTAGTCTGCAGCGTGAGTATTGTGAGAAGGGCCGGGGTATGGGGCTGCGGTCACCTGCACGCTTGTTGGTGATGTGAGACGTGAGATGCGTGTGACAAGATGATGCATGCGGGACGTCAGACGCGTGTGATGTCGGGGACACAAAGTCAGACACGTGAGATGCATGTGACGTGAGACGCGTGACATGAGATGTGAGACGTGAGTGTGAGCAGGGTAAGGCCGCCGAGAGTTGTCCGTGCCGGGACCGTGTGAGAGATGGCCATCTGTTAGTACCAGGGAGGTAAAGTGGCCCGTTTTGTGCGGGTTACCGGGGGTCGGTCATCTGGGCCATGTCCCCTTATGCCGGAACTAGCATTTGGGCTTTTGTTTTGTGGAGGCGACTCAGCCCTGTAACACAAGATCTGTAAAGGTGAATGCATGCCGGGAAGATGGTGCTTCCTGAATGCCTCTGTACAAGACCGTCTGTGCCCGGGGTATGTTAGAGCACTGTGACACTAAGCAAGGCACTGCATGCTTTGGATAAATGTGTTATACACTTTATTTACTAATTATCTTTGTTAGTTGCCATGTTCATTTATCTGAGCAAATGATTATAGCAACCTTAGATGTGAGAATGTAAACCCCAAACAAACCTCTTAGAGCACCTATCTTTAAAATGCATATGATGTAGTTTTATAGTTTTTCCTTTCCCTTTTTTTTGGTCACAATTTAATAAAGGTTATAACAAAATAGGTTATGAATTTTGATAAAATTGTTTACTTACGGCCAGATAATAATTAAAAAAATTGCAGATCGTCCCCGACCGTGCCTGAAAAATCGCCCGTCCCTGATTTTATTGATTTGTTTAAACTTTAACTTTAAACAAATGTGTCGGGCTAGCAGCAATTCAACTTTCGTAAGCACGCAATCTGTGCAACATAATATAATAGTTACCTTGATACCAAATATACTGAATTTGGTGGGCTGAGTGCCTGTTGTTATTCCGGTCCTACAATAGATAACTTTTACTAAGGATTGTTATGGTAATCTGTATCGTTCTTGTATCCAAAGCTTGTCGAGTTGGGACTTCTAGCAGTTCATTCGGCACAAAAATAAAAACCGCCTGCCCGACCCTGATTTGTGTGATCAAAAGGACGATAACCAACTTATTATTTGGCCTAAAGTTAAGATTCCATATATGCGAATTTGGTATGTGGCATAGATACCCATGCCAAGCGCCAATAGCCGATGTCTACCTTTTGTGCTGGGGGTCGTTAAACAACAACAACAAAGATACCCATGCCATTTTGGGTTTTTGGCTCCAAATTTGTGAAAGAAAGTCAAAGGTACTGTTCTTTTCTATGGCGAACACAGCAGCATTCCCACCAATCGATCCATGGGTCGATCCATTTGCCGCATTTGCAATCACATTCGGACGTATGGAAGCACTACTATGCCTTGACATGCTTTTTGATTTTTTGCCGCATTCACATAGTGCGTATATGGAATCTTAGCTCATGGATATGAGTGCAGTGTGGTGCACCTGTGCTGTACCTGAAAGCCTATCATTTTACATTCACATAGCGCGTATATGGAATCTTAGCTCACGGATATGAGTGCAGTGTGGTGCACCTGTGCTGTACCTGAAAGCCTATCATTTTACCATGTGTGCATTCACATAGCGCGTATATGGAATCTTAGCTCACGGATATGAGTGCAGTGTGGTGCACCTGTGCTGTACCTGAAAGCCTATCATTTTAACTTGTGTCCAAACTTCTTTTTTAGCAGAAACTGAAAACTGAACATATACAACTTGATATTTCGCCTGATTTGAAGTTTACTCTCATGATGAACAAGGTATGTGTGGCGTCATTTTGTAGATGCATATTAGCTACGTTGGTACACGGCTCCTAGAGCTGTGTGGATATTTATGTACGTGGTATGGGGCCTCGCATTGCTGCCATTCTGTTGTCTGTTGTACTAGATAAAAGATTCACCCAGTACTTGTATTAGGGGTGAACAACAACAAATATGAGGGAAAAGAGCTTTAGTATGGAACAGGAAGTATGTCTCTGGTTCCAGTATTAAATGGTTACTTGTATCGGCAGAGTTGGTGAAATGAGAGAGAATGCAAAAAGACAAGATGGCGGTGATAGAAAGCCTGCGATTCTACTTTTAAAGTCCCTTAAAGGGAAAAGGTATAGGTGGTCGAGAAAAACAAACAAACTTGGAATAGTTCTAATTTGTGCCACAGGCATGCTTAGTACTGAACCTTTCCACTTGGTGGTGTAAAGTGGTCATGTGACACCTGTTGTTGTGAAGATGGCTGGGTGAGTGGAGAGAAGTGAGAGTAAAACTGCGGTATTTTCAATTTTCTTTAGGGTAGTTCAAACAGGTTTTTATAATTGCTTTAATGTAAAATATATGTCACATTGCATAATTCAATCAGAAACACATAGAAAGAAAGCGTTTTTTTGTTGTTGAATGTAAAAAGGTTTTGGACTGTATGGGGTTTGAACCCACACCACCAAACAACTTCAGATTACAAGTTCAACATCCTAACCGCTAGACTACAGATGCCACATGTAGCTGGTTGGCTCAGTTTGGGCTATTTGTATATAGGACATCATATATATACAAGCTGTGTGTAGGTATGTATGTGTAGGTATGTATGTATGCCTTGTATTTATCATATCATATATATATATACTAGACTAGTAACTGATTGATTGATTGATTGGTGGTTGCTTTACGCCATGTCGGCAGCATAGGCCATATTCACGGTGAGAAATGTTTGTTTTTTGTTCAAACCATTGCTTTTACATGTAAAAGCAGACAATCAATTATGTGCCAATAGACACTCATTAAATTAGAAAGCTCACAATCATATATTTGTGGTCAAGGGAAACAAATTCCCATATAAAAAGAAAAGTTTTATTAATAATTGATAGAATCTATTTAGTAAACTATATGAGGTGGTACAGTCCAGCTGCCCTCAAAAAGGCTAAAATGTTTTCCTGTTTTACCTTAGTAAAAAGGTCATGCATACTGTCTGCAGTGTAGAACTGTTGGCGCAGGGCCAAAAAATCAACGCAACTTAGTAAAATGTGTTTGAGTGTCAGCGGGGACTGACACCCAATACATTCAGGGGGAGGTTCCCCCTGAATGTACCTAGTAACTAGTGCATATATCAAATGTATGTGCTGTGTGGCCATTATACAGCAACCCTAAAGTCACTGCATGGCTACCGCACAATATTTAGAAGTGTTATATATGCACTGGTATATAGGCAAATATATATATATATACTAGATTAGTAATTAGTGCATATATCAAATGTATGTGCTGTGTGGCCATCATACGGCAACCCTAAAGTCACTGGATGGCTACCACACAATATTTAGAAATGTTATATATGCACTATTATATATATACATGCACACATATACTAGTGCATATATGAAATGTATTTACTGCGTGGGTATCATATGATGCCCTTGCAACGCATATATTTTATCTATGACTAGTATATACATCATACATATGATATACACATGGTATATATATACACAATCACACACATTGTATATATGACGTGGTATATACAAATTGCCTGAACTGAGCCAAGTAACTATGCGTGGTCTCTATGGCCTAATGGTTAAGGTGTTGAACTTGTAATCTGAAGTTGTTTGGTGTTGTGGGTTCAAACCCAATGTAGTTGACTGCTTTTTACATTCAACACCAAAAAACCTTTCTTCCTTCTAGATGTGTTTCTAATTGAGTTATGCAATGTACATGAATAAATAAATACACGCATACATACACATACATTTTGTATATATGGCATCATATATATACAAATAGCCTGAACTGAGGCAGCCAATTATATGTAGTCTAGTGGTTAGCATGTTGAACTTGTAATCTGAAGTTGTTTGGTGTTGTGGGTTCGAACCCATCCAGTCCAAGACCTTTTTACATTCAACAACAAAATGTTTTCCTTCTATGTGTTTCTAATTGAATTATGCAATGTAATTGTACTAACATATTTTACATTAAAGCAATATTTCCTGATTGAACTACTCTAAAGAAAATTGAAAATACCTCAGTTTTACTGTCCCTTCGTCCACTCACCCATCCATTTTCAAAACAAGAGCTGCCACCTACAGTCCCAGCCTCAGACTCCCTCCCCAACTCTGACCTCAGCACTGACCCACTTCTGGTGAAGTGGGTCCATGACTCTCCCCACATATATGTGGTTCTCTAAACATAAAAACTAAACAATGTTTTGCTTGGAGAGCATTTGTCGGAGTACGCTTCCTGTCTCAGCAGCCTATAACCTTTCCCTTTAAACTACATGTTTTATTATATTTTTCAACTCAAAAGTAGCCGGTAAATATGAAGACATACAGAATATATTTAGCTTCTTAAATTAAGAATTGATCAGGTCAGTTTGTTTACCCAGCATGTAGAAACTTTTCGCCAGCTTTTATATAGGGTTGGTTTTCACCTCTCCTGTGGCTACCGCAGCAGTACGGGGTGAATCTGCTGTTGTACGTGATCCAGCCGCGCAGGCAGTGAATCCAGAGTAGTTTGAGAAGAACGCCATTGGTTTGATGTTAATTTCGGATCTTGACATTATTTTACGGAAGGAGGTTTGATCATTTTCTACTTGTGAATATTTAGTAATATTGTCGGATCTAATCACTAATCCACAAACCGGACAGTGCACGACACCTGGCTTTGTTTCCATCCGTGAAAAAAGGTTAATTTGAAACCGACCAAAAAGGGTAGGGCCTATTTGTGGCGTCAGTTGTCCGTGCGCTGTGTTTGTGTGATGTTCTGGCCAACATCTATGGCTCGCCCCTCCCGATATGACCTATGTTGCTAGGACGTAAAACAACAACAAACAAACTGTAAAGCTCGTCTGGCGTCCTATTTAAAGCTGAGGAAAGCAAAAGAGTAATAATATGTCAAAAGAAGCTGTCAAAGCTGATGCCTATGTCCAGCATTTTAACATGTACTTCATAGTTTCTCCAAAGTTAGCCATTAAACATTGTTTTAAGTAACTTCAAACTAAAATAAAGTAGATTATAATGAAACTAATATACTTACTTATAGATGGCAGAAACTAAAAACTATTAAGCTGCAACATTTAATGTAGGTCAAATATCATTAAGGCTGTTTGATATGATTATTATTTTGAACCCACGTAAACACAATGTGTTATTACAGTTACACGTGACCCCTGTATGAACCCTGCTGAAATGGGATATAGGTTTCAACCACGGTCTCCATTCGTTCATAACAAATGTGCTTAATTTGTATTAGTAGGTATAGCGTAAAGGGCAGTAGACATGGTATTATTTTGAAGAGAGGTAGGTTACCGTGGAATAGTGTCTTTAACGCCGTAGGTACGGTTAGACGTACGCTATTGTTGGTGAATTATGTTGACAACTGTTATCCACTTAAGCCACCGAACCGGAGATCGCCACATCTCAAGTCCTGACAGGAGGGTCTACTCCCAGCTGAGGGGTAGCATTGTTTTCGTGGGGGACCTGGGGCCGTATGTTTGAACAACTGCTCTGGTGTTGGGAAATGGGTCACAGGTTATGTACGGAGCCAAAGCACGGAGGCGTTAGCTAACATATAAGTTATTTATAGATCTGGGGAATCCCTCTGAGCCTGTTCCCGGCGAGCACTGCTATTTGACAATATGGCCACCGATGCGGCGGCTGCGTTAATATTGCTTCGATTATTGGTTTAAATTGACCAAAATAATGTTATTTGTGAGAATAGTTTACTCCTTTGTTTTGCTTTCGACACCATTTTTATATGAATAACACCGCTGATTCGACAATATGAATATCGCCGCCAATATGAATATCGCCGATTTGTTTTGTTTACATTTGACAGTATGAATATCGATGTCAATGTAGCTGCGGCGTTAATATCGCTTCGATTTTGGGGTTAATTTGACCAAATTTCACTTTTGTACTATGTTATTCTGTTAAATATGATAGAATTGAATATTTGGCCTAATCGGTACATAACACCGCCCTTAAACCTGCTACGGAGTGGTGTTAGTGTACCCAACCTTAAACTCGCGGTTTTTCCGTAACACCAGTCCATGCATAGGCACGTTTTGCCACTAAACTAGAAATCCCGTCCAAAACCAGTTTTGGCTCGCTAACACCACTCCATGCATACGGGCCCAGGCGTTAGTACCTACTAGCCCGCCCTCTTGTACCAAGTGTTATCTCCCAGGAAGGACAAACAATACAACAAAACCTAGTTGCCTTCTGGTAGGTTGCGGTACAAGTCCATGTGGGTACCAGAGCCATAGCAGCGTATTCATGTAGTATGTGACCCATATAACCAGAGACCCACCCGCCCCTTATGTAGTACGGCAACAGTGACTGGTCCCTTGGGCTGTGGGAGCAATAAGTGGATATGTAACTACCTTCGGTACATTCAATGTACAACACTCATGTTGCGCCTTCCATTCGACACAAACCTAGTAATATGTTACCAATTCAGGTAGATTTCTCAACCGTCCAATATATTTACAAGTCATTATAATTTGTACATGTATTTTATTTGTATGAAGTTCTAACTAATTGCAACCAGCCCAACATTCCCAGGGAAGCACCCCTCATTTGGCTGCTAGAAAGTCATGGTAGGATTGTGGTTTTCATCCAAGTGGCAAAATAAAACTTGCACAACGTGTGTGCTAAGGCTCCTAACCGTCTAATCAGATGGTTTCATGAACAAACAAGATCTTTTCCAGTAATCATGGACCGTAACTTTGCTATTGATGATGTATATAAACATTGACCGAATAAAACCGTGTGGCTTAATTTGTGTTGTATTATTCGTACTATATTGCTGTCGTTAATGGATCATGAAAATTTAAAGATCATGGCCATCTGAAGGGGGAAAAGATACATTCAATTCTTTTTTTTGTAAGTAATAAATACCACCCAGCCGTCCAATGCTAATAATTTATTGGACACAAAATTACAACTAAAAATGGCGGTTGTGTTTATTTTATGTTGGTTCTTTCAATGTCTGATGTCCTCGTTCTTGATTTTAAAGCACCAAGTTTTGAATGTCGGTTAACAAAATTAAGAAACAGGTTAGTCGTTATAATCTTGTTTGTTTAACGACCCCCCCCCCCAGCACAAAAAGTAGACCTCGGCTATTGGGGGTCGACTTGTTATAATATACTACCATACTTGGGGTTTGAAGTAACTAATTTAAATAGATAATGGCCCTGTCACACTACGACGTATGGTGTTAGGACGTGTTTGTTTGTTGTTGTTTTAAATCATTGCAACATCTAAGGTCATATCAGGACGGGTACCGACTTGTGACAGTGCGCACTCATGGCAACTTTATAGTGCTGTCCCACTGGGAAACAAGGCCGCCGGCACCATGACCTGATATCCCACTCAGTCACATTTTCCTGACAGAGCACACCAGTCCTTGCCCTATCCTAGTAATGCCGAGCGCCTGGCTAGGAAGCGACAAGTATCAATTTTAAAGTCATTGGTTTGACTCGACCGGGACTCGAACCCACGACCTACCAGCACGGGAGACACGCTCCAACCCACTCGGCCACCCCGTCTGGTAAGTGTGTAACGTTTTGAAATAAAAATAAAATTTAAATAGGTTGGCATTCACCTAACTTTTCACGCTGTGGGTGGTCTGCGCAATGTATGAAGTGTATAGAGCGTATGGCTAGCGTATGCGTGTCATATAGCAACATATACTTGGCATGCTGGGATGTGTAGTGACGGTTGGAGGCAACATTTTCAACGTATGAGTAACGCACGATGACGTATGGTCAACGTACGCCTAGCGTGTTGACGTGTGCGTAGCGTGTGCATAACGTATCCAAAACTTATGTGTAACGTGTACAAAGCATATTTGTGATGTATGCAATCACCTTTAGGTCATGCCCTGGTCACGTGATCGGTTGCCGAGGGGTATAAATACCCTGGAGTTTGCCTCTCTCCACACACTATCACCATGCCTGCCAAGAAGAACATCACAGCTTCAGCTGCCTGCAAGGCTGCTATCACTACAGGACTAGGGCGTGAGAGAGGCAGGAAGAAGCAGATTCTGCTAGCATCATCACCATCGCGGGTGTCATCACCTGCCTCCTCACCACACCACTCTCCATCTAGCCAGCCTGAAGAGATGGAGTATGAGGTGGAGACACAGACGCAGAGCCAGACGTAGCCTCACTCCAGCTCTCCATCTCCTGCTTCCCGTGGGAGCTCGTGTGCGTCATCCGTCACCTCCACCACCTCCGCCTCCGCCTCCACTAACACCTCCGGCTTTGCCTCGGCCAAGAAGAAGAGGGCGGAAAAAAGTGACTGTTCTCTGTCACTAGCCGAGGAGGATAGGAAGTTGAAGTTCCAGGAGAACCCAGTCATATGGAACGTGAAAATGACTGACTACACGCAGTCTGACAAGAAGGGCAAGATATTCGAGGACCAGGCAAACTGGATGGGGAGGACATCTGTGCATCTGCATGGGTGGCCCAAGTGCAGAACTAAGTCCAAAATCTTTTATCCTTCTGGGCAGTGTGGGCATTAGCGTTCTGGTAAAACCCATATTATTCTGGACAAGTCGACAAAGCGATATATTTTTATTTACATTATTAATCTGGAGAAATCAATTTAATCATTTTATGGGATATATTTGTTGTTCTTCTTTATTGTTGATTTTTGTTGTTGTTGACCTCATTTGTAGAAACATCGATGTGTATTCATGTTACTTTTATGTTATTTTATGATTTTGTCTTGCAGGTGATGGCTGCCATAGACGCTGCGTAGGGGGATCTTGACGCTGCCGAGAATGTCTGCGCTGATCTCCAGATTGGGCCGGAGGAAGAGATTCCAGCCATACCTCCCGCTGCAGTCCGAGAATGGGGAAAGGGGAATCGGACAGCCCCAGACGATGTCAACCTGCTGATAGCCATCCAGAAGCGGTTCGACGAGTCTGGGGAGCTGCTGAAGGGCCTGCTACCAGCCCCAGCCCCAGTAGTGGACCCACCAGCCACCACCGGCATCACCATGGGCGTCACAAACCCAGGACTCTGTGCAGCAGTATATGCTGCAGCTGCTGCAGTCTGTGGTGCAGCTTCCGCAGCAGCCACAGCCTCAACCACTGCCTGTGTGTGTGCAACCTGTGCCGTTGCGCCATCAGCCAGTGCCACCTCAGCCTCAACTTCGGCCACTTGGTATGGCTCTTCACACCATGCCTCCTCCGGCACCGTCTCACTGACAACCTGCAGCCAGTACTGTGAGTGTTCCCTGGGCATCAACTCCAGTTGCCAGTGGCAGTTGCACTCCGACAGTAGCAGCAACTGTCACGTCAATAGGCTCGCCAAACGTCCGATGGACTCTTGAACTTGTCGGGGATCTCCGGTGTGTTGGGGGTCTCTAATTTAGACCTCTTCCCCTCGTCAGCCCCGATGTCACTATCGGGGGGCCCCAACGATGATAAGTGAACGCGTAAACATGTATCAGGTGCTGATTATTATTTTCTTATGTTTATTATGTTCTTCTGTATATATGTATATGTGTATAAAGATGTTCTTGTTCTGTAATAAAGATTTTGTTAAACTTGATTTTTTGTGTCCGAGTTAAATAATGTCATAATGTAATTGTTATAAATTAAACTAAAAAGGATAAGAATTTAGCCAATGAAAATAAATACAAATTAATATTAATGACACAAGTACCTACCCTCTCTTCCTCTCTCTTCCCCTCTCCCTCTCTTAACTTTTCTCTCCCCCTCTTTCTTCTGCTAATACCCCATTTCTCTTCCCCTCTCTGTTACTCTCTTTCTCCCGCTCTGTGCTGTGTTATTAATATGTACATAAAATAGTTATGCTGTCAAAAGTTTAATTCTTCTAAAAAGAGGAAATCAATTATAAGTATTGTTAACTAGATTTGTGTCTGAGTTTAATTAGGTTATAACAATTTTAAATCAACACCTAATATACCTGTAGGTATATAACAAATATAACAGACATATAATTGTGTTTTGATATCTAAAATTGCTATAGTTTATTTGTACAAATAAACATATAAACATCTTGTAACAGTAACAGTAGACATCTCACAATATAACGGACATGTAGGTATACATAAATTTACCTCGGTACTACCCTCTGGCTACTCATAGTTCAGGGAGAAGGAAGCACATCCGGGTCCAGCAATTAGCATAATCTACTCACAACGGGAGGCCGTTTGTTGAGTAGCTCCGGCACATTTTCTACATTAACTACTAAACCAACCAGGTTAGTATCATTTTAACTGGATAGGTTGGTTCAGTTCATGTTAGCACTCACTTACATCAAGTTTGAAAAACCTTTCCTTAATTATGGACTGTTTTGCAGCCTTATTCCAATTGTTTTGTAACATTATTAGAACAATGCAGCAATTGTTTTATAATGCCACCCATTGCCGAATGGAGAGATGTTTGGCAGGAGCCACTTACATCGTTAGGATTTATTCCTGGGTCTCTTTTAGATTCCCCACATTGTTTATTAGGTGTACCTTCGAGTCCTGTAGTATTTTCTCCCAACTTGTTGGCCAACAAAGTCACAGATGGGAGAAGTTTATTGGACAGAGTGTGGGAGGGTACCGCTACACTGGTCCGTACCCCTCGTTTGGTTTCGGTTGATTGTTCATACTGTCACCTACGACAGTCTATTACACACACACGCCTGTGTTAAAAACGGTTTAAATACGGATTTAACACCATTATACACACTAGGTATGGTTTATACCATTTTTACCTGTGTGATATTCAGTTTGAATAATGCCTAACCTTTTGTTTTGGTGCTTTACAGACTCTCAGCTATGGCTATGAAGCGGAGTAAGCCTGTTGCACCTCGAGTGCTCAGTGAAGACGAAGACCCGTCACCACCGGTACGGGTACAAAGATTGCCAGAACAAAGATTCTGAGGAGGCGAGGGGCTCTGAGCCGGGCCCGGCTGACCATGACTTACGCACCTGGTTCAACAGAAGTTGGAGGAGATGCTTCCCTCCAAAGTGCAGTCTACCAGAAGGGTGGAAGCCAGTGCAGGATTCAGAAGATTTCTATTGGGAGGATCTTTCTGACGATCAGGACTCGTCTGACTATGAGTCGGAGGAAGAAGTCGTTGTGGCTGCGTGCAAACGCAAACAAAAAAGGAAGGAACAGTCTGCCGATGGGGATGAGTTCACTAGGGCACGGAAGAAGCCGCTGGTGAAAAAGGCTTAAAAATAAATCTAAGAAGAGTAAGTCTTCCTCTTCAGATTCTTGGTTGGACTCGCAAGATGGACCATCAAGGTGCTTAAAAAGGCAGGCGTCAATACTGGACGCTACAAATCTCACTCAATGCGTGGAGCCTTGGTCTCCAAGGCAAGAAAGTTAGGAATCTCAGTTAAGAGAATCCTTGCACATGCGGGGTGGAAGACGGCTAGATCGTTTGCAAAACATTACAACAAACGTGTAGAGAAGCCAAGCGGCCTGGCGACTCACCTACTCACCGACTAAAGAAGGCTCAGAAACAAAAAGTTACTATGTTTGCACTAAAAACATTATAGTATGATTACAATATCAAGAATAAAAGGATAAAAAATGAGATTACATAAAATTCTCCCTGGACTACGAGTAGTCAGAGGGTAGTACTGAGGTAAAATAGTATAGTTATACAAGTCTTACTTGGTACAGATGATGGATAACTGGTGTTTTCCAGAGGTACTAGCCTCGGATAGTCATGGGTCAGGGCCCGCCCACCCTACCCTACCACAACTATCATGTTTGCTTGTGCCAAAACGAAAACACTAAAGTATCCATATAATATTGAGATCATTTTTCATCCGATTAAGTATGTAAAAGATTGCTGGACCCAGGTGTGCTTCCTTCTCCCTGACCCACGATTATCCAAGGCTAGTACCTCGGGAAAGCACCAGTTATCCATCATCTGTACCAGGTAAGACTCGTATAACTATACTATATATCATAACTATACTATATATAGCTGTATTCACACGGGGCAGTTAAATCGAGTCATATAAATCGACTTGCCTAGTTCGACTCACATTTGCCGTGTGAACGCGCGGCTGAGGCGGATTAGGGCTGAATCGATTTACATGAATCGTTTAATGTAAAACGCTTCGCAAGGTGGTCTACAGGAACCGATCTACGCTGAATCGTTTTATCTTGTCCATGTGAACACATATGAAGCGATTTATGACGTCACACGCATGCGCAGTCGAGACCTTGGTTTGTTGACTTTCCGGTCGATCAAAAGCGCATATTATATAATTTAGTCTATGAAACCGCTAGCTGTGCACAGATATTTTTTTTCATCATTTATTTTTAGGGTTTCACTGCCCAGCAGAAATTTTGACCGTTCCAAACCAATATGATTCAGTCCATACATATCTAGGTCGAACCCACACTCTCTCATGGTGACGTCGACAAACCCAAACTGGCACTGGTTAGTATCGACTTGCTCATGCGCTGATATCCGTGTGAATACAGCTTTACTCAGCAGAAACAAACACAATTAAGTGTTTGGGTTACTGTCAATATTCTGTTGATTTAACCCATAAAATGAGTAGCTACTATACCCCCACTCCCCCAAATAAAAAAAAGCGCTTACAGGGTGCGCGTGCTTTATAGATGGCCCTACACCAGGACTGACCTCGTTCTGCAACGGGGTCAAGTTAAAGACCCTTTGAAGTTACGGAGACGGCTCTGCGGTGAGCTTAAATCAACATCCACCTCACCTGCTAGTATTTTACACTTAACGAGGTAACTACAGGCAATGTACATGAATTATTTAAATAGATTGTGTGTGGGTTCGCCTAAAGCTGACCGACTAGTTGGTTGGCTAGATGAAACATCACGCTGTAGCCTGCCGCAGTGACACTGACCGCCCTCAGGCTCAACGCTGTCAGTGTCACCATCCACAGAAACCTTCACCTCATCCAGGTGACAGGCTGCGGGCAAACCGCACTCCCTATCTATTGTAATCGACGCCTACTAAATTAATCAACACTCGACCAGTTCAGGCTACTGGCAGACCTAACCACACGCCAATATCCACTCGTAGAAACTAAGCGGGTTTGGTGTTTTTGTTGTCGTTACTCACCACGTTAGGGGCGTATTCGATTAACCAACTCGGGTCACCCGAGTCACTTTTTGGCGCATGCGCACATCCTACAGACTGGTCGAACGCTTTCTCCACGCTCGGGGTGGAGAAAATGATAGAAGGGAGCAGATATAGGTCGCTGGCGACGGGAACCGTACCAGAGAGCGTGTATATAAACAGATGAGAGGGACAACTCCCGCGAAAATCGGTAACACAGGCTACAGTGGCGTTCCTGGCGGTTAGTGTTGAACAAGCCTTGAGTTTGCCCATATGCGCAGTGCAAAACATTTGTTTTTATTCAAAATTAATAGAAATACAGAAGCCTAACCTTATCAATTTAATATAATCCTGTTGGTAAACATGTTTTCTATATGTGTTCCAAGCGGTTTGTTTCTATGTGGTGTAGTTTTAGAGATATTTAACGTTTTCTGTATGAAGATTGCTCACTGCCATTGACAATGCCTTGAGTTTGCCGTACGTGTAGTGCAAAACGTGTATTTTATTCAAAATTAATAGAAATTCAGAACCCTAGCCATGTAAATTTAATATAGTCGCATTGTTAAATATGTTTTCTATATGTGTTCCAAACAGTTTGTTTCTATGTAGTGTAGTTTTAGAGATATTTCACTTTTTCTGTACGAAGATTGCTCAAGGCCATTGACAATGCCTTGAGTTTGCCGTACGCGTAGTGAAAAACGTCAGTTTTATTCCAAATTAATAGAAATCCAGAAGCCTAACCATATCAATTTAATATAATCTTTTTGGTAAACATGTTTTCTATGTGTATTCCAATCAGTTTGTTTCTAGGTGCTGTAGTTTGAGAGAATTTAACGTTTTCTGTATGAAGATTGCTCACTGCCATTGAAAATGCCTTGAGGTTTGCCCATATGCTTAAGCTGTTCAACAACCACCACTTGGAGCGCCACAGTCGGAGGCTGTTACACGGTCTAGTATGACAGTTGTCCCTCTCATCTGTTTATATACACGCTCTCTGACCGTACTCCGACAAATGCTCTCCAAGCACAACCTTATTTGGTTTTTATGTTTAGAGAACCAAATATGTGTGGGGAGAGTAGGGGACCCACTTCACCACCAGAAGTGGGTCAGTTCTGAGGCTGGGACTAGCTGGCAGTTGTTGTTTTAAAAATGGCTGGGTGAGTGGAGATAAGGGAGAGTAAAACTGGACAGCAGAACTTTTTTTATATTCAACAACAAAAAAACGTTTTTCATCTATAGATATCTGTTTCTCATTGAATTATGCAATGTAATTGTACTAACATATATTTCACATTACACAAATATATTTCCTCAAGGTTAGACTTCTCTCTGTTTGGGCCTAAGCCTCGCTCCACTGCGCGGTCTAATACTCGTCTGAGTATTCTGTCATGCTCTTGCACATCTTCACCGGCAATGAGAATGTCATCCCGTATTATTTCTACTCCTTCGATGTCACTAAACATCTCTGTGATCGTGCGCTCCCAAACTTCGGACGCTGATGCAATTCCAAAAGGCATTCTCTTGAACTTATATCTGCCAAATGCAGAATTAAATGTCAGCAACTTTGATGTTGCTTCTGTCACCTTTATCTGGTAAAATGCCTGTCCTGCATCCAAAACGGAAAAAACTTTCTTTCCTGAGAGTTGTGCAGCTGCATCCTCGACTGTCCGCATGGGGTAATGCTCCCGCAAGATACCTTTATTTAATTGACGTGGATCAATACATAGCCTCAACTTGCCTGTACTCTTCTCTATGATAACTAATGCATTCACCCATTCTGTGGGCTCGGTTACAGGCTCTATAACTTCCTGTGACACTAGAGAATCGAGGGCTTCCTTTAGCCTTCCCAACATAGCATGGGGAACTTTTCTGGGGGGATTTATTATTGGCCGTACTTCTGGCTTCATCTTCGCATCATAAATCGCATCTTTTATCGAACCCAGACCTGTGAAACACTTTTTGTACTTTGGTTCTTCCAAAATCTCTCTTGACTTAGAATTCTTCTTAGTGACTTCCCACATTCGTTTCACAAGACCCATATCTACACAAGTTTGAACACCCAGGATTGGAGTACTTCTGTCAACCACCATAAATTCTACAGGGTAGAACAAACTTTTATGTTCTACATTTAAAACTACTTTTCCATGAGGTCTGACCTTTGTACCAAAGTACCCTACAAGCCTAGCCTTAGTCTGCACTAACTTGATGTTGGAAAAATGTTTATCATATAAGTCCTTTGATATGGCATTTATCTCGCTACCCGTATCAAGCTTAAATTCGATACTTTTACTGTTGACTCGTACAAAAACCTTCCACTCCTTTTCTTTTGTTGGAGTGATTTTGTCAGTGAAATTCGGGGAATTTACTTTACTACAAACATTAACCTGTTTCTCATTGTTATCAGACTCATCATCTTGAACAGTAACAGTTTCAATAAACATGTAATCATCTGTCTCATAACTGTCTTCAGTTTCCTGAACCTCATGAGTCTTTTTCTCATAACATTTCCTTGCATAGTGCCCTTTTCCTCGGCACTTGTAGCATGTGGCGTTGCTTGCTGGGCAAACCCCACCACATTTGCTACACCGTCTATCCAACGTCTGATCTCTCGATCGCCAAGTCTCTCGGTGTTGACCTGAGCTATGATCGTCATGACTTCTCGGGTGACTCTCTCCTCGGCCACCATGCTGACCTCGGCCTCTTCCGCGGCCACGTCCGCGACCACGATTATTCGTGATACGAACTGCTTCGACGCCTTTGGCCCGTCCCGAAAGCGATGCTTCTGCCATCATCTTTGCGTGGCGAAAAGTTGTAGCGCTTTTTCCAGTGTGACATCATCTTCCTCGTATAGTTTGTCTTTCAACTTTTCATCGTCAAGCATACCACGCACTAACTGATCCCTTATAGCACTATCTTCCGCTTCTCCAAAGTTGCACGTTTCTGCAAGTTTTCGCAGTTCACTCGCGAACTGAGTCCCTGACTCACCAGCCTGCTGTTTTCGTTCATAGAACCGTTGTCGTTCTAAGAGTTCGTTTTGCTTAGGGATACAGTGTTCTTCAAACTTTCTTAGCACGGGCTTTAACTTTAGCCTGTCGTCGTTTTCCTCAAACTGGAATGTTTCGTAGATTGCTCTACCTCTCGCGCCGACCAAATTAAGTAGACACATCACCTTTCGTTTCTCGGGTTTTTCATCAAACCCTGTGGCACACATGAAAATGTCAAATTCGGATGCAAACTTTTTCCAATTATATGCAACATTTCCCTGCAGGTCTAGCTCTTTTGGTGGACGAAATGAGGATGTCATGGCTCTCCAACACTACTACAGACAAAACATACTGTCCTTGATTACAGACCAACTATAGCCCGCAATTATCGTAGTAAATGTTATTTCTTAATACACTACTCGAAGCACTCAGAGCCTCAATACTGGTACAATATCAATGATACCACCACCAACTACTGCATGCACCAACACATTACTAGTGACTGGGCCTATTAAACGTTCATATTTTTAGTTCCAGTTCTTCTCATATTTACACATTCAGGCTAATAACCACTTGTACTTTAGCCTAATGTTTATGTTCATTGTGTGTACTCACTCAGAGTTACTTAATGGTCATCAAACACTCATATTTCCTAATTTAATCTGACACCATGTTTGTGTGAACGCTCAACGACATCGCACTGGTCCGGAAGTGTTTATTCTTACTTCCAGGTCTCACAGCAGTAATTCACGTCATGAGCGATAATACAGGTAATCAGCGTAGTACGACTACCACGTAACATCTGTGGCGTTTTAGGGCTGAATCGATTCATATGAAACGCTTAATCTAGACCACCTCGCGAGGTGGTTTAAATGAAGTGTTTTATATAAATCGGTTTGTCGATGCTGGTGTAAACGGTTGCGTTAGAGTTGAGGCGTTTTAGTGACGTCATACGCATGCGCAGTCGACCGATGCGTTTGTTTTCATCCGGTGATTCTCGCACGCGTCTCTTTGTTTTGATATCGACTCGAACCGGACGTTTTGCACGAGCTACTCACATCACTTCACTTCAGCATGGCTTCGACAAGTGGGGAAAGTTCACGACGTGACAACTGGGACGATGAGGAGGTGAAGCTACTCATCACCCTGTGGGGAGACGACAACGTTCAACGCGAATTGGAGGGTTGTGGGCGCAATATCAACATTTACCGCCGGTTGGCAGACCGACTGACGCGGGCGTGTAGTCGCGGCAGGGCGCCGAGGAATGCGGTGGCATGTCGTAGTAAAATAAAGAGCCTGACCCACACCTACCGTAAATGCCGGGACAATAACAAGTAAGTAGTTTTTATGTATTTACTAGTGACTAGTACACGGGTGAAGGACGCCGTGTTGTAAATACGGGCGAATATAGCTTTGTCTTCAGTACCAAATGGATATCCATACAGGCACAGAGTTGGTGAAATGGGAGAGAGTGCAATAACACAAAATGCGGCCGCATAACGCCGTCGAGTTAAACCTTTTTTGCACAAAGCCTTGGCTAGGTACATGGCCAACAATTTAAAACGCCTTCAGTAATAAAAACAAAAGGCACCACTGGAAAGAAGTTCAAACTCCATTTAACATCACACCAATGTGAATTATTAGGGAATTTATAGCGGTTTTCAACTATCATTTCGTTCATTATTTTATTACATAAAAATCGGATATAAGCACTGGATATCTGTGCCCAAAAATGTTGACTTTTATGGGACAGATGTGAATACTATTGCTGGTCACTTAACAACAATGGAAATGTGGCCCCAAGAAAAGTAATAACACAAGTCGTATTAGTAACACTAGCCATTAGCAATTGATGGTTCATTTTTATTGCAGCAAACATAACCTAACTCGACTGTTTGTTTTTCTGTGCTGTAATCTTGCAATGCATTTACAGCCGCAGTGGCAGAGCTGCCCAGACCTGCCGGTACTACGAGCAGTTGGATGCCATCCTGGGGACAAGGCCAACTGCGGTTCCTCTCCGGTTCCGCGACACAGACGTGATGTCCCTGGATGAAGGTAAGGCTCTTGAACCGTTTCACATGAATCGACATTATTAAATCGATGTAGGCGTACATAGAAAACAACTCTATCGCCTTGCCGGACACATCAAACAGCGGGAAATATTACACCGCACCTAAATTTGCGCGTGAAACGTGTCACCTGAAACCACATCGATTTAGGCCTACATTTAAACAAAGTTTATCGCATTTCAACCTTTAAACAAACGTTATCGCATTGCCGGAGAGTTACAACAGCGGAAAATCTTACACCGCACCTACTGTTGCGCTTTAAGCGTTTCACCTGATACGTTCTTATTAAATCCATTTAGCCCTACCTTTCTAGCAAGATACAGCGACTTTATAAATCGATTTACCCCTACCTTTAAAACCAACGGAAGAGCCTTCCCGGCACTTAAAAGAGCGCAAAATATGACAGCTCACCTAATGTTGCGCTTGAACCGTTTGACATGAACCGACCTTATTACAACGATTTCGCCGTACCCCTCAAGCGACTTTTTCGCCTTGCCGGACACGTAAAACAACGGGAAATATTACTTCGGCCCTTGAAACGTTTCACATAAAGCACAGTTTTTAAATCGATTTAGCGCTAACCTAAAACAATCACCTAATGTTACGAACTAACCGCTAGACAAGTTGTTTACAGATACCTTTTATCTAACCTTGTTATGTAAGAGAACCCACAATTTAATTTATAATTGTTTTGCAGAACCCGACACACAAGAATTGGTGGTGGGGGCCGAGGAAGAGATTGGCCACGAGGTCCTCGTTGACGTCGAGGTTGACCTGGAGAGCGAGGTGGGGACCCCCTCTGAGACGGCATCCGTGCAGCGTGCGCCGACTCCCACCGAGGCCACCGAGCCCACACAGCCAAGTAAGGACCTTTCAATCATCACCATGCTCATGTGGATGGCGTGTTTAAGTGTTGACGGTTCCCTCAGCTAATATTAGGTTCTCTACACCAAATGAAACCCAAGGTATTGGGGGACAAAATATATTTACATGTATAGAAAACACTTTCCAATAAGTCAGAAACTGTTGTACACGATACTAACTAGTTACGGTGAGGTAGGGGTTAATTCCAACCACATGTTTGTTTTTCTTTCTTGAGGGGGTATATTGTGCAGTGTTTACAAGTAACAAACCACTGCGAACGAATACCTGTACACCTACTTAGGCTCAGTGTACCCCTCATAAACTATTCACTCTCACTCTGATTGGACTTGATACAAGCTATGTTCATATTCCAGCAGTGCGCACACGTAAGGGCAAGGGGATTGGGAAGAATGAGCGGGTCATGCAAAGCATGACCACCCAATTCATAGGCGCGCAAAAAGAGGCAGCAACAGTCTTCCAGCAACACGAGGAGAGGCGGATGGAGAGGGACGTGCAAATGGAGGAGAAGCGGGCCAAGCGTGAAATGGACATGGAGCAAAGGCGGCAGGAGCGTGATTCGATGCTGGAGGATAGGCGGCAGAACCGTGAAATGGAAATGGAGGAGAGGCGGCATGAGCGGGACATTGCCAACCAGGCTCAGCAGCGCAAACACGAGGAACGGATCGTGCAGCTGGTGATGTCGATGCCACGTCCATCTACCTCCCAGCAATTCCAAAGTGCGACCACGGATGGCGTGACCCGCATCACCCTCCTCACACCACAAAATCCCCAACCGGGAACCTCCACTATGAGCCCCAATACTAGTTTTTATGAATATCAGTAACCTGTAATTATGTTGATTGTGTAATGAACGTCAGTTAATTCCGTATCGTATGTAGGGTATGTAGGGGACTTGCGGAAACATGATATTCCATACACTGTTATTTGTTTACATTTGTGCCATGCTATTAATGGTCCATAAGTGAGGTACTCCAGAGTAGTAGGCTGAATAGTAATTCTATATCTTACTCCAGACAATCAAAAGTAGTCAGCAAAAGGTATTATCTATCTTACCTAGGGCCATTTAGAAAACTTGACATTCAAAATTTAGCTTGCAGTTTTCTCAGTTGACTACACTGTTATTTGTTGACACTTGTCCCATGCTATTTACCGTCCACAAGTGATGTACTCCAGAGTATTTTGAGTAGTTATTATCTATGTTACGTAGGGCCATTTAGAAAACTTGACATTCAAAATTTAGCTTGCATTTTGCTCAATTGAACACACTGTGATTTGTTGACACTTGTCCCATGCTATTTACCGTCCCTGATTTGTTTAAAGTTTGGCCATGATATCAACCTTTGCTACTTGTCATTGGAATAAAATGTACCTGTAGTTCCGTTAATGACGCGTTTGTTCCTTTGTTTTAGACAGGTAGACATGCAACAACATCAAAAGTTAGGGAAGTGTTGCACAATCAATGTCAACCCCACATATGGGATTGTGTTCCACTTTTTACTTTTGGAAAACCGCCACTAAATCGATTCATATAAATCGGTTTGTGTACATCGGTTTGGAATTGCCTGTGGCCTAAATCGGTTGCGAACAGCCCTTGTAAAGAAGTGTTTAGGATCGGAAATATTGCACAAACGCCTCGCGAATCTCTGCCCCGTTGTCTTCGCCTTCCACGTCTTGCGCCACGTTCTGCGGTTGTGGGTTGGCCCCCTCGTGTGCATCATTGGCCCAATCGACGTTGAAAGCCTCCTTGTGTACTTCACATATATTGTTTAATGTGAAGCACACAAGGATGACTGTGGTCACGTCTTCTGTGCGAATTTCCATGCGTTTCAGCAGGATCCTCCAGCGGGCTTTGCAACGGCCAAAGGTGTTCTCGATTGTCATTCTGGCGCGCGACAGTCTGTAGTTGTAATTTATCTGGTCCCTGGTCAGTCTGCCGGTGTCCGAGTATGCTTTCATTATTAACCAGGGACGCAGAGGGTAGGCAGGGTCGCCGAGAATCACTAGAGGCACTGTAGTATCTCCCAGCTGTAGGGGCCTGTCGGGGAACAGCACACCGGCCTCGGCTTTAGCGAATATTGATGAGTTCGCCAACACGCGCGCATCGTGGACCCTTCCTGGCCACCCAGCAGCAATGTTCAAAGTTTGGTATTGATGATCGCACATCACCTGCGCCACAATGGAGTAATAACCTTTACGATTATGATAGTCTGTGTGGTGCTGCTGGGGGGCCAGGATGGGGATGTGCGTTCCGTCGATGACTCCGGCACAATTAGGAAATCCAAACCGTGTTGCAAAGCTCTCTGTGATCTCGGTCAACCGCGCCGGACTTGGCAATTTTATATACTGCGGCAACAGGATGCGTACGATGGCAGCACAGGTGTCGTGAAATATCACGCAGCATGTGCACTTTGCTAGGCCAAACAGATGGCCGACGCTCCGGAAACTACATCCTGTTGCTAGCAACCATAGTGTAACTGCCACACGGACTTCCACCGTAACGCACCTGGAATGGGTAACAAAGCAAACAAAACCATATAAGCACGGTAAACTTTAAGCACAGTAAAAATAATTTATATGAGGGTATTTATATGAATCGCTTTATATGAAGCGAATTTTGCGAAACGATTTAACCCGTCGACATGGCCAACATTAGAGAACGCTAGATAACGAATTTTGTGAAACGCTTCAACCCAAATGCGCCGGAGCTAACACGGGCAATATAGGTGAAGGCTAGATACGCCCACTAAAATGGGTAACATACACACAATAACCATATAAGCATGCGAGAATTTAATGACAGTTAAAAAAACACTATTGATATGAGCCGTTTTATATGACTAGATTTATATCAAGCGAATTTTGTGCAACCATTCAACCCATATGCACCTCAGCTAGCCACCCGTTCATTGCACCGTACCTCCTCATGTTGGTGTCGACCCTCTGTATGTGGTTGCGCAGTTGATTCACAATGTGGTCGAATGTGGCCCTGCGCATGCGGAAGTTTTCTACCCATTGCTGATCGCCAAAAGTGTCCAGAACGATCTCCCTCCACCAGTGGGACGACCTACAAAGGTAGTGAGGGGGGAGGACATGTAGGTAAAGACACAACATCATAATACCAACAAGTTGTTTTCATGTAGTAGGGTTATATAAATCGGCTTAACGTTAGCCGTATGGTTGATGACAAACGACCCAATAAATAGTAGGTACAAGCCCTGTCTGGCCCATAGCTTGCGCGATCTGTTACTGTAGTGACATGGTCTAGTAAATTTACTTCATTTTACGCATGTTGACGGATATTTATGAGCGTGTTCTGCGGAGGTAGGTATGTGAGTAATTATTTGCAAACAATTCAACATATAGTGCACTGGATACAGGTTGCAGACAGGCTAGGCGACGTACGTAAACATAAACACAAAACATCCCTACCTTTCCCGAGACCACAACACCCTTTCCGGCTGTTCTTGCACACGCAAGAGAGTCATCAGTAGCACGACAAACTCTCGCCGTTGAGTTTCCTGCCACTCCCAAAATCGCCTTGCTCTGTTGGACGATCGCCTCACGATTCGTCGCATATTGGCTGCGGACCGGCGATTAATTTCCTCCTCCCGTGTTGGAATAGCTTTTTGTGCAACCGCCATTTTGGTTTTCTCCTAGAAACCGTCATGCGCAGATATGCGCTTCCGCCCTGAAACGTTTTGAGTACGGCCCGTGTAGACGCGACACACTTTGAAACTCGGTCCGTGTAAACGCGCCCCTAAAACGCTTCATATAAATCGCCTTGTCTAGAACGTTTCACAATTCCCCGTGTAAACACGGCTTATCACATGTATGGGAAAGAGTATCTAGGGAAAGAGTTGACACCTCAGTGAAAAAAAGAGGGAAATACACTATATTAATTTTTAACCCTCATGTCATACATGCCATTTACCATGAAAAGACCCATATATATATAAAGAAATTTTTTTTGTAAAGAAAAGAGTAATGTGATGGAAAAGATAGTTGAGGATGTAACATGATTTAGGCCTAATAACAATTTACAAGCCTGCCTCTGTGCCAAATTGATACACAAGTTGAATTGCTGCTAGCCCGACACATTTTTAACAGTTACATTATATAGGCTACATATGGGTCACTCTCCTGAAAAATGGTCAGCATGAGATGGGATTTTAAAACATCAATAAAAACCTTCCTACTTATTTTTTTCCTTATACTTTTCATATTCATGTTCAGATTTGATGAAAGAAATAAGGGAAATAAAATAAAACTGTGTGCAACTTTGGTCTTTTTACTTATGAACTGTTTTTGTACCAAAAAATCCCATTTTACAGTCAGCCATTTGTAACATGACATATGGGACGTGGTTGAATCCTTATTAACATATTTTATTGCATTGATATATCAAACAAAACAGTTCCCAAAACAAAGAGGAAGTATTTATTAACATGTATGCATGCTTAAATTTAAAAAAAATAAAATGTAATGTCTTCAGAACTAACATTACAAATTTCCGTCACACGTGTAACCGTGGTGTCTGGATGCCACACAAATATTGTACACTTAATTATTCATTGAATAAAGCATGGCTGGGAATTACTTTTTGTTATCAATATAAGCACTAGATACTTCTGTATATTATGCCATGAGTAATATGCTTCTAAGTATGATATTATTTAATTCTGATTAGATATTTATTAAGCAGACTGTGTGGTGTCCTAAACATGTGTTACACGTGTGACACACATGTTATACTGCCATAAGAGATATCTTATTCATGGACTACACCTTTATTTTTTATCTCATCAATTTATATTTTACATAGCTGTAAAGGGGAGAATTCCAGCTTTCATTTGCAACCAAAAAATGTAAAAAAATTCAAATATTAAATTTTAACTCTCCATGTGACACTTCTGGCCAGTTTTCAGGAGAGTGACCCATATATGGATTCTTCTTCAGTGCCGGTCCTAAAAAGGGGGAATTGGAGGTCAAAACTGAAATATGTTACAGCCTATCCCAATTAGGCTGGTTGTGTTCCACATACATCCAATTTTAAGACAAAATTTAAAAAAAAGCAGTTTGTACCCTGACTGCAAGTCAGGGTGGCTTCGAACATGACCAACTGGAGAACGTTACGCGTGTTTCGGCGTGACACAAAAATCCGCATTATGTAATATTTAGAACAAGACTACATAAATGAGTGATGCTTAGCTTGTGAGAGCTTCATAGTTTATGGCTGTCACCATGTAAGATAATGAGTGTGTGCGTCTCAGGTGGTAGCCATACAGGAAGTGCTTTATTCAGAATCCGACCATAATAAACATACCCGATACAACAATTATTTCATAGTTATGTTTTGAACAGCAGTCACTAGGAGTAACTAAGTGCAATTTTATGAGTGTTCGTCCACTTGAAAGTAGAAAAGAGAACATATAAAACATGCATTACATGGAAAGGAAAAGTTGTTCCTTCATGATGAAACAAGCACCACAGATGATGAAAAGTATTTATGCTTCTTAGTTTTTGATGCTGTGGACATATTTCAAAGTAATCTTGGAAAACTTCCCTAACTTCTGATGTTCTTGGAATTGTAACACGTGTTTCATGTAACATGTAACACATGTTTCATGTGAGACTCAAGGTTAGAAACTGCTAATAACATGCAAAAAATGTATTTGTTCAGAGCATTATTTGCACACATTACATGTATGAGTATTATAAGTTTTCTTATGTAGAAAAAGATATTGTGATGACTTAGAGGATGAAGATGACAACTGGTGAATGTGTGTTTCTATTTCATCGATGTGTGGCACCCCACAGTAATAGCATGATAGTGCAACATCCTGTTTATGACTTGACACCACATCATCAGTAGGTGTGTAGATGCCCACGGTATATTTGAAAATCATGGTGAGAAGAGATTTGATCCATTGTTGGATTTTGTATCACAAAATAAATGTTTGCCATTACACATGTTTCACCTGTGACAATAAGTTCTTATTGCACTTTTAATGGATTTTAGGAAATAATATTATAACTTTTGTGTTCAGAACTAGGCATCTATGATGCTATGCTACTTATAGCAGCAGGGTTTTTCCTGGCTTGCCTGGTTGGATATTGTGAAAATTGAAGGTGAACACGTGTTTCATGATGTGACACCTCATGAAACACGCATTATGCTCACTTTCAAGCATCATTGTTTTACACACAGACACTCAACAGTCCTAAAATTACTTTTCTGACATTTTTGCATGTTACAAATTTGCAAATAAACTAGCTATGTTTGAATATTTTGGTCTACAATGAAGTAGTTTTCAACACAAGACTACAGTTTCACCATTCCCATTTTTAGCTGGCATATTTGCATGACAAATGAATCTATTTTTGCAATAAAAAATAAACCACATTTTTTTTCTCACTGGATTGCTGTCATTGCTTCTTTGCGGTATAATGAAAGGAATTTTCTTCATTTGGTATGAAAAGGAGAATTAATTTAGGAGAAAACAGTTACAATGTGAGGGACCAACCAATGAGGACCAGCACTGAAGAAGAACCCATATATGTATATAATAGGCCTATTATAAATATATTATATAAATAATAATATTAAAAAGAAATTAGTAATGTGATGGAATATAGTTGAGGTTACCATCTTGTCAGAATAACAAAAATTAGTTGAGTAGCCAGCCTCAAGTGTGGATGTAACATGATTTATTAATAGCAAAAATTATTTAATACAAATTTATTGCATGACACAATTGTTATGCTGTGCCACCTATAAGTATACAACTGCACTATAACAAATCTGTACAGGGAAGTTATTTTCTTCCCAATTTTGAGTTGTGGACGTAACACGTACAATAGAAGGGGACACACAAAAAAACAGGGGACTTCAACGTAAGTTTTGTTCATACAGTTTTGTAGAAAAATGATATTAGGGGCCTACTAGTCATAGTACTGTCATGGGAGGGGGTGATGAAAATGGGAAATATTGCTCCTAGCATGGGAATCGAACCCACATCTCTTAACATTCCGGGCCAGTGTGCTAACCATTACACCACATAGGCTCCCTTATGTCACCACACTATCCACGCCTACCTGTCTATGTGGCTCCTTGCCTGAGAGGTCAGTGCAGACTACTACACTCGGCCCTCTGGCATTGTAAGTCTTTTAATGCTTACAATTGAGTAGTTCTCCAGAATTGGAGACCCGTTGGGATTTGCTTCATTATTAATCACTAAACTCTTCAAAACAATTTCAGAAAAACAATTTGTTCATATACCTACAGGGAATATACTAAGCAAACACTAGTAATCAAAACCAAACACATAAAGAGTCCGCAAGGTGTAAAAATAATTAAATAAAGTGGAAAATTGACCAAAAAATGGCAGCAATGAATTTGCACTGGAGTGCCCACCATCTTTGAAGCTGTAAATAAAGAAAACTATCAAGCACAGTTAATTCAATTTGCTTTTATGTTGGCAAGATTATATCAATAAAGATATTTTTCACTACTTTTAGTTTTTACATTGCATAGGTACATGACAATATCGCTGTAAACATACCTGTCCTATGCGTATCGTTGGTGTCACACTGACAGCACAGCTGGTTCGTTAGTTTGATCAGTTATCAAGCATGGTATGCATAATCAGTAATACTTTTATTTAATCTATGACCTATAATGTTTTCAAATAATAAGAGATAATCTGGAATTATCAGAAATTGGCCGATTGAAAGCAATTTTTATTGAACGTGTCACATATGTAACGTACGGACCAGACAATTTACAAATTCAATATTTGAGCACTGAAATGTTATAGGGAGGGAAGGAAAGACTACACACTAAACAAACCATCCTATCAGACAGATTGGTGACGTTTTAGATGGAAACTCCAATAGGAAGTGACATAATCTGCTATAGATCATGACGTGTCACGTCTTTGTGCACATGTACGCGTGGCGCCAAAACAAGTAGTATAGTAGGGTTCTATTGAGCATAAAATTACGTAATCCTGGCTCTGAGAGTCCATTGACCTTAGATGACCCCCCCCCCCCCCCACAACCATGGATGCTCTCAGGACTCCAATAGGAAGTGACCTAATCTGCAATAAATCATGACGTGTCACGTTTTTTGTGCACATGTATGCACAGCGCCAAAACGAGTAGTATAGTAGTGTTCTATTGAGCATAAAATTACGTAATGCTGGCTCTGAGAGATATCTCCTATTCTCCGTACCTTCCTTATCTAAGCAATTAACTACTTTTTCATTTAAATTCTTATTATTATATAACACATTAGATAATGTCACATGAAACACTGTCCTGTGTGTTTTGGTGTTACATGTAACACTGTCTCGCAAACTACTAACTTTGCTATACTCTGACAAATATGTATGATCTGCTTTTAAAGAAATACACATATAATGAGTATATTATATGGAATAATTCTTTTGATAACACAACAAAACATTGTTATATATGAAGAAGATGGAAAACATTTTATTTGTGATGGGACGTGCGTTACGGTGTCACAAATTAAATTAGTTTTTTTTGTTATCAGTGTTTAATGTAGATACTGCACTTTGTGCTTTAAAAGTTATCTTTCCTGTTGTACTTCAACATCCCATACCAATAATCTGTACTTAAATGATGGTGGTGTCACATTGTAACACACGGGACACTCTTTACATCAAAATTCTTTGAAGCCTAATTACATCAAAACCAGTGGTGGTAGTGATTTTTTGTTTTTGATTGATGATTTCACTCACCTGGAAGTTTATAAATAGTATACAATAGATGTTCAGAATACATTTTTATTTTTGACACTAATGCAACAATCGGGTCTCCAATTCTGGAGAATCACTCAATTACATACATACAGGCAATGCACTTACATATATGGGTCGTTCTCAGAAACTGTGTACCACTTGAGGTAGTCTACTTGAAATGCATATTTCAAAGAAACCCATTATTGGAGTGTCAATATTTAGATTTCATCATTTAGCCCAATAATGTGGGAGATATTTTAGATCAAAAGTATATGTTAATATTGTGTATTGGTCGTAATGCTCGCATTGCGTTTGATTCGTGGCGGGGAAGGAGGACCCCCCCCCCCCCTCCTTCTCTCTCTTCCCTGCCGCGACCGTTGGGTCGCTGACGTAACTCCCCCCCCCCCTCCCTCGGCCCTTATAACCCGCCGCCCTAGCTGCTCCCAGCCACTCCTCCATCATCACCCTCCAGGCCCGGACTCTATTTTCTATTTGGCACCTTCTATTTGGCACCTTTCACACGCGGCCCTTCACGCTGCACCTCACGCGACACGCCTCACACGCCTCACAAGACGCCGTCCGCCTCACACCACCTCGCCGACCGGGCCCACAATCACCCACGCACTCAATCGTCATGCCAGCCGGCTCACGCCCCCGGGGCCGCCCCCCGGGCCGCCGCGGACCGCGCCGAGGCCGGAGCGCCTCGGCCGCCTCACAGGATGCCGCCTCCGCGACCTCCGCCGCCCCCAGCCTCCAGTCGGAGGCCACCTCCTGGGCGAGCGCCGTGGATGCCCGCATGGACGCCCAGGCCGCCGCAATGCAGTGCCAAGCCGGTGCCATCGACCACCTCACAGCCCTGGTCGAGTCCTTCACCCTCGCTCCACCTCGGGCCTCGGCATGCCTGGAGCCGGCCGCCCCGCCTCCGCCTCGGGCCCCGGCCGCCCCATCCATAGCCGAACGCATAGCAGAGATGCTACAGGAACTCGCCGCCGGGACTGGAGGGGATGCCGCCCCCACCACGCACCCTCGCCTCCTCCCCGCCTCTCCGACGCCGACGCCCGCCTCCACGACTCCCGGCAGCGACGTCCACCCGACCTACCAGCCCTACCTACGGCGCGGCCGCTACGCCACGCAGCAGGCCGCCTCCGCCGCCCCCCAGCCCGCCTCCATTCACCCACCTCCGGACCGCTCCCCTGCCTCCGCGGCCGACGCAGTGAGGGAGATCCTGGAATCCGCCGAGGCGCAGGGAAGCGGGCGCCGTAAAGGTATACCCCCAGGTTACCTCTTCCCCCACGATTTGATTGAGAGGGGACCCGAGGGGAAGGCTCTAAAGCGAGGCGAGGCGACCATGGAGGAATATAACCTCGCCCTCCGCATGCTTGAGTCCCACCCCTCCTTCCCCACCGACGCCCTCCCCGGACTTCTACACCACAATATGACCGTCCTCAGAGACGCCATCACACATCCTTGGCCTACCGTCCGCCAATATTCGGAAACCATATTTGCATGGATTGCCGATGGCCGCCTCCCGGAGGGGTGGCGCGACCCTGTCGCGATCAACACTCTCCGCATGGACGCAATCACCGCCCCCGCGACTGCCTCCGGGGGCGGCGCCAGACCACTCCCCCCCCCCCCCACCCGTGCCCGCCCCACCCCCACCCCCACACAGTCCCGCCCCACCAGCGCCGACCCACGCACACCCTACACCCGAGAGGCATACGGGATACCCTGTCCCGCCTGGAACAGAGATCCCGCCTCATGCGACCTCGCCCCCCCCCGGTGAGGCCCACGATGACCAGGGCGCGAGGAGGAGGCACGCATGCGCATACTGCGCGAACGTGCGCCGTATCCTCACCGTCCACAGCGAGGCGGTGTGTTATACAAAGCGCACCCGCGACCGCGCCTCAGCCGCCCCCGCGATAACCTCGCCGGATTTTTAGCCCGGCGGCGGTGACGCGGCCCCACCCCCGCAACACACCCCAGACACGCCGCACACACCCCCCCCGCACCCACCCCCGATAACACACACCGCCCTGCTCTGAAAAACGGCCAGCCAACACCCGACACCGCCACCGCCCTCAGATATCAGGCCGACACAGACCGCCCGCCAACACCCGATACCACCCCCCGCCGCCTCCCTAAGCACCCCCGCTATGCCCACGCCAACCGCCACCCTGCCGACCGCCACCACCCTACCCTCACACCTCATGCCGCCGACACCGACCCCGCCAACCGTCGTCCCTCTCATCTTCCCGCTCCCGCCAGGCGTCGCCCCTCTCACCACCGCACCCACCCCCGTACCCGCACCCGCACCCACACCCGCACCAGCCGCGCCAACCGCCCCCCTCCCCCCGGCCCAGGCGACACTGCATACATAGACCGCCTTCCCGGTTTCCGCCCCCCCCCCCCCCCCCCCCCCCCCCCCCCCCCCCGCACCCGCCCCCGCACACCGCCGCCCCCCCTCCCCCCACGCCTTCGCCCGCCCCCTCTCCGACCCCCCCCCTCCCCCCCCCACTCACCCAGCCCCACCCCCCGCCACCCCCCACTCCCCCGCCCCCACCCTCTCCACCCCCCCCACCCCCCCACCGACCTCAGCGAAACCGTCGCCGAGGTCATCAACCCTAGCATCCAGGATACCCTCCCCGCCGCCCCCCTCATGCGGCCCCACTCCTGCCGCCTACCGCCCCACCCTCCTCTCCATATGGCCCCACCTCTCCGGCGCCGCCTGGAGCCGCCACCCTACCTTCTCCCGAGCCTACCACGCCTTCCGCGATACGGGCCTCCCCAATTTTTTGGCCGCCCGCATCCCCCTTCCCTCTGGCCTACACATCCCCGCCTGGCGCGCTCGCCTCCGAGACCACCCCGACAGCGAGCTGGTAGACCTCCTCGAGTATGGCTTCCCCGCCAACTACTCCGCCACACCCCCCCCCCCCCCCCCCCCCCCCCCCCCCCCCCCCCCCCCCCCGGCCCACATACACCAACCACCGGGAGGTCCCCGAGCACCAAGCCCACCTCCGCGACTTCATCGCCACGGAACTCGCTCACGGTGCCCTCGCCGGCCCCTTCACCACCCCCCCCCCCCCCTTTACCCCATGGGCCCAGGTCTCCCCCATGATGACCCGCCCCAAATCCGACCCGGGCAAGAGGCGGGTCATCGTCGACCTATCATACCGCCCTGGCCACAGCGTCAACGCTGGGATACCCCGCCGAGAGTACCTCGGTAGGCCCCACGCCTACCGGCTCCCTTCCGTGGCCGACGTGGGGCGCCGCCTCATCGGACTCGGCACCGGGGCCTACACCTGGACCGCCGATATTTCCAGGGCCTACCGCCAGCTTCGCGCCGACCCCCTCTCCTGCCCCTTATATGGGATCGCCTTTGAGGGGGCGACATATGTCGACTTCGCCCTGCCCTTCGGCTGCCGCTCCTCGGGCGCCGCCTGCGTCAGGGTGACCGCCGCGGTGGCCTGGATCCTCCGGCGCGAGGGTTTCCACGCCCTCGTGTACGTCGACGACTTTGTCGGGTGTGAGCTCACCTACCTCAGGGCCCGCCAGGCCTTCGACGGTTTCATTGCCCTCGTCGGCGCCCTCGGCCTGGAGGTCGCCCCCGGGAAGTGCCACCCTCCGGCGATGCGGGTCTCCTGGCTCGGATTCGCCGTCGATAGCGAAGCCATGACGATTCGCATCGCCCCCGACAAAGTCGACCAGCTCGTCGCCGACTGCGAGGCCCGGGCCGCCCGGCCTACCCTCGGGCGCCAGGAGCTCCAGAGTATCCTCGGCCACCTCAACCACGTCGGCAGCTGCGTCCTCCCCGCGAGGAAGTTCATGGCGCGGCTCCTCGCGGCCCTGCGCAGCTGCCGCGGGTTCGCCGCCATCACCCTCGGGGACGACGCCCTCCGGGACTTGGCCTGGTTCGCGGCCTACGGGCGCGCCTCCAACGGCCTCCACCTCCTCCGCCCGATGGGGACCCGGAGGATCGTCATCGAGTGCGACTCATGCCTCACCGGGGGCGGGGCCTACTCCCCCAGGCGCTACTACGCCCGAGGGTATTCGAGGGCCTTCCGCGCCCGCTTCCCGGCAATCCACGAGCTGGAGGCGGTCAACCTGGTCGTGGCCCTCCGCACCCTCCTCCCGGCTGACGTCGCGGGGGCCAATGTTGTCATCAACACCGACAACATGGCCTCCGCCGCCTCCCTCGACTCGGGACGGGCCCGCGACCTCACCCTCGGGACGTGCGCCCGGGAGCTCTGGCTCATGGCGGCCGAGGCCTGCTTTGAACTCACCATCCTCCACAAGCCCGGCGCCGACCTCGTCCTCGCCGACGCCCTCAGCCGTGCCCACCTCCCTGGTCGTTGGGCGGGCGTCGCCCGAGACGAGGTCGCTCGCCTCGGGCTCAAGCGTGCCGATGCCGAGCACGACGACTTCCCCTACAACCCTGCCCTCTAATCCAGGGTACACCGCCACCGAGGTCGCTGCCGTGGACGGGCTCCGCATCGCCGCCCTCGCCCCCTCCACCTGGAGAAACCGACGCCGGCAGGCCCGAGGGTACGTCCAATTCGCCTCGGGCCACCACTGGGACCCTCTCGCCCCGACGCCCTTCGACGTTGCTGCCTACACTGCCTCGCTCTACGCCCGCCCCCTGGCGCCGGCCTCCGTCCGGGACGCCCTCTCCGGGGCGCGCTCCTGGCTGGAGGCGGCCGGGGGCGACCCGAGCGCCTTCACCTCGCGCCTCGCCAGGGACGTCTGTCGCGGGGGGGAGCGGGCTTCCGGCCACGTCGCCCGCCCCGCCCCGCCTCTGACGCCTGCCGTCCTCGCCGCTGTCGCCCATCACCTCGCCCTCGCCGGGCCCTCGGGCGTCGTCCCCCGGGCCGCCCTCCTCCTCGGGTATTACGGGATGCTACGGCAGTCTAGCCTCCTCTCCCCCAGCCCCGAGGTGTGGGGCGGCCCGCACACCATCACACGGGGCGATGTCGCCCCCGCCCCCGGGGGACTGCGCGTTACCCTCCGGACGACCAAGACCATCGCGCTGCCCTCGGGGGCGGTCGCCCTCTTCATCCCAGCCTCGCCCGGGCGCCCCCTCTGCCCCGTGGCCGCCTGGACCGCCTCGGTGGCCCTCGCCCCAGCCTGCCCCGCCGATCCTGCCTTCATCCTGCCCTCGGGCCGCCCCCTGGACCCTCGGACGCTCACCGCCATCCTACGAGGCGCCCTCACGGCCCTCGGGGTGCCCGCGCCCGACGGCTACAGTCTACACAGCCTGCGACGGGGGGCCGCCCAGGCCTGTCAACGAGCCGGGGTTCCCCTCTCGGAGATTATGGAGCAGGGGACCTGGACCTCCGCCGCGGTCCACGCATACGTCCCACGCATAGCCGCCTCGGGCGCCCCTCGAGCCCTCGCATCAGTTTTGGTGGAGGGCTCCTCGGGCCACCTCCCTCCCCGCTGGGTTCATGCCCCCGATAAACACTAACCTCGGGCATGGCCCCTGGAGACACTGATTATTGACCTCTACATTGACATTTATTTCTGATGGGCCTTACCTTTGACCCTCTATGTACTCATATTGATTATTGCCTGTCTTCTGAATAAAATGTCTTTTATTCCAACCCCCCTCTCCTCTCCTTCCTTGTCACGTATCGGTCGTAATGCTCGCATTGCGTTTGATTCGTGGCGGGGAAGGAGGACCCCCCCCCTCCTTCTCTCTCTTCCCTGCCGCGACCGTTGGGTCGCTGACGTAACTCCCCCCCCCCCTCCCTCGGCCCTTATAACCCGCCGCCCTAGCTGCTCCCAGCCACTCCTCCGTCATCACCCTCCAGGCCCGGACTCTATTTTCTCCACCCACCCACCCTACACTCCTTTCTTTCCTTTTCCTCTTAGGTGGAGGGCTCCTCGGGCCACCTCCCTCCCCGCTGGGTTCATGCCCCCGATAAACACTAACCTCGGGCATGGCCCCTGGAGACACTGATTATTGACCTCTACATTGACATTTATTTCTGATGGGCCTTACCTTTGACCCTCTATGTACTCATATTGATTATTGCCTGTCTTCTGAATAAAATGTCTTTTATTCCAACCCCCCTCTCCTCTCCTTCCTTGTCACGTATCATGTATCTTATTGGGAATGGATGTAGCTAAATACATAAACAATTACATCACTATTTGTCAACAGCATTGAAAATAAAGTGTCACAAACTTAATGAAAACCTCTGAACAACAGCTCATTTCACTTCAAATGGTCATATACAATGTCTTCATTAAGTTGAAGACATTTATTTCTAAAAAAAAATTTAAAATTATGAAATAGTTAACCTTTTCTGGAGTCATTAACATCATAACATTTCATTTCCACTTGCAAGTACTATGAAACTCTGTATCAAACACTGAGTACAAATACAGTACAAGAACTATTTTCACCATTTGACACTCTATGCATGGACCCAGTTATGGTATAGTAAAAGATAAATCCTGAAATTGCCCCTAAACATTGAAATTTGAGCTGAACATTTGTGTAAAATTGTTGTTTCCACTTTGACTGTTACCTTGCTAATATTTTTTTGCTTTTCTCTTTAATATTCACAAATAAGACAAAACCATAGCAATGAGGTTTCAAATTATTATTACTACTGTTTATAAAGCAAGTGGCATGTGAAATGTCCTAAAAATGTCAAGTTTTGTGTGGAAAATATTTGATTTTGGAGTCAGATTGGTTTCCATGCTATGCTGCTATTTATTGGGTGTGAGCATCATTTGACCTACTTAAAAATGCCAGAATATGTTTATTTTCAATTATTCAGATGCAAAAGTACATGCACATTGAGGAAACTTGTTTATAGGACTTTGGCAGCATTTTGATTTTGTGGTACTGATGTCACACTATTGGTACACAACTTCTGAGAACGACCCATATATACATAAACAGGATAGGTTCAACAACTATGTAGCTTGAGGTTGTACAGGATCCTGGTCACGGCAACCAGTGTCATGGGTGGTGATGAAAATGGGAAATATTGCACCTAGAGCAGGAATCGAAACCCACATCTCTTTGCATTCCGGGCCAGTGTGCTAATCATTACACCACCTAGGCTCCCTTATGTGACCACACACTACTACAGTACCATAAAATAGGCTTAAACGTGCAACAGTAGCAGGTGTTTTCTTACTGAACAGTGATATTCAAAGGATAGCATATTCCCTGACAGACAAACAAGGGAAAAGCAGGGGACACCACAGATACACCCAGAACCAGTTTAGTCACTATGGAATATTAGAAAATGATACAAAGGTATGCATGCAAGATGAACATTTCTTTCAAGTGAGAATGTCCTTTTATTATTTCTTTGACTAACAGGTAATATTCTATGCAAAATAAAGGTCTAGTAGGCTGTGGAAAGTCCACATTCTCCATATCACATATTCATGCCTTTAAAACACCATATTTTTGGAATGAACATGACCATGTTGGCTATTTTTTTACTGTTGCATTAGGTCTTCATTTTTTTCATATCTATCCCTCCAAAATGTAAGAATACCAGTTCTATAAAGAAAATAACTCCTGTACTCTTTCAATAATTGTTTTTGACCATTATACCTACATACTAGAAAATACATTGGCCCCATTTACCATGAAACGACCCATACCTCATCCACACTAGACCAAACATCAAATTGATCAACTGATACTGGTCAAATATCTCCCTTGGGAATCGATTAAACAGCCCTAAAAGTTCATATAGAAAAATAATGACGGAACAACAATTTCAAAGTTTTATAACATAATTTAATCACCTTTACTAGGATTTATTTGCGGCAATCGGCATTATTCGCACATACCTACAGTTTTCAATTCACACTATTGATGTGTGACCTAATTCGGCATCAGAATGAGGCTGAGTAAGCGTCGGGTATTGGAAATTGCCATAAGACACTGCTGTGTGCAGATGTGTATGAACTACTACAGAAATTAAAGGAGTAAAATTTGAAGATATTCACTTTTGAAACTATCATATTAATTTTTGCATACCTTTTTTCTATTTATTGGTCAATTTTCATGAAGATTGAGTGACGATCAGATGCATTTCAGTAGGCAGATGCATTTCAGTAGGCAAAGTCGCTCACCTTGGCTGCCAATCTTTTCTTAAATTCAAAATTGCATAACTTTCTTTATATAGATATATATTTAAAAAATATATTTTAACCCTTATAAAGCTTTTATTAATTTGTAATTACTAAGACTAGTTGTTTAACTGTGTTGCACAGATAACTATGCTGACAGTGCTGCATTACATGATACCACCATAACTATGCAGATTTGAAGTTGACAGTTACAGTGTAGTTAAAGAATGGGAAAATCACCATGCAAGGTTAATCCAATCTTCATGAAAATTGGCCAATAGATAGAAAACAGGTATGGAAAGATGAATATGGTAGTTTAAAAAATGAATACCCTCAAATTTGAGTGATTTCGAGAGGTATTGGTCAATGAAAAATGTTCACATTACTTTTCATACAGCAGCGCCTACGAGAGGCATACGTGACCTCGGTCTGGTTTCAACATGGCCGTGGCGTGAATAGTGTGAATAGCCATATGCTTCTGTTTACCCACAAGTAGCCTCGTTCTCATGCAATTAGGTCATGCCCATATATGGCCAAACCGTGGCATCGTGTATTAAAACAACACGTAGGACTTGTACTGGTAGCAGGGCCGTTCACGGTACGCCTCGGAGACGTCTCCGAGGTGCTTTTTGGCCTATTTGCATTCAGGGTAAGCCCACCCTACCCTACCCTAGCCTACCACGATTATCATTTTCGCTAGAACCAAATCGAAAACACAATAAGTATTGATATAGAGTTAAATCATTTTTTATCCCCAAAAAGTATGTAAAAGATTGCCGGGGTCGGATGTGCTTCCTTCTCCCTGACCCACGACTATCTGAGGCTAGTTATCCATCATCTGTACCCAGGTAAGATTTGTATAACTATATATTGTGAATCAAGTATGTGCCAGTACTGCTAGCTAATATGATGATTATTTAGTGTGCCGGTTCAGAAATCCATGGGTAGACACATGATGGTTAGTATGAAGTTCAAATCTCTGTAATGTTTTACTTTTCCTTTTCTTTACAACTAAAAAAAAAAAAAAATTAGGGTTTCTTTTTCAATGTGTTTCTAATTCATCACTACAGGAACATTTAGCAGACAAATATTTTACACAAAATTTGTGTCTGAAGAGTAGGCCTCATAGAACTACATTCTGGTCAGAGGGCTCTGAGAAGTGTTCCAGAGTACAAACTTAAACTGGGCCACTTGGCTAAATGACCTCCATAAAACTTAAACTGGGTCACTGAGGTCAGCACAAGTTGGTCCTTTGCACCACCGTGGAGAGAACTGGAAGCTACTGGAACATGCCATGCACCACCTGGTGTAGAAATGAGCGTACGTTCCCTAGTGAATACCAGATAACTGTAATGCACACCCACTCCTCACTGCTACCCACTGGGATCCCTTATCAAACATGATGTAGCTGTTCCTGCAAACAAAGACCCTATAATACTAAAACGGCTCACTCCCTATCTCTCCCATGGTAATGCAAATTTCGCAGTGCCACCTTGTGGTGGGTTTGATCAGCCCAGATGTAAACACATACAATTATATTATACATGAGATAGGTAAGTATGAATACACATCAATATGAAATTGCTATGAACAATTACACATCATCATCATCAGCATCGCCATCATCACACATCTTTCACATTCATATATACATTTATACATATAATATAGCACCTGTTTAACCAAGAGAACAGCCAGAGCACCAAGTGGTGGGTTTGATCATTTTGATTACACAGTACAGGCGGAGTGAGCCGTCTTAGTATTATAAGGTCTTTGCTGCAAATCAGCCGACACTGTATATTGAAACACAAACTAACAATGTGTGAAGTCTTACAGGCCTGCCTGTTGATGATTATTGGTCTGTGAATACACACCACTTACCTGCACACACCATGGCGGAGATACAAGTGAGCCAGATGACCCTCAGTGACCTTGACACACTGTACACCTGGACACTGGAAGAGGATTGGAATGTAACCTATCAAGATCTGAAGGTCATGTACGATGCTGACCATAGCGCGTTCTTTGTTGCCAGGAAG
Source organism: Branchipolynoe longqiensis (assembly GCA_030323885.1). NCBI lineage: Eukaryota > Metazoa > Annelida > Polychaeta > Phyllodocida > Polynoidae > Branchipolynoe > Branchipolynoe longqiensis. The sequence goes on along the minus strand of CM059199.1, from coordinate 15,233,503 downwards.
GACTCCAAAATGATTGGTAAATCATGTATTGATATTTATATTATTTCAAATTCAACATTCAACAGTTGTGGATAATGGAAGTTAATTCTTTTAACATAGAATAATTCAATCTCGAGGAGAAACTTAAAGTTTGTTTAACTGATTTAAAGAAATAGATATAGACACAACTTTAAAGTAATATAGAAATATAAATCAATGAGTAAAAATGGTCCAGGATGCAGTATGCGAAGAGATATTGTATTATTTAACTTCTGCTTTGGCGAATTATTTCTAACAGGCAGTATAAACGGCGCCTGTCCCAGTGACACGTTTGGGTGTGTGGGCAACCTTATCGTGGACAAACAGCATAGAGGTGCAGGTGTAGGTAGGGATTCATTATATTTCTATACTTCTACTGTAGGCGATATGGTCTATCAATGTATCTTACTAATTGTACTCGCAAGTTAAACCCTTAATGCCTATTTCTGGGAAGTCTTAAAGCGGAATAGTCTAACATACACTATGTATATATATATATATGTATATATATATATATGTATAAGAATTATAAGGCGTATAAAGAATTATGCGAATATAGGTAGGCGTAAAATACATTATGCCCCTTTCGAATGTTTAACCAAGGTTATTACGAAATGGTCTATTGATTCATTGGCACTATGCCATGTTGCTGCGAGCCTGCTCCGGCAGTGCTTCGGTCCTGCATTGGCCTATAAATACACCGTCGGAGCACCTGCCTTGCCCCACTCGCTTGTTTTTTATTTTTTATTTTTGTTACCAGTACGGGTATTCCGAGCCATTGGTCGAGATATATTATAAAGTTGCCAATCCATTTGCCTCTCTTGTCTCATTTATTATTTGTAGCTACTCCTATATGAGTATAAAAACCTGGAATTCCATACTCGCTCTTCAGCTCCACCTGCAAGTAATCGGGTGGTAGAGCCTGGGGCTAGTCATCTACTGCTCCAACTTACTCAACCTTAGTTTCGATGGTGGCTCGCCTCTGCTCATTAACCTAATTCACTTCCCGCCGAGACCAGACGGGATGGCCGAATGAGTTAGAGTGTCCGTCTCCCGTTGTTGGTAGGTCGTGGGGTCGTGGGGTCGAATCCTGGTCGAGTCAAACCAATAACTTAAAAAGAGGCAGGATAATGTGAGTGATTGGGATATCAGGTCATGGTGCTGGTGGCCTGGTCTTCCAGTGGGGCAGCACTATTAAGTTGCCATGAGTGCGCACTGTCACAAGGCGGTACCAGTCCTGATATGACCTTAGATGTTGCTAGGACATAAAACAACAACAAACAAACAAAAATACACCCGTGTGATCGGCGAGCCTGTGCTGTCTCGTTTGATGGTTGGTTATTGTAGTTTTAAGTCCTGGCAACATCTAAGGTCATATCAGGACCGTGTCTCGTTTGATGGCCTATCCGATGACAGGACAACTGCTGTCTGAGTACAACATGGGCCTGTACACACTGTGCTCCTTTGCAGACAGGCACTATTGTATGCCTGTATTGTATATACTGTGTAATACTGTTGTAAAGTCCATGGCTGGCATCTGTGGGTTATGTAGGTAGGCTATAATGAAATCAATACAGGCAAGAAGAGAAAGGAAGAGTATAAAGAATAAAAGAAGAGAGAGACAATGCCCTCAGGTTTATTATTATATAGTGGTACATGGATCTGGTATGGCATACCACCTGACCATATTCTCCTATGAGCAACAAGCATTTATAGTTCCACCAATGAACAGTAAGCATTCCTGTGTCACCATGGCTACTGTGATCTGCCCACCACCACCATGCGGTGTGGCTGCTTGGCCACCACCTGCCTGAGCTGTGGTTAATGCTGTCATTGATCCGTGACTAACAGTTGGGGGGAGGGGGTAGTGAGTAGAGCTCTTGAGGCTCCTTACACACTATCACTTGTGCCTCCTTCACTCTATCTACCTAATACGCAATGACTATTGACCATAAGTAAAGGATCACCAGCAACTACATAAATACATTCACGCACCTGGCACCATATACCATTTACATTAATAGACCATTTGTACTCCATAATAGACCATCTGCATTCCCCACCAATGCATTTTATCAGAATATTTTACACTGTGGTTAAAACCTGGCCCGCTTACAGCACGCACGCTGCTACAGACTGCCCACGCACACCTGGACGTGAGGGCGGGGGTCAGGAACTGCTGCCTGAGTGCTCGTGTTGACATGTCGCCTGCCTACACACGGCACGGGTCAGTAGCTCTAATCGATTAAACACCTCGGATCATCTGAACCATTCTTTTGCTCATGCGCAGATCCTACAAACTCAGGTTGAATAAACGAATACGCTCGGGGCCGGAAAAATGTTGACTTAATTTAATTTTTTTTAAACCCAAACCAACATATCTAAAGCAAGATAGGAGTTAAAGCATGGTATAATTGCATAGTTTAGTTATTTATATGTCCATTTTTAAAATTTATTTTTATTTTTGGTAAAGTATTTATTCATCTGAACATGACATTTGTCAGCACCGGGGCACTGGTCTTCCGGCCATCTTACTATTAGAATTGACAGTCTCAATAATCTAAGTTTGATCAGTGCTGTATTAGTTACAGCACCGATCCTGTAGAATTAAGGGAGTGGCTCCTGCTGTATAATGTACAGCACCAGTCACTGTAGTTCATGCAAAAATGAGGAGCAGCACCGAGTAGAAGGTGTATACTCAGGGCAACTCAAATAATCATTGTGGGTTACATTTTTTCTCTTATAAAACAAGTTAAGTTCAGAGTTGACAAGACATTTTGTCTGTCTTATATAATGTTCAATGTGTTTAAACAGATTGATAGTTGTGTAGGATGTTCGGTGTGTTGATGGTTTGTTCATGATGGTTAAGGGTTTAATCTGGATAATAAAACTTTGACATTAAAAAAGAAAGTGTATCTTTGCAGTACAGGCTTTCCCTACAGATACCAGCAAAAATGCTCCTCATAGTGATACCCCAGCCAAGACCTGAGTCATTGGAGTCGGTTTACACATGGCTTGTGTATTTTTAGGCTCACCTCGTGGTGTTCTATTTGAAATTCTGATGACTCTAATGGTCCGGACTGTCATAATCGAATACGACCATAGGGACCAATTAATGACAGCATTAACCACTGGTCATCTCTCAATCGGACTATGCAACTTTAAGAAAGTTTGATGCGTTCATCGGATTATGCAGCTTTAAATGACAGTTCAGTCGGCATGAATGGCCCTCCCTGTGGGTGCCCTGCTTCATTGCTGCACGACTTTTGTCGTGAATGGCCCTCCCTGTGGTTGGCCTGCTTTGTTGCTGCACAACTTTTATCATGAATGGCCCTCCCTGTGGGTGCCTGCTTTGTTGCTGCACGACTTTTATCATGAATGGCCCTCCCTGTGGTTGGCCTGCTTTGTTGCTGCACAACTTTTATCATGAATGGCCCTCCCTGTGGTTGGCCTGCTTTGTTGCTGCACGACTTTTATCATGAATGGCCCTCCCTGTGGGTGGCCTGCTTCATTGCTGCACAACTTTTGTCATGAATGGCCCTCCCTGTGGTTGGCCTGCTTTGTTGCTGCACAACTTTTATCATGAATGGCCCTCCCTGTGGTTGGCCTGCTTTGTTGCTGCACGACTTTTATCATGAATGGCCCTCCCTGAGGGTGCCCTGCTTCATTGCTGCACGACTTTTGTCGTGAATGGCCCTCCCTGTGGTTGGCCTGCTTTGTTGCTGCACAACTTTTATCGTGAATGGCCCTCCCTGTGGTTGGCCTGCTTTGTTGCTGCACGACTTTTATCATGAATGGCCCTCCCTGTGGGTGGCCTGCTTCATTGTTGCATGACTTTTGTCATGAATGGTCCTCCCTGTGGGTGGCCTGCTTCATTGCTGCATGACTTTTGTCATGAATGGGCCTCCCTGTGGGTGCCCTGCTTCATTGCTGCACGACTTTTGTCATGAATGGCCCTCCCTGAGGGTGGCCTACTTCATTGCTGCACGACTTTTGTCGTGAATGGCCCTCCCTGTGGGTGCCTGCTTCGTTGCTGCATGACTTTTGTCATGAATGGCCCTCCATGTGGGTGGCCTACTTCATTGCTGTACGACTTTTGTCATGAATGGCCCTCCCTGTGGGTGCCTGCTTCGTTGCTGCATGACTTTTGTCATGAATGGCCCTCCCTGTGGGTGGCCTACTTCATTGCTGCATGACTTTTGTCGTGAATGGCCCTCCCTGTGGGTGCCTGTTTCATTGCTGCATGACTTTTGTCATGAATGGCCCTCCCTGTGGGTGGCCTGCTTCATTGCTGCATGACTTTTGTCGTGAATGGCCCTCCATGTGGGTGCCCTGCTTTGTTGCTGCATGACTTTTGTCGTGCATAGGCCTCCCTGTGGGTGCCCTGCTTTGTTGCTGCATGACTTTTGTCATGAATGGCCCTCCCTGTGGGTGGCCTACTTCATTGCTGCACGACTTTTGTTGTGAATGGCCCTCCCTGTGGGTGCCTGCTTCATTGCTGCATGACTTTTGTTGTGACTGGTCCTCCCTGTGGGTGGCCTGCTTCGTTGCTGCATGACTTTTGTCATGAATGGTCCTCCCTGTGGGTGACCTGCTTCGTTGCTGCATGACTTTTGTCGTGAATGGCCCTCCCTGTGGGTGCCCTGCTTCATTGCTGCATGACTTTTGTCATGAATGGCCCTCCCTGTGGGTGCCTGCTTTGTTGCTGCATGACTTTTGTCATGAATGGCCCTCCCTGTGGGTGCCTGCTTCGTTGCTGCACGACTTTTGTCTATTTGTGATTTGGTCGCAATGTCTTACACTGTAGATACCGGGTGAGGTCGTGGGACGTTGTCATTTACGCCAGCCCTGCTCCACGAGGGGACAACCTGCAAGTGCCACCAACTGAAGGTAAAATCGGCACCACAAAGACTGAGCTTCCACCAATGCCATACAAATATAATGTAAGAAAATTGAGTTAATCTAAGCCCGATAATAATAATAAACTGAGATGTATATTTGGAAAAAAAAATATATGAAGCAGTCAACTTGTATAGATCGTCACCCAAGTGACATTTCTGTAATGCGCTACCGTGTCATTGTTGTTATTATTATTACTACTACATGGTCTGTACGGGACCTGGACAGTTTTGAAAAGTCTTAACCTTCATCTGCCCCATTTCAAAGACCCTATAATACTAAGACGGCTCACTTAGCCTGTACTGTGTAATCAAAATGATCAAACCCACCACTTGGTGCACTGGCCAAGTTAAACTGGCCTTGGTTAAACAGGTGCTATATTATATGTAAAATGTATACATGAATGTGAAAGATGTGTGATGATGGCGATGCTGATGATGATGGGTATTTGTTCATAGCAATTTCATATTGATGTGTATTCATACTTACCTATCTCATGTATAATATAATTGTATGTGTTTACATGTGGCCGGCTGATCAAACCCACCACAAGGTGGCACTGCGAAATTGACATTGCCATTGGGGAGATAGGGAGTGAGCCGTCTTAGTATTATAGAGTCTTTGCCCATTTCAAGGGCTTGAAAAGCCTTGAATTTAACCTATTTTGGATAATTACTATTGAAAAGCCTTATATTCCATTAAACTGTCCCCACTGATCTAAATTAGCCTGAAATCACCATTCGCCATTGTTTTTCCCCCTGAAATCCGAATGAAAAGTCTTGAATTCCTATAAAAAAACAGCATTGAAATAACTTTGAATTCCATATCTTCACATATGTGTGGACCTTGTTATTGTTATTGTTATTATTATTACATATAGGCCTTCTCACACTTATTACTGCATCACTTCTGATGTACGCATCAGGAAATTTTAACTGTATAAATAACTATAATGTCACGTGCTCAGAAGACCAGTTCTCTGGCTCTGAGAAAAAGAAAACCCCTTGATAAATTACATTTACTAAAGCGCCAACAAAGTGCAACATTACCGACAATACGAATCTCCCGCCCTGACTGCCTTGTTTACCTTCGTGTCCTTAGGTCTTACACTTCTACCTGTCGAAAAGGCCGGCTGGAGAGACTTAGTGAATTACGACGCGCGGGTCAGTTTTACCAACAGGGAGTCGCTGCTCCAGAAGCTCGTTAGTAAGACGGGGTCCGTGACACTCGTGGCCATGTTGGGAGGCCTCACGGTCGGGTACGGCACCATCCAGCCTGCCACCAGGGGGCACCGTGTGGCGCCGCTGTATGCAGACACGCCACCTATCGGCAGACGGCTGTTTAGTGCCCTCATCGAAGCGGCAGGTGGCGCCACCGACGAGCTGACCATCGACGCGATCAGCGCCAACGAGGAGATGCCGAGGATTGCAAGTGAGCTGGGGTTGAAGGAGGGTTACCGCTTACACCGGCTGTACACCCTCACCGAGATTCCATTTGAGACGAGTAAGATCTACTCCTTGGCCAATACTGATATAAGTATAATATAATGGCATTCGTAATGTCTCACACGGGGTGTGCAGTCATGAAAAGTCTTAATACGGTCAAATGCTTATTTTTTAGTATATATTTTTGGGGCAAACATTTTTATTCATCTGAATACAATCTTTCTTCGCTGAGAAGGCACTGGTTTACTGGCCATGTTTAACTCCAGTGATTTAAACGAACACTCATAAGATAATAAAATATTGTTATTACATTCAGTTAATTAAGTGTTTGTGGTGTATCTAGTCAGGATCGTTGTCTACATTATATATATATATTATACGGTATTTTACATAGTTTTCTATACATGGTTATGTCGGTACAGTAGGTTTAACTATAATCCGAATTCAGCGAAGTGGTTGTGATGTATCTACTTTCAAATTGTAGCACGTATTCAGTGTTAGATAAAGGATTCACCCGGTACTCGCAGTACACGGGTGAAGACCATCCCTATATAAAAACGGTCGAAAGATCAGGCTAATGAAAGGAGTCTTTATGAGAGCCTAATTTCACAATCTAAGAAGCAACATTTATTCTTTGTATATGTCTTCATGTTTACCCGCTACTTTTGAGTTGGCAAATATAATAAAACATATTCTTTAATCCAATTTAAAAGTGAAATCGACGGCGTTCTCTGGCCGCCATCTTGTCTTTTTGCATTCTCGCCCATTTCACCAACTCTGTACAGATAGAGGTAGCCATTTGATACTGGAACCAGAGATTACACTTTCTGTTCCATACAAAAGCAGTTTTCGCCAGCTTTTATATAGGGTTGGTCTTCACCCCTGTACTGCAAGTACGGGGTGAATCTTTTATCTAATTCAGTGTGTGCATTAGTGTGGCAGAGTCTGGAGTTGGTAAAATGCAAAAGAGTGTATGGGAGGATTTGATTGTTTAAAATGAGTAGGACGGATGCGTAGACTTGTTAGTACAATGGTGTTATTTGTCAGTGCCTGTGTGCAGTTATTTGATTGTAGGTCGGTTGCGGTGAGGTGATGGTTAACTAGTTGTTGCATGCATTAATTATGACTGGTTTTATGATGTGTATGGCTAAATCTGAAATGTATTATTACAATGTGTTACTCCTAAGTGATATTTTTTTTCAACAGGTCAGTATTACAAGTTATATATCTGTACAGATTCTTTAAATCGGATCTCAATGATATAAAAATCATTTAGATCGATTGAATAGCTGCAAAGTTATGAGTGTTTAAAGATTTCTTTTTTTACCTCGATTTGTGCACATTTTCAAATTAGCCAAATCTTGGTCTTTAGGGTCCCACCTGGAAGCTATTTTGCATATGATCTGTCCAATATTAAAGAATCTCATTCTCTATAGTACAAATAAGAAGCTCAATTTTTTACAGACCATAACTGTTAGTATTCTTTGTGAAATTTCATGTCAAACTTGCTAAATTCCTTAATTTCCAGCAACCACCAATAATAAATTCAGTAAAATTAAGAAAGAAAACATAACTCCCATTCTAATTGTCTTATCACTGCAACCTTTATTCCAAAATAAACAGAATTAAAAGCTCTACATGATGACATAATTTTCTAACTGATCAGAGAAAGAAAGACCAAATTCACTTTTAGGCATCACAAGCTGACAATAGCCTCATTCTTGCAGCAGTCACTTCTTAGACCAACCTTGATGAGCATGATATAAATCTCAACCAAATATTGTTCTGGTTAGGTAGAGGAAGACTTGAGCTTTCTGATGATATAATTTTCAGCACGATCCTGATCATTTATCAAGGAGGATTGATGTCTTAATGTTTTCACTCCTTCAGTTCAATCAAATTTCCCACTTAAAAACAGCCATACTTGATATGCTAATGAAGCCTAGTTTCATTGGTGGTTATTTTTAGCTCAGGTCACTGTGCTCACCAAGGTAGGGAAGGGAGTAGCTCAGACTGGATGAAAACAAACTAGGTGAGCATGCACAAACAAGTTTTCCCCCAAACAAGTTTTCATTGACTCTAATATATTTCATAATGCTAACTAAAAATCAGATACCCTAAAAGACAAAAGAACAAACTTTAATTTCATATAATTTTTATTTCAAAGGAAGCAGAAGTAGGGGAGATTGAAGCATTTTAAAAAGGGTTAAAATATGTCAAATTCTGCGCTGTGGACACCGTATATGCCCGCTTTGGAGTACCTAGTGTTATGAATAGTGATACATTGTATAAGTTATGGGGCTGTCACATTATGACGCTTCTTGCCGGCACGCTGCCAATGTGCAAAATAAATTGTATGCGTCGAGACATGTCCAACTTTTCGGCGGCAGGGGAAAAAGTTTGACGTTAGCACAACGCGTTGGTAGCGTGCGGCCAACGTGCATCGATGCGTGGGGAGAGGTTGGCGCGCCGTCCTGATATGACCTTAGATGTAGCTAGGACATAAAACAACAAAGCAACAGTTTGGCGCAACGTGTGGGAACGACCGTCACGCACCCGCGGTGACTGCCTAGCTTTCTCCTAACATTATTTCAGCGATCTCGACGTCCCCCCTAACGTGCCCATAACGTCCGCACCCACACGTTGGCACATGTCGAAAGTTTTGTGCAAGCACAAAACTTTCGACGCGCCACGACGCGCGCCGCCGACCTTCGCCATCTATCAACGTCTACCAACACCTGCCAACGCGTGGGTAACACTTCCTGACGTGTGCCGACGTTCCGCCCGAAAATCACATACGTCGATGCGCATTGGAGAAGCGTCGTAATGTGACAGCCCCATTACCATTGTATAATGACTGAAGAAATATACTATGTACATGTAGTTAGTTTCAAGCCATTCGGTTTCAGTTTACATGTAATTTTCCTGAATAAAAGTAGTTGAATGGAATTTAACCATGTAAACAAAGAGGCGATGAAACAATTGACTAGTTCGTAATTCCAGCTGCGGGATGTTGAGAAGCAAAACAAACCTGCACGAAGCACATGGCACATGCTAATATGCACTGGGTGCAGCTATGAAATGTGCTAGTTTCAGCTCATCGCAGCTCTTGTTTGAAACATGGAATATCAACTAAAAAAGTATATGTAATAAATTAAGATGTCAATCTTTTATCTAGCATTGCATTTACACCAATCTAATCAGTATGTCTTATGCCATCTGCATTTAGATCTAGACAAATCTGGTCACTCAGACTAGTGTTAGAGCCATAACCAGAGTCGGTTTGACTTATTTTATTCGTTTTTATTTATATCCTATGGGTAATGACATGTATACAGCTAGGAAATGAGTAGGAGTAATCAGACATTGGTTATATATCTCTAAGAATCAAGTTTCTGTTGACACATTTGGAATTAATAATGGTCTATATAACAAGGCACTAATGCAGGTGACTTCCTGGGGCCGTATGCACCAATCGGTGATAGGCTTAGCCGGAGCTACGGCTAACGGGGTAGCGGGGGGTTGGAGAGATGTGTGAATCGGTATGCACCAATGTTTTAGCCGCTGCGGATAGCTAACCGTGAGTTTATTTATAGATTTGGGAATTCCCTCCAGTCGACGATATGAATAACGCCGCCAATTCGGCAGCAGCGTTAATATCGGTTCTCATTTAAGGTTAATTTTACCAAATTTCAGTTATTCTGTATGTAAATCTGTCAAATATGACTGCATTTAATAGATTTGGGCGTAAGAAATTCCCGCCGATTCGGTAGCGACGGCGGCGGCCATTTTTACTTGACATCAACAGTATGGATATCGATGTCGCTGCGGCAGTGGTGGTTTGTTTACTTTACATTCGTCGATTCGAAAATATTAATATCGCCGCTGCTGCGGCAGCAGCGTTAATATCGCTTCGCATTTAGGGTTAAATTGATCAAATTTCACTTATTACGTGTGTAATTTTGTTAAATATGACAGCATTGAATAGATTGAGAGCCTCACACGGCACACTAACCGGCGTGGCTAGCGGTTAAACCTGACTTGAAGTCAGGGTAACTTAGCCTAGGCTACGGTCGGCGGTTAGCGCTGGCACCGGCTCATGCATGCGGATTTTCCAACTTTAGCCGGGTGGGGCTACCCGAGCCCTAACTCCGATTCATGCATACGGGCCCAGATGTCAGAATGTACTAATGTAGGTTACTTCCTGATATCAGAAGGCATAAATGCAGGTTACCTCCTGATATTAGAAGAGACCGATGCAGGTTACTTCCTGATGTCAGAAGGTACTAATGCAGGTTACTTCCTGATGTCAGAAGGCACTGATGCAGGTTACTTCCTAGTATCAGAAGACACTAATGTAGGTTACTTCCTGATGTCAGAAAGCACTGATGCAGGTTACTTACTGGTGTCAGAACGCACTATTGCAGGTTACTTCCTGGTGTCAGAAGACACTAATGCAGGTTACTTCCTGGTGTCAGAAGACACTAATGCAGGTTACTTCCTGATGTTGGAATGCACTAATGCAGGTTACTTTCTGGTGTCAGAAGGGATTAATGCAGGTTACTTTCTGGTGTCAGAAGGCATTAATGCAGGTGGTGCCCTGATGTCAGAAGGCCCTAATGTAGGTTACTTCCTAGTGTCAGAAGACACTGATGCAGGTCACTTCCTAGGGTAAGAAGGAACTAATGCAGGTTACTTCCTGATGTCAGAAGGCACTGATGCAGGTACCTCCCAGGTGCAGGTGCCTACTACAGCTTCGTGGTCTGGCCGTTGTCGGCCGGGTCGAGCTGCAGGCCGGGCGGCTGGGGCCGCCTCCCCATGATGGGCGTTTCAGGGAACTCAGGGCTCTCCGCGTCTCCGTCATCTCCAGCACGACTCGCACAGCAAACCAGGGCAGCCTGCAGCACAGGGAATCACATGGTTAGGGGGACTCGGTCAGGGTGAACTGTGCAGCATGGGGAGTTACAGGGTTAGGGTGAACTGTGCAGCATGGGGAGTTACAGGGTCAGGGAGAACTGTGCAGCATGGGGAGTTACAGGGTTAGGGTGAACTGTGCAGCATGGGGAGTTACAGGGTCAGGGGAAACTGTGCAGCATGGGGAGTTACAGGGTCAGGGGGAACTGTGCAGCATGGGGAGTTACAGGGTCAGGGGGAACTGCAGCATGGGGAGTTACAGGGTCACGTGGAAATGTGCAGAATGGGGAGTTACAGGGTTAGGGCGAACTCGGGCAGGGGGAACTGTGCAGCATGGGGAGTTACAGGGTCAGGGGGAACTGTGCAGCATGGGGAGTTACAGGGTATGGGGGAACTGTGCAGCATGGGGAGTTACAGGGTCAGGGGGAACTGTGCAGCATGGGGAGTTACAGGGTTAGGGCGAACTCGGGCAAGGGGAACTGTGCAGCATGGGGAGTTACAGGGTCAGGGGAATTGCAGCATGGGGAGTTACAGGGTCAGGGGGAAATGTGCAGAATGGGGAGTTACAAGGTTAGGGCGAACTCGGGCAGGGGGAACTGTGCAGCATGGGGAGTTACAGGGTCAGGGGGAACTGTGCAGCATGGGGAGTTACAGGGTATGGGGAACTGTGCAGCATGGGGAGTTACAGGGTCAGGGGGAACTGCAGCATGGGGAGTTATAGGGTCAGGGGGAACTGTGCAGCATGGTGAGTTACAGTGTCAGGGGGAACTGTCGCATGGTGAGTTACAGGGTTAGGGTGACCCCGGGGTAGGCTGAACTGTGCAGCATGGTGAGTTACAGGGTCAGGGGGAACTGTGTAGCATGGTGAGTTACAGGGTTAGGGTGAACTGTGCAGCATGGCGGGTTACAGGGTCAGGGTGAACTGTGCAGCATGGGGAGTTACAGGGTCAGGGGGAACTCGGGCAGGGGGAACTGCAGCATGGGGAGTTACAGGGGCAGGGGGAACAGTGCAGCATGGTGAGTTACAGGGTCAGGGGGAACTGCAGCATGGTGACTTCCAGGGTCAGGGTGAACTGTGCAGCATGGGGAGTTACAGGGTTAGGGTGAACTGTGCAGCATGGTGAGTTACAGGGTCAGGGTGAACTGTGCAGCATGGGGAGTTACAGGGTTAGTGTGAACTGTGCAGCATGGTGAGTTACAGCGTCAGGGGGAACTGTGCAGCATGGTGAGTTACAGTGTCAGGGTGAACTGTGCAGCATGGTGAGTTACAGTGTCAGGGGGAACTGTGTAGCATGGTGAGTTACAGGGTTAGGATGAACTGTGCAGCATGGTGAGTTACAGGGTCAGGGTGAACTGTGCAGCATGGTGAGTTACAGGGTTATGGTGAACTGTGCATCATGGTGAGTTACAGGGTCAGGGTGAACTGCAGCATGGGGAGTTACAGGGTTAGATTGAATTGTGCAGCATGGTGAGTTACAGGGTCAGGGTGAACTGTGAAGCATGGGGAGTTACAGGGTTAGGTTGAACTGGGGAGTTACAGTGTTAGGGTTAGCGGGAACTCGGGACCACCACTGGTTATGTGTATATATAATATATGTATATATTATATATAATCTATTATATACATATAAACGCTCGGAGAATTATTTATTTATTCGATTTGGCTCGAGTTGAATATTAGCCAATCGCTGTCGTCCGGCCTCTGGCTGCTTCCTTTGGCCCCGGCGGTTGATCTCGACATGGTCAAATCGTCACTTGCCTCCAGTTTTTTGCTTAGGAAGGACCACAGTCTACCTGCTACCTGTGGTTCCTTTGTTCTACCTGGCTACCTGTTGTTACACCTGGGGCCAGCGGACGACTTCAGCTCTGATATTACCTGTTCGCTGATCAGCAATAACAAGGACGATCGCACCTGAATGACAAATTAACGGTATTGTGCACATAACTAAACCTTATTTTAGCGTTTTACAGGGACAGCGGACGACTGAAGCAAATTAATTTCAGCTTGTCCATTTTCAATCCTACACTGATCGCTATTGAAAACGCTTGATATTTGCTTTTATAAAATTCGATCGTGCTGAAACTGCTTAACTGATCGAGCCAAGACATTGTAATGGGCCAAGTGACGACTATTTCGCTCGATTACAGTAATTTAAGGATCTAGCCATACTTTAACGGTCGATCATCAGTTATAGACGGCCTCAGGACGACGTCACTGATATTTACTGTAGCTTGGTCTAGGGCCAACGGACGATGGAAGCAAAATGGTTTCATGTTGTCGACTTTCAACATATTCTCTACTGACCATTATTAAAAACGATTTCTTTCGAATTTAACAGTCGATTATCATTATTTGCCGCTCGAACTTAACTCGGACACTGCTTGAATCTTGGCCAAGTGACGACTTTTCGGTCGAATTCAGGCCAACAGACGACCGCCGGGCCAGCAGACGACCGAGGCAAAATAATTCAGTGTCGTTTTCAACATAATCTTTCCTGATCTTTACTGAGATCGGGCCAACGGACGATCCATGCCGCTACCATACTGTAGCGATTGTCATTAGGTCGATTGTCATTAGGAAGGACCACAGTCTACCTGCTACCTGTGGTTCCTCTCTCTACCGGTTCTGCTATAGACGGCTTTAGGACGACGTCACTGCCATTACTTAGCAAATCGGGCCAATGGACGACTTCTTTCGAATTTAACGGTCGATTATCGAGCGGGCCAACGGACGACTTGTTTATATATATACACATGCCAGCAGACGACCAAGGCAAAATAATTTCAGTTCGTTTTCAACATAATCTCTCCTGATCCTTACTGAGATCGGGCCAACGGACGACCGATGCCGCTACCATACTGTAGCGACTGCGGTTTTAACCACAAGAAGGAGGACACGGCGACCTGCTGCGACCATCACGAACGGGCGACGGTCCGCACAAGAAGTATGGCCTCGATTACAGCTAAAGGCGATTCGGGCCAGGTGATGACGGCTATCGCTGATTTATCGATCGACGAAAAGGAGGATGAAGCAAGAACGGCGATCGCAAAAATCGAGGCGGAGTTACGGTTACAGGACCTCCAAGACCGTTTGACTGACTTGCAGGCAGAGAGGGACAGAAGGAGGTCCGGTCGTCCTCGGACTAGGGACGAGCCAGGAAAGGAGGACGACATGACGGAGAAGAACTGACGTTCACGTGATTCCCGAGGAGGCACGGCCAGAGGGGAAGACAAAGGATAGAGAAGACAAAGGCCACTCTTCCTATGGCCGGGCACGGAGAAGATCAAGGGAAACTGGATGACGACGACGGACAACACGCTCGCAGAGCAACAGCAGTGCGTCCCGACGTAGACGGAGCAAGTGGGCTCTGAAAAAACATACTCTGGGGGGAAAGGATGTTAGGAAGCTCAATGCCTATGAGCTAATTAATGCTAGTGCTTCCTGGTGCCTCACCATAGCGGACCTGTCCGTACAAGACTACAAAGCTTTCTTGCAGCATCTAAAGTTTATCACAAATCGTGCAAGGGACGACCATTACAAAGACATTGCACATGTCGAGTACGATTTGGAGATCCGGAAGCTAGCGGAGATGAAGGGATTCGCTGCGTTCTCATCCAAGTACCAGAGCGAGAGCATGTCCCACTACAGCGACCAGAACCGCAGGCAGAAGAAGACAAGCTATGGTTCAGCGACATCACGAAGGAAGTCGCCATCCGGACCTGGGAAGCGCCCTGCTACGCCTGGAACTCGGATGGGGGATGCGACCGCGCAGAGGATGTGTGCCAGTTTAAACACACCTGTTCTAAGTGCGGTGGGAAGGGCCACAAACGCTACAAGTGCAAGGAGTGACTGGGACAGGAACGTCTCACCGACCGGGTCGAAGCAAGTTCGGTTGTAGCTGAGCAAGAACCCTTATTCGCATACCATGCAGGTAAGTGGGTCAGTGGGCAAACTAGTGCCCAGCTGACTCAGTGGCCCAAGGCAGGTGTGTTAGACAAGGACTTGGTTGACAGGGAGACTGTCAACGGGGAGGTTGCTGAACTGGGTGCTAGCCAGCTTGGGGCTAGCAACTATGGGGAGTACTCGGCCCCTTTGAGTAACCAGGGGCTCGTACACAGCGTGAGCAGGAGCAGCAACACAGGGAATGACAGTGATACACCAACCGACATTATGGCTGAGAGCAGCAACACAGTTTATGACGGAGATACCCTTGTGGACTTTGATGAGGACATGGGTGACATGACTGACAATGGAGACGGTGGTGGCCTGGACATTCATGTAGAGAGGAACAGCGAACATTCTGTGCACAGTGATACCAATGCTAATCTGATTGTTTCGTCCAATGTACAGGAGAGAGGCGTTGAGACATGTAGCATTTGGGGTACGGTTGATATAAAAGACATTGAGGGCCGATTGCACATTTGGGATGTAGGAGATCGTATAATGGTATCTTTATCCGAGTTGATAGGTGGGGAAAAGTTCCTTTTTTGAAGTATATGAAGCATGTTTTCATGGCAATTTTGAGTGTACCCACTTTATTGCAGGAAACAGCTCCCAGCTTAAGCCTTGTAGATTTGTAGTAGAGCTGTTCTTTAGAGGAGATAATGATCCTGGCACTATTTTTCTATTGTTAGGAGTTGTCTATGGCTTCAAGGTTATAAATGATGATTGTGATATAACCTATAACTCCATGGAGAGGAAGGCTAGGAACAATTGGGAGCATGATATCATTTATGAGAAGTTTCACGGAGAGCTAGCTGATGGGAACATATCCAGGGTATGCAATCAGCCAAAATGTACACATTCGATGTTTGTCATACCGAAGGACGATGGCGGCGGTAGAACCATCGTCGATTGTAGTAGACCAAAGGGCAACTCTGTAAACCAGTTCACACGAGGCATAGCCACTACTTTTAGCTAAAAAACCATCGACACTGTCACAGACTGCATGGAGAAAGGAGATTTTCTATCTACAATAGACAATAAAGATGCTTACAGAGCTGTCTCCATCCATCCATGTGACAGGCCTCATCAGGGTCTTGCCATTGCTAGGGCGCTGGCTGACAATGGAGCCTTTTACCTGGACAACAGACTTAGCATGGGCCTATCCTCCAGTCCTTATATATTTTCCAAAACATTGTCAGATGTGCTCTAAGAGAGGGAGTTACTCGGGTAATTAATTACCTCGATGATTTCTGTGTATTAGGACGGAATAAATTCGAGGCGATGGGCGCCCAGAAGCTAGTGTTAGGCATTATCCGCAGGTTTCTATGTCAGCTATAAGAAAGTGAGCCAGGCTGCCCCGCGGGTGCGGTTTCTAGGGATCATAATTGATTCCGACAAGTTAGAACTCACCCTCCCGATAGATAAATTGGACAAGATGAGACGGGTACTTGAGACAATGAGGGGTCGGAGGAAAGCTTCGAAGAAGGAGCTGGAACAGGTCGGTGGAATCCTAGCCCACTGTGCAAAGGTGATCAGGGGCGGGCGAACCTTTACGAGGAGGATATTCGATATGTCCTCAAAACTCAGGGAGGGCCACCATAGGGTTAGGCTGACCAAGGGGGTATGTGAAGACCTGGAATGGTGGATCACATTCTCTGGCCACTTTAACGGTAAGGCCAAAATTCTTGGCCACTTTGCCCCCCTGATCTCTTCTTACAGTGATGCATCTGGATGGGGCCTCAGCGCTCTCCATGGTAACGACTGGTTAGTCAGCTCCTTTGTCGAAGCTGATGATAGATTGTTGACTGGCTATGTTGGTCACCACCACTCGAGCCCCGAGGGCCATGTCGCTTCAGCTCATATAAATATTCAGGAGATGGCGGCGGTGTACGCAGCCTGCGAGAGGTGGTCGCATAAATGGTCGGATGCAACTGTTGTTATGGTTACGGATAGTGCTGTCGTGCGGGCCGCTCTGAGCACAGGCAGATCTAGATCAACTGGGATCATGTACTATCTCAGGAGGTTGTTTTGGATGGCCGTTGAGAGGAATTTTGAGTTTAAGTCTGTTTATATTCGCAGTAGGGATAATGTCATCTGTGACTCTCTAAGCCGTCTTGATGACAGTGCTAGTAACACGAGAATTTTGGACGCTGAAGGCGTGCTTTGCTGTAGGGCTAAACTGTGTTACACTCTACTTTCTTACAGAAATATCTCAGCTGAGAAGTGAGCAAAAGGGTTATCAGGACTCAGCTTCCCGCTGGACCCTCAGAGGAAGCATTCAGGCTTCCTGATGGGGAGGGGGGTTCGACACCTATGACTTATGCAATTTACCAACAAACGCTAAAGACTTTTGCTTCGAGGGCCTGTATGGATGTGGAGGATTTATCTTCACATTCCCTGCGCCGGGGTGGCTGCACCTTCTTATCCTTATGTGGGGCCACTGTGGAAGAGATCAAAGTACGGGGGGACTGGGCCTCTGGGACAGTCTACGCATATCTAAAAACCCCTTATCTGTCCGGAGTATGGACGACATGAGGGTCGCAGCCACCTTGTGCACTGAGACAGCTTGATTGGTTTGGGTGGTAGCCTTCGGCTTCCTTTGGCATTTATCGCTCAGCCCGGAGTCGAATAAACGATCCAACCCAATCTGCTGGTCTCCTTGTCATTCATAGGGAAGTCTTATATTATATATAATCTATTATATACATATAAACGCTCGGAGAATTATTTATTATTTATTTATTCGATTTGGCTCGAGTTGAATATTAGCCAATCGCCGTCATCCGGCCTCTGGCTGCTTCCTTTGGCCCCGGCGGTTGATCTCGACACAGTCAAATCGTCACTTGCCTCCAGTTTTTTGCTTTTGATTTAGGTAGGGCATTTATCGCTCAGCCCGGAGTCGAATAAACGATCCAACCCAATCTGCTGGTCTCCTTGTCATTCGTAGGGAAGTCTTATATTATATATATTATATATATTATATGTATACGCCCATCTAGAGAGATCGTAGAGGGAACCTAGCAGAGGGCGAGAACTATGTGGAACTAAGAAATCAAAGATATATAGATATTATACCTATAGGAAGGGAAGTATGCATAATATTTGGTAGTATTTTCCCTTACATAAATTACAAACATTCATAATAATAACAATAATAATGTAGACTTAGTACAATACTAGCAGAAGCCATTCTAAAATGCTGTAGAGTGAAACTAAAGCCCCGTTCACACACCACAACTTTAGGCCGAACTAGATAAGGTGAACTAGATGAGGTGAACTATGCGTGAAAGTGTGTTGTATCCACACATCCAGTGCTTGGGGCGGTTTAAGCCGGAAATCGATATCTGCGCAAGAGCAAGTCCATACTAACCAGTGCCACTTTCGGTTAGTTGACATCGCCATGAGAGAGTCTGGGTTCGACCTAGATATGTATAGACTGAGTCGTATTGTTTTGGAACGGTCAAAACTTCTGCTGGGCAGTGAAAACCTATAAATAAATGATGAAAAAAATATCTGTGCACAGCTATCGGTTTCATAGACCAAATTATATAATATGTGCTTTTAATCGACCGGAAAGTCAACAAACTCAAGTCTCGACTGTGCATGCGTGTGATGTCCTTAATCTGCCTCATCTAAACCGCTACTGTCCACACACGCAACATAGGCCGACCTAAGTTACTTCGCTTCATCTATACTACCTCGCGAGATGGTATACTTGACGCGAACTAGATGGATCGACTCAGCCCTAATCCGCTTCAGCGTTGCGTCCACACAGCCAATGTGAACCGAACTAGACAAGGCAAACTAGTTGAGGCGACTTAACGCGCGTGTGTGAATGGGGCTTTAAAAATGGCGTACACCTTGACAATCTCTAAGTCTAAGCCTACTTAAATTTAATCCACCAGAAAAAGCAATCTAACCCTATTCAGATCATATAAAGTAGTCGTCTAAATCATTAGTATTGCATTAGCGCTGACAGTAACGACAGTTGACATTAGGTCAACTTTGTTTGGTTGTTTAACGACCCCACCCCCACCAGCACAAACGTAAATATCGGCTATTGGGGGTCATGCAGTGGTGATTAAAATTGCATAGTCCGATGGTTTTGCCTTTTGGACATTTTTCTGAGATAAATATATTAAATTGATCATTATAATCTACCTTATTCCAGGTTAAAGTAACTTTGATTTTAAATAGATAAGTTTTGAGATATTTGAAATTCAAACATGCAAACTTAGTTTTGGCAAGCACGCCTAAATTCTGACACCATAGGCTTCCAACAGTAACAGGTTCTATCAAATTGTCTCAGTGTTCCCTTCTATGTGGCAATAAATGCTTAATATGTGCATCATCTAAGTTAGATATGTAGAGTCAAATCTATGTAATTATGTTGGTTTTGAAAATTGGATGCTTCATCAGACTATGCAGCTTTAAACATCTGACGAAATTGTTTGTATTATATTTCAAACAAGTAAATTAGAGCTCAGAAATGTACGGCAAAGATCATACAAGTGCTAAAATCAGAAGTGGTATATGATAAATAAAATGAGCTGTAAACGACATGAGGTGGACATGCACACCTTTTGTTGGTTGTGTCTGTTGTTCAGCATGGTGTCCAGACACGTGTGCAGCATCCCTCCCGACACGCCAAGAACTAACGGACCCACAGCAATTAGCCACGACAAAATAGTAATCGTCTGTCGGTTTCTGTCTCTCAAGTTCAGATTACCGTCGTCAGCTCGTCCTGAGGGAGGCTCCGACCTGTTTGCGGAGACACCTAGGCCTGCGTAAGGAATAGACCACAGGTGCAGTGTGAGTGGGTATACACGGTGCAGTGTGGGCTGGTAGATCTATACACAATGCAGTGTGAACGGGCATACACTGCAGTGTGAATGGGTAGCCTATAGACCTATTTCATATGACGTCAGGATGGGTATCTAGGTCAGTGCACGCCCCTTTTGGCTGCAGTACGACACACTGCCACACTGCAAACTCAATGGCTATGAGCAATCTTCATAGAGAAAAGGTGAAATATCTCTAAAAGTACACCACCTAGAAACAAACCGTCTGGTACACATAGAAAACATATTCAACAAATAGATTATATAAAATTGATAAAGTTAGGGTTCTGCATTTCTATTAATTTTGAATAAAATAAACGTTTTGCACTGCTCATACCGGCAAACTCAAGGCATTGTGAATGGTAGTAAGCAAACTTCCTACAGAAAAAGCGAAATATCTCTAAAACCACACCAAATAGAAACAAACCGCCTGGTACACATATAGAAAACATATTCAATGAATAGATTATATTAAATTTATAAGGTTAGGGTTCTGCATTTCTATTAATTTTGAATAAAATAGACGTTTTGGACTGTGCGTACCGGCAAACTCAATGCATTGTCAATGGTCGTGAGCAATCGTCCTACAGAAAAAAATGAAATATCTCTAAAACCACACCAAATAGAAACAACCCCCTTGGAACACTTAAAAAACATGTTTGCCAAAAATATTATATTAAATTTATAAGGTTAGGGTTCTGGATTTCAATTAATTTGGACTAAAACTAACGTTTTTCACTGCGCGTACTGGCAAACTCAATAGCAGTGTGCCTTCGTTCTGCAGCCAAGCTATGCGTGCATATACGGTGTTAGTAAACATTGAAATAGGTCTATATACCATGCATTGTGAATGGGTATACACAATGCAGTGTGAGCGGGTAGAACTACAATGCACAATGCAGTGTGAATGGGCATACACTGCAGTGTGAGCGGGTATACACAATACAGTGTGAGCGGGTACACACAATACAGTGTGAGCGGGTATACACAATACAGTGTGAGCGGGTATACACAATACAGTGTGAGTGGGTATACACAATACAGTGTGAGCGGGTATACACAATACAGTGTGAGCGGGTATACACAATACAGTGTGAGTGGGTATACACAATACAGTGTGAGTGGGTATACACAATACAGTGTGAGTGGGTATACACAATACAGTCTGAGCGGGTATACACATTACAGTGTGAGTGGGAATACGCAAACAGTGTGAGTGGGTATATGCAATGCAGTGTTTGTTTGTTGTTATTTCACGTCCTAGCAACATCTAAGGTCATATCAGGACGGGTACAGACTTGTGACAGTGCGCCTCATGGCGTCTTTATAGTGCTACCCCACTGGGACACCAGGCTGCCTGCAACATGACCTGATATCCCACTCAGTCACATTATCCTGGCTCTGAGCCACCCAGTCCTTGCCCTATCCTATTAATGCCGAGTGCCAGGCTTGGTATTGACAAGTATCAATTTTTAAGTCATTGCTTTGACTCAACCAGGATTCGAACCCACAAACTCATGGGTTCGAATCTCCCGATCTCCCAAACAGGAGATGGACGCTCTACTCATAGGGCCACCGTGTCTGGTCGCACAATGCAGTATAAGTGGGTATGCATAATGATGTGTGACTGGGTAGGCCTATAGACCTATTTCATATGACATCAGCATGCATATCTAGGTCACTGCACGCCCCTTTTGGCTGCAGGACGACACTGTCACACTGCAAACTCAATGGCTATGAGCAATCTTCATACAGAAAAAGTGAAATATCTCTAAAACCACTCCATCTAAAAACAAACCGCCTGGTACACATATAGAAAACATATTCACCGAACAGATTATATTAAATTCATACCGGTAGGGTTGTGCATTTCTATTGGTTTTGAATAACATAGACGTTTTGCACTGCGCATACCCGCAATCTCAATCAATGTATTGTCAATGGTCGTGAGCAATCTTCCTACAGAAAAAGTGAAATATCTCTAAAACCACACAACCTAGAAACAAACCGATTGGAACACATATAAAAAACATATTCAACGAATAGATTATACTAAATTTATATGGTTAGGGTTCTGCATTTCTATTAATTCTGAATAAAATAGACGTTTTACACTGCACGTACCAGCAAACTCAATGCATTGCCAATAGCCGTGAGTAATCTTGAATTTTCTTCATGCACAAAAAGTGAAATATCTCTAAAACCACTCCATCTAGAAACACACCGCCTGGTACACATATAGAAAACATATTCCATGAATAGATTATATTAAATTAATACGGGTAGGGTTGTGCATTTCTATTAATTTTGAATAAAATAGACGTTTTTCACTGCGTGTACCGGCAAACTCAATGCATTGTCAATGGTTGTGAGCAATCTTCATACAGAAAAAGTGAAATATCTCTAAAACCCCACCATCTAGAAACAAGCCGCCTCGTACACATATAGAAAACATATTCAACAAATAGCTTATATTAAATATATATTGTTAGGGTTCTGCATTTCTATTAATTTGGACTAAAATAAAGTTTTGCACTGTGCGTACCGGCAAACTCAATGGCAGTGTGCCTTCGTTCTGCAGCCAAGCTGTGCATGCATACACGATGTTTGTAAACATTGAAATAGGTCTATGCACACTGCAGTGAGTGAGTAGGAGGCCTATACACAATGTAGTGTGAGTGGGTATACACAATGCAGTGTGAGCGGGTATACATAGAAAATGCAGTGTGAGTGGGTATACTCAATGCAGTGTGAGTGGGTAAGCCTATACACAATGCAGTGTGAGCGGGTATACACAATGCAGTGTGAATGGGTATGCAGAATGCGGTGTGGGTGGGTATACACAATAGAGTGTGAGCAGGTAGATCTAAACGCAATGCAGTCTGAGAGGGTATACACACTGCAGTGGGAGAGTATATACAATGCAGTGTCAGTGGGTAGGCCTATATACAATGCAGTGTGAGTGAGTATGTACAATACAGTGTGAGCAGGTAGATATATACATCATGCAGTGTGAGCGGGTATACATACACAATGCAGTGTGAGCGGGTATACACACTGCAGTGTGAGTGAGTATGTACAATACAGTGTGAGCAGGTAGATATATACATGATGCAGTGTGAGCAGGTATACACACTGCAGTTTGAGTGAGTATGTACAATACAGTGTGAGCAGGTAGATCTAAACGCAATGCAGTGTGAGGGGATATACATACTGCAGTGGGAGAGTATATACAATGCAGTGTGAGTGGGTAGGCCTATCCACAATGCAGTGTGAGTAGGTATACACAATGCGGTGTGAGGAGGTAGAGCTATACAGAATGGAGTGTGAGCGGATATACATACACAATGCAGTGTGAGTGGGTTTACACACTGCAGTGTGAGTGAGTATGTACAATACAGTGTGAGCAGGTAGATTTATAGATCATGCAGTCTGAGCAGGTATATGTACACAATGCAGTGTGAGCAGGTATACACACTGCAGTGTCAGTGAGTATGTACAATACAGTGTGAGCAGGTAGATTTATACATCATGCAGTGTGAGCGGGTATACATACACAATGCAGTGTGAGTGGGTATACACGCTGCAGTGTGAGTGAGTATGTACAATACAGTGTGAGCATGTAGACATATACATCATGCAGTGTGAGCAGGTATACACACTGCAGGATATGAGTGAGTATGTACAATACAGTGTGAGCAGGTAGATCTAAACTTAATGCAGTGTGAGAGGATATACACTGCAGTGGGAGAGTATATACAATGCAGTGTGAGTGGGTAGGCCTATATACAATGCAGTGTGAGTGGGTATACACACTGCGGTGTGAGGAGGTAGAGCTATACAGAATGGAGTGTGAGCGGATATACATACACAATGCAGTGTGAGTGGGTTTACACACTGCAGTGTGAGTGAGTATGTACAATACAGTGTGAGCAGGTAGATTTATACACCATGCAGTGTGAGCAGGTATACGTACACAATGCAGTGTGAGCGGGTATACACACTGCAGTGTGAATGAGTATGTACAATACAGTGTGAGCAGGTAGATTTATACACCATGCACTGTGAGCAGGTATATGTACACAATGCAGTGTGAGCGGGTAGGCCTATATACAATGCAGTGTGAGTGAGTATGTACAATACAGTGTGAGCAGGTAGATTTATACATCATGCAGTGTAAGCGGGTATACGTACACAATGCAGTGTGAGCGGGTATACACACTGCAGTGTGAGTGAGTATGTACAATACAGTGTGAGCAGGTAGATTTATACATCATGCAGTGTAAGCAGGTATACACACTGCAGTGTGAGTGAGTATGTACAATACAGTGTGAGCAGGTAGATTTATACATCATGCAGTTTGAGCGGGTATACATACACAATGCAGTGTGAGCAGGTATACACACTGCAGTGTGAGTGAGGATGTACAATACAGTGTGAGCAGGTATCAAGAGAAACCTGAAGCTGAGAGACATTAAGACCGACTCATGGACGCAACTCTCACAGCAGAGGGCTAAATGGAGAGCGGCAGTCAAGTAATGAAAGCAGTCTTTGTCGCATCGTGACCGACAGCATGATGATGATGAGGTAGATTTATGCATCATGCAGTGTGATCAGGTATACGTACACAATGCAGTGTGAGCAGGTAGATTTATACATCATGCAGTGTGAGCGGGTATACGTACACAATGCAGTGTGAGCAGGTATACACACTGCAGTGTGAGTATGTAAATACAGTGTGAGCAGGTAGATTTATATATCATGCAGTATGAGCGGATATACACAGGCTGTAAGTGAATTGGTGCACCACCTACCTGGGGTTGCCGTCTCGGCTACTGGAGGAGGACGGACAGACGGTGGAGGATGCCGCAGCCAGCCGTGCATGGATGTGTCGGCTACGGGCAGCAGGCCCGCCCCGGTCGCGGCCCTGGGACCCCCGAGCACAGCCACCGTCCCCATGATGGCCATCACCTGCAAAATGGCCGAGGTAGGTCTTTGTGGGTACATGCATGAATATTTTTCATGTCATTTCTTAGTGTCATAGCATAATAAATAGGAAGCCACCCGCTATATATATAAGACTCTAGACCTCCATGGATCCAGACTTATGGGGCTGTCACACTACGACATAACGTGGTAGCGTAAGCCGATGTAGGTGACATTTGTCCATTACATCGAGATACATCGAGGAACGTCGAGATATATTATGCGTTCGTTAAGCCTCCGTCGAGGTATGTCGAGTTACGGTGACACACATCAAGGTTTTGGACATACAAAAAAAACTTTCGACATAGCTCGACGTACAGGATGTTATGTTGGCTTACATTGCGCTCATGCTAGGCTTACATTGAGATACGTTAGACGTTCGTTAGAGCTACGTATTCAACATAGTTGACGAATGGCTGGCGCACGTAACGTATGTAAGATGCACCAACGTTCTTCGAACGTAAGCGAATGTTGTTGAACGTTTTGCCTTCGAGAATATAAAGGCATCCATGTTGAGCGCTCGCTGTCCTTACGCTGAGCATGCTGGACTGTTGTTAGACTGACGTTGCTCACTCGCGGGCCTGACATTAGGGCGGGCGTAATTACGCGAGTCCTACGCTAAGCTGGCTCTAAGCTTTCACTAGGCTGACGTCGTGCGTGCTGAAGGCTCGTTAGCATTACGTTGGGCCTTTTTTTATTACATTCAAGCTTACCAAAACTAAGTTTCCATGTTTGCACTCAAAATATCTAAAAAGTTTACCATTTAAAATAAAAGTAACTTTGAACTAGTGTAAAGTACATACTAGTGATCGATCTAATATATTTATCTCAGAAAAAATAAAGAAATTCAAAACCAATGGACTATGCAACTTTAAGTGAATTGAGCAGTACAAGTTTCATCTAAATAATTCTTTTATTGTTTGAAGTACAACATCTGGGTTTTGGGGTCAGGTCATATCTGTTCTTGTTGAAATTTGCATAACTTTCTTAATATTAACTTTTAGAAAACCAACCGTTTAAAGCTCTTGTTATGAGAGTTGAAAAGTAGAAGTTTCATCTAGTATTTTCTTTAAAAGGATATTAGAGTTTGAAGTACAAAATCTGGGCTTTGGGTTCCAGCTTTGAGTATTTTTACTATAGAACAAAGGGGCCAAAATGGTACAGATTTTCCGGAGTTCAAATTGACAACTTTCTTGATATTTACTTTAGAAAAAATATATGGCTACCTGGTTTAAGTACAATTCAAGTGATTGATAAATGTTCCATTCAGATTAAATGCATTCTAATAAAACTTCACAATTACCTTCAAAATCAGCTTATTTTAGCATTGGTAGTTTCAATATTTTATTTGTTTACGCATGGTCCTCAAAGGAAAGTTGCAAAATAGATGTGTATTTAGGCTTTCTACATGTAGTATTATATATGCATACATAGTACAGAAATTATAATTAACATTGAATTGAGATCGATGGTTGGGGTGAGATACTTTGTTGACATCGCATACTGTTCATCCTCAAAATACATCTGATCATCACTCAATACATTCAGGGGGGGTGAACCTCCCCCTGAATGTATTGGGTGTCAGTCCCCGCTGACACTCAAACACATTTGAATACGTTGCATTGATTTTGTGGCCCTGTGCCAACAATTCTACACTGCAGACAGTATGCAAGACCTTTTTACTAAAGTAAAACAAGAAAACATTTTAGCCTTTTTGAGGGCAGCTGGACTGTACCACCTCATATAGTTTACTAAATAAATTTGATCAATTATTGATGAACCTTTTCCTTTTCTATGGGAATTTGTTTCCCTTGCCCACACATATATGATTGTGAGCTTTCTATTTTAATGAGTGTCTATTGGCACATAATTGTCTGCTTTTACATGTAAAAGCAATGGTTTGAATACAAAACAAACATTTCTCACTGTGAATATGGCCTATGCTGCCGACATGACGTAAAGCAACCACCAATCAATCAACCTCAATCTTCATGAAAATTGACCAATAGATAGAAAACAGGTATGTGAAAATGAATATGGTAGGAACAGACAGCTGCTGGAATATACTATTGTCACATGACGCCTGGTGAAACCCTGCATGTGGATACTTACTGTTATGAACATACAGGCCGACCCGAACCACACGCACAGAACGATCCTCTCCACACGGTGAAGGCAGCTCTCCCGGCCTGCACATACAAGGAGCATCAGTCACTGACACGGCACTAGTGTGTTCTACTACACTACTCTCACCTCCCAGCCTGCACATACAAGGAGCATCAGTCACTGACACGGCACTAGTGTGTTCTACTACACTACTCTCACCTCCCAGCCTGCACATACAAGGAGCATCAGTCACTGACATGGCACTAGTGTGTTCTACTACACTACTCTCACCTCCCAGCCTGCACATACAGGGAGCATCAGTCACTAACACGGCACTAGTGTGTTCTACTACACTACTCTCACCTCCCAGCCTGCACATACAAGGAGCATCAGTCACTGACACAGCACTAGTGTGTTCTACTACACTACTCTCACCTCCCAGCCTGCACATACAAGGAGCATCAGTCACTGACATGGCACTAGTGTGTTCTACTACACTACTCTCACCACCAGCCTGCACATACAAGGAGCATCAGTCACTGACATGGCACTAGTGTGTTCTACTACACTACTCTCACCTCCCAGCCTGCACATACAGGGAGCATCAGTCACTGACACGGCACTAGTGTGTTCTACTACACTACTCTCACCTCCCGGCCTGCACATACAAGGAGCATCAGTCACTGACACAGCACTAGTGTGTTCTACTACACTACTCTCACCTCCCGGCCTGCACATACAAGGAGCATCAGTCACTGACATGACACTAGTGTGTTCTACTACACTACTCTCACCTCCCAGCCTGCACATACAAGGAGCATCAGTCACTGACATGGCACTAGTGTGTTCTACTACACTACTCTCACCTCCCGGCCTGCACATACAAGGAGCATCAGTCACTGACACAGCACTAGTGTGTTCGACTACACTACTCTCACCTCCCAGCCTGCACATACAAGGAGCATCAGTCACTGACACGGCACTAGTGTGTTCTACTACACTACTCTCACCTCCCGGCCTGCACATACAAGGAGCATCAGTCACTGACACAGCACTAGTGTGTTCGACTACACTACTCTCACCTCCCAGCCTGCACATACAAGGAGCATCAGTCACTGACACGGCACTAGTGTGTTCTACTACACTACTCTCACCTCCCGGCCTGCACATACAAGGAGCATCAGTCACTGACACGGCACTAGTGTGTTCTACTACACTACTCTCACCTCCCAGCCTGCACATACAAGGAGCATCAGTCACTGACACGGCACTAGTGTGTTCTACTACACTACTCTCACCTCCCAGCCTGCACATACAAGGAGCATCAGTCACTGACACGGCACTAGTGTGTTCTAGTACACTACTCTCACCTCCCAGCCTGCACATACAAGGAGCATCAGTCACTAACACGGCACTAGTGTGTTCTACTACACTACTCTCACCTCCCAGCCTGCACATACAAGGAGCATCAGTCACTAGACACGGCACTAGTGTGTTCTACTACACTACTCTCACCTCCCAGCCTGCACATACAAGGAGCATCAGTCACTGACACGGCACTAGTGTGTTCTACTACACTACTCTCACCTCCCAGCCTGCACATACAAGGAGCATCAGTCACTGACACGGCACTAGTGTGTTCTACTACACTACTCTCACCTCCCAGCCTGCACATACAAGGAGCATCAGTCACTGACACGGCACTAGTGTGTTCTACTACACTACTCTCACCTCCCAGGCCTGCACATACAAGGAGCATCAGTCACTGACACGGCACTAGTGTGTTCTACTACACTACTCTCACCTCCCGGCCTGCACATACAAGGAGCATCAGTCACTGACACGGCACTAGTGTGTTCTACTACACTACTCTCACCTCCCGGCCTGCACATACAAGGAGCATCAGTCACTGACACGGCACTAGTGTGTTCTACTACACTACTCTCACCTCCCGGCCTGCACATACAAGGAGCATCAGTCACTGACACGGCACTAGTGTGTTCTACTACACTACTCTCACCTCCCAGCCTGCACATACAAGGAGCATCAGTCACTGACACGGCACTAGTGTGTTCTACTACACTACTCTCACCTCCCGGCCTGCACATACAAGGAGCATCAGTCACTGACACGGCACTAGTGTGTTCTACTACACTACTCTCACCTCCCAGCCTGCACATACAAGGAGCATCAGTCACTGACACGGCACTAGTGTGTTCTACTACACTACTCTCACCTCCCGGCCTGCACATACAAGGAGCATCAGTCACTGACACGGCACTAGTGTGTTCTACTACACTACTCTCACCTCCGCCTGCACATACAAGGAGCATCAGTCACTGACACGGCACTAGTGTGTTCTACTACACTACTCTCACCTCCCGGCCTGCACATACAAGGAGCATCAGTCACTGACACGGCACTAGTGTGTTCTACTACACTACTCTCACCACCCGGCCTGCACATACAAGGAGCATCAGTCACTGACACGGCACTAGTGTGTTCTACTACACTACTCTCACCTCCCAGCCTGCACATACAAGGAGCATCAGTCACTGACACGGCACTAGTGTGTTCTACTACACTACTCTCACCTCCCGGCCTGCACATACAAGGAGCATCAGTCACTGACACAGCACTAGTGTGTTCTACTACACTACTCTCACCTCCCGGCCTGCACATACAAGGAGCATCAGTCACTGACACGGCACTAGTGTGTTCTACTACACTACTCTCACCTCCCAGCCTGCACATACAAGGAGCATCAGTCACTGACACGGCACTAGTGTGTTCTACTACACTACTCTCACCTCCCAGCCTGCACATACAAGGAGCATCAGTCACTGACACGGCACTAGTGTGTTCTACTACACTACTCTCACCTCCCAGCCTGCACATACAAGGAGCATCAGTCACTGACACGGCACTAGTGTGTTCTACTACACTACTCTCACCTCCCGGCCTGCACATACAAGGAGCATCAGTCACTAACACGGCACTAGTGTGTTCTACTACACTACTCTCACCTCCCAGCCTGCACATACAAGGAGCATCAGTCACTGACATGACACTAGTGTGTTCTAGTACACTACTCTCACCTCCCGGCCTGCACATACAAGGAGCATCAGTCACTGACACGGCACTAGTGTGTTCTACTACACTACTCTCACCTCCAGCCTGCACATACACGGAGCATCAGTCACTAACACGGCACTAGTGTGTTCTACTACACTACTCTCACCTCCCGGCCTGCACATACAAGGAGCATCAGTCACTGACACGGCACTAATGTGTTCTACTACACTACTCTCACCTCCCGGCCTGCACATACAAGGAGCATCAGTCACTGACACGGCACTAGTGTGTTCTACTACACTACTCTCACCTCCAGCCTGCACATACAAGGAGCATCAGTCACTGACACGGCACTAGTATGTTCTACACTACTCTCACCACCCAGCCTGCACATACAAGGAGCATCAGTCACTGACACGGCACTAGTGTGTTCTACTGCACTACTCTCACCTCCCAGCCTGCACGTACAAGGAGCATCAGTCACTGACACGGCACTAGTGTGTTCTACTACACTACTCTCACCTCCCAGCCTGCACATACAAGGAGCATCAGTCACTGACACGACACTAGTATGTTATACTACACTACTCTCACCTCCCAGCCTGCACATACACGGAGCATCAGTCACTAACACGGCACTAGTGTGTTCTACTACACTACTCTCACCACCCAGCCTGCACATACAAGGAGCATCAGTCACTGACACGGCACTAGTGTGTTCTACTGCACTACTCTCACCTCCCAGCCCGCACGTACAAGGAGCATCAGTCACTGACACGGCACTAGTGTGTTCTACTACACTACTCTCACCTCCCAGCCTGCACATACAAGGAGCATCAGTCACTGACACGACACTAGTATGTTATACTACACTACTCTCACCTCCCAGCCTGCACATACAAGGAGCATCAGTCACTAACACGGCACTAGTGTGTTCTACTACACTACTCTCACCACCCAGCCTGCACATACAAGGAGCATCAGTCACTGACACGACACTAGTATGTTATACTACACTACTCTCACCTCCCGGCCTGCACAAACAAGGAGCATCAGTCACTAACACAGCACTAGTGTGTTCTACTACACTACTCTCACCTCCCGGCCTGCACATACAAGGAGCATCAGTCACTAACATGGCACTAGTGTGTTCTACTACACTACTCTCACCACCCAGCCTGCACATACAAGGAGCATCAGTCACTGACACAGCACTAGTGTGTTCTACTACACTACTCTCACCTCCCGGCCTGCACATACAAGGAGCATCAGTCACTAACACGACACTAGTATGTTATACTACACTACTCTCACCTCCAGCCTGCACATACAAGGAGCATCAGTCACTAACACAGCACTAGTGTGTTCTACTACACTACTCTCACCTCCCAGCCTGCACATACAAGGAGCATTAGTCACTGACACAGCACTAGTGTGTTCTACTACACTACTCTCACCTCCCAGCCTGCACATACAAGGAGCATCAGTCACTAACACAGCACTAGTGTGTTCTAGTACACTACTCTCACCTCCCAGCCTGCACATACAAGGAGCATCAGTCACTAACACAGCACTAGTGTGTTCTACTACACTACTCTACTAGATAAATATGTTAGGTTGATCGCTATAATCTACCTTACTTTAATTTGAAGTAATGTTTATTTTAAATGGCTAACTTTTGAGATATTTGAAGTGTAAGCATGCAAAATTAATTTTGGCAAGCACGCTAAAACTCTGACACCATAGGCTTCTACAGTAAGAAGTTCTGTTAAATTGACTCGATCTTCCCTTCTATGTAGCGACACTTGTTTAATAAATACACCATTATCTAAGTTAGATATGTAGAATCGAATTTAGATAATTCTTTTGGTTTTGAAATTTTGATGTTTTAAGCATTTTGCTATAAACTAGTCTCCTGGGTCTTTGGTCAGGTCAGCCTTTTGCTTAAAATAATCTCTGTCCTTTTGTAGTTCTATCAGTTCACTGGTGATGTAAACAGCCGTGTTCTCTTTTATTTTTAGTTCAGTCATCAGACAAAGTTTAGTTGCTGCATGGTTGATCATATCTTCTAAAATATTTGAACATTTGTTGGGATCCTGCTCTTCAAATATTGTAGTGGGTTTATAACTCTGCAAGATTGTTGTTAGTGCATCAGTTGAAAAGTTTCAATATGTCCGTCCCAATATGCAGCGTTTTTTTTGTTGTTTCTTGGTTTCCTTTTGATAATATAGACTGGCTTATGGTCACCCTATTGTAGCAACGGTCATTTATAAAATGAACCAACTGACAACGGACGGGTATGATATCCACCTGTGCTGGGTGCCTGGCCATGCTGGCATACAAGGAAACAAACGAGCTGATCGGGCTGCGACGAAGGCCCTGAACTGTGATCTTGAACCATGTCTGATCCCTCACTCTGATCTGAAACCACTAATAGCCACCCACATAAAATCCAAATGGCAACATGAGTGGGATGAAAACATTAATAAATTTCAAGAAATTGAACCATCTGTGGGAAAGCCACCACATACTCATGCGGGAGGTCGGCGGGACCAAGTGGTCCTTAGCCGCTGCCATATTGGCCACTCGTGGCTTACACATGCTTTTCTGCTCAAGGGGGAACCTCCCCCTGAATGTATTGGGTGTCAGTCCCCACTGACACTCAAACACATTTTACTAAGTTGTGTTGATTTTTTGGCCCTGCGCCAACGGTTCTACACTGCAGACAGTATGCATGACCTTTTTACTAAAGTAAAACAGGAAAACATTTTAGCCTTTTTGAGGGCAGCTGGACTGTACCACCTTATATAGTTTACTAAATGGATTCTATCAATTATTAATACAATTTTTCTTTTTCTATGGGAATTTGTTTCCCTTGACCACAAATATATGATTGTGAGCTTTCTAATTTAATCAGTGTCTATTGGCACATAATTGATTGTCTGCTTTTACATGTAAAAGCGATGGTTTGAACAAAAAACAAACATTTCTCGCCGTGAATATGGCCTATGCTGCCGACACGGCGTAAAGCAACCCCCAATCAATCAATCAATCAATCAATCAAGCTTATGGTCACTGATGTTGTAGTTAAGGACTCCTGCTTGAGTGCAATACTTGATGTTAGTAAAGGCTAAATCGATTGTGGTTGCTGTACTTCTACTTGACCTAGTTGGTTTATCTATCTGCTGTTGCAGTTCATGCTCTGAAGAAAATTGATTTATGATTATGGCTGGTAGCTTTCTCTTACCACTACAGTCTGCATTGAAGTCACCTATCAGTAGTGTCTCATACTTGTCTATGTCATCTATTTCACTCATCACATTACTCAATTCCTCAAAGGCCTGTTTAACACTTCCATCTGGTGGTCTGTACACATTTCCAATTAGGATCTTCTTTGTATATGGCCTTGTTACAACCACCCATTGCAGTTCTAGCACAGCATTTGAAATATTTTTATCTGCATATCTATTAGGATCTACTTGCAGAGAATTTCAACAGTAAATTCCTAGTCCACTTCCAGCTTTGGCTTGCCCATTTACATTTAGATGTTTTGCTTTTTGATCATAACTGAGGAAGGTATAGTTTGTTATTGAATTTAGTTTTTTTTCTACAAGGCTATCGAGCCATGTTTCTGATAATGTGAAAATATCAAGTCCCAATCCTGGCAGATGAATTCTTAATTGCTCTATTTTATGTATGAGACTACGTATTTTCAGGTGTGCTCTTTTGAAACCTGGCAGACCCTTCAGTTCGTTCAGAGGAAGCCGGCCCAGCCACTTGTCCCATGCTCATATCCCCTGCACACCGCAAGAAGATTGCAATGGGTAGCAGGGTGTCAACTATGTGCCATGCACTTTAGTGTTATAAATCTGTGGATTAGTTGATTTCAATGCCTTAACTTGTATGCACTGCTAGAGGAGAGTCTCATTGCATAACCAGAGATAGCAGCTGGATCTAAATTAGGTAGTGGGTAGTGGTACCATTTTATGTGTCTGTGTATCTGTCAACATGGCTATTTGAGAGATGGAAGGGAAAAAATAAGGAGCTGTAACAAGTTTAGTGATGGACTAAATGAGCATCTATACACATACACATGAACCCCAACAACATCATTCACAAAACTATAAAAAAAGACACAGGCAGTATGTGTCTAAGGCAGGACAGCTGGCATTAATGGACAGATGGCATTAAGGGACATATGGTGTTAATGGACAAATGGCATTAATGGACAGCTGGCATTAATGGACATATGGTGTTAATGGACAGATGGCATTAATGGACAGCTGGCATTAAGGGACAAATGGTGTTAATGGACAGATGGCATTAATGGACAGCTGGCATTAATGGACATATGGGGTTAATGGACAGATGGCATTAATGGACAGATGGCATTAATGGACATATGGTGTTAATGGACAGATGGCATTAATGGACAGCTGGCAATAAGGGACATATGGTGTTAATGGACAGACGTCATTAATGGACAGCTGGCATTAATGGACATATGGTGTTAATGGACAGATGGCGTTAATGGACAGAGACAAGTGGCTGACCATAGCAGATGATGAAGAGGATGGCCATCAGCCCGATGAAGACACACCCGAACAGCTCGATGCTCCAGTTACACAGGGCCGACCAGGTGGGGCCCGACTGTGAAGTGGGGCACAAAGCACTACAGTTTACTTCACTACCTTTGCGATAACAGTCTTCTGAAATGTGACGTCACAGACATAATGGGGTACATTTCGAGTAGTTTTGTTTTTTCGACAATAGGTGGCAAGGCGATACTAGTGGGCCTACAGCCACAGCCACAGACAGTCACTGACAGCCAAAGCCAGTCACTGACAGCCACAGCCAGTCCCTGACAGCCAAATCCAGTCACTGACAGCCACAACCAGTCCCTGGTAGCCACAGTCACATCCAGTCACTGACAACCACAGCCAGTCACTGACAGCCACGGCCAGTCACTGACAGCCACGGCCAGTCACTGACAGCCGCCACCAGTCACTGACAGCCACGGCCAGTCACTGACAGCCACGACCAGTCACTGACAGCCACAACCATTCACTGACAGCCACAGCCAGTCACTGACAGCTACAGCCATTCACTGACAGCCACAGCCAGTCAGTGACAGCCACAACCAGTCCCTGATAGCCACATTCACATCCAGTCAGTGACAACCACAACCAGTCAATGACAGCCACATCCAGTCACTGACAGCCACAACCAGTCCCTGATAGCCACAATCACATCCAGTCACTGACAAACACAGCCAGTCATTGACAGTTGAGTGATAAATGAGGATTTTCATAAACATTGGGCGCAAAGTCGTGTTTTTCCGGCATTAATGATGCTATTTAAGACAACATAAATGTTCTTATATAATAAATATAAAGAAATGCATTGAAAATGTACATACCACTATTTACTTTTGTGATTTTCTGAGAATTATATTTATTTTCGTAAGTTAGTTTTAGGTCTACTGTTTTAGTAGCGACGCCAACGGCAATTGTTTTAACCACAACATCGTATCGATGTATATTAATCAAGAGCGGCTAACAGGTCCAAGGCCTATTATAGCTGTATGCTATTGATTGATTGATTGATTGATTGAATGTCCCCCATTAAGATACATTGGTGTATCTCCATCCTCGATGACAAGGCCGGGCGAAGGGCGGAGATGTCACGCCATCCGTAGTATCGTACAACATAATATGTATAACATAGCAAGTTTAATATGCACGTAACATTAAATATCAAGTTTCTTGCCTGCCTGCTTTAAATATATATACCTTATTCTTGTGGGTTAACGCCTTGTCCACGTAAGTGTGGGGGGGGGGGGGCGGGCGTTTACCCACACATGGGCGTTTAAGGTGTGGGCATTTACGAAATATTGGCAAAGTGGGGAGTGGGCTTTAACCCATACATGGGTGTTAACCCGCGAGAATATGGTATATATCTATATATATATATATAATATATGTATATATATTATATATATTATATATACATATATTATATATATATGATTAAGGTAGTTACAGCAGCATGGGTAGTGGGTTACTGCTGTAAGGCAAGTCAAGCCTGCTGACACCACTTCCGTTCACGCTCTTAACTCACTGAAGTCGTCTCATCTCGTCCTGGTGAACCAACACGCACCCATCCTCACCTTTGTGCACTGAATGAAACCCTGACGGAACCCAGTCACACACACGGCCAGACTCACGGCCGCCCGGTAACAACCAACACGCACCCATCCTCACCTTTGTGCACTGAATGATCCCCAGCAGGAACCCAGTCACACATACGGCCAGACTCACGACCGCCCGGTAACAACCAACACGCACCCATCCTCACCTTTGTGCACTGAATGATCCCCAGCAGGAACCCAGTCACACATACGGCCAGACTCACGACCGCCCGGTAACAACCAACACACACCCATCCTCACCTTTGTGCACTGAATGAAACCCTGCAGGAACCCAGTCACACATACGGCCAGACTCACGACCGCCTGGTAACAACCAACACGCACCCATCCTCACCTTTGTGCACTGAATGATCCCCAGCAGGAACCCAGTCACACACACGGCCAGACTCACGACCGCCCAGTAACAACCAACATGCACCCATCCTCACCTTTGTGCACTGAATGATCCCCAGCAGGGACCCAGTCACACACACGGCCAGACTCACGGCCGCCCGGTAACAACCAACACGCACCCATCCTCACCTTTGTGCACTGAATGATCCCCAGCAGGAACCCAGTCACACACACGGCCAGACTCACGGCCGCCCGGTAACAACCAACACGCACCCATCCTCACCTTTGTGCACTGAATGATCCCCAGCAGGAACCCATTCACACATACGGCCAGACCTCACTCACCACGTGACCAGCCCAGGTACAAGGCAACCACACGCAGTCACCTCATCCTCACCTTTGTGCACTGAATGATCCCCAGCAGGAACCCAGTCACACACACGGCCAGACTCACGGCCGCCCGGTAACAACCAACATTCACTCATCCTCACCTTTGTGCACTGAATGATCCCCAGCAGGAACCCAGTCACACACATGGCCAGACTCATGACCGCCCAGTAACAACCAACATTCACTCATCCTCACCTTTGTGCACTGATTGATCCCCAGCAGGAACCCAGTCACACACACGGCCAGACTCACCGGCAGCCTGGTAACAACCAACATGTCACCCAGATCCTCACCTTTGTGCACTGAATGATCCCCAGCAGGAACCCAGTCACACACATGGCCAGACTCAGACGCCCAGTAACAACCAACATTCACTCATCCTCACCTTTGTGCACTGAGTCCCGCAGGAACCAGTCACACACGCCAATCACGCTGCCTGGTAACAACCAACATGTACCCAGACTCACCTTTGTGCACTGAATGATCCCCAGCAGGAATTCAGTCACACATACGGCCAGACTCACAGCCACACGGTAACAACCAACATTCACTCATCCTCACCTTTGTGCACTGATTGATCCCCAGCAGGAACCCAGTCACACACACGGCCAGACTCACGGCCGCCCGGTAACAACCAACATGTACCCAGACTCACCTTTGTGCACTGAATGATCCCCAGCAGGAACCCAGTCACACATACGGCCAGACTCACGGCCGCCCGGTAACACGCAGCGGGGCGCCCCTGGTGCCGGCCGAACAGTCTATCAAAGATGGCGTCCACAATGACCAGCACGACCAGAGCCTGCAATACAAAGAAGATATTCTACTCGGACGAGGCTGGTTCTCCCTGCTCGAACACAGGAGAGTCACAAGTAAAAGTAAAGTTTATTTAACAATGCCTCTAGAGCGAGCGCATTGATTTTCATCATCGGCTATTGGATGTCAAACATATGGTCATTCTGGCATTTCTTTGGAGGAAACCTGCTGCTGCCACATAGGGTACTCTTTCCGATAAGCAGCAAGGGGTCTTTGATATGCACTTTCCAACAGACAGGGCAGCACATACCACAGCCTTTGATGAACCAGTTTTCGACCACTGGTTGGGACGGGAAAAAAACTAAACTGAAAATGGGTCCACTGAGCAGGATCGATACGATGACCGACACCTTCACTGGTGGACACGCTACCGCCTGAGCTACGTCCTGCTCCCCGAACACAGGAGAGTGAGTTCAGATCTTTACCAGTCAGGTTGGACACGGTGTGAGGGAGCTCAAAGATTGACCCGGCCCACCTAAGACAACCCTGCTTAAATCCGAAAAGCTGCTTAAAGTTGCATAATCCGATGGTTTTGAGTTTCTGTCATTTTTCTGAGTTAAATATATTGAATAGATTGTCATAATCTACCTCGCTTTAGTTTGAAGCAACTTTTATTTTAAACGGGTAAATTTTGAGATAACTTTTGAGATATTTGAAGTGCAAACATGTCAAATTAGTTTTGAAAAGCATGCCAAACTGCGGACACCACAAGCTTCTGCAGTAAGAGGTTCTATTAAATTAACTAACTCCTTCCTTCTATGTAGCAGCAAATATTAATAAGTGCACCAGTATCTAAGCTAGACATGTTAAAGTAAATCTAGATAATAGTTGGTTTTGAAAATTTGATGCTTTAGAAAGCTCTCGATTTGACCTTTAAAGTCTATTAATCTTAGATGACTTCATAAGTTATTCATCCACAATTATCAGGTTATGGCAGATAATTATTTGAACAACATATGTAGCACATTACATTGCAATCTGAGATGATTATTTTCATAACCCAGCCACCCACATTGTGGTATCAGAGCCGGCCCACCCAGATGGGAGTGGACAGTCATGGTATCACCCATCAGTCCCAGATGTGAGTGGAATGTCCCGGTATCACTTATCAGTCCCAGATGGGAGTGGACTGTCCTGGTATCACCTATCAGTCCCAGATGTGAGTGGACTGTCCCGGTACCATCCATCAGTCCCAGATGTGAGTGGAGTGTCCCAGTATCACCCACCAGTCCCAGATGTGAGTGGACTGTCCCGGTATCACATTCCCAGATGTGAGTGGACTATCCCGGTATCACCCATCAGTCCCAGATGTCAGTGGAAGGTCCCAGTATCACCCATCAGTCCCAGATGTGAGTGGAAGGTCCCAGTACCACCCATCGGTCCCAGATGTGAGTGGACTGTCCCGGTACCACCCATTAGTCACAGATGGGAGTGGACTGTCTCGGTACCACCCATCAGTCCCAGATGTGATTGGAGTGTCCTGGTATCACCCATCAGTCCCAGATAGGAGTGGACTGTCCTGGTATCACCCATCAGTCCCAGATGTGAGTGGACTGTCCCAGACATTTATAACTATTATGTGCATCAGTCGGACACAGAAACAAACCATTGCTGCTGCTCCAGTCAGGAATATCACGGCGTAGAAGAGAAATGCCCAGAAGGGGGCGACACTGTTCGCGGAGAAAATGACGGGCATCTGTCCGAAGCTGAACTCACTACCTGCAAGGGTAAGACAGAAGTCACGTGGTACCACCAGGGACGCTTTGTTCATTGGGGTTTTACATCCTACCATCATCTAAGGTTCGCCTTGAATATTGCCTGTTTAAGGCCGACAACACAGCATCAAGCCATCACCAATCAGTTAACAGCTGACACCTTACAAGGAGCCAGTGGGTATTCATAGCGACTTTATAGTGATGCCCCACTCAGCTACTGTGCCGCTGACACCATGACCAGATATCGCACTCAGCCATATTGTGCTGACACCTGTGTTTATATACTAATGTACTCACTTTGCAAGTGCTGCATAGTCCTCCCGTAAAGACCCAAATTACACGACAGCGCCATCTGTCGGATTAGTTTTGAAGTGTCCTGTTGCTGATTGTACATGATATATATATATAGGTAATGGATGCTGTACTCACCATGCCAGACAGGCAGGAAGGTAATGAAGCTGACCATGATTAGCAGCGGGCCGACCATGGCTGTCAGCCATATTGGCAACCAGCTCCTGGGGACAGTCAACACAGAGCCACTGTCAGTGAAGGAGCAGGTGTTAGATCAATGTCAGTAAAGCAGCAGGCGTTACGTCAGTGTCAGTAAATGAGCAGGTGTTACATCAGTGTCAGTAAAGGAGCAGGTGTTACATCAGTGTCAATAAATGAGCAGGTGTTATGTCAGTGTCAGTATAGGAGCAGGCATTGTGTCAGTGTCAGTAAAGGAGCAGGTGTTATGTCAGTATCAGTAAAGGAGTAGGTGTTACATCAGTGTCAGTAAAGGAGCAGGCATTGTGTCAGTGTCAGTAAAGGAGCAGGTGTTATGTCAATGTCAGTAAAGGAGCAGGTGTTATGTCAGTGTCAGTAAAGGAGCAGGTGTTACATCAGTGTCAGTAAAGGAGCAGGCATTGTGTCAGTGTCAGTAAAGGAGCAGGTGTTACATCAGTGTCAGTAAAGGAGCAGGCATTGTGTCAGTAAAGGAGCAGCTGTTACATCAGTGTCAGTAAAGGAGCAGGTGTTACATCAGTATCAGTAAAGCAGCAGGTGTTATGTCAGTGTCAGTAAAGAAGCCATGCTGCTGTATATCGGAATATTTTACGAGGTGTTATGGCAGCACCAGTAAAGAAGCAGGTGTAATGCAGGTGGGTGCTATGTCAGTGCCAATAAAGGGGTAGGTGTTACATCAGTGTCAGTAAAGAAGCAGCTGTAATGCAGGTGGGTGTTATGTCAGTATCAGCAAAAAAGGCATGTGTTACGTCACTGTCAGTAAAGAAGCAGGTGTTAAGTCAGTGTCAGTAAAGGAGCAGGTGTTGTGTCAGTGTCAGTAAAAGAGCAGGTGTTGCATCAGTGTCAGTAAAAGAGCAGGTGTTGTGTCATTGTCAGTAAAGGAGCAGGCATTGTGTCAGTGTCAGTAAAAGAGCAGGTGTTGCATCAGTGTCAGTAAAAGAGCAGGTGTTGTGTCAGTAAAAGAGCAGGTGTTATGTCAGTGTCAGTAAAAGAGCAGGTGTTGTGTCACTGTCAGTAAAGAAGCAGGTGTTATGTCAATGTGAGTAAAGGAGCAGGTGTTGTGTCAGTGTCAGTAAAGGAGCAGGTGTTGTGTCAGTAAAAGAGCATGTGTTGTGTCACTGTCAGTAAAGGAGCAGGTGTTGTGTCAGTGTCAGTAAAGGAGCAGGTGCTGTGTCAGTGTCACTAAAGGAGCAGGTGTTATGTCAGTGTCAGTAAAGGAGCAGGTGTTGTGTCAGTGTCAGTAAAGGAGCAGTCATTGTGTCAGTGTCAGTAAAAGAGCAGGTGTTGTGTCAGTAAATGATCATGCATTGTGTCAGTGTCAGTCAAGGAGCAGGTGTTGTGTGAGTGTCAGAAAAGGAGCAGGTGTTGTGTCAGTGTCAGTAAAGGAGCAGGTGTTGTGTCAGTGTCAGTAAAAGAGAGGTATAGTGTCAGTGTCAGTAAAAGAGAGGTATTGTGTCAGTGTCAGTAAATGAGCATGTGTTGTGTCAGTAAAAGAGCAGGTGTTGTGTCAGTAAAGGAGCAGGTGTTGTGTCAGTGTCAGTAAAAGAGCAGGTGTTGTGTCAGTGTCAGTAAAGGAGCAGGTGTTGTGTCAGTAAAGGAGCAGGTCTTGTGTCAGTGTCAGTAAAGGAGCAGGTGTTGTGCCAGTGTCAGTAAAGGAGCAAGTGTTGTGTCAGTGTCAGTAAAGGAGCAGGTGTTACATCAGTGTCAGTAAAGGAATAGGTGTTGTGTCAGTGTCAGTAAAGGAACAGGTGTTGCATCAGTGTCAGTAAAGGAGCAGGTGTTGTGTCAGTGTCAGTAAACGAGCAGTAAATGTCAGTGTCAGTAAACGTCATGAATACGTGTGCAAAATAATGTAGCGGATTGTACGCACCCAATAAAATAAGACGACTTAGCCAACATGTAATACAAAACAATCGTATCCAAGTTCGGCATTTGTACACTCACTAAAGGTTGCTTGATGATCTGGTCTCCTGATTTTACCATGTTTTCTTTACATGCATATTC
Source organism: Branchipolynoe longqiensis (assembly GCA_030323885.1). Taxonomy (NCBI): domain Eukaryota; kingdom Metazoa; phylum Annelida; class Polychaeta; order Phyllodocida; family Polynoidae; genus Branchipolynoe; species Branchipolynoe longqiensis. The sequence continues at coordinate 15,191,297 of CM059199.1, read as the reverse complement.
AATGTATATTATTAAAATATTCACATTCTAGAAAGATCAGACAATTAGAATCGGCAATTTGAGCTCCAACGCACTCCGTAGGGACTGCTCTGTCAACACCATTAGTGACCCATTGTAAAAATATACGGATTTTCGGTTCCGAATTATATATTGGCAGAGAGCATTATTCTTGGGCGACAGATTGGGGACAAGATTATGTAATCTCAAAGCAATAATACCCCACTCCCATTATGACATGATATAAGCTATGTGAAATATATGTTCATACATGATGCTGAGATTAATGAAGAAATGTTCCTATATAAGATTCAGTACATGATTATTGAAATGTTTCTCTATGCATCCATAAACAGTGCAATTGGAGAAAAGACCATTTTAACAGAGATCTATTGTATCTGTATGCAACTACCTGTCCCTACATGATCACTGGGTGGGCACACCAGCCTAATTTGCATATACACACAGGACACCACCTGCAGCTGGGTTGGGTGACAGCCACCCCCACTGGGGGGTGGGGGGTGCCACCCACCCAGACTGTGGAGGTGCCTGATTGGCTGGCTGTGGACTACCCAGTCACCTGCATCCCATTGGCCCTCTGACCACACTAGCCTCACTTTGAGATAATTATTCAGGACTCTGCTTCAGACACACGGAAGAGAGATCGCTCTACTCCTGGCTCTGGAGTGAGACACACCTACTCTAGAGCAGGACCCCAAACACTTTGTCTGATGCTACTAAATTTCATATATCCAAATTGAGCTGTGTACCACAACCAGGGGACTTCGGTTCAAGGGGCTGTAGGCACTGGTTCTTAGACATACTGAACCGGTAATGAGACTCCGTGTGGACAGCGGGTAAGGAGTGGAGGTGGTAGGTCACTAGTGGGTGTACAGGAGTTGATGCAAATAAAGCACAACTTCTTCACTGTTAACCTGTGTGACTCGTTTTACCTTTCTTCCTTATGAGTTTGTTGGTGGGTATGATTAAGGGTTAATTAAGGGAGGCATCATAGGTGATATGAAGGGGAGAGTTTGATAGTATTATCTGGAGCTCTGAGCGGCCGAGTAACCCAGAAATACTATACCCTGATTCTAAACAGCTCCACTTCTACGTAACACAAAAAGCCTGTCAAATAGTATAAATAGTCCCTGACTTGCAACATTTTCACAGTGAGGAGGGACATTAGGATCTTTACCACAGAGACTCGCAGGGTTGATTTTGGCCACCAAATAGCACCCAGAGAAAAGCTATTTCAAGATATACAAACGATGACTAGTCACAGTTGATCATTATAAAGTTGTGTTCGTCATGTTACTTCCACCTTGAATAAGCAACAAAACCATCCACTATTTCCTGTTTAATTCTTCATACAATTATATGTCAAATATATCATGAGATTGAGTTGTTGTTCAAAGACGAAGTAATTATACTTACAGTGCAAGCCTTACCTGCGTTCCACCACAGAATTTTCCGACAGAGGGCAGCACTCCCGTTAAGCAACTCAGCGTGAAGATGACGTCAGAGGCAGCCGCCCACCACACCTGTAATGCCCCGGTCACATACACATTAGTGAACATAGTTGAACGTAGATGAACGTAGTGGAGGCTAACGTGGGTCAAACATGGGGTAAATACATTAAACTACATTGAAATACGTTAAGTTATGGCACGTTTTGGTACGGATAAATACGTTACAGTACGAATAAATATGTTACGGTACGTATAAATATGTCACAGTATGGATGCCGGTATGTTCAACTATGTTCAACTATGTTAGCCTCCACTACGTTCACCTACGTCCACTAACGGCTATGTGACCATGCCTTCGTCTAAGTACGCTAGAGTATGCTAGAGTACACCAGAGTATGATAGAGTATGTTACCATCTCAGATGCAAATTCAGTCCCTAATGTAGCGCCCCTTTGAACATGTCCAAAGATTAAATCAGAACTCACGGCCCACCCACATTATTACCAAGGAGAAGTATGGATGCTGGTACGTTCAACAACGTTCAACTACGTTCAACTATGTTAGCCTCCACTACGTTCAACTACGTCCATTAACGTGTATGTGACCGGGCCTTCAGAAGCATCCACCAGGTTGTATGTGACGTCACAAGGCTGCATTTCGCAATGCACTGTAGGCATGTGCGCCACTTTGCTACCCCCAATGAGATCAGATTAACGCAAATACTGACATAGAGCACAACAGTCGGCCTTGCCACACAGTTTATAAAGAATTTGTTCCATATCATCAAATAATATAAAATTGCTACTTAACATTTTAAATTTATCATTATGTTTATTTAATAATGGCTTTATTTTGTATACATTTTCCTAAATTGTAATTAATGACCAAAAATCACAAACTAAGACAAATGCAGGGCAGCAGCTATTGCCACCAGACGCGCTGGTAAATGAGTTGAGCGCTTCTTGTGCAGCAGGTTGGGGGTTCGAAACCCGACTAATGACTTATAAGTTGAGAATTATTGCATTAGTACATTTATCCTGATATGACCTTAGATGTTGCCAGGACGTAAAACTCCAACAATCCAACTAAGTGCCTTTGCACAAACGACACGTGAAGTAAGCTTGGTTGTTGGAGTTTTACGTCCTGGCAACATCTAAGGTAATATCAGGATGGGTACCGACTTGTAACAGTGCGCACTCATGGTGACTTTATACTGCTGCCTGACTGGGAAATCTGGCCACCAGCACCATGACCGGATATCCCACTAAGTCACATTATCCTGACACTGAGCTAACCAGTTATTGCCCTATCCTAGTAATGCCGAGCGCCTGGCTATAACGTGACAAGTATCAATTTTATAACTTATTAGTCATTGCTTTGACTCGACCGGGAACCAAACTCCTGATCTCCCGTAGGTGAGGCATGCGCTCTACCGATTCAGCCACGGCCTAAAGCTAAGATTCCATATACGCGGTATGCGACATGCGGCATACGGCATGCGAATGTGAATGTGGTATATGCGGCATAGATATATGCCAACCCCCAATAGCCAATGTTTACTTTTTGTGCTGGGGGATCGTTAAACATACAAACACACCAAAAAGAATACCCATGATATTTTGGGGGTTTTTTGCTCCAATTTTGTGAAGGAAGATCTAAGTTACTATTGTTTTCTATGGCAAATGCAGCAGTAATCACATTCGCATTCGCACCGATCGGTTCGTGGGTCAATCCATTTGCCGCATTCGCGTTCGCATTCACGTTCGCATTCGCGTTCGCATTCGCGTTCGCATTCTGATGCATGGAAGCACCACTATTCATTTACATGCTTTTAGATTTTTTTCCACATTCGCATTTGCATTTGCATGCCACATACCGCGTATATCGAATCTTAGCTTAAAGCTAAGATTCCATATATGCGGAATGCAGTATGCGAATGCGAATGCGAATGCAAATGCGAATGCGAATGCGAATGCGAATGCAGCAAGTGAATCGACCCATGGACCGATCGGTGCGAATGTGAATGTGAATAAGTTTGCCATATGAAACAACAGGAACATTGAGTTTACTTCACAAATTTGTAGAAAAAAAGACCGAAGATCGCATCGGTATCTATGCTGCATGCGCATGCCGCATACCACATACCGCATGCCGCATGCCGCATGCCGCCTACGGCGTATATGGAACCTTAGCTTTATTTTCGGTGAGGACTGACCTGAATGGCGGACTGTGACGTCATCCCGGGTTGCTGCAGCCGGGACCAGCGAGGTGAGAAGGCGGTGGCGAAGAAGTGGGACAGGGCGGCCGGGTGCCCCAGACGGTTACTAGCGAAACCAACGAAGGTCATCACAGAGACGAGGATCAGCCCGGCAACCAGCACCATCAGCTACAGAGAGCGGGAGGTGTTAGCAGTGTCTGCACCCAGGGGGCGCTGTGAGGCGACGCGGTGTTGCGGTTTCCGAGGCACACCAGTTTGCCAGGGACACATCCATTCAAATGCATTGTCAACGGCCGTGAGCAAATCTTCATACAGAAAAAGTCAAATATCTCTCAAATTACACCACCTAGAAACAAATCGCTTGGTACATATATAGAAAACATCTTTACCATGAAGATTATATTAAATGTATAAGGTTAGGGTTTTTGATTTCTATTAATTTAAAATAAAACTAATGTTTTGCACTGGGCGTACCATCAAACTCAAGGCATTGTCAATGGTCGTGAGCAATCTTCATACAGAAAATACAGAAAAAGTGAAATATCTCTAATACGACACCACCTAGAAACAAATCGCTTGGTACACATATAGAAAACATGTTTACCAAAAACATTATATTAAATTTATAAGGTTAGTGACGATGCTGTTCGATTTTGACGCATGCGCAGAAGCAATGTGTCCCTGGCAAACTGGTGTGCCTCGGAAACCGCAACACCGGGACGTGAAAGGGTGGTTGTAGATAAAGAAGCTTTAATACATTGTACATGAATACATTTATTAAGTATTTAATACATTATCCCACGATAGACACGTTAATCAAACCACATGATTAGGCCATAAGGGTTTAGAACAAAAATAAAACCTAGTTCCCGCCCTGATATGACCTTAGATGTTGCCAGGATGTACAACCTCCAACAACCAACTAAAGCCTAGTTCGAACCACTCCCCACTATCCCTCTATTCCCTTTTACCCCCTTCAACCCCCCCCCCCCCCCCCCCCCGTCCCCCAAATAAGAAGTAGACAAAACAATGGCGAAAAAGCACAAAAGAATAATGTCCAACCTGTAACACGTGACTAAATCTACTAAGGCAAATCCTAACTACAAAGCTATAATTGACAGAGGCCATTAAAATAGATCCTGCAACCATTATCTGCATTATCCCCAATCCACTACGAACAGTAACAGCAAGTCATAGCCTGGAATGAATGCCTCCTCACAAGGATATTCAGCAAACCAATGACATCTTGTACGTTGAAATAACTTCCCCCGTCGACATGTACACAATAAGATCCTTATATTATTTGAAAAGCCTGACCACTGTCTGCTTTTGTCTATTTTGTTCATACCATTTCATAAATAGTCCGCATGCACCGTAACTGTTAAGGCCGGAGACCAGCGGCTCACGGCTGAAAAGACAGACGATATTCGACTGCAATACCATTAAAAAAAATAAACAGGATTTAGGCATTGAATTTGAAAAGGGTTCAATGGCCGTTTCCTGATATCGGGTCCCACAAACACATATTGTCATGGTTATACCCCTATCGTGCCTAACATCCACATCCTATTATAAATATTACTAAGATTGTTATTATAATATTGTTTACAGTGTAGTGGCAATTGACATTAGGGCTGGAAGACCAGTGCATTATTAGCACTGACAACATGTTATTCAGAGGAATAAAAACACTTGAAACAAAAAAAACTAAATGTTCTTGTATCGAGGTCTAAACAAACAATGCATAGACTAAGCTTGTCCATCGGTCCGTCCGGCCGACCCGTCCGGCCGTCCCGTCCGGCCGACCCGGCTGGCGGACCCGTTCGGCCGGCCGACCCGTCAGGCCGACCCGTCCGGCAAGAGCCCTGACTGGCTTCACATTTTGAGCCCCAACCGAAAAATACCAATGGCTCATGACAACATTGTTATTTGTCACAACCTATCTTGACATTATGAATAAGTCAGATAACACAAGGACTGGTTTAATCAGTAGTAAGATTATGTGACTGAGTGGGATATCAGGTCATAGTGCCAGAGGCCTGGTCTCCCAATGGGGCAGCACTATCCAGTCACCTTGAATGCGCACTGCCACTAGATAGTGCCAGTCCTGATATGACCTTAGATGTTACAAGTATGAAAACTCCAAGAAACAAACTTACCCATCCAAATACTTTGGGACCTCCAAGAACCAGTAAGAACGTACAGATCCATGCAAGCAGCAGTGGCACCACCTGGTGGGTGAAGACCGGACTAACGTCCAAAATGTTGGCCGACGGCTGCCGGAAGTACTGCCTGAAAGACGGCGTTCGAACAGGGCCTTTACACAGTCAACACTTGTTACATCTCAATGTGGTATTTACACAATGGACCCGCTACATCTCAACATGTCATTTACACAGTCAACACTCGTTACATCTAAATGTGGTATTTACCCAGTCAACACTCGTTACATCTCAATGTGGTATTTACACAATGGACCCACTACATCTCAAAATGGCATTTACACAGTCAACACTCGGTACATCTCAATGTGGTATTTATACAATGGACACTCGCTACATCTCAATGTGGCATTTACGCAGTCAGCCGTTGTTACATCTCAATGTGGTATTTATACAATGGACACTCGCTACATCTCAACATGGCATTTACACAGTCAACACTTGGTACATCTCAATGTGGTATTTATACAATGGACACTCATTACATCTCAACATGGCATTTACACAGTCAACACTCGCTACATCTCAATGTGGTATTTATACAATGGACATTCGCTACATCTCAATGTGGCATTTACACAGTGGACACTCAGTACATCTCAATGTGGCATTTACACAGTCAACACTCATTACATCTCTATGTGGTATTTACACAGTCAACACTTGTTACATCTCAATGTGGCATTTACACAGTCAACACTCATTACATCTCTATGTGGCATTTACACAGTCAGCCCTCGTTACATCTCAATGTGGTATTTACACAGTCAACACTTGTTACATCTCAATGTGGCATTTACACAGTCAGCCCTCGTTACATCTCAATGTGGCATTTACACAGTCAACACTCGTTATCTCTCAATGTGGCATTTACACAGTCAACACTCATTAATCTATGTGGCATTTACACAGTCAACCCTTGTTACATCTCAATGTGGCATTTACACAGGCAACACTCATTACATCTCAATGTGGCATTTACACAGTCAACACTCGTTACATCTCAATGTGGCATTTACACAGTTGACACTTGTTACATCTCAATGTGGCATTTACACAATCAACACTCATTACATCTCAATGTGGCATTTACACAGTCAACCCTCCTTACATCTCAATGTGGCATTTACACAGTTGACACCCATTACATCTCAATGTGGCATTTACACAGTCAACACTCATTACATCTCAATGTGGCATTTACACAGTCAACACTCATTACATCTCAATGTGGTATTTACACAGTCAACCCTCGTTACATCTCAATGTGGCATTTACAGAGTTGACACTCATTACATCTCAATGTGGCATTTACACAGTCAACACTCATTACATCTCAATGTAGCATTTACACAGTTAACACTTGTTACATCTCAATTTGGTATTTACACAGTAAACCCTCATTACATCTCAATGTGGGATTTACACAGTTGACACTTGTTACATCTCAATGTGGTATTTACCCAGTCAACCCTCATTACATCTCAATGTGGTATTTACACGGTCAACCCTCATTGCATCTCAATGTGGCATTTACACGGTTGACACATGTTACATCTCAATGTGGCATTTACACAGTCAACACTCATTACACCTCAATGTGGCATTTACACAGTCAATACTCGTTACATCTCAATGTGGTATTTACACAGAAAACCCTCGTTACATCTCAATATGGCATTTACACAGTCAACACTCATTACATCTCAATGTGGTATTTACACAGTAAACCCTCATTACATCTCAATGTGGTATTTACACAGTCAGCTCTCGTTACATCTCAATGTGGCATTTACACAGTCAGCCCTCATTACATCTCAATGTGGCATTTAAACAGTCAACACTCATTACATCTCAATGTGGCATTTACACAGTCAGCCCTCATTAGATCTCAATGTGGCATTTACACAGTCAACACTTGCTACATCTCAATGTGGCATTTACACAGTCAACACTCGGTACATCTCAAAGCGGTATTTGCACAGTCGACACTCACTACATCTCTATGTGTAATTTACAGTCAACACACTGTCCTAAAATATAACAATGTGGAATTTACACGGTGAAGCACTATGAAGTATTTTAATTGTGAACTCTCACACAACTGCTGGTCGCCCACCAGGCGTCAGTAGTAAAATGAGATTGACGTGGTAAGTTGAAGAGTTAATAGATGAGGCAAGAATTAAAGTGATATCGCACTTGTAAGTGACAGTGAACATTGCTCACTGCCCGCGCAGCTTGTCAGGCGAGGCAGTGCTTAAACATACAACAATCTAGCACGTTTACTTTCACAAAATATAGGAATGAAATGAAAATGTCTCCACAAGAATAGAAATTTGTATTAGAAGTAAGCATCCCGATATAGGTAGGTTGTAACACAATGCAAGCCACAAAGAGTTAGCAACAAAAAGAGGAACAGAGGGGGACAAGTCATTGGTAAACATTACAATAAATAAAAGGGAAAACCGACTACCATATGAATAAAATAGGCACGTATTTGTCAAGGTTGTGCTTCATGTTCTGATATGACCGGATATGTTACTAGGACGTAAAACAACAACAAACAGAGCTTGTGATTGTGCTATTTCATGTGTGTGGATGATAATTATGAGTCATACTTACAAATAATAAGTCCAAGGGTCATTGTTGTATTCTCTAAAAGGACAACGGAAACAAGCGTTCAAATATAATCAACACCAGGGTGAGCTATTTATGTATGTGTAATAATCGAAGTAATTGACAGCGTTTTTCGTGTAAAATAAACCGGACATTAACAGTCAACAAGTAGGCCCGACACAATATATTTATTCAAAATTAATAGAAAACCTTATAAATTTAATATCATCTTTTTGGTAACGATGTTTTCTAAATGTCTACCAAGCGATTGCGATAGAAATCGCTTGGTACACATATAGACAACATCTTTACCAAAAAGATTATATTAAATTTATAAGGTTTTCTATTAATTTTGAATAAATATATTGTGTCGGGCCTACGGCGGCAGCCGCCGTTGGGCCGACGTTGTTTTGTCCAACCTGCCACCGTCGGGCCTACGTCGGCAGCCACCGTCGGGCCTACGTCGGCAGCTGCCATCGGGCCTACGTCGGCAGCCGCCGTCGAGCCGATGGCCGGGAGGTTGGACAAAACAACGTCGGCCCGACGCCGGTTTCCACCGTTGAGCCGACGGCGCGGTCGCCGTCAGGCCGACGGTGTCCCGACGGCTGTGTGCTATCTGGGACCACTCTGCGTCCGGCTAGACACGACCTTACATGTTGGTAGGATGTAAAACAACAACAAACCACTCTCAGAGACTGTAAGAGAGGGAGAATAATGTGGAACTAGCACTTTCAGAGCCCGGCCTGGCGCGACCGTAGATGTTGCTAGAACGTAAATCAACAACAAACGAACCACTCTCAGAGACTGAGAATGCTTCTCGGAATTGCTACTACACAGTCTTACACGTGTGTAAGGTATAATACTACTACACAGTCTTACACATGTGTAACGTGTATGACTACTACACAGCCTTACACGTGTGTAACATGCATGACTACTACACAGCCTTACATGTGTGTAACATGTATGACTACCACACAGTTTTACACATGTGTAACGTGTATGACTACTACACAGTCTTACACGTGTGAAACATGTATGACTACCACACAGTCTTACACATGTGTAAGGTGTAATACTACTACACAGTCTTACACATGTGTCATGTGTAAAACTACTACAGACTCTTACACGTGTGTAACGTGTAATACTACTACACAGTCTTACACATGTGTAACATGTCTGACTACTACACGGTCCTCCATGTGCGTAACGTGTAATAGTAATACACAGTCTTACATGTGTGTAACGTGTATGACTACTACACAGTCTTACACGTGTGTAAGGTGTAATACTACTACACAGTCTTACACATGTGTAACATGTAAGACTACTACACAGTCTTACACGTGTGTAACGTGTAATACTACTACAGAGTCTAAACACAGGTGTAACCTGTAATACTACTACACAGTCTTACACATGTGTAACGTGTATGACTACTACACAGTCTTACATGTGTGTAATGTGTATGACTACTACACAGTCTTACACATGTGTAACATGTATGACTACTACACAGTCTTACACATGTGTAACGTGTATGACTACTACACAGTCCTACATGTGTGTAATGTGTAATACTACTACACAGTCTTACAGGTGTGTAACTTGTATGATTACTACATGGTCTTACACGTGTGTAACATGTAGGATGTGTAGTAGTCCTACGCATGTGTAATGTGTAAGATGTGTAATAGTTCTACATGTGTATAACATGTCGGATGTGCAGAAGTCCTACATGCGTGTAACATGTAGGAGGTGTAGTAGTTCTTCATGTGTGTAATGTGTAGGATGTGTAGTAGTCCTACATGTGTGTAACGTGTAGGATGTGTAGTAGTCCTACACATGTGTAACAATTAGGATGTGTAGTAGTTCTACACAAGTGTAACGTGTAGGATGTGTATACATGTGTAACGTGTAGGATTTGTCGTATTTCTCCATGTGTGTAACGTGTAGGATGTGTAGGAGTCCTACACTTGTGTAACATGTGGGATGTGTTGTAGTTCTACACATGTGTAATGTGTAGAATGTGTAGTTGTACTACACTTGTGTAACGTGTAGGATGTGTAGCAGTCCTACACATGTGCAACACGTAGGACGTGTAATAGTTCTACACATGTCTAACATGTAGGATGTGTAGTAGTCCGAACCATGTATGACATGTAGGATGTCTAGTAGTCATACACATGTGTAATGTGTAGGATGTGTAGTAGTCTTACACGTGTGTAATGTGTAGGATGTGTAGTAGTCCTACACGTGTGTAATGTGTAGGATGTGTAGTAGTCCTACACGTGTGTAATGTGTAGGATGTGTAGTAGTCTTACACATGTGTAACGTGTAGGATGTGTAGTAGTCCTACACATGTGTAATGTGTAGGATGTGTAGTAGTCTTACACGTGTGTAATGTGTAGGATGTGTAGTAGTCCTACACGTGTGTAATGTGTAGGATGTCTAGTAGTCATACACGTGTGTAATGTGTAGGATGTCTAGTAGTCATACACGTGTGTAATGTGTAGGATGTGTAGTAGTCATACACGTGTGTAATGTGTAGGATGTGCAAGTAGTCATACACTTGTGTAACGTGTAGGATGTGTAGCAGTCCTACACATGTGCAACACGTAGGACGTGTAATAGTTCTACACATGTCTAATGTGTAGGATGTGTAGTAGTCCATACACATGTGTGACATGTGTAGGATGTCTAGTAGTCATACACATGTGTAATGTGTAGGATGTGTAGTAGTCATACACGTGTGTAATGTGTAGGATGTGTAGTAGTCATACACGTGTGTAATGTGTAGGATGTGTAGTAGTCATACACGTGTGTAATGTGTAGGATGTGTAGTAGTCATACACGTGTGTAATGTGTAGGATGTGTAGTAGTCATACACGTGTGTAATGTGTAGGATGTGTAGTAGTCATACACGTGTGTAATGTGTAGGATGTGTAGTAGTCATACACGTGTGTAATGTGTAGGATGTCTAGTAGTCATACACGTGTGTAATGTGTAGGATGTCTAGTAGTCATACACGTGTGTAATGTGGGTCTGCCTGTTACACTTACATCTGTGTCCTTCTACTGTATACTTACTCTGACGTCCAGTCGTACTGGGGCCTGATGGCGCGTGACATGTAGAAGAGCACGTGACCCAGTGACACCTGGAGGACAATCACCTGGATGAAGGCCTTCAGCAGCAAGGCGACCCCCAGCCCTGGGAGGAGTAAGAGGGGACTGGTCAGTAATTACGTCGCTAGTTCTTTAAAATTGCACAGTTCGATGAAGCGTCAAATCTTCAAAACCAAGACATTTTTGTTGTTGTTTTATTTAATGAAGCCTCTAGTGAAGATCATCGGCGATTGGAAATAAAAAATGTGGTAATTCTGACATATTTCTTTGTAGGAAACCCGCTGCCGCTACATAGGCTACTCTTTCCGATAAGCAGCAAGGGGTCTTTTATATGCACTTTCCAACAGACAGGAACCACATACCACAATCTTTGATGAACCAGTTGTGGACCACTGGTTGGAATGGGAAATAGCCCAAACTGCAAATGTGTCGAGTGAGCAGGATCGATCGGATGACCCACACCTCCACAGGTGGACACTTTACCATCTGAGCTACATTCCGCTCTCTAAAAAAAACCCCACCAAATATCTCAAATTGATTCTACATATCTAACTTCGATAATGATGCATTTATTAAACATTACATTTTGTTGCTACATAGAAGGGAATACTGAGTCAATTTAATAGAACCTGTTACTGCTGAAGCATGTGGTGTCTGGCTTTTGGCAAGCATGTGAAAATTAATTTGACGTATTTAAATTTCAAATATATCAAAATTTAGACATTCAAACTAAAGTAAGGTATGCTATGACAATGAATTTAATATATTTATCTCAGATAAATGGCAGAAACTCAAAACCATCGAACTCTGCAACTTTAATATGCGAGTTCTCAGTTCGACTGGTCCCTCGGAAAATGTGGTGAGAGGTGGTGGGTGCACGTGCACCTAGTGGTATTTTAGCTCATATACAATCTTATTCCAGGACACGTTTATGCAGTTTACATTAGAAAAAAACCTACCAAGTTTGGACATGACATGGGAAGTGACTATAGTCTATAGGTGCACAGTGAATTTGAAGTATAGCGACTATTGTGCAGGATAGGACTGGGAGCGGCACCAATCCAAACTTCCACCGTGTAAGCTGAAGCTGTGACCCCGCGTGCTGGGTCACGTGTGCAGTCCTTTCCGTGGGACCAGCGGAGCTGGGAGCACACCTGGGCCCGTATGCAGGAGCCGGTCCTATTCGGTGGTAGCGCAGATTGGTGGTACAGCCTATTACCGGGTAGCTATCGCCGACGTCGGGAACTGTGTCAAGTGCTATGCGGGAGCGCGTACCACTTTGATTATAGCTACCCATGATTCTATTTATAGATGGGGGTACCCCCATCTCGCTGGTATCGGCAACAGCGCTGAAAGTAGGACGTTTCCGACGGTTACAGCGTAACTGTTGGTTTCGCGTTGACGGCAACTACTAGGCTACTAGAACACACAACTTGGAATTACTCGTACAAGTACAATTACACTAACATCTCTACCATGGCTTCCACAAAACGTCAGCGTAAGTGCAACTACGGGCACAATGAGATACAAGTGCTGTTGGAGGAGGTGCTGCTGCGGAGGGTTGTGTTGTTTTCCTCCTTCAATAGTAAACTGACACACAGCGACAAAAACAATGCCTGGGACAATGTGGTCACAGCAATCAACGCGTGTGGTGTCGCAAAAACATTAGGAAAGCCAGACGTTGTGAAGATTTTGACCTTTGTCCTTTCAGCATCCTCTTGATTGGGTAGTCTCACATACTCATGGAGTTGGCGTAGCAGCGCATCGGTCACTCTTGAAATTGTCCGTGATAAAGTGGATTGGTCAACACCTACCAACTCTCCACACACATCCTGAAAACACCCACAAGCATAAAACCTTAGCGCAACCATCACTTGCAAGAGGGGTGTCAGTGCTCCTCTCTGATTAGACAGTTGTAGGTCATCGTGCACGCTGTCGGTTATATCCAAAATGTCTTGTCTGCAGAAGCGAAACTTAGTAAATAACTCGATGTCGTCGGAATTTCTCTAATGGATTAGTTCGATCCCGAAATATGGGGTTCAACGGCACCCTTCGTCTCTGTATGGTAGCGGCGAAACCGCCGATAGACAAAAACATCCATGTGTGCTCCGCCAAATGAACCCTGTCGCGTACACGCTATACCTACACTGTATCAGAGGTAAGCAAACACCGAATAAGCGTTCGGTGTTAGGCCTATCACCAACTCGTGCATGCCGCTTTTTCGCCGCTACCCGCGAAATTCCCGACTACCACCGTTTGCCCAGATTAAGGGTGAATGATAAACTAGCCTAAAGTCGAGCAAATACGGCCTTAGAACGAATCAACTATAGACAACTTATGGAGGTCATTGTTCCAGTGCTCATGTGCTTTTTTTCATTCTCTGTATTGGCATAGAGTGGAGGAACTCAGAGAGAATGCAAACACAACAAGATGGTGGCCAGTTAATTCTCTCGATTCGACTTTTAAAATACATTAATCAATACGATTTCATAAATTATTCACCCACAAGTAGTAGGCTATGTATTTAAATATCTGAACAATATATTTAGCATATTAGATTGCACAATCATGTGGTTATTTCCATAGCCCAGTGTTCCGATAGTTTTTCTATAGGGTGGTTTAGCAGTCGCGTCACAGAGAGTGCTGCAGCCATAACAAAGTGACTGCTTCATGTTACACAGTGATGTGGACATCCTGCTGCAGGTTTATAGTCCGCCAAGGCAATCATCGATAATAATGGTTGTTTAACGGTAAAATGGTGAAGGTGGTTTAGTGGAAGATGGCCGTCTGCTGTAGGCGGCAGACCCGTGTCAACGCTGTCTGACGAGATGCCAAGACGAGCATTGCATGTAGAGGTGGAACCAGGCCCTTGTTCTACATGACAGATCAGACGCAGGAGGCGGACTAAGACTTCACCAAAGGCGGAGAATGCCTCAAAGCGCACGCGACAAGGACCTTCTTCTAATGTTTGTTTGTTGATGTTTTACGTCCTAGCAACATCTGATGTCATATCAGGATGGCTATCCACTTGTGACAGTGCGCACTCATGAACACTTTATAGTGCTGCTCCACTGGGAACCCAGGTTGCCATGACGCTGACCTAATATCCCACTCAGCCACATTATCCTGACAGTGAGCTAACCAGTCCTTGCCCTATTCTAATAATGCCAAGCACCTGGCTAGGAAGCGACAAGTATACATTTTTAAGTCATTAGTTTTGTCCAACCAGGGTTCGAACCCACAAACTCATGGGTTCGAATCCTTGATCTCCCAAAACAGGAGACGGACGGTCAACTCATTCGGCCATCCCGCCTGGTCTTTACATATAAAGGTAGGACCAGGCCCGTGTTCTACATTACAGATCAAACGGGGGAGGCGGACTAAGACTTCACCGAAGGCAGAGAACGCCTCAAAGCTCACGTGACAGGGACCTTCTTCTAATAGGACAGCAGACAACATTTAATCCACACAAACTGCATATATGTGACTTCCCTTGAACCTTCTACAACCTAGTAAGTGGTATCTGGTTAACCCTAATACCAGCTAGTAAGTGACATCCAGTTAACCATAATACCAGCTAGTAAGTGACATCCGGTTAGCCCTAATACCAGCTAGTAAGGGACATGCAGTTAACCCTAATACCAGCTGGTGAGTGACATCTGGTTAAGCCTAATACCAGCTAGTAAGTGACATCCAGTGAACCCTAATACCAGCTAGTAAGTGACATCCAGTTAACCCTAATACCAGCTAGTAAGTGACATACAGTTAACCCTAATACCAGCTAGTAAGTGACATTCGGTTAGCCCTAATACCCGCTAGTAAGGGACATGCAGTTAACCATAATACCACCTAGTAAGTGACATCTGGTTAGCCCTAATACCAGCTAGTAAGTGACATCTGGTTAACCCTAATACCAGCTAGTAAGGGATATGCAGTTAACCATAATACCAGCTAGTAAGTGACGTCTGGTTAAGCCTAATACCAGCTAGTAAGTGACATCCAGTTAACCCTAATACCAGCTAGTAAGTGACATCTGGTTAGCCCTAATACCAGCTAGTAAGTGATATCTGGTTAACCATAATACCAGCTAGTAAGTGACATCCGGTTAGCCCTAATACCAGCTAGTACGTGACATGCAGTTAACCCTAATGCCAGCTAGTAAGTGACATCCAGTTAACCGTAATACCAGCTAGTAAGTGACATCCAGTTAACCCTAATACCAGCTAGTAAGTGACATCCAGTTAGCCCTAATACCCGCTAGTAAGGGACATGCAGTTAACCCTAATACCAGCTAGTAAGTGACATCCAGTTAACCCTAATAACAGCTAGTAAGTGACCTCCAGTTAATCCTAATACCAGCTAGTAAATGACAGCTGGTTAACCTAATACCAGCTAGTAAGTGACATCCAGTTGGCCCTAATAACAGCTAGTAAGTGACATATGGTTAACCCTAATACCAGCTAGTAAGGGACATGCAGTTAACCCTAATACCAGCTGGTGAGTGACATCTGGTTAAGCCTAATACCAGCTAGTAAGTGACATCCAGTTAACCCTAATACCAGCTAGTAAGTGACATCCGGTTAGCCCTAATACCAGCTAGTAAGTGATATCTGGTTAACCCTAATACCAGCTAGTAAGTGACATCCGGTTAGCCCTAATGCCAGCTAGTAAGTGACACCCAGTTAACTGTAATACCAGCCAGTACGTGACATGCAGTTAACCCTAATACCAGCTAGTAAGTGACATCCTGTTAACCCTAATACCAGCTAGTAAGTGACATCTGGTTAACCCTAATACCAGCTAGTAAGTGACATCCGGTTAACCCTAATGCCAGCTAGTAAGTGACATCCAGTTAACCGTAATACCAGCTAGTAAGTGACATCCAGTTAACCATAATACCAGCTAGTAAGTGACATCCAGTTAACCGTAATACCAGCTAGTAAGTGACATGCAGTTAAGCCTAATACCAGCTAGTAAGTGACATCTGGTTAACCGTAATGCCAGCTAGTAAGTGACATCCAGTTAGCCCTAATACCAGCTAGTAAGTGACATCCAGTTAACCCTAATACCAGCTAGTAAGTGACATCTGGTTAACCCTAATACCAGCTAGTAAGTGACATCCGGTTAGCCCTAATGCCAGCTAGTAAGTGACATCCAGTTAACCGTAATACCAGCTAGTAAGTGACATCCAGTTAACCCTAATACCAGCTAGTAAGTGACATCCAGTTAACCGTAATACCAGCTAGTAAGTGACATGCAGTTAACCCTAATACCAGCTAGTAAGTGACATCTGGTTAACCGTAATACCAGCTAGTAAGTGACATCCAGTTAGCCCTAATACCAGCTAGTAAGTGACATCCAGTTAACCCTAATACCAGCTTGTAAGTGACATCCGGTTAACCGTAATACCAGCTAGTAAGTGACATCCAGTTAGCCCTAATACCAGCTAGTACGTGACATCTGGTTAGCCCTAATACCAGCTAGTAAGTGACATCCAGTAAACCCTAATACCAGCTAGTAAGTGACATCTGGTTAACCATAGTACCAGCTAGTAAGTGACATCCAGTTAACCCTAATACCAGCTAGTAAGTTGCATCCGGT
Organism: Branchipolynoe longqiensis; assembly: GCA_030323885.1. NCBI lineage: Eukaryota > Metazoa > Annelida > Polychaeta > Phyllodocida > Polynoidae > Branchipolynoe > Branchipolynoe longqiensis. Next base: position 15,174,044 of record CM059199.1, on the reverse strand, counting down.
TACCCGTAATACCACCTAGTAAGTGACATCCGGTTAACCCAAATACCAGCTAGTAAGCAACATGCAGTTAACCCTAATACCAGCTAGTAAGTGACATCTGGTTAGCCCTAATACCAGCTAGTAAGTGACATCCGGTTAACCCTAATACCACCGAGTAAGTGACATCCTGTTAGCTCTAATACCAGCTAGTAAGTGACATGCAGTTAACCCTAATACCATCTAGTAAGTGACATCCAGTTAGCCCTAATACCAGCTAGTAAGTGACATATGGTTAACCATATTACCAGCTAGTAAGTAACATCCAGTTAACCCTAATACCAGCTAGTAAGTGACATCCAGTTAACCATAATACCAGTTAGTATGTGACATCTGGTTAACCCTAATACCAGCTAGTAAGTGACATCCAGTTAACCATAATACCAGCTAGTAAGTGACATCCGGTTAACCCTACTACCAGCTAGTAAGTGACATCTGGTTAACACTAATACCAGCTAGTAAGTGACATGTGGTTAACCCTACTACCAGCTAGTAAGTGACATGCAGTTAACCCTAATACCAGCTAGTAAGTGACATCCAGTTAACCCTAATACCAGCTAGTAAGTGACATCCGGTTAACCCTACTACCAGCTAGTAAGTGACATCTGGTTAACCGTAATACCATCTAGTAAGTGACATCCAGTTAACCCTAATACCAGCTAGTAAGTGACATCCAGTGAACCCTAATACCAGCTAGTATGTGACATCTGGTTAGCCCTAATACCAGCTAGTAAGTGACATCCGGTTAACCCTAATACCAGCTAGTATGTGACACCCGGTTAACAGTAATACCAGCTAGTAAGTGACATCCGGTTAACCCTAATACCAGCTAGTAAGTGACATCTGGTTAACCGTAATACCAGCTAGTAAGGGACATCCAGTTAACCCTAATACCAACTACTAAGTGACATCCGGTTAACCGTAATACCAGCTAGTAAGTGATATCTGGATAACCCTTATACCAGCTAGTAAGTGACCTCCCATAAACCTGCTACCAGCTAGTATGTGACTTCTAGTGAACCTGCTACCAGCTAGTATGTGACTTCCCGTAAACCTGCTACCAGCTAGTAAGTGACTTCTAGTGAACCTGCTACCAGCTAGTAAGTGACTTCCCGTAAACCTGCTACCAGCTAGTAAGTGACTTCTAGTGAACCTGCTACCAGCTAGTAAGTGACTTCCCATAAACCTGTTACCAGCTAGTAAGTGACTTCCTGTAAACCTGCTACCAGCTATTAAGTGACTTCCTGTAAATCTGCTACCAGCTAGTAAGTGACTTCATCTAAACCTGCTACCAGCTAGTAAGTGACTTCCCGTAAACCTGTTACCAGCTAGTAAGTGACTTCCTGTAAACCTGCTACCAGCTAGTAAGTGACTTCCTGTAAACCTGCTACCAGCTAGTAAGTGACTTCCTCTAAACCTGCTACCAGCTAGTAATTGACTTCCCATAAACCTGTTACCAGCTAGTAGTGACTTCCTGTAAACCTGCTACCAGCTAGCAAGTGACTTCCTGTAAACCTGCTACCAGCTAGTAAGTGACTTCCTGTAAACCTGCTACCAGCTAGTAAGTGACTTCCTGTAAACCTGCTACCAGCTAGTAAGTGACTTCCTGTAAACCTGCTACCAGCTAGTAAGTGACTTCCTGTAAACCTGCTACCAGCTAGTAAGTGACTTCCCGTAAACCTGCTACCAGCTAGTAAGTGATATAAACATGCGATGTGTAGCTATATAATAAATGTGAGAATATTATACATGTACCTAAGCTGTGCTTGATTAACACTGCCATGCGAACACTTTGTACAACGGTATCGGGGCTCTAACAGAAAAGGCGCCGCTGAATTATCAGCCCCCCACACGTCCCCCCCCCCCACCCCACCTCCCGCCCGCTTCTTTGGCCCGTTAGCCTCCACAGAACCGCATGCCAGCTTTCTAAGACTATCGCAAGACTTTCTTTGGAGGAAACCTGCTTCCGTCACATAGGCTACTCTTTGTAATAAGCAGCAAGGGGTATTTTATATGCAGTTCCCTGCAGACAGGACATCACATACCACAGCCTTTGATGAACCAGTTGTGGACGAGTGGTTGGAGCGGGAAATAACCCAAACTGCAAATGTGTCCACTGAGAAGGATTGATAGGATGACCGACACCTTCACAGGTGGACACTCTACCGCCTGAGCTAAGTCCCGCTCCACTTTAGTGTGCATGCACAACATATATGTGTTTTAATGTTTGTGTATGTGCTTAAAGCTGCATAGTCCGATGAAGCATCACCTTTTGAAAACAAAAACACTCACCTAGATTTTATTCTATATATTCAACTTAGATATTGGTGCACTTATTAAACATTTGTTGCCACATACAATGGCATACTGGATCAATTTAACAGAAGCTGTTACTGCACAAGCCTATGGTGTTAGAGTTTTGGCATGCTTGTCAAAATCAATTTAGGATGTTTACACTTCAAATATCTCAAAAGTTAGCCATTCAAAATGAAAGTTACTTCAAACTAAAGTAAGGTAGGTTATAACAACCAATTAAATATATTTATCTCAGAAAAATCACAGAAACTTAAAACCATCGGACTATGCAACTTTAAATTATGGCCCTTTACAACATGCTGCAGCCCCCCCCCTGGTTTAACCCAGCTCTGCCTCACATTGCCCAACGTGACCGCGTTAAGAATACATTCTCCCCTTTCTTTAAGCAAATATTGATGAGCTGGTCTTCTTGACTTGGTGACAACTTGTTGAGTGTTTACAAGGACTGTGGACAGAGTGTACATGGGCAGCTTCGTTTTGAGAATTACGTCAGTACGACCCAGAAAGGTTCACTGGAGGTAAGATTGTGGTTAGTCTGATGGTCCTTACTTGATGGTGGTCTATGTCAATTTGTTGCTGTTGTATATCAATTAAAGGTTGTGTATGCCAATTACTGGTTGTGTATTTCAATTTGTTGCTGCTGTATATCAATTTTCTGGTGGTGTATATAAATTTACTGGTGATGGTAGGTTTGTGTTGTTCATACAGTACCTGATTCTACACCTACCTTTCAGTATGCTCGCCCCTGTCATTGTGCACTATGTGTGTTGGTATGTTGGTGTTGTTCATACAGTACCTGATTCTACACTTACCTTTCAGTATGCTCACCCCTGTTGTTGTGCACTGTGTGTGTTGGTATGTTGGTGTTGTTCATACAGTGCCTGATTCTACACTTACCTTTCAGTATGCTCACCCATGCCGTTGTGCACTGTGTGTGTTAGTATGTTGGTGTTGTTCATACAGTACCAGATTCTACACCTACCTTTCAGTATGCTCGCCCCTGTGATTGTGCGCTATGTGTGTTGGTATGTTGGTGTTGTTCATACAATACCTGATTCTACACCTACCTTTCAGTATGCTCGCTCCTGTTGTTTTGCACTGTGTGTGTTAGTATGTTGGTGTTGTTCATACAGTACCTGATTCTACACCTACCTTTCAGTATGCTCGCTCCTGTTGTTGTGCACTGTGTGTGTTAGTATGTTGGTTTTGTTCGTACAGTACCTGATTCTACACCTACCTTTCACTATGCTCGCTCCTGTTGTTGTGCACTGTGTGTGTTGCTATGTTGGTGTTGTTCATACAGTACCTGATTCTACACCTACCTTTCAGTATGCTCACCCCTGTCATTGTGTGCTATGTGTGTTAGTATGTTGGTGTTGTTCATACAGTACCTGATTCTACACCTACCTTTCAGTATGGGAACACGACGCGCCAGGACTCCGACAACGTTGTGGTTGGCAACGCCCCCTAGTTTCATCTGCACGAACAAGAGAGGGATGCCGACCAGAATCCCCATCGCGATGTAGGCGACGATGTAGGCGGCACCTATTGACGGACCAGCACAACTTGATTTTACTTTTAAATTGTATAAAGCTACATGATTTCATAAACTCTTTAGTCCAAAAGTAATGGGTCAAAATAATAGATTGGTGTTTGAACAATATAATTAGCTCATAAGATGGTAAAATAAGAGGACCATTTCCATAACCCAGTCTTCCAACACTATCTTGTTATAACGGGTTGCTTAGCAACTCTGTCACAGAGACAGCAGTTCGACACACTCACCAATCTCGGGCATTAGCCTGATGCTGAATCTCCACACAGGGTTGAAGGAGATGAAGCAGAAACTGACGCCTAGTATCTGCAACCAGCACCAGGTGGCAGGCCGCTGTGGATAGGGGTGGGAGGCTCTGGCACGATGCATCGCCACCGTCATTGCTGGGTCTGAATAGGAGAGGCAGGAGTCAGCGTTGTTCATTAACTTACATATTAACCTACAAATCCTCTTCTACCTGATCGAGGCCCTGTTGGGCCTCTAATGCCAGCTCATTATGGTAAAAAAGAACTATCTTTTTGCACATGTATGGAGGTCGACTGAGCCCTGAAGTCATATAATTGAGGGTGTCCTCTCCAATGTCTATCCAGCTTTCTCTCAAATGCTTCTATCATTGGTGCTTCAAGCACTTGGTCTTGGAGACTGTTCTCTGGATCTCTCACTCGAAAGAAAAATGAGTGTTTCCTGACCTCAAGTCTGAGCTTCTCCTTGAACATTTTATACCGGTGGCCTCTGGTGTTACAGTTTATTTTGAGGTTGAACAAACCCATTGTGACATCACTCTCCTAGACTTCAGTAATAACCTTATAAGTCTCTATCATAGCTGTGCTCTGCTGAGATGACAATATGACAATGTTGCTAGCCTAAGCCTCCTCAGGCCACCTGTATATGCCATCGCTCCCAATCCTGGGATCATCCATGTAATAAAATGTACTTTTTCCAGAGCTACAATGTGCTTAACCAGATGAGGAGCCCAAACTTGATTTGCAAACTTCAGGTGCAGTCTTACCACAGACTTGTATAATGTGACTAGAGTCCTCTCATCCTTATAACTGGAGTTTGGGAGCTTCTCATGCAGACCACCAACCGGCCCTCTGGTGCCAGTGGCAAGAACTAATGTTATGGGTAGTACTGCAGTACTAACACTCTATGTGGTATCCAAAATCACTCACTTGCAATCCGGACCACACTTCGTCCACACCTCTCTCTATCTCCTCTCCGCTGGCCTGGCTCCTTCCTCCTTGATATGTCTGAAAAGAGTTCCAGGAGGGGGAGCCTGGCAGCATTTCACTTTCTACTCTTACTCTGTCCGTGTCTTTGGCTTACTGGATGGTCGCAATAAAGCAAATAGACACAGTCCTTTGACTGAACTCTCCTCATTTCTCTTTCCTATACTCTACCCTTTTTTTTCTCCCAGGCATACTTCTCCCCCTGACCAAGGGAGTTGTGTGCTTGGGTGGGGCGCTTTATCTTTAGGTTTCTCTCGCTTTGTTCTCGTTGCTGGAACCGCTGTACCCATTTTCACCCGCCCTTCCTCGGAAACCCTTGCTGCTGTCTGCTGGATACAAGTGCTGTGCTACCACCAGACCGGAGATGCTGGACCACCCCAATGACTCATCATTTAATCGTTGTAAAGACATACACCAGCTTCTACAACCATCCCACCAGAAGATTATTCTTCAACCAAAGATTGGGCCGATTTATCGGAGCCTCTCTATAATGTTGCAGTTCTGCAACTGGTAACCGTTGTAAGGTTACAAACAACCCAGTATCTCTCTCTCCCAAAATCACAGAAAGCAGGCAAAGTAGAAAGGAGTATCGTTGCCTTATCTTAGTAAGCCTTATACTCCGCTGACACTGAGCAGTTGGTGCTCAGTGTCAGGGTAATGTGACTGAGTGGGATATCGGGTCATGGTTCCGTCGGACTGATCTCCCAGTGGGCAGCATTATAAAGTTGCCATGACTGTGCACTGTCATGAGTCGGTACCCGTCCTGATATGACATTAGATGTTACCAGGACGTAAAACTCCAACAACCAACTAACCACCCAACTGTCAGTGTGCGACAGTCGGACCTTCTTCAAGGACAACTTTATATTTAAAACAATATTGTCCTGAAAGAGCAGGTTTTATCTCATGAGAAGGACAACATTTGAAGTGAAACAAAAACAGTTTGTACGTTGAAAAATAGTCCGAACAGAACAGCAGGTCGCCAATTACACAAGTCGTCCTTTGAAGACAGGTGTTATTGCATGTGACACTCATATGGGGACCAACTTCTACATGATTATTACGAAATATATGACAAAGTGGTAATCAGTGAGAAAGTGGCAATCAAAGATGGCTGATAGGGTCATCACAAAGTGGCAATCAGAGACAGTCTTCTGTGGCACCAGGCTCCTCATACCAAGAGGGGTGACAGGGTCATGACAAAGTGGTACCAGGCTCCTCATACTAAGAGGGCTGACAGGGTCATGACAAAGTGGAACCAGGCTCCTCATACTAAGAGGGCTGACAGGGTCATGACAAAGTGGCACCAGACTCCTCATACTAAGAGGGCTGACAGGGTCATGACAAAGTGGAACCAGGCTCCTCAAACTAAGAGGGCTGACAGGGGTCATGACAAAATGGAACCAGGCTCCTCATACTAAGAGGGCAGACAGGTTCATGACAAAGTGGCACCAGGCTCCTCATACTAAGAGGGCTGACATGGTCATGACAAAGTTGAACCAGGCTCCTCATACTAAGAGGGCTGACAGTGTCATGACAATGGGGCATAAGGTTCCAAATACTAAGAGTGCTGACAGAGGTCATGACAAAGTGGCACCAGGTTCCTCATCCTAAGAGGGCTGACAGGGTTCATGACAAAGTGGCACCAGGCTCCTCATACTAAGAGGGCTGACAGGGGTCATAACAAAGTGGCACCAGGCTCCTCATATTAAGAGGGCTGAGTCAGGTCATGACAAAGTGGCACCAGGATCCTCATACTAAGAGGGCTGACAGGGTTATGACAAAGTGGCACCAGGTTCCTCATACTAAGAGGACTGACAGTCAAGACAAAGTGGCACCAGGCTCCTCATACTAAGAGGGCTGACAGGGGTCATGACAAAGTGGCAGCAGGCTCCTCATGCTAAGAGGGATGATAGGGTTATGACAAAGTGGCACCAGACTCCTCATACTAAGAGGGCACACATGGGTCATGACAAAGTGGCATCAGTCTCCTCATACTAAGAGGGCAGACAGGGGTCATGACAAAGTGGCACCAGGTTCCTCATACTAAGAGGGCTGACACAGTCCTGACAAAGTGGATCCAGGCTCCTCATACTAAGAAGGCTGACAGTTATGTCAAAGTGGCACCAGGTTCCTCATACTAAGACGGCTGACTGGGTCAGGACAAAGTGGAACCAGGCTTCTCATACTAAGAGGGCTGATTCAGGTCATGACAAAGTGGAACCAGGATCCTCATACTAAGAGGACCGACAGGGGTCATGACAAAGTGGGACCAGGCTCCTCATACTAAGAGGGCTGACACAGTCATGACAAAGTGGAACCAGGCTCCTCATACTAAGACGGCTGACACAGTCATGACAAAGTGGAACCAGGCTCCGCATACTAAGACGGCTGACACAGTCATGACAAACTGGAACCAGGCTCCTCATACTAAGAGGGCTGACACAGTCAAGACAAAGTGGAACCAGGCTCCTCATACTAAGATGGCTGACACAGTCATGACAAAGTGGAACCAGGCTCCTCATACTAAGAGGGCTGACCGTCTCATGACAAAGTGGAACCAGGCTCCTCATACTAAGAGGGCTGACCAGTTCATGACAAAGTGGCACCAGGCTCCTCATACTAAGAGGGCTGACACAGTCATGACAAAGTGGCACCAGACTCCTCATACTAAGACGGCTGACACAGTCATGACAAAGTGGAACCAGGCTCCTCATACTAAGAGGGCTGACCAGTTCATGACAAAGTGGCACCAGGCTCCTCATACTAAGAGGGCTGACACAGTCATGACAAAGTGGCACCAGACTCCTCATACTAAGACGGCTGACACAGTCATGACAAAGTGGAACCAGGCTCCTCATACTAAGAGGGCTGACAGGGTCATGACAAAGTGGCACCAGGGTCCTTATACTAAGAGGGATGATAGGGTTATGACAAAGTGGCACCAGGCTCCTCATACTAAGAGGGCTGACACAGTCATGACAACGTGGTACCAGGCTCCTTATACTAAGAGGGATGATAGGGTTATGACAAAGTGGCACCAGGTTAGGGCTGACCGGTCCCGGTGTTCGGGCGGGCCGTGCAGTGTGAGGCCCGCCTTTGTGACGACATTCCTGTGGTTTGGCTGCTGCCTGCTCGACGCTGCTGAGGAATTCCCTCAAAGTGAGATAGTGTGACCGTCTAAACCTCTCATATGTCACACTACGGTCTATGGCGTTAGCGTATGCCGGCGTATGCGGTTTTCGACCATACGCCATGATAGGTTATGCATAGGTTACGCATAAGTTGGGCATATGTCGTATGCGCTCTTCATAGGTCATCATAGGTCGGCGTAGGTCGAGCCGCCGAAAAATGTTTGTGCATGTTCAAGATTTTCAACCTATGCTGGTGTATGGCTCATAGGTGTCTCATACGCTAGACATACGCTAGATGTACACCAGCATAGGTTAGGCATAGGGCAGGGGTAGGTCGGCATAGGTTGGCATAGGTTAGCCGTACGTTGAGCCGGCGCCCTCCGCGTAGCTCTGGCGTATGTAGCGTTCGCCTGGCGTATGGGGCCACCGGCCCACACTCTGCCACTTCCTCTCATTACAGTTCGCTCTTCGCTAAATATGACACTCTCTTGTAATCAGAAACAGGTTACAAGCCCGTGATAATTCAAGTTGCATTGGCCGATGGTTTTGAGTTTCGGCCATTTTTGTGAGATAAATATATTAAATTCATTTGTTATAATCTACCGTACTTTAGTTTAAAGTAACTTTTATTTTAAATGACTAACTTTTGAGATATTTGAAGTATAAACATGGCAAATTAGTTTTGGCAAGCACGCCAAAATTCTGACACCATAGGCTTTCAGCAATAACAGGTGTTTATTAAACTGCCTCGGTACCCCTTTTTATGTGGCAACAAATGCTTAATGTCTGGACGCCGCTTCATCCACATCTCTTCTGTCTCCTCTCGAGTTGCCGGCCTCCTCCTGGTTTGATCTCAGTAAATATTACATGGGAGGTTTCACTTTCTAACCTCTTTCACGCTTGTCTCCTACTCGCCGACTTGTCACCACAGAGCCGGGAGTCATGACTCTTTGACTCAACTCGCCGACTTGTCACCACAGAGCCGGGAGTCATGACTCTTTGACTCAACTCTCTGACTTGTCACCACAGAGCCGGGAGTCATGACTCTTTGACTCAACTCGCCGACTTGTCACCACAGAGCCGGGAGTCATGACTCTTTCACTCAACTCTCCGACTTGTCACCACAGAGACGGGAGTCATGACTCTTTGACTCAACTCGCCGACTTGTCACCACAAAGCCGGGAGTCATGACTCTTTGTCTCAACTCTCTGACTTGTCACCACAGAGCCGGGAGTCATGACTCTTTCACTCAACTCGCCGACTTGTCACCACAGAGCCGGGAGTCATGACTCTTTCACTCAACTCTCCGACTTGTCACCACAGAGCCAGGAGTCATGACTCTTTGATTCAACTCGCCGACTTGTCACCACAGAGCTGGGAGTCATGACTCTTTGACTCAACTCTCCGACTTGTCACCACAGAGACGGGAGTCCTGACTCTTTGTCTCAACTCTCCGACTTGTCACCACAGAGCCGGTAGTCATGACTCTTTGACTCAACTCTCTGACTTGTCACCACAGAGCTGGGAGTCATGACTCTTTGACTCAACTCTCCGACTTGTCACCACAGAGCCGGTAGTCATGACTCTTTGACTCAACTCGCCGACTTGTCACCACAAAGCCGGGAGTCATGACTCTTTGTCTCAACTCTCTGACTTGTCACCACAGAGCCGGGAGTCATGACTCTTTCACTCAACTCGCCGACTTGTCACCACAGAGCCGGGAGTCATGACTCTTTCACTCAACTCTCCGACTTGTCACCACAGAGCCAGGAGTCATGACTCTTTGATTCAACTCGCCGACTTGTCACCACAGAGCTGGGAGTCATGACTCTTTGACTCAACTCTCCGACTTGTCACCACAGAGCCGGGAGTCATGACTCTTTGACTCAACTCTCCGACTTGTCACCACAGAGCCGGTAGTCATGACTCTTTGACTCAACTCTCTGACTTGTCACCACAGAGCCGGGAGTCATGACTATTTGATTCAACTCGCCGACTTGTCACCACAGAGCCGGGAGTCATGACTCTTTGACTCAATGCGCCGACTTGTCACCACAGAGCCGGGAGTCATGACTCTTTGATTCAACTCGCCGACTTGTCACCACAAAGCCGGGAGTCATGACTCTTTGATTCAACTCGCCGACTTGTCACCACAGAGCCGGGAGTCATGACTCTTTGACTCAACTCGCCGACTTGTCACCACAGAGCCGGGAGTCATGACTCTTTGATTCAATGCGCCGACTTGCTTTTTTTTTTCTTGGTAAATATTTTTATTCATCTGAATACATATTTTGTCAGCGCCGGGGCACTGGTCTTCCAGCCGTCGGAGTGGTCGCATTTCATCTGTACATAGTGGAAGTGGAATGTGTTGCATTGTGTGCAGCACAACCCATTCTGAACATAAAAGAAAGTGGGGGAGCAGCCTATGCTGCATAGTGTACACCATATGTCCTCAACATAGTGCAAGTCCAGCATATGTACTCAACATAGTGCAAGGTATATGCATCAAGATAGAGTGTGCAGTAATGTACACTAGTGGTTCCACATGACACTTCCTTTGTAAATTGGAGCTCTCATTAACTTATTTGTATTAGGGTTGGGCACCCAGAGCAGAGTCGATGTGCCCCTTCTCGTTACCCTGGTTGTGCGATCTATATCATCACTTGCACGTTTATACATCGACGTCATTAGGTGTAGGTTCCTACATACATCCAGAGTGTCCAGCCCTGCTCTGCTATGCATTTCAACCACACTTAGTATTTTGCCTTGGAATACTGTTCTGAGGGCTCTGTTTTGCATTCTTTGTAATTTGGTCTCTTGCTGCTTTGTTAGTAATCCATAGATGATATCATTGTAGTCTATAATTGGTAATATTGTTGACTTGTACAGCTGCAGCGCAGTATTCTCACTTACATATGTCCTTATTTTTCTGAATGTGTTCATTTTTAGTGCCAGTGTTTGGTTAAGTCTTGTCAGCTGTTGGGTACCAGTTAGAGTCGCATCGAGAGTTGTGCCTAGGTACTTATAGGAGTTCACTTCACGGAGCACTAAGCCACCCATCCGCAGTTGTATTGGCCAGGCCCTCACCTTCCTGGCCTTGGTTCCATAGATTATGTACTCAGTTTTAGTGCCATTTAGTGTTAGTTTATTCTCATGGCACCATGTGTTCACTCCATCCAGCGCCATTCCAGCCTCGGTTGCGGCTATGGCAAGGTCATTGTTATGTATTGTTAGTGCTGCATCATCGCAAATAATGTGAAAGATCCTTTGTTGGAAACTAGAGGTAGGTCATTTATAAATATTAGAAACAGTAGGGGTCCCAGAGTGGAGCCCTGTGGAACTGTTTTTATTTCTCGAATGGTCGAGTTGGTGTCACTTAGTTTTGTGTATTGTTTCCTATTGCTGAGGTAATTTGTGAGGAAGCTATGTGCTCTATTGCCTAGCCCAGCTCGTTCTATTTTATGCATGAGGATTTTGTGGTCGATCATATCAAATGCCTTCTTGAAATCAAGGAAGACTGCGATAGTAAGATCACCCTTGTCTATGTTTGACAAAAGTTCATCCAGTAGAGACGCCAGTGCCCCGGTGGTGGACCTATATTTCCTGAAGCCATTTTGCTGGTAGGTCAAATAGTTAGAGGACTCAAGGAATGTCTTAATTTGGTCATGTATTATTTGTTCTATGATCTTGCCAGGCAGTGGGAGGATCGATATTGGGCGTAGTTCACTACAGGTTTGCGGGATGTTGACTTTAGGTATGGGCGTCACTGTGGCCACTTTCCAGTCATCAGGGAAGATGCCTGTACTGATTATTAGGTTATATAAATGTGTAAATTCTGCACTCAGTCTTGTGATCGCACTTCTTATCAAAGTGGTACTGATGTCCTTCATTCCTGATGATTTGTAGATAGATATTTTGTTAGTTCTATCAAGGATTTCATCCTGGGTGGTTTCCAGAAGGTCATACTTTTCTTTATTTAGTTTGGCATGGAAGGTTTTGTGTTGATCATCCTTCTGTTTGAATTTATTGGCTAGTTTCTCACCTATGTCTATGAAATAGTTATTGATTTCCTCTGCCAAAACTTTGTCCATTGTAACAATCAACATACTATCTGCTTATGCATTTGCTCAGGATAAACTGATTTGTTTTTTACATCGTGTTTCATAATCCCAATAGAATACATATTGATTTGAAGCAAATGTCCTTGTCTTTTCCATGTAACCGTTTCTGTGCTGTTTTGTGTCAATCATTACAATGGACAAAAAAATGAAAGTGATCACCTTTTGAGACAGGTTCTTATATATATATGTACATGAATGTATGTTTGTATGTGTATGTGTGTATATGTGTATATATATATATGTGTGTATTATATTACACATGTATACTTGTATGCATACCTGCGTAGATATGTACACCATATGTACACCTGCATACATATGTACACCCATGTGAATACATGTGTACACCTGTATGTACACTTGTGTTCATGTGTACACCCGTGTGAATACATGTGTACACCTGTATGTACACCTTCGTACATGTGTAAACCTGTTTGAATACATGTGTACACCCATATGTACACCTGGGTACATGTGTACACCCATGTGAATACATGTGTACATCCGTGTGTATACATGTGTACACCCATATGTACACCTACATACATGTGTACACCCATGTGAATACATGGGTACACCCCTATGAACACCTGCATACATGTGTACACCCATGTGAATACATGTGTACATCAGTGTGTATACACATGTACACCCATATATACACCTGCGTACATGTGTAAACCTGTGTGAATAAATGTCTACACATGTATGTACACCTGCAGACATGTGTACACCTGTGTGAATACATGTGTACACCTGTTTGTAGTGGACATCTTACCTGTTGAAGGCCGCGGTGTCTTCTGGGGCAGGTCTGTCCCGGAAGTGGTCGTGTGTGTCGTGTGTAGCGCGTGTAGACTGTGCAGAGGGTACAGAGTGCGCTGGTAATGCCCATACCAAGGTCACTCGAGCGTGATGGTGGTGTTTTACTAAAGTGCCTGTCACACCTTACCGGATTGAGTACCGGACACAATCGGACAAAGAATTTTCTAGTCCGGTGGTGTTCGGTATCAAAATGTACCGAAATGTGTCGAAATGTTGTGCTTTCCACCAGATGAAACATATGCTAAACGGACAAGGAATGTACATTAAAGAATACCCACCGGATGATAACCAGATGATAACCGGACAACAACCAAATGTCTAATGGACGGACGGAACATCAACCGGACATGTACCAGACTATTCACGGACATACCAAAAACATATTTTGACCGAATTCCCGCAACACCATCAACAGACTCTGCAGGAAGCAAACCAGAGACATAACGGATGGGTACCGGACATGAACCGGACAAACGGACTAAATGGACTTAAAATGGACACCAACCTAACATGTCAATCCGGCTGTGTCCGGTACAAGTTTTGTGCATGTTCAAAATTGCCACCGTACACACCGGACACCACCAGAGAGAGAACGGACACGCCGCATGCGTACCGTATATAACATGAACATTGACGTATTTCACCGGACAGTGTCCGTTTTCTATCCGGTACCCCAATCCGGTAAGGTGTGACTGACCCTTAACGGGCACACCAGCAGTTGTCTCCTTGCCTCTACTTATACCATGTTATTGTAATGTTGTGTATTAGAGATCCACGCAATAATAATAGCAACATCGAACTCCATAGCAGGACGATTACTGACTTGTTTCAGTGCGTGCTCAATGCAGCTTTATAGTGCTGCCTCAGCGAGCGAGAGACAAGGCTGCTGGCAGCATGTCCCGATACCCCACTTAGTCAAAGCATCCTAGTACTAAGCAAACCAGATACAACAAGGAAGAAAAGAAGAACTTTATGAGGACCATTTAAATGCAGGTAAGTAGGTCATGTGAGGTGAGACGACTGCTCCCTAGCGGATGCACCTGACATTAAAGCATAGCCTTAATCATACCACAAAGTTGCGAAGCGTCAATCTTCTCTTCATTTAAAGATGAACAGACCGATGAAACCAAGCCACCTTGAGGGTTTTATCTGACATGTGTCACCTGCAGTCTGTGTCGCTGCACAGAACGATTACAAAGTGGATCGAACAGAAGCCGCCACTGCTCGTGTCTACTAGTACTAGGTGCATCCAACATAATAACCAAAATCACATTGGCCTTTCTTCACTTCAAATATGTGTAAAATTAATAGCCGACACTGGGTGTATAACTAAAGCAGAGTGCCTGTTGGTCTTGTGTTACTAATAGACAACAGTGGATAGCTTCACTGATGACTGCAATTGAAAAGAAACCTGCCCTGTGAAACAATGTTCAATGTACAAGCTGAATTTGTCTTAGTTAACTGTCCCTCTGATGGTAGGACACCTCCCAAATCAGGACAATATTGATCTTGATGCAGAGTTGCCTGTGTGTGTGAGTAGGTGTGTCTGTGTGAGTAGGTATGCCTGTGTGTGAGAAGGTGTGTCTGTGTGTGAGTAGGTGTGAGTAGATGTGCTTGTGTGTGAGTAGGTGTGCCTGTGTGTGAGTAGATGTGCCTGTGTGTGAGTAAGTGTGCCTGTGTGTGAGTAGGTGTGCCTGTGTGTGAGTAGGTGTGCCTGTGTGTGAGTAGGTGTGCCTGCGTGTGTGTGAGTAGGTGTGCCTGTGTGTGTAGGTATGCCTGGTAAGTAGCTGTGCCTGTGTGTGAGTAGATGTGCCTGTGTGTGAGTAGGTGTGCCTGTGTGTGAGTAGGTGTGCCTGGGTGTGAGTATATGCGCCTGCGTGTGTGTGAGTAGGTGTGCCTGTGTGTGTAGGTATGCCTGGTAAGTAGGTGTGCCTGTGTGTGAGTAGATGTGCCTGTGTGTGAGTAGGTGTGCTTGTGTGTGAGTAGCTGTGTCTGTGTGTGAATAGGTGTGCCTGTGTGTGAGTAGGTGTGCCTGTGTGTGAGAAGGTGTGTCTGTGTGTGAATATGTGTGCCTGTGTGTGCCTGCATCTGCCTGCGTGTACAAGCAGTCTGGGGTTGTCGAATGTAGGGTGCACATTAAAGAAGGCTGGCAGAGTAAAGGTCAAGGCCGAGGTCAGTAAGAAACAGCCATGTCTAAGTGGAGTGAATACGATGATGTCGCTTACCTGCTTTACGGGCTTAGTGGGGTCTCACATCATCCTGTGAAGTGACTTTCATTATTGAAATAAATCCAGTCAGACTACTCATACACAGTTGATTTGTTAGGGTTTTAAATCCTAGCAACATGTCATATCAGGATGGGCACTGACTTGTGACAGCGTGCACTGATGTTGCTTTATAATACTGCTCAGATGGAATAACTTACCACTTGCTCCATGACCCGATATCCCACTCAGTCACATTATCCTGACACTGAACCAACCAGTCATTGCCCTATCCTAAAGATGTTGATTGCCAGGCAAGGCAGCGACAAGTATGAATTGTAGATGTGTTTAGCTTTACTCATTCGGGGATTGATCCCATGACCTCCCTCACTGGAAGCTGGTGTTCAGTGTGCTACCCAATGAGCCATCCTCTCCATCCCCAACAACCTTCATTTACTGATTTAGTATAACCAGGCTGAGAGATCTGCACCCCACTAGTTACAGTTTTAGATAGGCATATATACATGTATATATGTGCTCTGTAAGGTACTTGTGGGCATATAAACACGGACCTGTTCTCCTTTCTTATACACAATTCTACCCTATATGCATATGACTAACTACATATGTCAGCCATGGATTAGTTCCATGTTCTCCCACATGGCGCTACCTACAAATGGGCAAACATTGCCTTCAGCCCCCACTGTTGGCACTGTTGGTCGCATATTATGTGTTGTATATATTAGTATGCCAATATTATTACAATGGGAGCGGTGCTGTCTGATTAGTTCCGTGTGTACTCACTAACCGGGAGTGGCATCACCTGTGGGTCAGGCCCACATTTTTCCGTGCCTCGCAGGGCACTACACCCTTCCAGCAGTGAGCGCTTCCCCGCAAACCCATATTACTGGATTTTTCCTTAAGTTAATTATATATACAGTATAACCCCGTTAAACCAAACTTGAATGGACCCTAGAAATTTGTTTGGATTAACCGATCATTGTGTAAAGTCCTCAGCCGGAATCTGCGGGTTGTGTAGGCAGGCTATAATGAAATCAATACAGGCAAGAAGAGAAAGGAAGAGTATAAAGAATGAAAGTAGAGTGAGAGCTTGTACCCTCAGGTTCATTATTATATAGTGGTACATGGTTCTGGTATGGCATACCACCTGACCATTATCTCCAATGAGCAACAACCATTTATAGTTCCACCAATGAACAGTAAGCATTCCTGTGTCACCCTGGTTACAGTGATCTGCCCACTACCACCATGCGGTGTGGCTGCTTGGCCTGCACCTGCCTGAGCTGTGTGTGTGTTGATCTGTGACCAACAGTTGGGGGGGAGGGGGTAGTGAGTAGAGCTCTTAAGGCTCCTTACACACTATCACTTGTGCCTCCTTCACACTATCTACCTAATACACAATGACTATTGACCATAAGTAAAGGATCACCAGCAACTACATAAATACATGCATGCACCTCGCACTATATACCATTTACCTTAATAGACCATTTGTATTCCATTATAGACCATTTGCATTGCCCACCAATTCGTTTTATCGGAATATTTTACAATTGGTTTAACCAAGCTTTTGCTTCGACTTGGCTTTGGCAAAAACGGGGGCGCATTATGAATGTACAATGTATGTGGACACTATGATGATTGTTTTTTATGTATATGAGTCAGGCTCATGAAATAGGCCAATTGGGGAAAGTTGTCGGCATCGAGCATTGGATGTCAGCGTCGAACGGCATAATTATAGTTTAGCATTGACAGAGGTGTTGGAATGTCCTTAAATTTATCCTGAATATAAAGGTAGAGAAAATAAACAACCTTATTTGTTCCTAGGATAATTTAATATAAAACAAATAAATGCACTACACCTTAAGAATTGTGACGCCGACATCTTAAATTAACCACCAATTGGCCCATTTTCGTGAGGCCGACTCATATACAGTTTAACCCCATGAAACCAACCTCGGTTAAGTCAAACGAGGGTTAAACCAAATTTTTTTCGGCGACCTGGCAAAATACTACCATTTATCATATAAAAAAAGTCACAGATGACCTTAAAACCACATGAATGTTTGGTTTAACTGTACCAGAAGTGGCCTGGGGCCGACAATTTTGTTTGGATTAACCAATACTTTGGATTAACCGACTTTGGTTTCACGAAAAAAGTTTGGATTAACCGATTGTTTGGTTTAACCGAGCTTGGTTTAATGGCGTTGTACTGTATATATATATATATATATATTTAGGTAAATATATATGAGGAGTTCAGGCGCAAAACCAAGTAAGTCCATTTTCATGAAAAGTGAGATAACCAATGGAGACACCACTTCTTAGTCCCTATTACCCAATGAGCAAATCAGTTTTGTTTCAAAACCTGATAAGTCCTATGTTAAATTGGCCTTAAAATAGGGTTTGGTTGCAAAACCTTGTAAGCGCCATTCGAGTTTGTCTGCAAAACCACATAAGATGTAGCTGGCCAATCAGCTATGCGTGTCAGGTCACATGACGCACAAAATGGCGCTGCCCAGATTCCCGAGTTTTAAGCGCTGATTTGGCTTGCTTCCTTCGGTCTATGGGTGATTTGTCGACGTTTATGATGGAAACCTATGATGCAATTGATGAAAATGTGATGTTATCACCCTTGGGAAAGCGTAAACGACGTCGGCCACAAAATTCCACGCGTGCTAGGGCCAAAGCAGCTCGCTACAGTGGAGTAGGTTTGATTCCACGTGTCAAATGCGCACATAACAATACCGTGTGCTCTGCCCAAACATTTACCGAAAACGATTTACAGTACTTAAAAGGGCAGCTGTTTGTCACCTCAGATAAAGTGAAGCAAGATGCTATCCTTGTGTCTCACATGGATATAAGCCAGGTCCATCGCCGAAGGCCAAGAGAGGAAAATGAGGAAAGGGCACACAAAAGAGGTGTGTCTATCAAGTACAGCTTTGTGAAGGAAGATAAAATGAAGATTTCAGTCTGCCAGGCTTCATTTCTCAGCATATTGTGTAAGTATAAAAAATAAAATAAATTAAAATATGAATGCCCCTAACCGTCCATCTGCAAAAAATAAAATATGAATGCCCCTAACCGTCCATCTGCTAAAAATAAAATATGACTGCCCCTAACCATCCGTCTGCTAAAAATAAACTATGACTGCCCCTAACCATCCGTCTGCTAAAAATAAAATATGAATGCCCCTAACCGTCCGTCTGCTAAAAATACAATATGAATGCCCCTAACCGTCTGTCTGCAAAAATAAAATGGTTACCTCTAAGAGATGCACTACACTAAGAATTGTGATGCGACATTAATTTAATTAATTCTTTCAGGTGTCAAGGAATATCGAGTCCAGAGCATCGCGAGGTTCTGGCTTGAGCATGGTAGATCTACTCCGGAAAATCGAGGTGGTTACAGGAGAGCTGCAGAAAATGATGGGAAGAAGGAGAGAGTTCGAAATCATATCAAGTCCTTCACGTGCAGAGCTAGCCACTATGCTCGTCGAGGAGCACCAGGGAGGAAGTACCTTCCTAGTGATTTAAGTGTTGCAAAGATGCACAAATTGTTCCAGACGCAGAATCATGACAGGATAATGTACTCACCGTATTGGAGCATTTTTGTGTTCGACTTCAATCTATCATTTGGTCACCCTGCCACAGATGTATGTTCCACATGTATGAAATTCCGCTTGAAAATTAAGGATCTAGAGCAAACCCCTGATGAAAAGCGAGAAAATCTTCTGCTCTATGGGTTGCATCGTCGCCGTGCCCGTCAATTTTACACCAAGATGAATGAGGTGGGAGATAGTTTCACTGTCTGTTTTGATGTCATGGAAAATCTGGTACTTCCGAAGTCCCCAATAGGGCAAACGTATTATTCTCCCCAGTTATACATGTATGTGTTTGGGATTGTTCGTCACCGAGGTAGAGGAGAACCGCAGGGGAAAGATGACATTAATTTATATACATGGCTTGAACATCAGAATGCCAAAGACAGCAATACAATTGCTTCTGCATTACGTGATTACTTAGGTTCAGTGGTTAACATCGACATAAATCAAACTGAACTCCTACATTTGTTCTCAGATTCTTGCTACGGCCAAAATAAGAACATTAACGTTTTATCCATGTTGTTTGCTTTGTGCAACCAGAAGTACCCAAATCTTACTGTTGAGTACACTTTCCCAATACAGGGACACATATATAGCATGTGCAGACCGAGTGTTTGGAAGGATCGAGCAAGAAATCGGAAAGAAGGAAACAATATTAATGCCAGAGGAATACTGTGAGATTCTGAGGAACCATGGTTCTGTTCATGTGTATGGAAAGGATTGGATGTGCTATGATTACAAAGCAGAATCAGCCAGTTTCACAAAATGTCAAAGATCTTTCAAAATTAGTGAGGCAAGAGTGCTACAGATTTCTAAGAAAAAGTTGGGGTTCAAAAGTGCATTTGCTGGGGAATATTGTCAGCACTCCCTTCTAAAAAGGGGGAAAAAGTGGGCACAGTTCAATCCTTCACTCCTGGCTGACATTAACTGCGTGAAAGAGGCTAAGAAGCAGGATGTCATGAAGCTGCTGAAACAGTTGGATGTAAATCAAGAGGTTCGGGGTTACTATGAGAATGCCCTCTCTCATGATGGTGATCAGAACATTGTGCAGGACCTTGAGGATAGTGGTGATGATGAGTAAGCTTATGGTGGAAATTGTGTGTTCTTTGATTCTGCAAGATTTCCATAAGATTAGTCTTTGACAATGGACTTACATGGTTTTGCAAACAAACCGAAAGTGGACTTACTTGGTTTTGCAGAAAAATCAATAAAAGTTGATTAATTAATGAGTTTTGGAATAAAGGTTCATTTATCACTTTCATATTATTTTGTTCATTGCCCATACCCCTATAATACAAAGAAAAGTGGAATTACTGAGAATTATATTTATGGGCATATACAAATCTTGATTTTAAAACAAAAGAGGTCGGGTGGACTTACTTGGTTTTGCGCCTGAACTCCTCATATATATATATATATATAGTTATACATACATGTTGCTGGTCTGCATCTGTTGCTGGAAATGAGGTAACCTACTGACCTAGATAACCATGAGGAAATAAGCTGCCGAGGGAGGCGTCACGCCGGACAACACATCTGAATCTGAGAATGCAGTTTTTATTTTGTTTTGTTTTTTTGTTCAAATTTGTATTCCAGTTGAACTTTTTTTTTTTCGGCTGGTCTTCCGGCCTTAGCAATTATAGTGCATATGAACTATTTATGGATGACATGATGAGATGCTATGAACAATACAAACAATAGTAGGTTCAAATATAGTGGGGATCTTATTTTGCATGTGTAGACTGGAGAATAGTCATTTACCTTTAGACTATATCAGTGATTTGATAATCATGCCTACATTAATGTAATCGGCATGACTTGCTGATAAAGGTAGTCATGGCCTTTGGAGTATGCAAATAATGGTACATGACTCATTTAAATTGTCTTCGTCAACTATAGATTTGTCGGTAGTATATGTTTTATTGGTTTAGTCAGGTGTTACAGGCTGGTGGGTATACTTTGGTAGTTGTTATTTCTTTTACTCTTTTTGCCAGGACTGTTTTCAGAGAGGTTCAATTCCCCCCTCAACTTTTGTGCAATGCGTTGTACATGCAGAGACTGCCTGATTAAACTTTTATCTTTCAAAATAGCAAAGATTGCACCATTTGGGTAAATCAAGACGTAATCGGATGGTGATGGAACGCAGTGTGAGTCACGACCTGTAAAACCTCTGGATAGACTACATCACCATTCCAGCGGAATGGTGCATTGTGGGATGGGTGCATTGTGGGATGCATGGAAGAAAAACAAGCCCGCGATAAGCACATGGCACGCTAATACACTGGGTGCAGTTATGAAATGTGCTAGTTTCAGCTCATCTCAGCTCTTGTTTGAAACATACAATACCAACTAAAAAAATATATATAATAAATTAAGATATTAATCTTTTATCCAGCATTGCATTTACATCAATATAACCAGCACATCTTATGCCTTGTGCATTTAGATTTAGACAAATCTAGGCACTCAGACTAGTGTTAGAGCCATAGAAAGAGTCAGTTTTACTCATTTTATTCATGTTTTTGATTTATATCCTATGGTTAATAACATTTACTGGGCTAGGAAATGGGTAGGATTAATCAGACATTGGTTATATATTTCTTTGAAACAAGTTTTTGTTGACACATTTGACATTTTACTATTTAGAACAAGAATTACAGGAAACTTATGTCTAATCAACAATGGTAATGTAAACATCAGCCTGTAAAGTGACTGAAATTGTATATTTCTTAGGTCAAAATGCTTAATTATGGAGAGTTGTGTCTTAAACACATTCATTATATTATTATTTTGCATCCATCCATCCATGTTTGTGCCAAATTATGTATTTTGATTATTTTTGAATAAAATTGAAGTTTTACCCTACGCGTATCGGCAAACTCAATGGCCGTACGCCTTTACTTTGCTGCCAATGCCATTTTCAGCGCATGCGCAGTCGGAACGGTGATCTCGTCTATTGCGAGCGGCGGCACAACCATCCGGTAAACAAACACGCGCCCAAATGGTGGCGCCATCTAGTGTCTAAATACGGGCATTCTGAGTTCGGCTCGTCCCTCAGGAAGGCCTGAAGCCGGGACCTGGCGTGCCATGTCACAGCTTCAGGTGTTGTTTGTTTGTTGGAGTTTTACGTCATGAAAACATTTAAGGTCATCATATCAGGATGGGTAGCAACTTGTGACTGTACACACTCATGGCAACTTTTATAGTGCTGCCCCACTGGGAGACCAGGCCACTGGCACCATGACCTAATATCCCACACAGTTACATTATCCTGATACTGTGCTGACCAGTCCTTGTCCTATCCTATTAATGACAAGCGCCAGGCTAGGTAGCGAGAAGTATCACTTTGATAAGTCATTGGTTTGACTCAAACGGGAATCAAACTCCGATCTCCCGCATGGGAAGCCCCCCGATTCGGGCATTGCATGAGGTATAAACCTATTATGCAAATATTATTCATGTATGTAATTATCCTGTCTTCTCTTATTACCGACTACTTACCTATATTCCACTCCTTACCCCTTGTTGATATGTTCTTATGTAGTTGGGGTACTGGAGGTGGGGGTGCAGCTTGGGGAACTGGAGGTCTGCCTGCAAGCAGAGCCCTTGCTTCTCCTCCTGGCCTCCAGGGGGCGACTCCTCCCCCTACTACCGGCCCACTTCGCCTCCGATTTCGCTCCGATTACAGCTTCAGGTTAGAAGGTGGTGAACACACACACAAAGTAGTATTTTATGTACTGTCAATTATTTACTAGCTTCAGGTTAGAAGATGGTGAACACTCACACACAAAGTAGTATTGTATGTACTGTCAATTATTTACTAGCTTCAGGTTAGAAGATGGTGAACACTCATACACAAAGTAGTATTGTATGTACTGTCAATTATTTACTAGCTTCAGGTTAGAAGATGGTGAACACTCACACACAAAGTAGTATTGTATGTACTGTCAATTATTTACTAGCTTCAGGTTAGAAGATGGTGAACACTCACACACAAAGTAGTATTTTATGTACTGTCAATTATTTACTAGCTTCAGGTTAGAAGATGGTGAACACTCACACACACAAGTAGTATTGTATGTACTGTCAATTATTTACTAGCTTCAGGTTAGAAGATGGTGAACACTCACACAAAGTAGTATTTTATGTACTGTCAATTATTTACTAGCTTCAGGTTAGAAGATGGTGAACACTCATCTGCTCATACACAAAGTAGTATTGTATGTACTGTCAATTATTTACTAGCTTCAGGTTAGAAGATGGTGAACACTCATACACAAAGTAGTATTTTATGTACTGTCAATTATTTACTAGCTTCAGGTTAGAAGATGGTGAACACTCATACACAAAGTAGTATTTTATGTACTGTCAATTATTTACTAGCTTCAGGTTAGAAGATGGTGAACACACACACAAAGTAGTATTTTATGTACTGTCAATTATTTACTAGCTTCAGGTTAGAAGATGGTGAACACTCATACACAAAGTAGTATTGTATGTACTGTCAATTATTTACTAGCTTCAGGTTAGAAGATGGTGAACACTCATACATGAAGTAGTATTTTATGTACTGTCAATTATTTACTAGCTTCAGGTTAGAAGATGGTGAACACTCATCTGCTCATACACAAAGTAGTATTTTATGTACTGTCAATTATTTACTAGCTTCAGGTTAGAAGATGGTGAACACACACACAAAGTAGTATTTTATGTACTGTCAATTATTTACTAGCTTCAGGTTAGAAGATGGTGAACACACACACAAAGTAGTATTGTATGTACTGTCAATTATTTACTAGCTTCAGGTTAGAAGATGGTGAACACTCATACACAAAGTAGTATTTTATGTACTGTCAATTATTTACTAGCTTCAGGTTAGAAGATGGTGAACACTCATACACAAAGTAGTATTTTATGTACTGTCAATTATTTACTAGCTTCAGGTTAGAAGATGGTGAACACTCATCTGCTCATACACAAAGTAGTATTTTATGTACTGTCAATTATTGACTAGCTTCAGGTTAGAAGATGGTGAACACACACACAAAGTAGTATTTTATGTACTGTCAATTATTTACTAGCTTCAGGTTAGAAGATGGTGAACACTCATCCACAAAGTAGTATTTTATGTACTGTCAATTATTTACTAGCTTCAGGTTAGAAGATGGTGAACACTCATACATGAAGTAGTATTTTATGTACTGTCAATTATTTACTAGCTTCAGGTTAGAAGATGGTGAACACTCATACATGAAGTAGTATTTTATGTACTGTCAATTATTTACTAGCTTCAGGTTAGAAGATGGTGAACACACACTCAAAGTAGTATTGTATGTACTGTCAATTATTTACTAGCTTCAGGTTAGAAGATGGTGAACACTCATCCACAAAGTAGTATTGTATGTACTGTCAATTATTTACTAGCTTCAGCTTAGAAGATGGTGAACACTCACACACAAAGTAGTATTTTATGTACTGTCAATTATTTACTAGGACAATTTCAGTGCAATCAAGGGAGGAGCGGGACATAGCTCAGGTGGTAAAGGGTCCACCTGTGAAGGTGTCGGTCATCCGATCGATCCTGCTCAGTGGACACATTTGCAATTTGGCCTATTTTCCATTCCAACCAGTCGTCCACAACTGGTTCATCAAAGGTTGTGGTATGTGCTGTCCTGACTGTGAGAAAGTGCATATAAAAGACCCTTCGCTTCTTATCAGAAAGTGTAGCCTATGTGGTGGCAGCAGGTTTCCTCCAAAGAAATGTATCATAATGACCATATGTTTGACGCCCAATAGGCGATGATAAAAATCAATGCGCGCTAGAGGCGTCTTTAAATCTTAAAAGAAAATTATTTTAAAAAAGAAATTAAGCGCAGTCAACATAAGAAACAAATGCATTGTAAGAATTAGTTATCAGGAGAGGTATGTCCAAAGTAAATGACACATACTTTGTGCATGGTAATTAGATATTGGTGAATGCAGAACCGACCCTCTTCAGATAGACTAACATGTGTATGTTATCGGATAGTGCGATATTAACAGTCTGTAAGGTAATCAATCAAATCTGGTTATTTACCTCATGACCTAAGGGTTGTGGACGTAGGCAGATATTGACTGATATGGGCTGCGGATTTACTCTTGACCTCCCCATCCACATCTTGACCTACTTTAACCAGCCAATCAGATCGCCGGGATGTAATGCATGAGGACAGGCAGGGATCAGCAACCATCCGAGATTTATAGCCAATATGACAGTGGGTCAAAATAGACTTCATTGTGGTTACTTTGGACTACATCTTGAATGATAATTGTTTTAAACAATACTCTATACGCATGCATATATATATAAGCAGGACAATGTGTTGTCTGACAGAATGATATATGTAACTACTCCACAAATAAAGTTAATATCTCGACTCGTGGTGCTGGAAGTTGTTGTTGGAGTTTTACGTCCTGGCAACATCTTAGGTCATATCACGACAGGTACCGACTTGTGACAGTGCACGCTCATGGTGACTTTCTTAGTTTATAGTGCTGCCCCACTGGGAGAACAGGCCGCCAGCACCATAACCTGATATATCACTCAGTCACATTATCCTGACACTGAGCCAGCCTGTCCTTGCCTTATCCTAATAATGCTGAGCTCCTGGCTAGGAAGTGACAACTATGCATTTTTACATCATTGATTTGACTTGACCAGGGTTCGAACTGGTGGATTCGAAGCTCAACTCATTCGGCCATCCCGTCTGGTTAGAAGTCGCTGAATCAGTTGCGCACAAGGTAAAATTAGACATGAGTCAAGGGAGGTGGGCGGGTTATCGGAGACGTGAAGTGCCCAGTGGGGGGCAGCGGTGCGGGGGGGGGGGGGGCGGAAGGGGTGCGGGGGCGGGCGGGGAGGCGGAAGTGGGGGAGAGTGCAGAGTTAAAGCCGCATTGTCTGATGAAAACATCCAATTTGTTGCACTAAAACACTCAACTGGATTTGATCCTGCATATCCGACTTAGATAGTAGCACACTCATTGAGCGTGTATTGCTGAATAGAAGTATTAGTAATTCAAGTAGAAGGAATAGTATTAGTAAGTCAAGTAGAAGGAATAGTATTAGTAAGTCAAGTAGAAGGAATAGTATTAGTAAGTCAAGTAGAAGGAATAGTATTAGTAAGTCAAGTGGAAGAATAGTATTAGTAAGTAAAGTAGAAGGACTGGTATTAGTAAGTCAAGTAGAATGAAGATTATTAGTAAGTCAAATAGAAGGAATAGTACTAGTAAGTCAAGTAGAAGGAATAGTATTAGTAAGTCAAGTAGAAGGAATGGTATTAATACGTCAAGTAGAAGAATAGTATTAGTAAGTCAAGTAGAAGGACTGGTATTAGTAAGTCAAGTAGAAGGAATAGTATTAGTAAGTCAAGTAGAAGGAATAGTATTAGCAAGGCAAGTAGACGGAATAGTATTAGTAAGTAAAATAGAAGGAATAGTGTTAGTATGTCAAGTAGAAGGAAGATTATTAGTAAGTCAAATAGAAGGAATAATATTAGTAAGTCAAGTAGAATGAATAGTAATAGTAAGTCAAGTAGAAGGAATAGTACAAGTAAGTCAAGTAGAAGGAATAGTATTAGTAAGTCAAGTAGAATGAATAGTATTAGTAAGTAAAATAGAAGGAAGAGTGTTAGTAGGTCAAGTAGAAGGAATAGTATAAGTAAGTCAAGTAGAAGGAATAGTATTAGTAAGTCAAGTAGAATGAATGGTATTAGTAAGTCAAGTAGAACGAATAGTACTAGTAAGTCAAGTAGAAGGAAGAGTATTAGTAGGTCAAGTAGAAGGAATAGTATTAGTAAGTCAAGTAGAAGGAATGGTATTAGTAAGTCAAGTAGAAGGAATAGTATTAGTAATTCAAGCAGGAGGAATAGTATTAGTAAGTAAAATAGAAGGAATAGTGTTAGTATGTCAAGTAGAAGGAATAGTATAAGTAAGTCAAGTAGAAGGAATAGTATTAGTAAGTCAAGTAGAATGAAGAGTATTAGTAAGTAAAATAGAAGGAAGAGTATTAGTAGGTCAAGTAGAAGGAATAGTATTAGTAAATCAAATAGAAGGAATAGTATTAGCAAGTCAAGTAGAATGAATAGTATTAGTAAGTAAAATAGAAGGAATAGTATTAGTACATCAAGTATAAGGAATAGTATTAGTAAGTCAAATGGAACCCGTCACTGCTGCAAGATGTTCAGCATTTCCCTGTAGATGCAATGTTTATCTTGCACATTTTCACTTCAAATAGTGCTAAGTGTGAAACTGTAAAGTGAGGTTTGGATTGTTGTCGATGTCTTCTTGGAGCCCAATATGGATCAAATCTTTGCGTGATATGCTTGCAGAAATAATGTTTTTTATTCGCTGTTCCTTTCCAGTAACAAGGGTTCCCTCCAGATTGTTGCAGCCTGGGAAGAAACATTTTGCTGCGGATTCCATCGTTCATGTCGGGTATCATCTATGATGGCTCACATGTTCAACCTAGGAGTATATAAAAGACTTTTTATATAGTTTGGAAATGAATATAATGTTCAAAACACCACTTCCATACCTTGTTTTACAGAATAGTAATATTTGTGTTTAAATAACGTCTGCAAACACAATAATGTCATAAGTCTTTGAAGGTATCCAAGTTTAACGATATTTTGAACATTTTCGGTTTTGTTGATTGACATGTCCTGAACACTTTGACAGATGACCAGGCATTGTTAAAATTGTTTTAGATGGGAATTTTACCTGAATAGCATCTTCACACCTATACATTAATTAAATAGCCATGAATGAGATGAATAAATTGTCTGAAAGTGACATATTATTTTCTTTATTATCGGGATTAGTTTTTCCACAAAAAAATATACATTTTGATTACCGTGAGTTGGCAGTAATAATTCCTTTTGAGCCTTTCTGTATTTACACATTCGTATCATACATAGAAGTTTTATACATCAGGAGAAAGGTACTTCAATATCCTTTCTTCTGGTATAATATATGTAGTGCTAAGTCAATTAGAAATGATACTACAGCTGATATATGAACACTACCCCCTAATGTCGAACGGCACAAAAATGCTGGTTTGATCCAATATGACATCATATCAAAACCGGCTTATAAAAAAATTGCTCAAGGGTGCCAGAGTGGCACCCTCCTGATTCTCAAAATATAGGTATATGACTATCACAATCTGCAATAAAATTGCATTAGTACGCACTTTCACACCTAAGGCTGTTTTGGGCCTTTGGCCCCCTGACTAAAGGTTAACATTTGTATTAAGAGTTATTCTGAAGAAAAGAAAATAGAGTGGGTTAGGAGTAGGGTGGAGTGTGGGTGGGGATGGAGTGAGGGGAAGGGTGGGGGGTAGGGGTAGGGTGTAGTGGGGGTGGGGATGGAGTGAGGGGAAGGTGGGGTGGGGTGGGGTAGGGGTAGGGTGGAGCGTGGGTGGGGATGGAGTGAGGGGAAGGTGGGGTGGGGTGGAGTAGGGGTAGGGTGGGGTGTGGGTGGGGATGGAGTGAGGGGAAGGTGGGGTGGGGTGGGTAGGGGTAGGGTGGTAGTGGGGGGTGGGGGATGGAGTGAGGGGAAGGTGGGGTGGGGTGGGGTAGGGGTAAGGGTGGAGCGTGGGTGGGGATGGAGTGAGGGGAAGGTGGGGTGGGGTGGAGTAGGGGTAGGGTGGGGTGTGGGTGGGGATGGAGTGAGGGGAAGGTGGGGTGGGGTGGCGTAGGGGTAGGGTGTAGTGGGTTGGGTTTTTCTTTTCTTGAAGATTTATACTGCCTATCATGGATAAGTCTGAATAGACTTGTTTTCACCATTAGACAGTTTGGCGATAGAAAGCCCGAGCCTACACTTTTACCGACCCAAGGGATTTCTAACCTCCCACACCACATAGACATGGTATGAGAGCAACTGGTCTTTGATGACGCTGTAAGTTAACGGTGATCTCGTCTATAGATTACCGATTCCCGCTAATCGCCTGTCGATTGGCTCCGGATCCATGCCGATGACTCAGTGGTGCTCAGGCAATTCCCTCCACGTGTATATGTATATATATATATTTACACTAAAACCTCTCTAAATCGACCGACCATGGGGCAAACTTTAAATGGTCCATTTAGAGAAGTGGTTGGCTTCGGGAGTTCTTTTTAACGTTACAATGGTATAATGATCGTTTGGGACCCAAATAAACCGATCGATATAGGGGAGTGGTACTGGTAAACATATATACATACATACACACATACACACATACATACACACACATACATGCACACATACGTACACACATACATACATACATACATACATACCTACATATATACACACATACACACATACATACATACACACACATACATACACACATACACACATACATACACATACATACACACATACATGCACACAAACGCACATACATACACACATACATACACACATACATACACACATACACATACATACACACATACACACATACATACACACATACATACACACATACATACCCACATACATACACACATACATACACACATACATACATACATACCCACATACATACACACATACATACACACATACATACACATACACACATACATACACATACACACATACTTACACCTACATACACACATACATGCACACATACACACATACCTACACACATACACACATACATACACACATGCAGACACACATAGGTACACACATACAAACACACATATGTACACACATACATACACACATATATACACACATACATACACACATACATACACACATAGGTACACACATACATACACACATACACACGTACATACACACATACACACATACACACATACATACACACATACATACACACATACACACATACATACACACATATGTACACACATACATACACACACATACACACATACACACATACATACACACATATGTACACACATACATACACACATACATACACATATACACACATACATACACACATACATACACATATAGGTATGTGTGTGAGCATACATACACACATACACACATACATACACACATACATACACACATACACACATACATACACACATACATACATACACACATACATACACACATACACACATACATACACACATACATACACACATACATACACACATACACACATACATACACACATACATACACACATATGTACACACATACATACACACATACATACACATACATACACACATACACACATACATACACACATACATACACACATATGTACACACATACATACACACATACACACATACATACACATACATACACACATACATACACACATACACACATACATACACACATACATACACACATAGGTACACACATACATACACACATACGTACACACATACATACACACATACACACATACATACACACATACATACACACATAGGTACACACATACATACACACATACACACATACATACACACACAGGTACACACATACATACACACATACATACACACATACATACATACACACATACATACACACATACACACATACATACACATACATACACACATACGTACACACATACACACCCGCTGCGTCCAACAGTGGGCGTCCCGTGTTGAGTGGTGTGACTCAGACACCGAGTGCCGGTGTAAAGATTTCAAATTCCCTCTGATTGAACCCAGGGGAACTTGAAAACGTTTTCAAATTCATCCCATGGGAATTTGAAAACGTTTTCGTTTTCCCTCCCTCATTTTAACTTTTCTTCCCCCATTTTTGGGGAATATTCTTTATTTTTGTTATTTTTGTTATATTATTCATGACAAATATAATAATACACAGAGAATAGCACAATGGAAATTATTACTAGTACAACAAAACATATTTCACCCCAAATGACACAAACAGTTTCCAAGATGGCTAAGAAAAAAATATTATTCGTCTGAATTTTAAAACTTTTAAAAAAGTTTTTTAAACAATTTTAAATTCCCAGAGGGGGGAATTTGAAAATAGGGGGAGGAATGGGAAAACTGTTTTTAATTTCCCTCCCAGGAATCTGAAAACGTTTTCAATTTCACCAGAGGGAAATTATAAACGTTTTCAGATTCCCGGTGGGGGGGGGGGGGTGCAGGGGGGGGACTTGGAAAAGGGGGGAATTGAAATCGGTACACCGGGATACACGCGGCCCACAGTGACCCCGATAACACGCGGCCAGATAACGGAGAGGCCGGCAGGGGGAGCCGGCAATGTGGGCAACCGGCAGGGGAAGACAGGCACCGAGGACGGGCCGGGACTTGCCGTAACCAGGGAGTCTCCAAGGGAGTCTCCAGGGGAACCAGGGAGTCGGGGATCTGTGCGAACACACCGTCACCACTCTCACCAGGGAGTCCGGTGATTTGTGTCAACATAGCTCTACATAGCTCTACGCATGTGATTAAGGCGTCTGGTGATTTGTGTGAACACACCGTCGCCATTGTCACCAGGGATTCTTGTGATTTGTGTCAACATAGCTCTACGCATTTGTTTAAGGCATCCGGTGATTTGTGTGAACACATGGTCTCCACTGTCACCAAGGAGTGTCGTGATTTGTGTCAACATAGCTCTACGCATGTGCTTAAGGCATCTGGTGATTTGTGTGAACACACCGTCACCACTCTCACCAGGGAGTGTGGTGATTTGTGTCAACATAGCTCTACGCATGTGATTAAGGCGTCTGGTGATTTGTGTGAACACACGGTCTCCACTGTCACCAGGGAGTATGGTGATTTGTGTCAACATAGCTCTACGCATGTGATTAAGGCATCTGGTGATTTGTGTGAACACACCGCCACCACTGTCACCAGGGAGTGTGGTGATTTGTGTCAACATAGCTCTACGCATGTGATTAAGGCGTCTGGTGATTTGTGTGAACACACCGTCACCACTGTCACCAGGGAGTCTGGTGATTTGTGTCAACATAGCTCTACGCATGTGATTAAGGCTTCTGGTGATTTGTGTGAACACAGGGTCTGCACTGACAGGTGACAGGCATTGGATTTTGCAGCTACCTCAGGAGGAGATGTTCGTTGGACAGAGACCAATTAGGAAAGACTGACTTGAAGCTACACATCACTTTGAGATTTGCACCAATTGTGCCGACACATGCAGGACTATACCAGTATTACCGACGTAGAAGACTCTACCGACTTACCGACGTAGAAGATTACCGACGTAGAAGACTCTACTACTACTACTACTGAGTATACAACACTATAATACTACTGAGTATACAACACTATACTACTGAGTATACAACAGTATACTACTGAGTATACAACACTATACTACTACAGAGTATAAAACACTATACTACTACAGAGTATACAACACTGTACTACTACCCAGTATACAACACTATACTACTACAGAGTATACACAACTATACTACTACAGGGTATACAACATTATACTACTGTGTATACAACATTATACTACTACAGAGAATACACACCTATACTACTATAGAGTATACAACAGTATACTACTACAGAGTATCAACACTATACTACTACAGAGTATACAACACTATACTACTACAGAGTATACAACACTATACTACTACAGAGTATACAACACTATACTACTACAGAGTATACAACACTATACTACTACAGAGTATACAACACTATACTACTACAGAGTATACAACACTATACTACTACAGAGTATACAACAGTATACTACTACAGAGTATACAACACTATACTACTACCAAGTATACACCACTATACTACTACCCAGTATACAACACTATACTACTACATAGTACACACAACTATACTACTACCAAGTATACAACAGTATACTACTACAGATTATACAACAGTATACTACTACAGAGTATACAACACTATACTACTACAGAGTATACAACAGTATACTACTGCAGAGTATACAACACTATACTACTACCAAGTGTACAACACTATACTACTACAGAGTATACAACAGTATACTACTACAGAGTATACAACACTATACTACTACCAAGTATACAACACTATACTACTACCGAGTATACAACACTATACTACTACATAGTACACACAACTATACTACTACCAAGTATACAACAGTATACTACTACATAGTATACAACAGTATACTACTACAGAGTATACAACACTATACTACTACAGAGTATACAACACTATACTACTACAGAGTATACAACACTATACTACTACAGAGTATACAACACTATACTACTACAGAGTATACAACACTATACTACAGAGTATACAACACTATACTACTACAGAGTATACAACACTATACTACTACAGAGTATACAACAGTATACTACTACAGAATATACAACACTATACTACTACAGAGTATACAACACTATACTACTACAGAGTATACAACAGTATACTACTACAGAGTATACAACACTATACTACTACCAAGTATACAACACTATACTACTACCGAGTATACAAAACTATAAGTATACAACACTATGCGTTATACATCACATATACATATATACATATACACATATATACATATATACATATATACATATATACATATATACATATACATATATACAAGGGTATGCAGGTATTGCAGGTATTGATGGTTGGGGATTGCCATGGTTACTAATTAGGACAGGGTGTGAGTGACCAAAGTTCGCAGAGGTTATGTGGCTGTCACACTACGACGACAAGCAGCGACGACAGCCCAGCGACTTGGATTTTGTGAAAACCCGACGACATATGCAAATTCGGGCCAAGTTGGACGACAGTGCCGCGACAGTGCCGCGACAGTGCCGCGACAGTGCCACGACAGTGCCCCCGGACCTGTTTAGGAAGCAGTTTCCATGAGAAATATGAAGAATGGGACGGTGCAAACATGTAGCTTTATGCGGCGGACCTGTTAGGAAGCAGTCTTCATATTTGGGACGGTCCTAGCATCCCTCAAGGCAAGCTAAACTGAGCCACACACACAGACACACACACAGACACAGAGACACACACACAGAGACACAACACAGAGACACATACAGAGACACACACAGACAAAGAGACACACACACAGACACAGATACACACACCCAGACACACACAGAGACACAGACACAGACACATAGACACAGACACAGACACAGCACTGCACACACAGAGACACACATGGTATTTAATTCACTTACAATATTCGTGAGGACAATTTGGTGGTGAATGATGGGGTCGAGGTGTGCATGCATACATGCATGGATACATACATGCACACATACACCTATGGATACACATAAGTAGATATGCATGCATACATACATATGTACATACATGCATACATAGATACGTACATACATGCATACACACATATATACATACATGCATAATACATACATACATCTATATTTTTGTATATGTGTATGTATATATTTTCGCGCTTATCTTCTGTTTACACGTAACTTCTAAAGCTAGGATTCCTTACACGCGGTATGCGTTATGCGTATGCGAATGCGAATGCGGCAAAAAATCGAAACACCTTGAAGTCAATGGGCTGCAACCCTTACACGCGGTATGCGAATGCGAATGCGAATGCGAATGCGAATGCGAATGCGACAACTCGATCGGTCCCTATAGCGATCGGTCCGGTGTGGCAGTAAATCGCAAACCCCTGGAAATTGCACATCCCGGGGTTTGCGATTTACTAGGAAATCACAAACCCCCCCTATAGCGGCGGCGTTAATATCACTTCGATTTTAGGGTTAATTTGATCAAATGTCACTTTTTGAGTATGTAATTCTGTTAAATATGATAGCATTGAATAGATTTGGGCCTAATCGGTACCTAACACCACCCTTAAACCTGGTACGGAGTGGTGTATCATGAACATGGGGGGTTTGAGATCTCCAGGGGGGATATTTGATTTCCTAGGAAATCGCAAACCCCCCATGCCCATATATGGCATGGGGGTTTGCGATTTCCTAGGAAATCACAAGTGGGGGTTTGCGATTTACAGGGTTTGCGATTTCCTGCTACACCTGCATGCGGCATGCGACACGGGGGTGCGAATAGAAAAGCATCAGTCGCATTTGTCCATTGATATAAGGCTGGAGGAGGCGACTGATAATTACGGACAGCCGGGACAAGGGTCAGGGAGGGGGGTTGTCAAGGCTGCTGAGTCGAAACATATGGTAGTGGTTGTGGTGGGGGTTTGGGTTGGTAAAAATGCTACCAGAGCCACAAAAATATGAATACTTATCTATAATTTGGTAATTATAAAGGTAGGAACCTCCATGTGCAGTACTAAGAGGTACATGGATATACATGCCATATTAGGCCATATACAGTGCAGTATGGAGTATACTTGTTTATTTTTATTTTTTAAATATAGCCAGTCATGTGCTGTCTGCCGCATGCCGCATACCGTGTAGAAGTAATCTTCGCATTCGCATACCGCATACCGCATGCCGCATGCTGCATGCCGCATACCGCGTAGAAGGAATCTCAGCTTTAGCCTACACCCACTCTGGTAGGAGGGTGTGTGTGTGGAGGGGCAAATGGCAGAGCACCGGGAACTCCTCTGGTGGCCACCCCTGTCACACAATCAGTTAGAAAAGTGTGGTGTGTGTGTGTGGGGGGGGGGGCGTATAGGGGATGGGGGTAGAAGGGGGGTGGGGGTATTTCGTCCAAAGCCCGAAAAACTGTACGATTTGTAAGGGAGGGGGATAATGGGTGAGGCATGGGTGTGAGGAGGGGTATGTGTGTAGGGGAGGGGTGAGATGATGGTGCCAGTGTCAGTGTGTGGATTGAGGGGCAGGGGGTGAGGGGTGGAGCAGTAGAACGCTGGAGGAAGTACCAAGGTCCGCTTCAGGTTGCTTCGAACAACCGTCACCCCTCTACCCCCCCCCTCACACACACACTGCTCCTGCTGATCGTGTGTCACTGGTCGCCATGACATATGTGTTCTTCAAACCCCTCAGCTGTGCTAACTTCGGTCACCCACACCCTGTCTTAATTAGTAACCATGGTAGCCCCATCCCACCCTTGTTTGCAAGCAGAAGAGGGGGGCCTCTGTTGCTCGCCAGCGCACTGTGTAGGTGTGTGTGTTGGAGGGATGTGGGAGACCTGTGGTGGGGATGGAGGTGGGAGGAGGAGCTGCTCTCGGTCCAGTCCGGGAAGGCTGCCCAGGGGTTCAGTGAGAGACACACAACACACACTGTGCACGCACTCATTCTTGCCAATGCCCTAAGGCAGCAGTTACCAAATATAAGGGGTATTTTGCTTGACCACAATCACCAGATCTTCTCATTGTTCACATAAATATAAAACCAACATATGTTTTCTTTAATGATATAAATATTATTTGCCAGTTGAACAAAACGACCATGATATGAGATGTAATACATAAAAATCCTTTTGTTTTAATGTATATGAGTCAGGATCACGAAAAGAGGCCAGTTGGGAAAGTTGTTGGCATCGAGCATGGATGTCCGCGTCGATAAAATACAACAACCTTATTTGTTTCTAGGATAATTTAATATGAAACAAAGAAATGCACTACACTTGTAAGAATTGCGACGCCGACATCTTCAATTGACACCAATTGGCCCATTTTCGTGATGCTGACTCATATTCAATCCTTAATTACTCTTAAATGAAGCACCAAATGTGGCTGATAGTCAGTTAATTGATGAAGCAGATTTTTCTCTTTCTAGTGATATAAATACTTATTGCCAGTTGAAACAAGTTCACTGGATATAGGTGATAACACATTTTCCTATAGTAAAGCATACCAATTAATGTACTGAAATACACTGATACATCAACGATACAGATTGCATCAACAGCCTCTCATTCCAGGTGTTTCCCCAACATGGGGACAGAGGGACAGGGCGCGTGAGAACTATGAAGACGCCCGTGGATTGAACTGGCGCCTTACCAGGGGCAGTGTAACCATGGTGACGGCGTGCTACGACTAGACGCGCGGCGGGGCGGGGCGGTGGGCGGCCACCATGAGCTGGGTGACGGCGTGCCTGAGGTCCGGAGACCCGGGATGGGAACGGAACAAGCAGGTGAACCACCTCCTGAAAACGTGGAGCGACGAGGAGAAGGGCGGCGTGCAGGTGGTGTTGTTAGGTGAGTCACTCAACTAGATCCACACTACACACGAGGTGGTGTACAGATGGTGTTGTTAGGTGAGTCACTCAACTAGATCCACAATGAGATCCACAACTAGATCCACAACTAGATCAATACTACATGCATGGTGGTGTACAGGTGGTGTTGTTAGGTGAGTCACTCAACTAGATCCACAACTAGATCCACAACTAGATCAATACTACATGCATGGTGGTGTACAGGTGGTGTTGTTAGGTGAGTCACTCAACTAGATCCACAACTAGATCCACAACTAGATCAATACTACATGCATGGTGGTGTATGTGTGGTGTTATTAGGTGAGTCACACAGCTAGATCCACAACGAGATCCACAACTAGATCCACAACTAGATCCACACTACACGCATGGTGGTGTACATGTGGTGCTGTTAGGTCAGTCATGCAACTAGATCCACAACTAGATTCACACTACACACGAGGTGGTGTACAGACGGTGTTGTTAGGTGAATCACTCAACTAGATCCACAACTAGATCCACAACTAGATCAATACTACACGCATGGTGGTGTACAGGTGGTGCTGTTAGGTGAGTCACACAACTAGATCCACAACTAGATCTACACTACACACGCGGTGGTGTACAGATGGCTTTGTTAGGTGAGTCACTCAACTAGATCCACAACTAGATCCACAACTAGATCCACATTACACGTGTGGTGGTGTACAGGTGGTGCTGTTAGGTGAGTCACACAACTAGATCCACAACTAGATCTACACTACACACGCGGTGGTGTACAGATGGCTTTGTTAGGTGAGTCACTCAACTAGATCCACAACTAGATCCACAACTAGATCCACACTACACGCATGGTGGTGTACAGGTGCTGCTGTTAGGTGAGTCACACAACTAGATCCACAACTAGATCCACATTACACATGTGGTGGTGTACAGATGGTGCTGTTAGGTGAGTCACACAACTAGATCCACAACTAGATCCACATTACACATGTGGTGGTGTATATATGGTGCTGTTAGGTCAGTCACACAATTAGATCACACTAGATCCCACACAGATGTCTGTAGGATCACAAATGATCCACATAGTCTACACGCATGGTGGTGTACAGGTGGTGCTGTTAGGTGAGTCACACAACTAGATCCACAACTAGATCCACAATACATGTGTGGTGGTGTACAGATGGTGCTGTTAGGTGAGTCACACAACTAGATCCACAATACATGTGTGGTGGTGTACAGGTGGTGCTGTTAGGTGAGTCACACAACTAGATCCACAACTAGATCCACAATACATGTGTGGTGGTGTACAGGTGGTGTTGTTAGGTGAGTCACACAACTAGATCCACAACTAGATCCACAATACATGTGTGGTGGTGTACAGGTGGTGTTGTTAGGTGAGTCACACAACTAGATCCACAGCTAGATCCACAATACACGCGTGGTGGTGTACAGGTGGTGCTGTTAGGTGAGTCACACAGTGGGGGCCTGTAGCATGTTCTAAAGGGGCCCTCGCACTTCATAGAATGAACACTAAGTCAATGTAAGAGAAGCTGCCATTCATTGTTGAAGCCTATGGTGTCCAGCATTTCGATGTACTACCATAAGTATTGCGTGTTTCCACTACTATTAGCTGCAAAGTTAACCCTATAAAATAAAAGTCACTTCAACGTAAAGGGAAGGAACTTACATTACAGTTAGCAAATTGGAGCATAGATCGCGCATATAGCCTGAACGCAAACCATCATCTCTGCCAATTTCGAATTCCACTGCTGTGTATAACTTACAGCATCATCAACGGCCACCTGCTCTCATACCATGTCTATGTGGTGTGGGAGGTGAAAAATTCATCGAGTCTATATATATAGAAGTGTAGGCTCGGACTTTCTATCGACAAACTGTCTAAAGGTGAAAACAAGTCTATTCACACTTATCCATGACAGGCAGTATAAATCTTCAAGGAATAAAAGCCTGATGAGATTCTGCAGAGCTAAGACAGTTGGTGATGACGTGAGGATTCTTATTGGTCTCTATCCATGTAGGCTGCAGCTATTCACATTGTAGTGCACAGCATCACCTAACAAACAGTACATGAGCACGGTGCAACATAGCGATACAACTCTATTTGGGGCATCAATAAGCATAGATCTATGCGTGTCCTGGCTCCACTAGGACCACGTGACTACCGGCTTATCTGCACGAATGACATGTTCTATTCTGAACACGGGACGCCCGTCTATATTAAGCCTCACCACGATTAGTCTCAGTTGCGGTCATAAATCTGTCACATCGGTTGTTATTAACAGGAAACTGTTCGTTTAGGTAAGATGTTGAATCGCAGTTCCAACTGTAGTGTCCTTAACGGGTTCACACCCGACATGTCCACGTGGGAGGGTGACTACAGACTAACACTAGTAACACGATGTACTTGGTAGAGCGGGGCTCGAACCCACATTTCTGCAATTCCGGGGCAAACGTGTTAATTATCGATCTACATACCTGATAGGTCATGTGGATCCACTTGGCGAGAATGCAGAGAAACCAAGATGGCACCAACTCGATTCAACCTTTAATGTCTATAAATTCATCATTTCTTCCTACTAAACATTAGAACCATACATTTACACATTCAATTGTACGTTCATGTAGTCATGTCAATAGTCAAAAAGCCAGCCGACACTGAGGCTTTTTCCTGTAGGATTGTTCGGCAACGATGTCCTGGAGACGGTGTTTGGGGAGCAACTAGAGTGTGTGGATTGTCTGATGTTGATAATAAATAAGGGGAATCATGTGGGCTGCTACTTAATATTAACTACGTAAGGGGAATCACGTGGGCTGCTACTCAATATTAACTACGTAAGGGGAATCATGGGCTGGTACTCAATATTAACTATGTAAGGGGAATCACATGGGCTGGTACTCAATATTAACTATGTAAGGGGAATCACATGGGCTGGTACTCAATATTAACTATGTAAGGGGAATCACGTGGGCTGCTACTCAATATTAACTATGTAAGGGGAATCACATGGGCTGCTACTCAATATTAACTACGTAAGGGGAATCATGTGGGCTGCTACTCAATATTAACTATGTAAGGGGAATCACGTGGGCTGCTACTCAATATTAACTATGTAAGGGGAATCACGTGGGCTGCTACTCAATATTAACTATGTAAGGGGAATCACGTGGGCTGCTACTCAATATTAACTACGTAAGGGGAATCATGTGGGCTGCTACTCAATATTAACTAGTAAGGGAATCACATGGGCTGCTACTCAATATTAACTATGTAAGGGGAATCACGTGGGCTGCTACTCAATATTAACTACGTAAGGGGAATCACGTGGGCTGCTACTCAATATTAACTATGTAAGGGGAATCACGTGGGCTGCTACTCAATATTAACTACGTAAGGGGAATCACATGGGCTGGTACTCAATATTAACTATGTAAGGGGAATCACATGGGCTGCTACTCAATATTAACTATGTAAGGGGAATCACGTGGGCTGCTACTCAATATTAACTATGTAAGGGGAATCACATGGGCTGCTACTCAATATTAACTATGTAAGGGGAATCACGTGGGCTGCTACTCAATATTAACTATGTAAGGGGAATCACTTGGGCTGGTACTCAATATTAACTATGTAAGGGGAATCACGTGGGCTGCTACTCAATATTAACTATGTAAGGGGAATCACTTGGGCTGCTACTCAATATTAACTATGTAAGGGGAATCACGTGGGCTGCTACTCAATATTAACTATGTAAGGGGAATCACGTGGGCTGCTACTCAATATTAACTATGTAAGGGGAATCACGTGGGCTGGTAGTCAATATTAACTACGTAAGGGGAATCACTTGGGCTGCTACTCAATATTAACTATGTAAGGGGAATCACGTGGGCTGATACTCAATATTAACTATGTAAGGGGAATCACTTGGGCTGGTACACTTTTGTTCTTGGTTCATCCTTCTTGTTTCATGTGTCTCTTGCCTTTTGATCCTCAGGTACTGGTGAGTCCGGTAAAAGCACTGTTACCAAACAGATGAAGATCATCCACATAAACGGCTACAACGAAGCGTAGGTGCCTTTTGTGAATCTGTCCACAGCGATCTCTCATCTACAAGTCATTTACATAAAACCAGTCCACATGTCACTGCAAGATATCCATAATTTATCTGTGTAAAAAAAAAACTGGCTCTCAGGACATTCCACAAGTTTGAAATCGTACATGGCACACGCGATGTATGTACAATCTAATAGATCCATTATACCGCTCAGAATAATGCACATACACGAAGTCACATATAATACTGTAGTAGTCCGCAGTGAGCCCCACTATCACAACCACTATCACAACCACTATCACAACCACTATCACAACCACTATCGCAACCACTATCACAACCACTATCACAACCACTATCACAACCACTATCACAACCACTATCACAACCGCTATCACAACCACTATCATAACCACTATCACAACCAATATCACACCCACTATCACACCCACTATCACAACCACTATCACAACCACTATCACACTGTTG
This sequence comes from Branchipolynoe longqiensis, assembly GCA_030323885.1. Lineage (NCBI taxonomy): Eukaryota > Metazoa > Annelida > Polychaeta > Phyllodocida > Polynoidae > Branchipolynoe > Branchipolynoe longqiensis. The sequence goes on along the minus strand of CM059199.1, from coordinate 15,132,272 downwards.
TGGTAGCAACTACGCTGACCCCTGTTTGCCAAATAAAATAGCAACTGGTGGCAGCATGCTAGCAGCAACAGTTCCTAGAGTAAACTGTTTGACCTATCGCTAGTGGCCACTCCCCGAGGGAGGTTAGATGCTACCTAGCAGTGACAGGCCATTTCTATTCTGACATTGGCAGAATAAACCAAGAAGCACCCTGGGGTTTGAAGCTATCTCAATGTTTCTCCTTTCATTCCTCAAGTGTGATTAGATCCACTGATTTGCATATTTACAATATAATATATATATATGTGTATTGGAGATATGTTATATATTTTTGAAAAAAGAAGAGAGAAAGCAAAGGAAGAAAGAAGTGTTTAAAGACAATTCTAGAATCATCTTGTACATTTATTGATGCATGCTCACCAAGTGCATAATACATATGTTGAACTGGAATTGTATGCAGTTACTATTACAACGAATAGTCAATTTATATTATGCTTCTATTATCGAACAGGTTTTTCATGTGGTTATTATTGCAACTGATATTGTCATTTATGTACCAACAAATTGTAATGAACGGCAGGAAGGCCAGGGCTCTGGCGCTGACAAAAGACATTATTCGCTGAATAAAAAACATTTCGTAAAAAAAAAAAAAGTGCAGTAAGACATGGTTCATCACAATACTTTCAAGAATCTCCTGAATTTGAAGTTTTATAATCTCGTGGTTCTGAGCATGTGCCATATTTCTCTGAATAAAAATAATTATTAGTTAATTGGAGTAATCTATTTTAAATTAGGTGGGAGTAAATTTGATTAGAAATGGCTAATGTTGGCGATATCTGAAGTCAAAATATAGAAAATAAATTTGATGTGTGCTAACACAGTTTTATTATGTCCACAGAGAACGCCTGATTAAGGTGGCAGACATTGCTAACACAGTTTTATTATGTCCACAGAGAACGCCTGGTTAAGGTGGCAGACATTGCTAACACAGTTTTATTATGTCCACAGAGAACGCCTGGTTAAGGTGGCAGACATTGCTAACACAGTTTTATTATGTCCACAGAGAACGCCTGGTTAAGGTGGCAGACATTGCTAACACAGTTTTATTATGTCCACAGAGAACGCCTGGTTAAGGTAGCAGACATTGCTAACACAGTTTTATTATGTCCACAGAGAACGCCTGGTTAAGGTGGCAGACATTGCTAACACAGTTTTATTATGTCCACAGAGAACGCCTGATTAAGGTGGCAGACATTGCCAATGCAGTTTTATTATGTCCACAGAGAATGCCTGGTTAAAGTGGCAGACATTGCTAACACAGTTTTATTATGTCCACAGAGAACGCCTGGTTAAGGTGGCAGACATTGCTAGCACAGTTTTATTATGTCCACAGAGAACGCCTGGTTAAGGTGACAGACATTGCCAATGCAGTTTGATTATGTCCACAGAGAACGCCTGGTTAAGGTGGCAGACATTGCTAACACAGTTTTATTATGTCCACAGAGAACGCCTGGTTAAGGTGGCAGACATTGCTAACACAGTTTTATTATGTCCACAGAGAACGCTTGGTTAAAGTGGCAGACATTGCTAACACAGTTTTATTATGTCCACAGAGAACGTCTGGTTAAGGTGGCAGACATTGCTAACACAGTTTTATTATGTCCACAGAGAACGCTTGGTTAAAGTGGCAGACATTGCTAACACAGTTTTATTATGTCCACAGAGAACGCCTGGTTAAAGTGGCAGACATACGGAGAAACGTCAGAGATGCAATACTGGTAAGGAACCTGAATCACTGAATTACATCCCGGACATTAATCATCCCCATTTCGTGCAGCAGTGAGCTGAGCATTGATCGTGGCTACATCCCAGTGTCTCACTGGATGACACCTGGGTGATTGTATACAGACAGGGAACAGGAAGTGTCTCACAGGGTGAAACAGGAAGTGTCTCACTGGATGACACCTGTGTTTGTATGCAGACAGGAAACAGGAAGTGTCTCACTGGGTGACACCTGGGTGATTGTATACAGACCGGAAACAGGAAGTGTCTCACTGGGTGACACCTGGGTGTTTGCATGCAGACAGGAAACAGGAAGTGTCTCACTGGGTGACACCTGGGTGATTGCATGCAGACAGGAAACAGGAAGTGTCTCACTGGTTGACACCTGTGTTTGTATGCAGACAGGAAACAGGAATTGTCTCACTGGGTGACACCTGGGTGATTGTATACAGACAGGAAACAGGAAGTGTCTCACTGATTGACACCTGTGTTTGTATACAGACAGGAAACAGGAAGTGTCTCATTGGGTGACACCTGGGTGATTGTATGCAAACAGGCAACAGGAAGTGTCTCACTGGTTGACACCTGTGTTTGTATGCAGACAGGAAACAGGAATTGTCTCACTGGTTAACACCTGTGTTTGTATGCAGACAGGAAACAGGAAGTGTCTCACTGGGTGACACCTGGGTGTTTGTATACAGATCCAGCACATTGTCGAATCTGAAGCTGGAACTACAAAATAAGGTCTAAACATGCGGTGTGTACAAGATGGTGAGACAGGAGCCTGCTTAGTATCAGTGTGTTGTTTTTGTTCTACCATTACCAGACCATATCCGGCGCGTTGTCAAATCTGAAGCTTAGGCTACAAGACGAGACGCTGCAGATGAGCATCGACTACATGACGTCACATGCCACCCAGCCCCACTTCAACTACCCGCAGGTATGTCACTTAGGCTGGTGCTCAGGATGTATAGGTGATGGTAGTAAGCAGTGCAATGAGGCAGAACAATGGTCTGCGGTTGAAGATCCCTGTGCTAAAATTGCAACGTCCGATGAAAACATAGAATTTAAAAAATCAAAACAATTATCTAGATTTGATTCTACATATCTAATTAGATACTGGTGCACTTATTAAACATTTGTCACCACATAGAAGGGAATATTGAGGTAAGTTAATAGAACATGTTTCTGCAGAAGCCTATGGTGTCAGAGTTTTTGAGAGTTTGCCAAAATTAATTGTGCACGTATGCTCTTCAAATATTGCAAAAGTTAGCCACTTAAAATCAAAGTTACTTCCAACTTGAGTGCGGTAGATCATAACCATCAAACCTAATATATGTATCTGAGAAAATGACTTCAATCACTGATTGTGAGGCCGGCTCTGCTGTGACTTCCAGGAGTTCTACGACCACGCCTGGAGGCTGTGGCTGGACGCCGGCTTCCAGGCGTGCTACCGGAGGAGAAGTGAATACCAGCTCATCGACTCGGCCAAGTAGTAAGTAGCCCGGACACCAGGTGGCGCCACGCGCAGCCAACTCGCACACAATCTGGGCCTGGCCTGAGCCTGAGCCTGACTGGTTGGTTGTTTTACGTCCTGGCAACATCTAAGGTCATATCACGACGAGTACTGACTTGTGACAGTGCACACTCATGGCGAATTTATAGTGCTGCCCCACTGGGAAATCAGGGTGCAGGCACAAATGTCTCAATGTTCCACTTAATAACATTATCCTGACACTGAGCCAACCAGTCCTTGCCCTATCCTATTAATGCCGAGCGCCTGGCTAGGTAGCGTCAAGTATACATTTTATAAGTCATTGGTTTGACTTGACCGGGAACCAAACTCCCGACCTTCCGCACGGGAAGCTTGCGCTCTACCGATTCGGCAAAATGAACACATGCCAAATTTACTTACTGTTTCACTGGAGCTTTACACCCTGGCAACATTTAAGGTCATAGCATGACGTGTGCCGACATGTGCCAGTGTGCTTTCATGGCGGCAGACCAGGCCGCCGGCACCATGGCCCGATATCCCATTCAGTAGTATTATCGTGATATTAAGCCAACCAGTCCATGCTATATCCTACTAATACCAAGTGACAGGCAAGATAACGACAATAATCACCTATGTATATATTGTTAGTTTGTTTTGACTCTGCCGGTTATCAAACCAGTGCCCCCCCCCCCCCCACCCCAAAGTACAGAAAAGGAGCCTTACCATGGAGTGTTAGGTATTATGCACATATTATTGACACTGAATTTGTCCCATTTATCACGTACTGCTCCGTATCCACAACCAACACCCCCAGATGATGTGCTTTACTGCACCGAGCACCAAACACCCAGAGCCGGCCTGGACACCCGCCATGTTCACAAGGTGGTAAACCCCAGATCGAGGTGATCACGTCCATATCCAGACTGGACCCAGTCATGCGCAGTTTTACTTTAATTACATAATGGTAGTTTATTCTAGTAGGGCCAGCCAGAGCTTCCATTCTTGATCAATCAGAGAGGACCAGCCAGTCACAGCTTCTGTTCTTGACCAATCAGAGAGGACCAGCCAGCCAGAGCTTCTGTTCTTGACCAATCAGAGAGGACCAGCCAGTCACAGCTTCTATTCTTGACCAATCAGAGAGGACTAGCCAGTCAGAGCTTCTGTTCTTGACCAATCAGAGAGGACCAGCCAGTCAGAGCTTCTGTTCTTGACCAATCAGAAAGGACCAGCCAGTCACAACTTCTGTTCTCAACCAGTCAGAGAGGACCAGCCAACCAGAGCTTCTGTTCTTGACCAATCAGAGAGCACCAGCCAGTCAGAGCTTCTCTTCTCAACAAATCAGATTGACTAGTTGTCTTGTGTGGGTGGCAGAAGCTAAGTAACAAAGACTTGTTTGCTTCTTGTTGGGCGCCTGGACTCTTACAAACCACCGACTCAGTCAGTGATGCTGGGTGTTGTCGTGCCGCTACTTACCGACTCATACTCGACTCTTGCAGCTTCCTGGACCAAGTGTGCACGATACGGGAGGAGGCGTACCGACCGTCGGACCAGGACATCCTGCGATGTCGCACCATGACCAACACCATCCAGCGGATCGAGTACAGCGTCAGGGACGGCAGGACATGGGTGCACTTCAAGTGAGCCTCAGTGTAACTCTACATGTAATGTACTGCTGGTTAAGTGTTCAACTGACAGTCAGTTGTTAACACTATATGTAAAGGTGGTTAAGTGTTCAACTAACAGTCAGCTTAACACTACATGTAAGGCTGGTTAAGCATCAAATAGCAGTCAGCTAAAACAGTGCATGTAAGGTTGGTTAAGTGTTCAAATAGCAGTCAGTTTAACACTATATGTAAGGCTACTTAAGTGTTCAACTAACAGTCAGTTTAACACGATATGTAAGGGTGGTTAAGTGTTCAACTAACAGTCAGTTTATACACTACATGTAAGGGTGGTTAGGTGTTCAACTAACAGTCAGTTTATACACTACATGTAAGGGTGGTTAGGTGTTCAACTAACAGTCAGTTTATACACTACATGTAAGGGTGGTTAAGTGTTCAACTAACAGTCAGTTTATACACTACATGTAAGGGTGGTTAAGTGTTCAACTAACAGTCAGTTTATACACTACATGTAAGGGTGGTTAGGTGTTCAACTAACAGTCAGTTTATACACTACATGTAAGGGTGGTTAAGTGTTCAACTAACAGTCAGTTTATACACTACATGTAAGGGTGGTTAAGTGTTCAACTAACAGTCAGTTTATACACTACATGTAAGGGTGGTTAGGTGTTCAACTAACAGTCAGTTTATACACTACATGTAAGGGTGGTTAAGTGTTCAACTAACAGTCAGTTTATACACTACATGTAAGGGTGGTTAAGTGTTCAACTAACAGTCAGTTTATACACTACATGTAAGGGTGGTTAAGTGTTCAACTAACAGTCAGTTTATACACTACATGTAAGGGTGGTTAGGTGTTCAACTAACAGTCAGTTTATACACTACATGTAAGGGTGGTTAGGTGTTCAACTAACAGTCAGTTTATACACTACATGTAAGGGTGGTTAAGTGTTCAACTAACAGTCAGTTTATACACTACATGTAAGGGTGGTTAAGTGTTCAACTAACAGTCAGTTTATACACTACATGTAAGGGTGGTTAGGTGTTCAACTAACAGTCAGTTTATACACTACATGTAAGGGTGGTTAAGTGTTCAACTAACAGTCAGTTTATACACTACATGTAAGGGTGGTTAAGTGTTCAACTAACAGTCAGTTTATACACTACATGTAAGGGTGGTTAGGTGTTCAACTAACAGTCAGTTTATACACTACATGTAAGGGTGGTTAGGTGTTCAACTAACAATCAGTTTATACACTACATGTAAGGGTGGTTAAGTGTTCAACTAACAGTCAGTTTATACACTACATGTAAGGGTGGTTAAGTGTTCAACTAACAGTCAGTTTATACACTACATGTAAGGGTGGTTAGGTGTTCAACTAACAGTCAGTTTATACACTACATGTAAGGGTGGTTAAGTGTTCAACTAACAGTCAGTTTATACACTACATGTAAGGGTGGTTAGGTGTTCAACTAACAGTCAGTTTATACACTACATGTAAGGGTGGTTAAGTGTTCAACTAACAGTCAGTTTATACACTACATGTAAGGGTGGTTAAGTGTTCAACTAACAGTCAGTTTATACACTACATGTAAGGGTGGTTAGGTGTTCAACTAACAGTCAGTTTATACACTACATGTAAGGGTGGTTAAGTGTTCAACTAACAGTCAGTTTATACACTACATGTAAGGGTGGTTAAGTGTTCAACTAACAGTCAGTTTATACACTACTAGTAAGGGTGGTTAAGTGTTCAACTAACAGTCAGTTTATACACTACATGTAAGGGTGGTTAAGTGTTCAACTAACAGTCAGTTTATACACTACATGTAAGGGTGGTTAGGTGTTCAACTAACAGTCAGTTTATACACTACATGTAAGGGTGGTTAGGTGTTCAACTAACAGTCAGTTTATACACTACATGTAAGGGTGGTTAAGTGTTCAACTAACAGTCAGTTTATACACTACATGTAAGGGTGGTTAAGTGTTCAACTAACAGTCAGTTTATACACTACATGTAAGGGTGGTTAGGTGTTCAACTAACAGTCAGTTTATACACTACATGTAAGGGTGGTTAAGTGTTCAACTAACAGTCAGTTTATACACTACATGTAAGGGTGGTTAAGTGTTCAACTAACAGTCAGTTTATACACTACATGTAAGGGTGGTTAAGTGTTCAACTAACAGTCAGTTTATACACTACATGTAAGGGTGGTTAAGTGTTCAACTAACAGTCAGTTTATACACTACATGTAAGGGTGGTTAGGTGTTCAACTAACAGTCAGTTTATACACTACATGTAAGGGTGGTTAAGTGTTCAACTAACAGTCAGTTTATACACTACATGTAAGGGTGGTTAAGTGTTCAACTAACAGTCAGTTTATACACTACATGTAAGGGTGGTTAGGTGTTCAACTAACAGTCAGTTTATACACTACATGTAAGGGTGGTTAAGTGTTCAACTAACAGTCAGTTTATACACTACATGTAAGGGTGGTTAAGTGTTCAACTAACAGTCAGTTTATACACTACATGTAAGGGTGGTTAAGTGTTCAACTAACAGTCAGTTTATACACTACATGTAAGGGTGGTTAGGTGTTCAACTAACAGTCAGTTTATACACTACATGTAAGGGTGGTTAGGTGTTCAACTAACAGTCAGTTTATACACTACATGTAAGGGTGGTTAAGTGTTCAACTAACAGTCAGTTTATACACTACATGTAAGGGTGGTTAGGTGTTCAACTAACAGTCAGTTTATACACTACATGTAAGGGTGGTTAAGTGTTCAACTAACAGTCAGTTTATACACTACATGTAAGGGTGGTTAAGTGTTCAACTAACAGTCAGTTTATACACTACATGTAAGGGTGGTTAAGTGTTCAACTAACAGTCAGTTTATACACTACATGTAAGGGTGGTTAGGTGTTCAACTAACAGTCAGTTTATACACTACATGTAAGGGTGGTTAGGTGTTCAACTAACAGTCAGTTTATACACTACATGTAAGGGTGGTTAGGTGTTCAACTAACAGTCAGTTTATACACTACATGTAAGGGTGGTTAAGTGTTCAACTAACAGTCAGTTTATACACTACATGTAAGGGTGGTTAAGTGTTCAACTAACAGTCAGTTTATACACTACATGTAAGGGTGGTTAGGTGTTCAACTAACAGTCAGTTTATACACTACATGTAAGGGTGGTTAAGTGTTCAACTAACAGTCAGTTTATACACTACATGTAAGGGTGGTTAAGTGTTCAACTAACAGTCAGTTTATACACTACATGTAAGGGTGGTTAAGTGTTCAACTAACAGTCAGTTTATACACTACATGTAAGGGTGGTTAAGTGTTCAACTAACAGTCAGTTTATACACTACATGTAAGGGTGGTTAAGTGTTCAACTAACAGTCAGTTTATACACTACATGTAAGGGTGGTTAAGTGTTCAACTAACAGTCAGTTTATACACTACATGTAAGGGTGGTTAAGTGTTCAACTAACAGTCAGTTTATACACTACATGTAAGGGTGGTTAGGTGTTCAACTAACAGTCAGTTTATACACTACATGTAAGGGTGGTTAAGTGTTCAACTAACAGTCAGTTTATACACTACATGTAAGGGTGGTTAAGTGTTCAACTAACAGTCAGTTTATACACTACATGTAAGGGTGGTTAAGTGTTCAACTAACAGTCAGTTTATACACTACATGTAAGGGTGGTTAAGTGTTCAACTAACAGTCAGTTTATACACTACATGTAAGGGTGGTTAAGTGTTCAACTAACAGTCAGTTTATACACTACATGTAAGGGTGGTTAAGTGTTCAACTAACAGTCAGTTTATACACTACATGTAAGGGTGGTTAAGTGTTCAACTAACAGTCAGTTTATACACTACATGTAAGGGTGGTTAAGTGTTCAACTAACAGTCAGTTTATACACTACATGTAAGGGTGGTTAAGTGTTCAACTAACAGTCAGTTTAACACTATATGTAAGGCTGGTTAAGTGTTCAACTAACAGTCAGTTTAACACTATATGTAAGGCTGGTTAAGTGTTCAACTAACAGTCAGTTTAACACTATATGTAAGGGTGGTTAAGTGTTCAACTGACAGTCAGTTTAACACTATATGTAAGGCTGGTTAAGTGTTCAACTAACAGTCAGTTTGACACTACATGTAAGGCTGGTTAAGCATTCAACTAACAGTTTGCTAATACACTACATGTAAGGCTGGTTAAGTGTTCAACTAACATTCAGTTTAACACTATATGTAAGGGTGGTTAAGTGTTCAACTGACAGTCAGTTTAACTCTATATGTAAGGGTGGTTAAATGTTCAACTGACAGTCAGTTTAACACTATATGTAAGGCTGGTTAATTGTTCAACTAACAAGCAGTTTGACACTATATGAATGGTTGCTTAAGTGTTCAACTAACAGTCTTTTTAACACTATATGTAAAGGTGGTTATGTGTTCAACTAACAATCAGTTTAACACTATATGTAAAGCTGGTTAAGTGTTCAACTGACAGTCAGCTTAACACTATATGTAAGGCTGGTTAAGTGTTCAACTGACAGTCAGTTTAACACTATATGTAAGGCTGCTTAACTGTTCAACTAACAGTCAGTTTTTAACACTATATGTAAGGCTGGTTAATTGTTCAACTAACAGTCAGTTTGACACTATATGTAAGGCTGGTTAATTGTTCAACTAACAGTCAGTTTGACACTATATGTAAGGGTGGTTAAGCATTCAAATAGCAGTCAGCTAAAACACTGCATGTAAGGGTGGTTAAGTGTTCAACTAGCGGTCAGCTTAACACTACATGTAAGGGTGTTTAAGTGTTCAACTACTGGTCAGTTTAACATTATTTGTAAGGGTGGTTAAATGTTCAAATAGCAGTCAGTTTAACATTATAGGTAAGGGTGGTTAAGTGTTCAACTAGCGGTCAGTTTAACACTACCTGTAAGCGTGGCTAAGTGTTCAACTAGCAGTCAGTTTAACACTACCTGTAAGCGTGGTTAAGTGTTCAAATAGCAGTCAGTTTAACTTTATATGTAAGGGTGGTTAAGTGTTCAACTAACACTCAGTTTAACACTAGATGTATGGGTGGTTAAGTGTACAAATAGCAGTCAGTTTAACATTATATCTAAGGGTGGTTAAGTGTTCAACTAACACTCAGTTTAACACTATATGTAAGGGTAGTTAAGTATACAAATAGCAGTCAGTTTAACATTAGATGTATTGGGTGGTTAAGTGTTCAAATAGCCGTCAGTTTAACATTATATGTAAGGGTGGTTAAGTGTTCAACTAACACTCAGTTTAACACTATATGTAAGGGTGGTTAAGTATACAAATAGCAGTCAGTTTAACACTAGATGTATGGGTGGTTAAGTAAGCAAACAACGGCCTGTTTGAATAACAGTCAGTTTATCACCACCTGTAAGGCTGGTTAGACAGGTGAACATGTAGTTAGATAGGTGAACAGGCAATGAGCAAAGAACCAACTGTTTGAATAAGTCAGCTTAAACACAACCTGTAAAGTGTAAGACTGGTTAGGCGAGCAAACAACGGACTATTCAAATAACAGTCAGTTCAGCTCCCACCTTCAAGGTTGCCGGCACACAACAGATAGTTTGACAGGTAAACAGGCAGTGAGCAAACAACGGACTGTTCAAATAACAATCAGAGTAATATAAGTTGTCACGGTTGAAGCTTAGGGTCTCCAGTATCTCTTCAAGCATACCAATTTTACCGTTGCATGTTTTCATTTTTAAAACCACCAGACATCAGCAGGGTAAGACCGCCGCAGGGAGTGGGGCTCATGCTCTACTACATGACCTACTTTACTTTAGTTTACTTTAGTTTTAAAGGATTAACTAGACACCATACGCTTAACCAGTGACAAGTTCTCTTAAATTAACCAGGTATTTCCGTCTCTGCAGTGACAACTTGTTAATAAGTGCATCAGTCTCTAAGTTGGACGTGCAGGGTCCGGGCAGGTCAGTTTCTGCTTCATAATGCTGTCACTGACCGTGCAGCTTCCACCTTGCAGTGTGTTCTGGTTTATAACCCCGTCAGATGACCATGCAGCCTCCAGCTTGTAGTGGTTTTCTGGTTTATAACGCTGTCACTGACCATGCAGCTTCCACATTGCAGTGTGATCTGGTTTATAACACTGTCACTGACCGTGCAGCTTCCACCTTGCAGTGTCATCTGGTTTATAATGCTGTCACTAACCATGCAGCTTCCACGTTGTAGTGTCATCTGGTTTATAATGCTGTCACTAACCATGCAGCTTCCACCTTGTAGGGTCATCTGGTTTATAATGCTGTCACTAACCAACCAGCTTCCACCTTGTAGTGTCATCTGGTTTATAATGCTGTCACTAGCCATGCAGCTTCCACCTTGCAGTGTGTTCTGGTTTATAACACTGTCACTAACCATGCAGCTTCCACATTGCAGCGTGATCTGGTTTATAATGCTGTCACTAACCATGCAGCTTCCACCTTGTAGTGTCATCTGGTTCATAATGCTGTCACTGACCATGCAGCTTCCACCTTGCAGTGTCTTCTGGTTTATAACGCTGTCACTAACCATGCAGCTTCTACCTTTCAGTGTGTTCGACGTGGGCGGGCAGCAGGGTGAGAGACAGAAGTGGATCCAGCTGTTCAACTCAGCCACCGCCATTTTGTTCCTTCTGGACTGCTCCAGCTTCGACTTGACGCTCAGAGAGAATCCATCCAAGAACCGCATCCTGGAGGCACTCGAGATCTTCGAACAGGTGTGGAACAACCGGTATGCGCTTAGTATATTTATGCACTGGCTATTCGCAGAGCTGCTCTGCGAATTATAGCCACCAATACTGTAATTGGCAGAGCTGCAACCAATCACTCAGCATACATCACTTTACTGTGCATGTGCATGTACAGAATTAGTTTGCCTTTTGTAATGCATTCATTTATGCAATTTCTAGTAATTATTTTATAGCCAGAGCTATTTGAAAATAATTTGGAATGGTAAATAAACTTTACATGATGATGAACAAACGAATTCATATAACTAGCTTTTTCACCGTTCGTCTGTACATTGTCCAGGCCTTGGCTCTATATAGTAGGGTGGATAGCACAATTGCGCAGTAGATCTTGCCTTTCACCCATGTGGACACATGGTGGTTGTGCCAGAGTCTCTGGCATAGTCGACCGAAAGATGCGCTAGCTCTAGCCATCCTCCTCTGTATCTCAGTATTAATGCATCCATCACTTGATATAGTGCTTCCAAGGTAGGTGAATTCCAGGACAGAGTTCAGATTGTTTCCATCAACTATGATATATTCCTCTCGGGTGCTTGTAGAGTTGGGTTGGTACAGCACTCCTGTCGTTTTTATGTTCATCTTCAGGCCAAACTTGTTTGACACATCGAAGAAAGCATCCAGTATTCTCTGGATCTCTTCAGCAGAGTGGGCAACCAGTGCACAGTCATCTGCAAACAGCATCTCTCTCACCAGTAACTGGCTAGTCTTGGTCTTTGCTCTGAACTGTGTGACCTTGAATAGGTCAGCACTCTGTCTAGACTGTATCATAAGGCCTCATTGAGCATTGCCGATAGGAAGATGAAGAAGAGCATGGGAGCCAGGACACAACCTTACTTGACACCATTTGTAACACCGAACATTTCTGAGACTTCCCCTCCAGCACTAACATTTGCCATCATTCCCATATGTAGAGCCTCAATCATAGTTCTGAGCTTCTCCGGGCATCCATACTTTCTCAGTAGTTGCCATAGCCCATTCCTCCTGACTGTATCGGACGCCTTCGTGAAGTCAACAAATACCATGTACAGTGGTGTGTCCTGCTCAATGCACTTTTCTTGTAGTTGTCAGAGACAAAATATCATGTCCACTGTGCTCCGGTTGGATCTGAAGCCAAGTTGTGTCTCCAGAACTACTTCTAGGGTTATGTGAATATATAGTCTATTGAGGGGGATCGTAGCGAAGATCTTGCCTGCTATGGAAAGAAGAGAGATTCCGCTATAGTTCCCACAGTCTGTTCGATCTCCTTTCTTGTAGATGGTTACAATGGTGGCGTCCTTCCATGCCTGTGGTACAGAACCCTCCTCCCAGGCTCTGGTGATTAGTCGGTTTAGTCTGTTGAACAGATTGTCTCCTCCGTGCTTCCATACTTCTGCAGGAATTCCATCACTCCCAGGTGCTTTGCCATCTTTCAGGCCAGCGATTGCTCTAGCCATCTCATCCATGGTTGGAGTCTCATTGAGGCATGCATTGGTAACGCGCTGCTGGATATTTACACCTACTCTGCAATTAATAGCATAATTTCAGATTGTGGAATATTAGTGTATCTAAACATTGCCCACATTCTGACCATTCTGTTACCTTCTCTGGACCTCTCAGGTGGCTGCAGCACGTCGATGTCATCCTCTTCATCAACAAAATCGACCTACTCGAAGAGAAAGTCGAGAATGGACATCGACTCGATTCGCTCATTGACAGCTTGGACCCGAAGAACAAGTACTACAAGCTTTTCCAGCAGTTCAAGTCGTTCAGCAAACCAAAGGGTCAGCCCGCCTTCATTGTGTGATCACCAGAACATGCAGCTTCTGTACAATTCAACCAATCAATTGTCCTTTAGAATTATATAGGTTTTAAACAAATTTCATTGGTGAATAATACTATCATTTGGAATTTTATTTGGCTTGACCAGAAACTATATGATTGTGAGTTTATCAAATTCATGAGTGTCCATTGATACTAAATTGATTGTATGCTTTTACATGTAAAAGCGAGGGTTTGAACAAAAACATACATTTCTTGCCGTAAATATGGACTATGCTGCCGACACGGAGTAAAGCAACCACCAATCAAACTAATTCGGCCGATCAGGGGACCGACGTTAAATGGTCGATTTGGGGAGGTGGTCGATATAGGGAGTTTTTTTTATCGTTACGATGGTATTGTATGAGTTATTGTTTTGGGACCCAAATACAGCGATCGATATATGGGAGTAGTCAATCTGTGGAGGTGGTCGGTTAGACTGGTTTTACTGTATATATAGTTATATATTATAATATGCCTCTCAAATGGGGCCGTCCTAATATGACTTTAGATGTTGCTAGGGTGTAAATCTCCAAATAAACATCTCACCAGGTGTAGCTAGCCTCTTGCAAAATGTTGATCCGCAGACATGTCTATAGTTGTGAATGTTGAGACTGGGCGCGATGGTCCAATCGGTAGAGCGCAGGCTCGCCGTGCATGATGGGTACAATTAAGGCCCTGTCACATTACGACATTTCTCACAAACGCGCTTCGATGCGTGGTGACGTGTTGCTGTTTTGGGCGAAACGTCGGTACACGTCCGGTACGTTACCGGCACGTTACCGGCGTGTTACCAGCGCGTTACCAGCTCGTCGGTACACGTAGACTGATAGCAACGTGTGATCCAACACGTCGGCTCCCGTCGGCACCCTCCGGCTAGCGCCGATCGTTTTGTGCTTGCGCAAAACTTTCGACAGGCTGCAACGCGCATCAGCGTGTTGGCGGGCATGTTACGGACACATTAGCAACATGTCAACACCCGTTGGCAGTGCGCTGGCGGAACGCTGGCAGAATGCTGATCAACGTCGCTTAACGTTGGCCTTTTTTTCGCCAAAATGCGACTGTACCGTCGGCGCATCGGCAACGTCCCATCGACGGGTAGTGGGCGCGCCATTGGCATTGCTCCAGCGTTTCTCGGCGCGTTGGACATGTTGCCGGCACGCCTGGATGCGTTGGCGGCGGGTGTGGATGTGCTGCCGGCATGTCCTCACGTGTTGGTGGCGGGTATGTATGCATTGACACACTACTAACATGACATCCCCACGCCGTCAACACTGACAACACGCCGATAACACGCTGATAACACGCTGGGAACCCGCTGGCGGGACGTTGACATGTTGTTCCGCCACACGTCGAAACCCGTTGGCCGCGCGCCAAAATCATGCCACTAACACGCTGCAACCAGTCAAACTTTCTCCCAAAACGCCGAAGAGTTGGACGTGTGTCGACGGGTTGCAAATATTTTGCGCATTGCCGGCACGCCGGTGAGAAACGTCGTAGTCTGACAGGGCCTTTAAATCGAGCACTGCTTTATTACAAAGTGCTAGCAATCGTGACACATTGTGCACATCATCATATCAATATTATAATCATCACTCAATAAATGTGTTATATACTTATAATTTCAACCTAGAATATTCTACTTTTGAATATCGTTGTAATATTCCGGAATAAAGGTAACTGAATTGAATTGAAAAATGAAAATGCGCATAAAATATGTAATGGAAGGCATTTCACACAGATGGGGCACGATGCCTAAAGCAGGACTTGAACCCCTATATCTGCCATGGCGATGTGAGAGTGCTAACCACTACACTACCTAGACTCTTGACTTACAACAGTGTGATTGATTTAATTATTCCTCCACAGACAGCGAGCGGAGAGAATTTCTTTACGCGTTCCCAATGAAGGAAACCGTAGAAGGAAACCACAACTACATCGAACCTAATGGCCAAGGTCAAGGTCAGCCAGACAAAGGTTACAACCGCAGAAGGTCAAGGTCGATCGCTGCTGCTCGCACAGACGTGCATGACGAGACGGTCCGAACTGCAGTATTCATGAAGCGCTTATTTATGGTAATTATAATTATGTAAATTAATAAGGACATACTCTAACAGTCAGTGAGTAAGCAGGGGAAATTTCAATCACGATGCATGGTGCAGGTAACAAAAAAGGCAACAAGAGGGGGGTGATGCCCCCCGACTGATAGTAAACCGAGCCAAAAACAGATCATATGAGAGGAGTATCGAGTACATGAAAGCAAGGGAATGGAATACACCACTGTGCACTGGGTGTAGAAGAAAAGTACGGGGCCAATAGAAACATATAAAAACATTAATCAAAAGGGAGCTCCATGCACTGCTAGACTAACTAAAAAGTAAAAATAATGAATCAAATACATTTTAAAAACAAAAAACATTAATAATTCAAGCAAACTCTCAGAAGGTATACAGGCTAGGCAAGATACACCCGTGAGATAAACTTTAAACTTAAAACCAAAACCTAATGACCACTAACACAAGATGAAGGCAGCAGGGAAAATAACTGTAGCCGTCATCGGCAGCATAAATACACCATCACCAAAAGAAACCGACAAAACCACAGAAAACACAACAAAATGGTCTCCCTCATTCCACCGCTCCTTGCCCTGTCCTGGTAATGTAAAGCTCCAGATTAGAGGGTGTCACGTGTTAAGTCCTTGGTTTCACTTGGTCGAGGAACAACCCCACCAACTCCCCGAGAAGGGAGCACTCTATCCACTCGGCTGTCCCGTCCAGGCAGGTTACTTTTCTAGTTTTCAAACATAGAAATAACCAAATTAATTAGTTATTCACCCTCAAGTTGAATTACCTGCCACCCAAACCATGCCAAATGAGATGGACGAGTGGGTTAAGCGTCCGCCTCTCGTTCGGCAGGTCGCCAAAAACATGGCTTTCCTCCGTAGAAACACAACTTACTGGCTTCAACATGTGGGGATATGACCTAGTTAACGTAGGATGGTGGTTTGCACTTGGGGTGTGCACACATAAAGTATGTTACATGCATTCACTTCAATAAGGAGTGGCACATAGCTGAGGCGGTAGCGTGTCCGCCGGTGAAGGTGTTGGTCATCCGATCGATCCTGCTCAGTTTGGGCTATTTTTCATTCCAAACAGTGGTCCACAACTAGTTCATCAAAGCATGTGGTATCTGATGTCCTGTCTGAGGGAAAGTGCATATAAAAGACCCCTTGCTGCTTATCGGAGAGAGTAGCCTATATGGTGGAAGCGGGTTTCCTCCAAAGAAATATGTCAGAATGACCATATGTTTGACATCCAATAGCCGATGATATGAAAATCAATGTGCTCTAGAGGCATTAATAAATAAAACAAGCTTTACATTTACATTCATTTCAACTGTCTCCAAAGTACGTGAATTATCATGAACATTACTCTGAATTAAGGTAGAATAGGTAATAGTGGCCATGTCGGATTTCATTAGGGACAGGCCGCGTTTGCTTCTAACATTCTTTATTGGGCTGACATGTTTCACAGAAGATCGCTGCCCTGACCTAATTCCCAAACGAGGCAAGCTGACCTGTTTATTTTGCTCATGTGACATCTACACGCCCATCCGTCACGTGACGCATCTGAACTGCATATTGTTTACTAGCCACACTTGACTTTGGGGGTGGTTTGTAACCTTATGACGGTTACTGGTTGCAGAACTGCAACATTAATAGAGAGGCTCCGATAAATTGGCCCAATCTTTGGTTGGAGATTTTAACTTCAGTAGGGAGTGTTGTAGAAGCTGGGGACATCATTACAATGTTGTAATGGTGAAGCGTTGAGGCGGCCCCAAATTTCTTCAGTCCGGCGGTAGTTGAGCGGTAGTTTGCACTTGTATCCAGTCGACAGCAGCAAGGGTTTCGAGGAAGGGTGGGTAAAGATGGGTGCAGCATGGTTCCAGCAACGAGAACAAAGCGAGAGAAAACATAAAGGTACTAGCCACAATGGGCTCATGAACTGTCATTCGGGATGTGTCTCCCACTAGCTGGTGTCTCTAACACATGTACTTATCTACGTTTAAGTTGATTACGACAGGTGTCAGTTAACGTGTCATGCTCTCTAATTCAATTAATATCAGATCTATCTCATCTAGCATCGCGTTTCGACTACTGCTTAACCCCTGCGGTTATGATTTATTCTTTTCAAATAAATGTAATTAACTTAATCCTTGACGCCTTGTTTGACTGAACGTAGGGAATTGATCCTTGGTTCGTACATTTATAGCATTACTATGACGACATCTAAACTTTATAACAGGTCACAATAATAAATATGTATGATAAATGTAAACAAATATTCCAAAATCGAAGGGTTAGATAGATGTTACATAAAACTTGTCCTTTTTGTTGGTTCTTTTCTTTCATAGCAAATCCTGGAGACGACGCAGCAGACAAGTTCGGGCCGTGACTGGCATTCCGACCACCACTGCGAGTACTTCTACACATGCGCAGTGAACACGGACAATATCAGGAAGGTACTCGACGGCTGTAAGAGTCTCATCATCAAGAAGCACCTGTCGCGGTGGGGGCTTTGAACGGAATGCAAAGAGGTCAACCAACAGAAACGCGCATGGAACTGAGCACAGAGGTCAACCAACGGAAACACGCATGGAACTGAGCACAGAGGTCAACCAACAGAAACCCGCATGGAACTGAGCACAGAGGTCAACCAACGGAAACCCGCCTGGAGCTGAGCACAGCGGTCAACCATGGAAACCCACATGGAACTGAGCACAGAGGTCAACCATGGAAACCTGCCTGGAACTGAGCACAGAGGTCAACCATGGAAACCCACATGGAACTGAGCACAGAGGTCAACCAACGGAAACCCGCCTGGAACTGAGCACAGAGGTCAACCATGGAAACCCACATGGAACTGAGCACAGAGGTCAACCAACGGAAACCCGCCTGGAACTGAGCACAGAGGTCAACCATGGAAACCTGCCTGGAACTGAGAGCCAAGCTCAGAGTTCAACCATGGATGTGAAAAAATGTCTTAGCAACACTTACCTCGGAATGCCGGATCCCAGATAAGGCTCATCATGCAGGCTGTGATGTTAACCCTGAACTACCAGAGTATCATCAGGCAGGCTGTGTTGTTAGCACTGAACTACCAGAGTATCATCAGGCAGGCTGTGCTGTTAATCCTGAACTACCAGAGTATCATCAGGCAGGCTGTGATGTTAACCCTGAACTACCAGAGTATCATCAGGCAGGATGTGCTGTTAGCACTGAACTACCAGAGTATCATCAGGCAGGCTGTGCTGTTAATCCTGAACTACCAGAGTATCATCAGGCAGGCTGTGCTGTTAACCCTGAACTACCAGAGTATCATCAGGCAGGCTGTGATGTTAACCCTGAACTACCAGAGTATCATCAGGCAGGGTGTGCTGTTAAGACTGAGCTACCAGAGTATCATCAGGCAGGATGTGCTGTTAACACTGAGCTACCAGAGTATCATCAGGCAGGCTGTGCTGTTAACCCTGAACTACCAGAGTATCATCAGGGGGGCTGTGCTGTTAACCCTGAACTACCAGAGTATCATCAGGCAGGCTGTGCTGTTAACCCTGAACTACCAGAGTAGCATTAGGCAGGGTGCGCTGTTAACCCTGAACTACCAGAGTATCATCAGGCAGGCGGGCTGTTAACCCTGAACTACCAGAGTATCATCAGGCAGGCTGTGCTGTTAACCCTGAACTACCAGAGTATCATCAGGCAGGGTGCGCTGTTAACCCCGAACTACCAGAGTATCATCAGGCAGGCTGTGCTGTTAACCCTGAACTACCAGAGTATCATCAGGCAGGCGGGCTGTTAACCTATTACCACTTACATTCTGTACAGCCTACCTGAACTACAAGAGTACTCTACACAGTACTGGCTGCCCTCCGCTCCACCACTCACCGGATGCCACTAAGTTAGTGACTTAGCCTACTGCACGTTCATAACTTAAGGTGCCCTACAAGGGGAGCAGCAGCAGAAGGCTTCCATGCAAAGCAAAATGACTAAATTAGAAAAAAGTATTCCACGTGTGTGGATACGGATGGTTCCATGTGTGTGAATACGGATGTGTTTTGTCACTCAATTACGGATGCGGAAACTTAAAGCGCTCGAAGTAGCATCCGAACGCAGGGTGGAGACTGACTCTGCTGTAGAGTATTTCACAAAGCGGCTCCACACATGGGGAACTGGGATTGTGGCACGGTTATTACGCATTAATTGATGTAATATGTATGGACTAATATTGGGTTGCCAAATGGAGGCTTGGTTTGGTGACCTCACAGCAGACTGTGCTAGTTCCGGTGTGTCTGTCACACGAATGGAGGGTTGGGGTTGGTGACCTCACAGCAGACTATGCTAGTTCCTGTGTGTCTGTCACACAAATGGAGGGTTGAGTTGGTGACCTCACAGCAGACTATGCTAGTTCCTGTGTGTGTGTCACACGAATGGAGGGTTGGGGTTGGTGACCTCACAGTGGACTGTGCTAGTTCCGGTGTGTCTGTCACATGAATGGAGGGTTGGGTTGGTGACCTCACAGCAGACTATGCTAGTTCCTGTGCATCTGTCACACGAATGGAGGGTTGGGTTGGTGACCTCACAGTGGACTATGCTAGTTCCGGTGTGTCTGTCACATGAATGGAGGGTTGGTTTGGTGACCTCACAGCAGACTATGCTAGTTCCTGTGTGTCTGTCACACAAATGGAGGGTTGGGTTGGTGACCTCACAGTGGACTATGCTAGTTCCGGTGTGTCTGTCACATGAATGGAGGGTTGGTTTGGTGACCTCACAGCAGACTATGCTAGTTCCTGTGTGTCTGTCACACAAATGGAGGGTTGGGTTGGTGACCTCACAGTGGACTATGCTAGTTCCGGTGTGTCTGTCACATGAATGGAGGGTTGGTTTGGTGACCTCACAGCAGACTATGCTAGTTCCTGTGTGTCTGTCACACAAATGGAGGGTTGGGGTTGGTGACCTCACAGTGGACTATGCTAGTTCCCGTGCATCTGTCACACAAATGGAGGGTTGAGTTGGTCACCTCACAGTGGACTATGCTAGTTCCTGTGTGTCTGTCACACACATGAAGGTTCGAGTTGGTGACCTCACAGTGGACTACACTAGTTTATGTGTGTCTGTCACACAAATGGAGGGTTGAGTTGGTGACCTCACAGTGGACTATGCTAGTTCCTGTGTGTCTGTCACATGAATGGAGGGTTAAGTTGGTGACCTCACAGTGGACTATGCTAGTTCCTGTGTGTCTGTCACACGAATGGAGGGTTGAGTTGGTGACATCATAGTGGACTATACTAGTTCCTGTGTGTCTGTCACACGAATGGAGGGTTGAGTTGGTGACCTCATAACGGACTGTGTTAGTTCCTGGTGTCTGTCACACGAATGGAGAGTTCACTGGACTGTGTTAGTTTATGTAAATGATGTGAAGACCGTCTAAAGCTAAGCCTAACTCTGGAACTGCTAAATTCACTTGTCATACTAAAGCAATACGAGTGTTTTCTTCCAGCAGATACCCTAAATAGGTAAGCGGAAAACGACTGCGCTTCCAACTGATATAATCCCATGCACGAAGCCATCTTTGCTGTGATATTATTTACAAGACACACATAATTGACAGAATAGCCTTATGTGAAACAAGATGGACTTGGATGTTGGTTTCCTTGCGTTCAGACCAAACTTTGGTTTCGTTGTGTTTAGACCAATCTTTGGTTCCGTTGTATTTGGACCAAACTTTGGTTCCGTTGTGTTTAGACCAAACTTTGGTTTTCTTACATTCAGACCAAACTCTGTCTCAGCCTTCCTTCCATCCAATTCTTGTTCGACCCATGAATTGTGTTCAACAAAGGCAGCACTGCGTTCCGCTCTGGATCCTGGTCTCGGGGATGTCGGGACTGTGGGATGGTACCACAGCAGTGTGGGGTGATGCAGTGTGGGTGATGCAGTATGGGTGATGCAGTGTGGGTGGTGCAGTGTGGGTGATGCAGCGTTGGTGATGCAGTGTGGGTGATGCAGTATGGGTGCTGCCGTGTGGGTGATGCAGTGTGAGTGATGCAGTGTGGGTGATGCAGTATGGGTGATGCAGTGTTGGTGATGCAGTATGGGTGATGCAGTGTGGGTGATGCAGTGTGGGTGATGCAGTGTGGGTGATACAGTGTGGGTGAAGCAGTGTTGGCGATGAAGTTTGGGTGATGCAGTGTGGGTGATGCAGTATGGGAGATGCAGTATGGATGATGCAGTGTGGGTGATGCACTGTGGGTGATGCAGTGTGGGTGATGCAATGTGGGTGTTGCAGTGTGGATGATGCAGTGTGGGTGTTGCACTGTGGGTGATGCAGTGTGGGTGTTGCAGTGTGGATGATGCAGTTTGGGTGATGCAGTGTGGGTGTTGCACTGTGGGTGATGCAGTGTGGGTGATGCAGTGTGGGTGATTCAGTGTGGGTGATGCAGTGTGGTTGTCTGTAGCGACTTCTGGTGACTTTCTCGCTGTTTACAAGCACATCTGGACACATTCAGTGACCATCTTAATGTGTCTGTACATCTGGGAACATTCACCGACCAGCTTGATGTAGATCTCGGCACATTCACCGATCAGCTTGATGGGTTACTACATCTGGGCACATTCACCAACCAGTTTAATGTGTTTGTATATCTGGGCACATTCACTGACCAGTTTGATGTGTTTGTACATCTGGGAACATTCACCAACCAGTTTAATGTGTTTGTATATCTGGGCACATTCACTAACCAGTTTGATGTGTTTGTACATCTGGGAACATTCACCAACCAGTTTGATCTGTTTGTTCATCTGGGCACATTCGGTGACCAGTTTAATGTGTTTGTACATCCGGGAACAATCACTGACCAGTTTGATGTGTTTGTACATCTGGGCACATTCATTGACCAGTTTGATGTGTGTGTACATCTATCTGGGCACATTCAACGACCAGTTCGATGTGTCTGTACATCTGGGCACATTCACCGACTAGTTTGATGTGTTTGTTCATCTGGGCAGCAGGTGTGTCAGTACTGCAGCCCATCTGGAACCTGCTGTAACGTGAGGCGGTCTTTAGACCGCTGTGACAATTAGACACAACTGGTGTCTATGCCTGAGTGTAAGCGAGTATTAATAAAGTACCTGTCTAAAGCTAATGTTTGTCACGGACTTAGTAAGTAAAATGTTATGTTATACTAGCTTTAACCCGTCCTGTGCATGGGTTAAAGCTAGGCTATGCATCTATCCTTCAACCAATATTGTGTTATTCATGGTCTCTGACCATATTCAGAGACTGTGTATATATTTACGTTCTTTTCTATATTCCGGAGTCATGCACGGTCCTGTTTCAATATAGTGCCGTCATCTGGTGGAAGCCATATGTACCATAATAACAATAATAATAATAATAAAATATTTATTTCCACATGGTCATCGTGCATACAAGCTGATATTTAATTCAGTAATGTTTCACATGAAAAAGGAGAAAGCAGAAGTACAATACTTATGAGGTGCTTTCCCCAGTTAAAAACAACACATATGCTAAAACTATAAAAACTATTTAAAAAATATAAAATTGAAAGTAGAAAGTATATTAACATTATGCGTTAAACCATATCAGTGGCATTATCTAATGGCAGAGTTAAGAACACTTGCGCTTACATGATTAAAAATGGATGCCACTCTGGTCAGAGTGACCAAAGTTAGTCAAAACCATCAAAATTAAAATGAAATGTGTACGGTAGGCGAGGAAGAACATGATATTAACAACCCATATGTAGCGAAGCATTAGTTGAGTATGATGATGCACATTGGTAGCGCCAATTAGCAGAGGAGTAGTGATCAGAACGACCCTAAAACTTAACCACCGTTCAGTATTATGTAGATAATTATTTGACATGATGCAATTCACAAATTTGACCTACAATAATGAATGACTTTTTACACTGTTACTGAGATTATTTGAGCTCCGAGTAGATTATCTTTCTTAGAACTCTCAGTAGATTTTTTTTTTGTTCAAGTGTTTTTATTCCTGAATAACATGTTGTCAGTGCTAATACACTGGTCTTCCAGCCCTAATCACAATTGCCTCTACACGGTAAACAAATCTACAACAATATACAAATAGACAATTACAGGGAAATAAGCAAAACATTGGTATATGAATGATAGGTAAAGAACAAGACAAGAGAAAAAGAAACATATACGGGGAGATAACTATGTTAGACTATTATGGTAGGCGTTAGTAGGGGGTGGGGCATAACTGATTATCTTTCTAGTAGTAACATCTTTCCTTAGCTTCGAGTATATTATCTTTGTTTGAGCACTGAGTAGATTATCTCTCCTTGAACTCCGAGTAGGTTATCTTAAGTGTATATTATCTTTGTTTGAGGTGGGTTTTTTGGGGGGTAAAGTATTTATTCATCTAAATATGACATTTGTCAGCGCCGGAGCTCTGGTCTTCCGGCCATCTTACTACAGTTCTGATTATATAATCTTTACTTGAGCCAAAACTAGATTAAATTTGCTGTCTTCACCATTATCTCTTCCCCGTATGCATCAAGGCAAAGGATTGTATTGCACCCAGAATAGTTCAAGTAGTTTATTAGACTTTCTTGTCTTTTTGCATTCTCTCCTAGTTCACCAATTCTGTGCCGTTATAAGTAGCAATTGCATACTGGAACCTAAAAGACCCAGGCGAGTTCAGGCCGATCTCACTACTGCAATCCCTCGGGACCTTCTCCAGTGACCCAGCCAGCAGCTTCTCCGAAGAGCTGGTCGGGTTCCGAGGCAGACGTGGCACGCAGCACGCCATCCTCAGCCTCCTCAAGGAGATAGTACATGCCAGTGGAGGAGGCTTTGGCATGGGTGTCATATTCCTCGACCTCGAGAAGGCCTTCGAGCTGGTCGACCACAAGGTGGTCCTTGCCTCTATCGTTGAGCTGGGAGTCACCGCGAAGCCTCTGGCGTTTGTAAATAACTACCTAAGTGACAGGCGAGCCAGTGTCCGCTTCCAGGGCAGCACTTCTCCCCTCAATCACCTAAAAAATGGCGTCCCCCTTCCTCTTTAATGCTGTAGTCGCTGCTCTCATAAGCCAACTGAGAGCAGGCATTACTGAGCGCCACCTCAAACATGTCAAGACCCTGTGCTATGCAGACGACATCGCTGTAGTCTGCTCAAGTACCAGGGACATGCCCCTCCTCATGGCGGACGTCCTGCTCCTTCTTAGTGACACCTGCCATGATCTGGGACTCAAAATATCCTCGAACAAAACCAAAGCCATGATGATGTTCACCGATCAGCCTCCCCACCCACTCCATGCAGCAGACCTGGACGTCGAGTGGGTGGACACCTTCAACTACCTCGTAGTCAGGCTGGATCACAAACGCACCATGAGGCCATTTTTGAAGCGCCTGGCCTCCAGAATGAACAAGAGACTTCTTCTAATGACTAGAATCTCTGGGTTCAACTGGGGAGCCCCAGCTGAAGTGCTCAGTCTCTTCTACAAACAGGCTGTGCGGGCCCTCTACGACTATGCAGCCAACACCATTTCCTGGATTGGTTACTGCAGAGACAACCGTAGGGCATGCCTCCCTTGCAGTAGCACCCTCACCAAAGACCTCCTCACTCTGGAAAGAGTCCAGTACCAGGCAGCCCGGCTCATTACCCGAGCTTGCAGGACAACCAGAGTTGAGATCCTCCTCTTTGAGGCCAACCTCCCACCACTCCATCTATGCGGACAGCAGCTGCTGGCAAACCACCTCTGCCAAGCCCTGTCTGTAGGCCATTCCACCTTCACCGCAGCGCAGCCTCTTACCTACAAAGCGGTCCAAGACGGCGCCTCAGCCTCTCCTGGGGAACGAAGACGGCCATCCGCACCCTCAAACAAACTCACGGGCTGGCACTTGCTGATGCCCCTGACCTCCAGGCGACACCCCCCCTGGTACTCCGTGCCTGTAGAGGTCAGGCTCACCAGCCTCTGCTCAAGCAAAGCCAACTACCCAACCATAGTCCTCAGAACCCTGGCACAGGAAACCATTGCCCAGGCTAAAGAGGACTTCCCTCAAGCCACTACGGTTTGCACCGACGGCTCGCTCAACCCTGACACAGGCTGCTGGACACTTCCTACCAGACGGGCAGGCTAGAAGCCTTATCAGGGTTACGGACTACTCCTCCACCCTCGATACAGAGCTCGCCACCATCCACCCTACACTGACCCACCTACCACATTGCAATTGCATAGCTGTCACTGACTCACTCAATGCAGTCCACAAGATCAAGGACCACAGAGCTAGCCACTCTCTGGCCACCTTGATCCAGAACACCATCGCCACCAGGCATGAAGCTCTCCTCGACACGGTGCTGGCCTGTTCCCTCCCACATAGGACTCTTCGGTAATGACCAGGCCGACTCACCTGCTCTGGATGGTTCTCGCCGCCCTGAGATCGACCTCGCCATAGGCCACTCTCTGTCCAAGCTCAAAGCCACCCACGCTAGAGCCACCAAAGCCCGGTGGGAGGCCTCCCTCCACCGCACCACCATCAGGAACCCATACTCCATCAGTTGGGCCTGGCACGAGAATGTCAAGGAGCGCCTACCATCCCGAGAAACCTCTCTGCGTCTGTGTAAGAGGCGGTCATGCGCTTCAGGACCGGATACAGGCGGTACATCGACACCCCTGCATTGCAATGATGTCCCTACAGTGACCAAATCTTCAACGTCGCTCACATTCTGGCATCATGTCTGGCCTTTGACAGGATCGCCATCCGAGACTTCCTCGGCCCACCACACAACCTGTCTGACAACTGAGCTGCGCTCGCCATCCTCACGAGACTCTCCGAGTCCTCTTGGGAGCCACTTGGCAGATTCTATAGGCAGAACTACCACACCTTCGAGATCGTTTGCGGCCCTGAACCCATCACCAACGACTCTGACTCTGACAATGACAGTGATTAGCAACCACCATCAGGGAGCCCCGTGAGGTCCCCCATCAGGGAGCCCCGTGAGGTCCTGGTCCAGGGAGCCCTGTGAGGTCCCCCAGTCAGGGAGCCCCGTGAGGTCCCCCAGCAGGGAGCCCTGTGAGGTCCTAGTCAGGGAGCCCTGTGAGGTCCCCCAGTCAGGGAGCCCCATGAGGTCCCAGTCAGGGAGCCCCGTGAGGTCCCACCGGACACAAGCGCCTACACCGGAAGCCCCATGTGGTCCCGGATACACCGAGTGTGACAGCCTCGACCCCCACGCCTACAATGTCGGTTCCCACTTCGATCCGCCAAGGATGGGTTCCAGTTCACCTGTTTGTCGCTAGGTGGTGTGCTTTCACAGAGATTCTGTATAGAGGTCGCGAGCGGCGCGTATTGACACGTGGTGGAATTAGACCATTTAGTAAACAAACATCCTTAGAAATGCCATTTTTTATACTTCTCGCAATTACTATACATACATAATAAAGTGTCCTTCCTACTAAAAGCTAGATCTAGTTTTAGGAGTATTGAAATGGCTAATTTTTTTAAAACTTAAATCTTTTTCTTTCTTTTCATTAAAATCATGTTATGGGGAGAATGGGGGTCATTGGTATATTTTGTATGTTTTGTTAAATATCTGGACTTTCAGAAACAAGAGACACACAGGACAAGTCGTAACCAACAACAGGTTTATTTGTTCATCTAAAATAAGCAAAAAAATACACAAGCGCTTCACAGTCATTAACTGATGATTGCTTTATGAACGTAGGTAAAGTGTCCCAATGTGCCCTGTATATGGGGCACATTAGGACAGGTCCTGGGGAACATTGGGACACATGCATATAATACTGATAACATGGATCGAGTGGCTGAAGCTTATGGCTACAGTGTGGTGGGAAGGTGACCATTACTATTCCATTCGCCTTTGCCAGATCAAGGGTTCTGATAGTGATGTGACTGTCATGATTGTCCATGAGTAAGACACGGGATGCTGCACGGAACAGTGGCTGTGAGCGATACAATCTGGCATCCAACGTTCAAAAGTATCTCCTGTCATCCAACCAATATTGTGAGTGGCACCGACTGTTCCATGTGGAGCTCCCTTGGTCATGTGGTCCTTAAAGTGCACACGTGGAAATATTAGAAACGGCGGTATGGCGTTTCCCAGGGCAGTCACAGCTCCGCACATAGTAAATAAGACCCCACGTTCAGCCGAAGTGACTTGCCCTACTTGCTTATCTCCTTTGCCAGCCATGACTTTGTGTGGTTTGTGGACTGTAATCAATCCGCTCTCATCAACATTGTATATCGATCCACTTTGAAATTTGTGACTTGTCATGACAGTCTCCAGAAAACCGTCCTACATAGATTTTGTTGAAGCTTGTAGCGCGGCCTAAACTCGTTGCGTCAGGTGTTCTGATGGACAGGCAGCTCTGGTGCTTCATGAATCCATACATCCAGTAAACACCTCAGGTGTTCTATTGGACAGGCAGCTCTGGTGCTTCATGAATCCATACATCCAGTCAACACCTCAGGTGTTCTGATGGACAGGCAGCTCTGGTGCTTCATGAATCCATACATCCAGTCAACACCTCAGGTGTTCTGATGGACAGGCAGCTCTGGTGCTTCATGAATCCATACATCCAGTCAACACCTCAGGTGTTCTGATGGACAGGCAGCTCTGGTGCTTCATGAATCCATACATCCAGTCAACACCTCAGGTGTTCTGATGGACAGGCAGCTCTGGTGCTTCGTATTTCCATACATCCAGTCAACACTTCAGGTGTTCTGATGGGCAGGCAGCTCTGGTGCTTCATGAATCCATACATCCAGTCAGCACCTCAGGTGTTCTGATGGACAGGCAGCTCTGGTGCTTCATGAATCCATACATCCAGTCAACACTTCAGGTGTTCTGATGGGCAGGCAGCTCTGGTGCTTCATGAATCCATACATCCAGTCAACACCTCAGGTGTTCTGATGGACAGGCAGCTCTGGCGCTTCATGAATCCATACATCCAGTCAACACCTCAGGTGTTCTGATGGACAGGCAGCTCTGGTGCTTCATGAATCCATACATCCAGTCAACACCTCAGGTGTTCTGATGGACAGGCAGCTCTGGCGCTTCATGAATCCATACATCCAGTCAACACCTGCAATCATGTTCTTAGTCCATGCAGATGGGATCACTATTTCATTTTTAATGGCATATTGGTAGGCCAACTCTCTAGTTGCTCGTGTTGTCAAGCCATGGTGATGTTTCGAAGCCATGAGTAGGTAGTCGGCTAGTTCAGTTTCTTCGGTGGGCGTGAAGGCACATTGGTGGTCATAATTAGGCTTGAACCTCATACCATCTGCAACATAACAACACATGGAAAGATTTCATGTATACATTTTGATATGTCATATCAAACATGGTCCTCCATAATTATCAGAACTGAGTGATGATGATAATTAAGCATAGCTGGATGTGTGGACGTATGCACTGTAATATATGCTAATGAGATGCATAATGATCCAGGCATTGAGAGAGAACAAAGGAGTATGTTAATGAGATGACGTCATGGAAAGTTTAGCCAGTGGTTCAGAGCCCTGGACGGTGAATAAAGCATTCAGTATCCAGAAGTCAAAGTGTTCAGACATTGTACTTTTACATGCACTGCGCCCATTACTAACCACTGCTAACTTGTGCTTCAGACACATTCAGTGGTGGAAGGGTCAACCGCATGAACACTACCAAAAGGTGTATTGAAGCTACTCTAACCTGTATTGCCATTTTGCTTGGCAATGCCGACATAGCGTTGTAATGTGGATTTGCCCAGTCCACCTTCCTTAGCTATGCTACGGATGCTTTCTCCTGCCAGCACCCTTTAAGCAACATCTTTAATTTTAATGGAATCCGTTTGGCCATGACTGGCTGATTTTCTTGTCTTAATTCGTGACATTGTTGAACTGGAATTATAGTAACTGGCCTGAGCTGAAAAACGGATGAAACATTATCAGTTAGGCCTACCTCAGAGGTTTTTTTTCAATTTTCGTCCATGTTTGCTTAAAATGGTCACCCACGTTGCTATGCACTACTTTTGACGCATATTTATAACAATGATATTTACATTTTCGTATGTGCGATGGCCATTGATCATTGTTAGGCACTTTTTAATTCATTATATTAGACAAAAATATCAATATAGTAGAATATATTTCTATGGGATCCATTGGGATACCGTCCCAATGGACCCATGGGTGCCCCAATTGACCCCACCATGTCTGTCCCAATTGACCCCAACACAACTAGGCAGCAAAACTATGAGCTGATGAAACGCACATGTGCATACTGACCTTGGTTATTTATCTCAAATGTAGCCGGCAAATTTCTTCTTCAGATGCTGTGATCAGTTTGCTTCAGTTGCTGGATGGTGCTCTGTCAGGGAGTTCAAATTACACGACCCAATATTTACTCTGACTGGCCAAAAACATGTTTTTAGTCATAGATTGATAGCGGTTGAAAATTTGTTGTGGTAACTATGGTAACTATGGAAAGGGCTTTCCCTGTTTCCAAGAAATGACATCATAGAGGTTTCCTATGTTGAGGATTCCTTGCTAGAAGGGGTTGTCCCAGTTGACCCTGTGTCCCAATGGCCCCCAGTCTCCTATATATATATTCTTTTTTAATAATACCTTCTTGTGGATCCTATGCAATTATCATCAGAACTCATGCGGTCCCCTGGCAAGTTTAACCAAGCCGGGCAGGACTCATGGTAGAGGACAGACTAAGAGCAGCAACTGGTCCTCCAGGTTGGGGGTTGGGCGTGGGGCCAACAACCCCACCCCGGAAAAAGAACAACGTTACAGAATCACAAACAAGAAACTCAAGGCCCAGGACCGGGAAAACTGGAGAGCCCTTGTTTGTGGCCTATGCCCAAAGTTGGGCGGTAGATGACATGTTCATCTATGACAGGGCTGAGGAGGTGTTTGTGTGGATGGGCGCTGACACCTCAACGGGCGAAGAAGAAGACTCATGCAGTAAGATAAAGGAATCCTATAGTTTGGAATAAACTATAGCACTAAAATCAGGGATTTAATATTATATTATTTTTAACAGTAGTCTATTGATTGCCTTGAAAGTGCATTAGGTAAAGATAAGTAATGTGTATTCGCTTGTAGATTTGTTTTAGACAATTGCATAAACATATTATCATTTCAAAATTGGCTAATTTAAATAAAGTAATCGTGGTATTTCCGTGACATTTAGCATACTCGCCGCCGGACGAAACATATCACATTCTAATGGTCTCCTTTGACAATAGAATGGTGACACTGTTTTGGGGTTTTCACTGTATCTAAACTGTGCTTATATCGCATTACTTGTTATTGGTTCGCTAAGCTAAGTTGATCGAACTAGTGCAGTCTACAAGGCATAGATGAAGGACTAGATAAACTAGTTCCTGAGGAGAATCCCTACTGAGTGCTTTGTGCGAGGCAAGTCACAGATGTGCCAAGTAGGGAAATCTCCCAAATACACAAATTGTAAACAGGAAAAGAAAAAAGAGTTCAGGCGCAAAACCACATAAGGGCCAATCCAAAAATTGAATTAGAATAACAGATTTTTACCTCAAGGTAATTTTAATTCTCACTAATTCCACTTTTGTTATGATAAAATCATTATGGAGCAATGGGAAAAAGAATAGGAATGTTACAAAATTAATTGTTTGATGGTTTGATTTCAATGTTTATCTCTATTTTTGGATCGGTGTTTACGTGGTTTTGCGCCTGAACTCTTCAAATAGTGTGCACGAAGAAGGGGGGGGGGGGTGCTGGATGGGGGAGCCGCCTCACACAGGGACATGATGCAAATGGTGAATTCTGGTACATTTGGACGAAGAATATGCGTAAAAATATATAAGAAACAAGTTAAAACCATTCCTTGGCGGGAGATAACAGATTACAAGCGGAACTCGGCAGATTGGGGTTATTTTGCTGTATTTTAGGGAGATCTCCCACCAAATCGGGAGACTTCGCTCCTGTGAGGTCAGGGCCCCTTTATAGTCTCCAAATAACTCACACTTACAAAGGCTGTGTCTTTGACTCGGAATGCTTTATTATATATGAGACAGTGCGTAAGTAATATATGCTACATAATATATTGTCTGCGTTTCCCCACACACATCTAAGACATCTTATCAGCAAGCTGCAGACATCAAAATAAAACCAAACACGCCGCACAGTCCCGCCTTTAAGCACATTGCCCCTAGTAGAACTCTGCCAGTCTTCGAGTGTGTCCTTAGATGAACATCAACCATCCCTCCTGGAAGCACATTGCCCCCAGTAGATCTCTGCCAGTCTCCGAGTGTGCCCTTAGATGAACATCACCAGTCCCTCCTGTAAGCACATTGCCCCTAGTAGAACTCTGCCAGTCTCCGAGTGTGTCCTGAGATGAACATCACCAGCCCGTCCTGTAAGCACATTGCCCCTAGTAGAACTCTGTCAGTCTCCGAGTGTGTCCTTAGATGAACATCACTAGTCCCTCCTGTAAGCACATTGCTCCTAGTAGAACTCTGTCAGTCTCCGAGTGTGTGCTTAGATGAACATCACCAGTCCCTCCTGTAAGCACATTGCCCCTAGTAGAACTCTGCCAGTCTCCGAGTGTGTCCTTAGATGAACATCACCAGCCCCTCCTGTAAGCACATTGCCCCTAGTAGAACTCTGTCAGTCTCCGAGTGTGTCCTTAGATGAACATCACCAGTCCCTCCTATAAGCACATTGCCCCTAGTAGAACTCTGTCAGTCTCCGAGTGTGTCCTTAGATGAACATCACCAGTCCCTCCTGTAAGCACATTGCCCCCAGTAGAACTCTGTCAGTCTCCGAGTATGTCCTTAGATGAATATCACCAGTCCCTCCTGTAAGCACATTGCCCCTAGTAGAACTCTGCCAGTCTCCGAGTGTGTCCTTAGATGAACATCACCAATCCCTCCTGTAAGCACATTGCCCCTAGTAGAACTTTGTCAGTCTCCGAGTGCGTCCTTACAGGCACTCGATGCTAGTGCATAATACGCTACTGGCCCATTTTGTCGCACATTTGATTTTTAACTTCCTGTGTCCTTGTATTTGTGACCATGCTGTGAGGAACAGTGATGAGCAGCCAGAGTAGGTAGTGTCTGCGACTGAGCTGGCAATAACAGGAACCTCTCATTCATGACATCACACACCGGCATGGATATTCACACAAACATACCGTCAGAGAACAAACATCTATATTTACTGTAGCAGCAGAATGTGAATATGAATAACGTCACACAGCAGCATGGATATTCACACAAACATACCGTCAGAGAACAAACATCTATATTTACTGTAGCAGCAGAATGTGAATATGAATAACGTCACACAGCAGCATGGATATTCACACAAACATACCGTCAGACGAATAAACCTCTATATTTACTCTAGCAGCAGAATGTCAATGTGAATGACGTAACACAGCAGCATGGATATTCACACAAACAGCTGTCAGACGAACAAACCTCTATATTTACTGTAGCAGCAGAATGTGAATATGAATAACGTCACACAGCAGCATGGATATTCGCACAAACATACCGTCAGACGAATAAACCTCTATATTTACTCTAGCAGCAGAATGTCAATGTGAATGACGTAACACAGCAGCATGGATATTCACACAAACAGCTGTCAGACGAACAAACCTCTATATTTACTGTAGCAGCGGAATGTCAATGTGAATGACGTAACACAGCAGCATGGATATTCACACAAACAGCTGTCAGACGAACAAACCTCTATATTTACTGTAGCAGCAGAATGTGAATATGAATAACATCACACAGCAGCATGGATATTCGCACAAACATACCGTCAGACGAATAAACCTCTATATTTACCTTAGCAGCGGAATGTGAATGTGAATGACGTCACAAGCAGCTGTCTATATTTAGCACGGCGGTGCAAGGTGACCAACTTGTCACGAGCGCTGTGGCAGCTGACATGAATATCCAGGCAGGCAGTCGATCAGACAAATATCCAGACAGTTACTAGTTATATAGCACCTTAGCCTTATTGCGACAAGCCGTTTTGACAACCCTCGTCTTTTAGTTTGCCCAGTATTTGCCCCTATTCTTAAAGCTGCATAGTCCGATGAAATATCAAATTTTCAAAACCAAACCGATTATCTAGATTTGATTTTACATATCTAACTTAGATACTGATGCACTTATTAAGCATTTGTTTCTGCGTAGAAAGCAATACTGAGTCAATTTAATATAAGCTGTTCGTGCAGAAGACTATGGCGTCAGAGTTTTGGCAAGCTTGCCAAAACTATTCTTCCATGTTTGCACTCAAAATATCTCAAAAGTTTACCATTTAAAATAAAAGTAACTTTGAACTATTGTAAAGTAGATGCTAATGATCGATCTAATATATTTATCTCACAAAAAATACAGAACTTCAAAACCATCGGCCTATGCAACTTTAATAATGAAGTTAAACTCTGAATTTCACAATTCCTTCTACTGCAACACAAAAATAACACCAATAGCGATAATGAGTATTATAAGCGCATCATGTGTTGATGTTTGACGGAATCCTAGAAATAACATAAATACACCTCATTAAACTTACAGCGTTGTTCATATATTCTATACTGATGGGCTTAATTGGAACAAAAACAATGAAAAGAAAAATAACTTCACATAATCGTATACACAAAGACCATTGTTGTGGCAGAGTAAAAACATTACTGATTAAAATATGTATTTCATTATCGAAATTCGAGGTTAATATATCGTATGACTATATATGCATATATGCATATGAAGAGTTCATGCGCAAAACCATGTAAACGCCAATCCAAAAATTGAGTTATAACAATATACACTTTTTGAAGGTTTGATTTCAATGTTTCTCTCCATTTTTGGATTGGTGTTTACAGGGTTTTGCGACTGAACTCTTCATATATGGGTATGAATATATATATGTAAATACTTTTGTATATAAAAGTATATATTATAGATATTTATATTTGAAGAGCTCTTTTCGAAAACAAGATAAGTGCCAGTCCAAGAAATGAATTTGCAATGCCGGTGCCGGGTTTGCGGACCGTGTTTTGGAGAGGAGCTCTTCATATATATATATATATATATATATATATATATATATATATATATATATGTATATATATATATTTATATATATATATATATACATATATATACGCATGTATATATATGAAGAGCTCTTTACATATGTGAAGAGCTCTTCATATATGTATATATGCATGTATATATGAAGAGCTCTTTATATATATGAAGAGCTCTTTTCCAAAGCACGAGCTACGAGCTTGGCATTGGCATTGCAAGCTCAATTTTTGGATCGGTGCTTATCACGCTTCGGAAAAGACCTTTTCATTTATATATTTATATACATAAATATATCTATATATTTATATTGGGAGGAATAGCCATTGCGGATATCAAAACTCGCAAGCTTGTTTCTATATTGGTACGGTATCCCATCTTCGCGCCCCAAGCTCATATCGTGCAATAACGTCCAATAGTGAATCCTAGCATTATAACATACAACACACCAACAACTTGCAACCCTACTCAGCAGGAGGTTAAAAACAATATTGGCTCAACAATGGTCGCCTACATACGGTGACATTTCCAGATTTCTACACTTGATCTGTGGCCTCTTTTGCTGCCAGTATTTCTACAGCATCTAAACGCACTCTGCATGCGACAACTGTGTTGTGATTCTCACTACTAAACCAGGGAATAACAACACAGCAGGGATGAGCATAATGAACCACTCATGCCGACATCAAAAGGTGTGATTTTGACAGCAAATATAAACTATTTTCAATAATGTGCGCCTGACGAACTTTGCAGAACCGATTTGTTTTTAATGTGAAGATAGTTCATGTCTGAGGCTGAGACTGTTGTTTTGTTGGTACATGACATCATACATGCTTAATGAGTGCACTAGGTTGTATATAATATATATAATACATATATATATATATATATATATATATAGGCTCACATCTAGGCAAGTGGTGGAGCGGGACACGTTTAGCTCAGGCAGTAGTGTGTCCACCTGTGAAGGTGATGGTCATCCTACCGATCCTGCTCAGTGGACAGTTTTGCAGTTTGGGCAATTTTCCATTCCAACCAGTGGTCCAAAACTGGTTAATCAAAGGCTGTGGTATGTGCTCTCCTGTCTGTGGGAAAGTGCATATAAAAGACCCCTTGCTGTTTATCAGAAAGAGTAGCCTATGTGGCAGCAGCAGGTTTCCTCCAAAGAAATATGTCAGAATGACCATATATTTAACATCCAATAGCCAGTGATAAAAAATCAATGTGCTCTAAAATCAAACAAACTTAAGACAGGGAGTGGTAAGGTTCTGCAAGGCGTCTAACATCGAGGTTAAACCAGGCGAGTATCAACAGTGTATGCCATACCAAATACACTGAACGCTGCACCATCTGACCTATATATATATATATAATTATGTGTGTAAGCATATATATTTATCCACATTTACATTTAGGTATAAGTATATATGTGTATGTATATACAGATGTACATATATATGTGTATGTATGCATACAAATTTACATATACATATAATTATATATAATTAAATACATATAATCAAATTATGTGAAGGCTCATAGCAGTAATGTGCAGCCTATTTGGAATGTCGGACAAAGGCATGTCGAAATAAGGCATGTCGCAAAAGGGATGTCGCAAGAGGCATGCAGTTCAATGTTAACACAATCCTCCTTCCATCCAGACTTGACGTCAACAACCCAGTGTTGCGGTTTTGGGCCTCAGTCGGATTACGCTCTATGCGGCGCTTCTGCGCATAGTCTGCGCATGTATCATAAGCCGTGTTCACACGGGGAATGTAAATCGATTCGTAGAAAGCGACTTGCCTAGTACGCCTCACATTTCCCGTGTGAACGTACGTCTGAGGCGGATTAGGGCTGATTCGACTCATGTGATGCGGATCCTGTAAACCACCTAAGCGAGGTAGTCTACGTGAATCGATTCCTGTGATGCGGATAATTTTGCCCGTGTGGACGCAACCGACTTACGTGATGCGGACTAAGCACGTCGATATATACTATAATTTGGTCTATGAAACTGCTAGATGTGCACATATATTTTTTTCATCATTTATTTTTAGGGTTTCACTGCCCAGCAGAAGTTTTGACCGTTCCAAACCAATACGATTCATTAAATACATATCTAGGTCGAACCCACACTCTCTGGTGCCGCATCGTCGAACCCAAAATGGCGCTGGTTAGTCTGTACTTGCTCATGCGCAGATATCCACTTCCGCCTTAAACCGATTAAAAGCACGGCCCGTGTGAACGCGAAACACTTTCGGACTAATTCGCCTCACCTGATTCGATTTGTCTGATTCGCCTCACATTTTGCCCGTGTGAACACGGCTATAATCTCAGCACATATCGCCAGATTCAAACCATGGCCTAAGACAGTTGAGTTAAGTGACACTCATACTGTCACTATAGTGTCAGTGTCACATCCGCGTGAAACGTCCTTACATGCGAATAAGAGCACTACCGTAGTGCAAACAAATCTATTATATAGAAAATGCACCGCTGTCCGTGGCTTCTAAGTAATTAATTATTATTTTATATATCTCGAGAGGGGGGGGGGGGCACTTAACAATTTCCTATCTCGGGACGGGGGGGGGGGGATTATTTAATTAAATAAGGTCGATAGCAGAGATAAAAGAGAATAATTAAAATAATCCCCCCAGCCAAGAAAAGCTAAATAAAAGTACCCACCCCCACCCCCTCAGAGATAACAAAAAGAATTATTAAAATAATCCCCTCCCCCTCCCGAGATACGAACAAAAATAAACAAGAATTACCCCTCCCCCTCTCAAATACAAAAAGAATTATTAAAATAATCTCTCCCCTCCCGAGATAGTAAACAACAAAAGAAGTACCCCCACCCTCCCCAAGATATATGAAATATAATTAAAAGAATTTAAAAGCCCCCCCCCCCCACAAAAAAACACAAGCCAGCCACTGTGTGAAAAGAGGTATGAAATAACCCCACCACCACCACCACCAAAAAAAAAAAACAAGCCATGAAAAGATAAATAAAAGTAACCACCCCCCTCCCCCGGGCGATTCACAGAAGCGGCAGCATACCACCCATGGAGACCCAAACCTTCAACATTTTGCACTTTGAAGCGCATGCACAGAAGCAACAGAGTAGAGCTTTAACCGACGGAGGCCCAAACCCGCAATGCCGGTGTGGCGGTTTCAGCGTGTTCCCGTGCTCAGATGTGTCCCGTTGCTTCTGCGCATGCGCGGATTTCGCATCAACTCGGATCACCCAAGACACTTATTGGCGCATGCGCACATCCTACAAAGTCGGGTCGAATAATCGAATACGCTTCTCCGCGCTCGGGTGGACAATTTTTTTTTTTTTTTTAATAACCGATAAAAAATACAGCAAAATAGGATTTAAAGTATTTTATGATGGCCTAGTTTACCTATATTTCCATTTAATTAATCTAAGTTATTCTTTTTTTGCACACGGCACGTGTATTTGTCGACTCCACTCGCCGTGTTCTATTTGAAATTCTGACGACTGGGATGACCCGAGTCGCCCGGGTAGTGTTAATCGATTACGGCCATGTTTATTAGATTCTGACGCATGCACAGAAGCGAGGTACACGTCTGAGCACGGGAACACGCTGAAACCGCCACACCGGTGTGGCGTTTTCAGCTGTGTGCCGTGTTCAGCTGTGTGCATAGACTAAAACTCAATGCAAGCTGAAACCGCTACACCGGGCCTGTCCCGACACGTTCCGCTCTTCTCCGATAGAGGCCGCCACCGCTGTCTGCGTTGCTGGGATCCTGGCGTCTTGGCTAGACGCCATATTGGATATTTGAGCCGTGCTCGTCGTATTAGTTCACTTCTGTTTTGTGAGGACAATAACAATTGACGATTCCCGAACCTGCAGATATAGGCAATCAAGGACGGGTTATAAATAGAAGATGATGCTAGAATAAACACAGCAATGGTTATAAATAGAACACGATGCTAGAATAAACACTGCAATGGTTATAAATAGAACACGATGGTAGAATAAACACTGCAATGGTTATAACTAGAACATGATGGTAGAATAAACACTGCAATGGTTATAACTAGGACACGATGGTAGAATAAACACTGCAATGGTTATAACTAGAACACAATGTTAGAATAAACACTGCAATGGTTATAGCTAAACGCGATGGTAGAATAAACACTGCAATGGTTATAACTAAAACACGATGGTAGAATAAACACTGCAATGTTTATAACTAGAACATGATGGTAGAATAAACACTGCAATGATTATAACTAGGACACGATGGTAGAATAAACACTGCAATGGTTATAACTAGAGCACAATGTTAGAATAAACACTGCAATGGTTATAGCTAAACATGATGGTAGAATAAACACTGCAATGGTTATAACTAGAACACGATGGTAGAATAAACACTGCAATGGTTATAACTAGAACACAATGGTAGAATAAACACGGCAATGGTTATAACCAGAACACAATGGTAGAATAAACACTGCAATGGTTATAACTAGAACACGATGGTAGAATAAACACTGCAATGGTTATAAATAGAACATGATGGTAGAATAAACACTGCAATGGTTATAACTAGAATATTATGGTAAAATAATCACTGCAATAGTTATACTTAGAACACGATGGTAGAATAAACACTGCAATGATTATAACTAGAACACGATGGTAGAATAAACACTGCAATGGTTATAAATAGAACACAATAGTATAATAAACACTGCAATGGTTATAACTTGAAGACGATGGTAGAATAAGCACTGCAATAGTTATAACTAGAACACGATGGTAGAATAAACACTGCAATGGTCGTGTGCCACCCCAACTTGTTGCAAGCTCATTTAAGAATTTCTCATTTATGCTGTAATTATGAATCTGAATCTTTCAGAAAATGATGTGAAACCTACAAGAGCATATTCCTATTATTATGCAATAAACTAATTGTAGTCTAGCAATTGAATTAAGTGAAATAGACACACTACCCTGAATTGTTGTAGTTACTCTCCGAATACATCATTTCGAAAAAGAAATATAATGACTAGCAACGAACCTAGGTCTTTCCAATAAATCATTGCTGGGCCTACATTACGCCTTTCCTAAATCATCACAACGCCGTTGCTAAGCCGTCATAACCTTGTGGCTAAGCCACCATCACACCGTTGCTAAGCTCTCAGAAGGCCATTGCTAATCCATCATAACCCCGTTGCTAAGCCATCATAACGCCGTTGCTAAGCTGTCATAATGCTATTGCTAAGCTGTCATAACGCTGTTGCTAAGCCGTCAGAATACCGTTGCTAAGCCATCAGAATCCCGTTGCTAATATGTCATAACGCTGTTGCTAATCCGTCATAACGCCGTTGCTAAGCTGTCCGAATGCCGTTGCTAAGTTGTCATAGCACCATTGCTAAGCCGTCATAATGCTGTTGCTAAGCCGTTATAGCGCTGTTTCTAAGCTGTCAGAAGGCCGGTGCTAAGTTGTCATACCGCCGTTTCTAATCCGTCATAATGCCATTGCTAAGCCATCAGAATGCCTTTGCTAAGTTGTCATAATGCCATTGCTAAGCCATCATAATGCCTTTGCTAATCCTTCATAGCACCATTGCTAAGCCATCATAATGCCATGGCTAAGTCGTCATAACGCCATTGCTAATCCATTATAATGCCGTTGCTAAGCCATCATAACGGTGTTGCCAGGCCGTCATAACGGCGTTGCTAAGCCATCAGAATGCCGTTGCTAAGTCGTCATAA
The DNA here is from genome assembly GCA_030323885.1 of Branchipolynoe longqiensis. NCBI lineage: Eukaryota > Metazoa > Annelida > Polychaeta > Phyllodocida > Polynoidae > Branchipolynoe > Branchipolynoe longqiensis. The sequence goes on along the minus strand of CM059199.1, from coordinate 15,091,884 downwards.
CGTCGTTGCTAAGCCGTAATAATACCGTTGCTAAGCCGTCATAACGCCGTTGCTAAGCCGTCAGAATGCCCTTGCTAAGTAGTCATAACGCCGTTGCTAAGCCATTAGAATGCACTTGCTAATCCGGCATAATGCCGTTGCTAAGCCGTCATAATTCTGTTAATAAGCCATCATAACGCCGTTGCTAATCCGTCATAATGCCGTTACTAATCCGTCAGAATACCGTTGCTAAGCCGTCATAACGCTGTTGCTAAGACATCATAATGCTGTTGCTAAGCCATCATCACGCCGTTGCTAAGCCGTCAGAATGCAGTTACCAAGCCGTCATAATGCCATTGCTAAGCCATTATAATGTAGTTGCTAAGCCGTCATAACGCCGTTGCTAAGCCGTCATAACGCCGTTGCTAGGCTTGCATAGCGCCGTTGCTAAACCGTCATTATGCCGTTGCTAGGCCGTCGTAACGCCGTTGCTAAGCCGTCATAATGCCATTGCTAAGCGGTCAGAATTCCGTTGCTAAGCCATCATAATGCCGTTAATAAGCCGTCATAATGCCGTTGCTAAGAGGTCATAACGCCATTGCTAGTCTGTCATATTTATGTTAATTAGCCGTCATAATGCTGTTGCTAATCCGCTATAATGCCATTGCTAATCCGTCATAATGCCCTTGCTAATCCGTCATGTGGCCGTTGCTAAGGCGTCATAACGCCGTTGCTAAGCCGTCATAACGCCGTTGCTAGGCCTGCATAACGCCATCATTAAGCCGTTACCCCCCCCCCCCCCTCACCTCGTAGAAGCTCTTGGGTGGTGGTTTGATCTGGTGCGGAAGGTCGCGCACCTGCAGCGCGAAGTGGATGGGCGGCCGGTCGTGCAGCCGCATCGTCACGTCCAGCGAGCACGTCCGCCCCGCAGCCGCGAACAGGATGTCAGCGTTCCGCGCCGCGCGCCGGAACACCGGCCGCACGCCCCGGATCCGGATACTGGCACGGGACAAAGAAGGTACCACTGTAAGAAGAGATACAAACACACAGCGGCGAGCGGTGAGCCATCCGACGCTGTTCTGCAGCATGCAATATTTGTTTTCTGCTGAGCATGCGGTATAAGATATTACTCACAACACTAGTTGACGCCACTGACGTCAGAGGGCAGGTCGGTGGTGGAAATGGTTTATTGACTTACAGTGTACATTCGGTGAAGTCACATAGGGATTTTTGGTTTGGAATTATATATTGGCAGAGAGCATTATTATCCTTGGGCAACGGAGTGGGGACCAAGGTTATGTAATAGAAAAGCGATGGGTGCCCCACTCGCTGTGTGACATATTAGGCTATTTGAAATATATGTTAATACATAGTGCCCGAAATTATGACGAGATGTTCCTATATAAGAGACAGTTAATGTTTGGTGAAATGTTCCCTCTATGCACCAGTAAGGGTGCAAGTGGAAGAGAAGGACATTTAATATATATATTTATTGTAACTGTCTGCAACTACCTGTTACCACAGGGCTGATGGGCAAGCACACCAGCCATCCTGCATACATTAGGGACACCACCTACATTTGGGGTTGAGTGACAGCTGCCCATACTGGGGGTGTCACCTCCCAGGCTGTGGAGGGTGCCTGATTGGCTGGCTGTGGGAGGTCCAGTCACCCACCCCCCTTTGCCCCACCTGACCACACAAGCCTCATTTTGATATTGATTATTCTAGACACTCTGAACTATATGCTGCTTCAGGCACTACTAGAATACACTTCTGGATGGACTCTTGAAGTGAACACACTCTTCTCTTGGCCTGGAACCCAGACACTCTGTCTGAGGCTCCACCTTTCATATACAAATTCCGGTTCAATGGGCTGTAGGCACTGATTCCTATACATACTAAAGAGAGTAATGAGGCTCTGTGTGGACAGAAGGTAAGGAGTCAGGGTGATCGGTCGCTAGTTGGTGAACAGGAGTTGATGCCAATAAAGCACAACTTCTTCACTGTCAATCTTACGTGACTTGTCTTCCCTTGAATGACAATTATAGCCACAACTTGACCACAGACTCAGACAATGGTTGGTTGTCCGTGTGTCTGAATGCCACTAATAACCACAACTTGACCACAGACTCAGACAATGGTTGGTTATCCGTAGGTCTGAATGACACTAATAACCACAACTTGACCACACACAGACTCAGAAAACAATGGTGGGTTGTCTGTAGGGCTGAATGACACTAATAACCACAACTTGACCACAGACTTAGACAATGGTTGGTTGTCTATAGGGCTGAATAACACTAATAACCACAACTTGACCACAGACACTCAGACAATGGTTGGTTGTCTGTAGGGCTGAATGACACTAATAACCACAACTTGACCACACACTCAGACAATGGTTGGTTGTCTGTCGGGCTGAATAACACTAATAACCACAACTTGACCACAGACAATGGTTGGTTGTCCGTAGGGCTGAATGCCACTTATAGCCACAACTTGACCACAGACTCAGACAATGGTTGGTTGTCTGTAGGGCTGAATGACACTAATAACCACAACTTGACCACACACAGACTCAGACAATGGTTGGTTGTCTGTAGGGCTGAATGACACTAATAACCACAACTTGACCACAGACTCAGACAATGGTTGGTTGTCTGTAGGGCTGAATGACACTAATAACCCCAACTTGACCACAGACTCAGACAATGGTTGGTTGTCCGTAGGGCTGAATGCCACTTATAGCCACAACTTGACCACAGACTCATACAATGGTTGGTAGTCTGTAGGGCTGAATGACACTAATAACCACAACTTGACCACAGACTCAGACAATGGTTGGTTGTCCGTAGGGCTGAATGCCACTTATAGCCACAACTTGACCACACACAGACTCAGACAATGGTTGGTTGTCTGTAGGGCTGAATGACACTAATAACCACAACTTGACCACAGACTCAGACAATGCTTGGTTGTCTGTAGGGCTGAATGACACTAATAACCACAACTTGACCACAGACAGACTCAGACAATGGTTGGTTGTCTGTAGGGCTGAATGGCACTAATAACCACAACTTGACCACACACAGACACTCAGACAATGGTTGGTTGTCTGTAGGGCTGAATGACACTAATAACCACAACTTGACCACACACAGACACTCAGACAATGGTTGGTTGTCTGTAGGGCTGAATGACACTAATAACCACAACTTGACCACACACAGACACTCAGACAATGGTTGGTTGTCTGTAGGGCTGAATGACACTAATAACCACAACTTGACCACAGACTCAGACAATGGTTGGTTGTCTGTAGGGCTGAATGACACTAATAACCACAACTTGACCACAGACTCAGACAATGGTTGGTTGTCTGTAGGGCTGAATGACACTAATAACCACAACTTGACCACAGACTCAGACAATGGTTGGTTGTCTGTAGGGCTGAATGACACTAATAACCACAACTTGACCACAGACTCAGACAATGGTTGGTTGTCTGTAGGGCTGAATGACACTAATAACCACAACTTGACCCACAGACACTCAGACAATGGTTGGTTGTCTGTAGGGCTGAATGACACTAATAACCACAACTTGACCACAGACATCAGACAATGGTTGGTTGTCTGTAGGGCTGAATGACACTAATAACCACAACTTGACCACAGACTCAGACAATGGTTGGTTGTCTGTAGGGCTGAATGACACTAATAACCACAACTTGACCACAGACTTCAGACAATGGTTGGTTGGTCTGTAGGGCTGAATGACACTAATAACCACAACTTGACCACAGACACTCAGACAATGGTTGGTAGTCTGTAGGGCTGAATGACACTAATAACCACAACTTGACCACAGACTTCAGACAATGGCTGGTAGTCTGTAGGGCTGAATGACACTAATAACCACAACTTGACCACAGACACTCAGACAATGGTTGGTAGTCTGTAGGGCTGAATGACACTAATAACCACAACTTGACCACAGACTCAGACAATGGTTGGTTGTCTGTAGGGCTGAATGACACTAATAACCACAACTTGACCACAGACTCAGACAATGGTTGGTTGTCTGTAGGGCTGAATGACACTAATAACCACAACTTGACCACAGACTCAGACAATGGTTGGTTGTCTGTAGGGCTGAATGACACTAATAACCACAACTTGACCACAGACTCAGACAATGGTTGGTTGTCTGTAGGGCTGAATGACACTAATAACCACAACTTGACCACAGACACTCAGACAATGGTTGGTTGTCTGTAGGGCTGAATGACACTAATAACCACAACTTGACCACAGACTCAGACAATGGTTGGTTGTCTGTAGGGCTGAATGACACTAATAACCACAACTTGACCACAGACACTCAGACAATGGTTGGTAGTCTGTAGGGCTGAATGACACTAATAACCACAACTTGACCACAGACACGCAGACAATGGTTAGTAGTCTGTAAGGCTGAATGACACTAATAACCACAACTTGACCACAGACACTCAGACAATGGTTGGTAGTCTGTAGGGCTGAATGACACTAATAACCACAACTTGACCACAGACTCAGACAATGGTTGGTAGTCTGTAGGGCTGAATGACACTAATAACCACAACTTGACCACAGACATTCAGACAATGGTTAGTAGTCTGTAGGGCTGAATGACACTAATAACCACAACTTGACCACAGACACTCAGACAATGGTTGGTAGTCTGTAGGGCTGAATGACACTAATAACCACAACTTGACCACAGACATTCAGACAATGGCTGGTAGTCTGTAGGGCTGAATGACACTAATAACCACAACTTGACCACAGACACTCAGACAATGGTTGGTAGTCTGTAGGGCTGAATGACACTAATAACCACAACTTGACCACAGACTCATACAATGGTTGGTTGTCTGTAGGGCTGAATGACACTAATAACCACAACTTGACCACAGACTCAGACAATGGTTGGTTGTCTGTAGGGCTGAATGACACTAATAACCACAACTTGACCCCAGACACTCCGACAATGGTTGGGCCCCAAATATCTCTTAGAGATTAGGTTTTTTCAAACTATACAAATCGTGATTAATCATATTTAATTATAATAACTGAATAAATCAAGTTGTTTCAGTCATGTTACAAATCCTCCAAAGCGATTGACAGGTGAAAGTAAGTTACGGTTATCATGACACTTCAGTGATCACAATCATACTGAATATGTAACGCGCTCCGCAGATCATCGACTTTTTCAGTCAACTTATAAAATGTCAATGTCAAATGGCGGGTCTCATCCCAAGGCCACCTGGCTGTGACTGAATTCATTGCAGGGTCTCCAGGAGGCTCTATTTAGAATTGTAGATAACCATAGTTCAAATAATACTAATAGGCTGATGATTATTTACTTAGCTATTGGGGTTTTACGTCCATACAAAATTACAGGTCATATCACGATGGGTAGCAACTTGTGCAAGTATGCACTCACCGTTCCTTTATAGTGCAGCTCCACTCGGAGACCAGTCTGCCAAAACCATGAGCTGATATCCCACTCAGTCACATTACCCTGATATAGCGCAAACTAGTGATGCTGAGTGCCAGGCAAGCCTTGCACTTTCTACGTCATTGGCTTCACGACTTCACACGTGGAAAAGCAGCATGTTTAGGACTGTGCATCCTGGTGTCGGGGACAGGGTGCTCTAACAGTCAGCACTGTGCAGCACACCCCACTGGGAGACCACTCCGTCGTCACCATGACCCGATATCCCACTCAGTCATATCAATATCAATTGTGTGAATGTTCTCTGTGGCGGAGTGGTTAGAGTGTCTCACTTTTTTCTAGGTCAGACTCCTAATCTGAGGGTTGGCGGTTCAATTCCCCGTGCCCCCAGCTTTGCCAATTTGGATTTCCACCGCTGTGTATGACTTACAGCGTCATCAAAGGCTGGTTGCTCTCATACCATGTCTAGGTGGTGTGGCAGGTTAAAAATCCCTTGGGTCAGTAAAAGTGTATGCTTGGGCTTTCTATCGACCAGCAGTGGAATGAGGAAGACCAGTCGTCTATGACTGAAATGTCACCTGCTTAAACAACTAATGGACCAAAAAAATAAATAAATAAATAAATAAATAAATACTGATTGATACTGAGGCAACCAGTCCTTCCCCTAATCTCGTAAAACAGACTGCCTGACCAAGAAGCGACCCACATCCATGTAAGTCAGTAGTTTGACTCAACTGTGGATCGAACCCTTGCTCTCCCAATTAGGCAGAGAGCACTCACCACCTAGGGATATTGCATGTGAAAGAGGGACCTAACCAGCACGTATAGAAGCAGCTACATGTGAAGGGTGGACCTAACCAGCACCTACAGAAGCAGCTACATGTGAAGGGTGGACCTAACCAGCACCTACAGAAACAGCTGTATGTGAACGGTGGACCTAACCAGGTCCCCGGGTCCCTATCCCTCCCCTGCTGTGTAGCGGTCCCCGTGCCACTAAAGGCCCTGTCACACTACGACGTTTCCGCCGGCGCGCCGGCAACGCGCAAAATATTTGCAACCCGTCGGAACGCGTCGATCTCTTCGGCGCTTTGGGAGAAAGTTTGACGCGGCGCAGCGTGTTAGTAGCGTGCTATGAGCGCGCGGCCAATGGGCTTCGGCGCGCGGCTGAAGAGCATGTCAACGTCCCGCCAGCGGGTTCCCAGCGCGCCATCGGCGCGCTGTCGGCGCGCTGTCGGCGCGCTGTCGGCGCGTTGACGGCGCGTTGGTGTCGGGTTCTTACCATGTCAACGCGTACATACCCGCCAGCAACACGTTAGGATGCGCCCTCAGCGCGTCCACACCGCGCGGCCAATGCATCCAGGCGCGCCGGCAACACGTCCAACGCGCCGAGAAACGCTGGAGCAACGCCAATGGCGCGCCCACAACACGTTGATGGGACGCTACGGTCGCGCCGACGGAACGGTCGCAATTTGGTGAAAAAAATGCCAACGTTAAGCGACATTGCTCAACGCGATGCCAGCGTTCCGCCGGCGCGCCGGCAACGGGTTTCAACGTGTTGCGAACGCGTCCGTAACGCGCCCTCCAACCCGTTGGCGCGCGTCGCCGCGCGTCCAAAGTTTTGTGCATGCACAAAACCTCGACGCGCCCCGACGCGCGCCGACGCGCGCCGACGTTTCCATTCACACGTTGCTATGTACCGACGCGCCGGTAACGCGCCGGTAACGCGCCGGTAACGCGCCAGTAACGTGCCGGACGTGTACCGACGGTTCGTCCAAAAATGCAACACGTCGCCACGCGTCGAAGCGCGTTCGTGAGAAACGTCGTAGTGTGACAGGGCCTTTACACCCCCCCCCCCCCCGCCCCCTGCTGTGTAGCGGTCTCCGGGCTCCCAACACCGCTCCCCGACTGTGTGGCGGTCCGCGGGCCACTTACACTGCCCCCCCCCCCCCCTGGCTGTCTGGCGGTCCCCAGACCCTCTACACTGCCCCCCCCCCCTCCCCCCCTGGCTGTGTGGCGGTCCCCAGACCCTCTACACTGCCCCCTCCCCCTGGCTGTGTGGCGGTCCCCAGACCCTCTACACTGCCCACCCCTAGCTGTGTGGCGGTCCCCGGGCCCCCTACACCGCCCCCACCGGCTACACACACCGCTGGCCCCCGTCTGGGTGCGTCCCGGTCTGGGACGTGGTGCTGCTATCACCTTCTCCACGTCAGTATAGAACGATGGCAGTTGGACATGCTATATCTGTTGGTAGTGCACGTCGCAGTCCAACATGGAGACCCCTACATAGCGGTGTAGCCTGGTGTTAACAGAAGGACGGCGGGGCAGTCCCACAGCAGGTGCACTGGTTAAGCTGAGAAAATAGCAATGTATCATACATTAGGTGTACTGGTAATGCTGAGAACATATCAATGTATCATACATTAGGTGTACTCGTAACGCTGAGAACATAGCAATGTATCATACATTAGGGGACCTGCTGATACTGAGAACAGAGCAATGTATCAATCATTAGGTGTACTGGTAATGCTGAGAACATAGCAATGTACCATACATTAGGGGACCTGCTGATACTGAGAACATAGCAATGTATCATACATTAGGTGTACTGGTAACGCTGAGAACATAGCAATGTATCAATCATTAGGTGTACTGGTAATGCTGAGAACATAGCAATGTATCAATCATTAGGTGTACTGGTAATGCTGAGAACATAGCAATGTATCATACATTAGGTGTACTGGTAATGCTGAGAACATAGCAATGTATAATAAATTAGGGGATCTGCTAATGCTGAGAACTTAGCAATGTATCATACATTAGGTGTACTGGTAACACTGAGAACATAGCAATGTATCAATCATTAGGTGTACTGGTAATGCTGAGAACATAGCAATGTATCAATCATTAGGTGTACTGGTAATGCTGAGAACATAGCAATGTATCAATCATTAGGTGTACTGGTAATGCTGAGAACATAGCAATGTATCAATCATTAGGTGTACTGGTAATGCTGAGAACATAGCAATGTATCATACATTAGGTGTACTGGTAATGCTGAGAACATAGCAATGTATCATACATTAGGTGTACTGGTAATGCTGAGAACACAGCAATGTATCATACATTAGGTGTACTGGTAATGCTGAGAACATATCAATGTATCAATCATTAGGTGTACTGCCAACTCTGAGAACATAGCAATGTATAATAAATTAGGGGACTGCTAATGCTGAGAACTTAGCAATGTATCAATCATTAGGTGTACTGCCAACACTGAGAACATAGCAATGTAACATAAATTAGGGGACTGCTAATGCTGAGAACTTAGCAATCTGTAATGCATTAGCGCATATGCTTAACCTGGGGACATAGCTATGTATCATACATTAGTGGATATGCTAAAGCCGAAAATAAAGCAGAATGCCGTACACTCGTCACTATTGCGTGTTGAGGGCATCCCAAACATCAGAATGATATGTGAGTGTGATTCACAGCAGATGTTCTGGTGATATGTGTCAGATTTAAGGCTACTTCATCGATTAGGCAATTTCTAAGAATAACATGAATGTGGCATGCCGACCTGTTTGTCCTCCTCGTGGCGAGACCAGGGATCTCCACAAAGATGCGCACCCGGTCAGGGTCAGACTGGTTCTCGAGACCTGCGGGAGAAAAGAGTCATTCAGTCACGATACAGCACATACTGGTCACTGGTTACAGAGACTTGTCACTGGTTCCAGATACTGGGGACTGGTTACAGAGTCTGGGGACTGGTTACACAGATGGGGGACTCGTCACAAATACTGGTCACTGGTTACAAAGACTGGGGCCTGCTTACAAAGACTGGTCACTGGTTACAGACACTGGTCACTGGTTACAAAGACTGGTCACTGGTTACAGACACTGGTCACTGGTTACAAAGACTGGTCACTGGTTATAGACACTGCTCACTAGTTACAAAGACTGGTCACTGGTTACAGACATTCGTCACTGGTTACATACACTGGTCACTGGTTACAGACACTGGTCACTGGTTACAAAGACTGGTCACTGGTTACAGACACTGGTCACTAGTTACAAAGACTGGTCACTGGTTACAGACACTGGTCAGTGGTTACATACACTGGTCACTGGTTACATACACCGGTAGGACGAGGAGTAACGGGACTACTGGGAGTACTGGGAGTACTGAAAGATGTGTGTGTAATTAGTGCTGGACAATGTGCATGGCTGTCATACTGGGAGATGTGTGTGTAATTAGTGCTGGACAATGTGCATGGCTGTCACACTGGGAGATGTGTGTGTAATTAGTGCTGGACAATGTGCATGGCTGTCACACAAGGAGATGTGTGTGTAATTAGTGCTGGACAATGTGCATGGCTGTCATACTGGGAGATGTGTGTGTAATTAGTGCTGGACAATGTGCATGGCTGTCACACTGGGAGATGTGTGTGTAATTAGTGCTGGACAATGTGCATGGCTGTGATACTGGGAGATGTGTGTGTAATTAGTGCTGGGCAATGTGCATGGCTGTCACACAGGGAGATGTGTGTGTAATTAGTGTTCGACAATGTGCATGGCTGTCATACTGGAAGATGTGTGTGTAATTAGTGCTGGACAATGTGCATGGCTGTGACACAGGGAGATGTGTGTGTGATTAGTGCTGGACAATGTGCATGGCTGTCACACAGGGAGATGTGTGTGTAATTAGTGCTGGACAATGTGCATGGCTGTCACACAGGGAGATGTGTGTGTAATTAGTGCTGGACAATGTGCATGGCTGTCATACAGGGAGATGTGTGTGTAATTAGTGCTGGACAATGTGCATGGCTGTCATACAGGGAGATGTGTGTGTAATTAGTGCTGGACAATGTGCATGGCTCTCATACTGGGAGATGTGTGTGTAATTAGTGCTGGACAATGTGCATGGCTGTCATACTGGGAGATGTGTGTGTAATTAGTGCTGGACAATGTGCATGGCTGTCACACAGGGAGATGTGTGTGTAATTAGTGCTGGACAATGTGCATGGCTGTCACACAGGGAGATGTGTCTGTAATTAGTGCTGGACAATGTGCATGGCTGTCATACTGGGAGATGTGTGTGTAATTAGTGCTGGACAATGTGCATGGCTGTCATACAGGGAGATGTGTGTGTAATTAGTGCTGGACAATGTGCATGGCTGTCACACAGGGAGATGTGTGTGTAATTGGTGCTGGACAATGTGCATGGCTGTCACACAGGGAGATGTGTGTAATTAGTGCTGGACAATGTGCATGGCTGTCACACAGGGAGATGTGTGTGTAATTTGTGCTGGACAATGTGCATGGCTGTCATACAGGGAGATGTGTGTGTAATTAGTGCTGGACAATGTGCATGGCTGTCATACAGGGAGATGTGTGTGTGTAATTAGTGCTGGACAATGTGCATGGCTGTCACACTGGGAGATGTGAGTAGACTTAAAGCAACAGCTGCCAGCTTCATGTAAGTAGTATGTGGAGACGGGGGTCTGAAGGTGGCGCAGTGCTCATCTGTATCGGCATCACCGAGCAGGTAGCCGCCAGGGCCACAGCCAATCAGGGCGACCACGTAGGTTACGTGACTCCGAGAGCGGCTTCTTCGCTTCGAGCCTCCAGGGCATTTTCCAACGAGCTCTCCTCAACACAACATCTAACCGTGAACACTCCCACCACCCTCACTTAGGCCAATTAATAACAGCAAATGTCACGTTAGTGTTACAATTATGTACACAGCAATAATGGCCGTTATTCATATTATTTTGTGCATTTTTCTGTGTTGGTACGAGCATAATCTGAATGGCATCTTCCATATTCACACCCAACAATAATTAAATTTAATACAAGCGTTAACATTCCATGTATGGTTAGTTGCACGAACCTATTCTCAGCGAGTCACAGCCAGGGAAAGGTCAGCACCCCACAGTGTACAGCGTACAGCATACTGTGCACACCGTACAACGTACAGCGTACCGCGTACAGCATACAGCGTACAACATATAGTGAACAGCGTGCATCAGACAGCGTACAGTGTACATGGCACAGCGTAGCGTGTACAGGGTACAGCACACATTGTACAACATACAGAGTACAACATACAGAGTATAACGTACAGCGTACAACATAAGCATATACTGTACAGCGTACATCAGACAGCGTACAGTGCACAGCGCACCGCGTACAGCCTACAACATACATCATGCAGCGTACATCATACAACATACAACGTGCATCGTACACCGTACATCATACATCGCACAATGTATATCGCGCAGCGTACAGCCCACACTACAACGTACAACACACATCGTACAACGTACCTCACATATAATACAACACACATCGTACAACGTACATCACATATAATACAACGTACATCGCACATCATACAATGTACATCGTACATCGTACATCGTACAACATACATTGTATGTCATACAACGTACATGACCCAGTAAGAAGTAAGCCCAGGCAGAATTAATATTTAAAGCTGCTGAGAGGGATTTGACTTACAAATACACCCTGCTTTGAATATCAGTATGGCTGTGTAGATTCCCTGCTTAGGAGTGTGTATAGCTGTGTTGTGGAAGTAGAGTGGTGCCTGGACATGTGTACGTAGCAGAAAGTTTGTTTTATTTAACGACGCCTCTGGAGCACATTGATTTTCATCATCGGCTATTGGACATCAAACATTTGGTCATTCTGACATATTTCTTCGGTGAAACCGGCTGCAGCCACATAGGCTACTCTTTCCTATAAGCAGCAAGGGATCTTTTATATGCACTTTCCCACAGACAGGACAGTACATACCACAGCCTTTGATGAACAAGTTGTGGACCACTGGTTGGAACGGAAAATAACCCCAACTGCAAATGGGTCCACTGAGCAGGATCGATCGGATGATCCACACCTTCACAGGTGGACACTCTACCGCCTGAGCTACGTCCCGCTCCTTGTGTAATTAGCTTGTTTGTTGTTGTTGTTTTACATCCTAGCAACATCTAAGGTCATATCAGGATGGTACCGACTTGTGACAGTGCACACTCATGGCAACATTATAGTGCTGCCCCACTGGAAGATCAGGCCGCCAGCACCATGACCTGATATCCAACTCAGTCACATTATCCTGACACTGAGCCAACCAGTCCTTGCCCTATCCTAATAATCCTGAGCGCCAGGCTAGGAAGCGACAAGTATCAATTTTTAAGTCATTGGTTTGATTTGACCAGGGTTCGAAACCACGACCCCACGATCTACCAATACGGGAGACGGACGCTGTAACTCATTTGGCCATCCCGTCTGATCTGTGTAAGTAGCAGATGCTGGTAGACCCAATAGGTCATTTCCGAGATATTACAGTTGGCATGTACCCAGCCACTAGTCAGGCCCCTGGCCATGTTAGTGTGGGACTGAATATGCGATGCTGCAAACAGCTGTTAATTCAGGATGCTACCACATTAAAGCTGCATAGTCTGATGAAATATCAAATTTTCAAAACCAAACCAATTATCTAGATTTTATTTGACATATCTAACTTAGATACTGATGCACTTTTTAAACATTTGTTTCTGCGTAGAAGGCAATACTGAGTCAATTTAACAGAACCTGTTGCTGCAGAAGTCTATGGTGTCAGAGTTTTGACAAGCTTGCCAAAACTAATTTTCCATGTTTGCACTCAAACTATCTAAAAAGTTTACCATTTAAAATACAAGTAACTTTTAACTAATCTAAAGTAGATACTAGTGATCGATCTAATATATTTATCTCAGAAAAGATACAGAAATTCAAAACCATCGGACTATGCAACTTTAATCAAAGTTGCATAGTCCGATGGTTTTGAGTTTCTGTTATCTTCTGAGATAAATATATTAGGTTGATCATTTTTATCTACTTTACTTTAGTTGGAAGTAACTTTTATTTTAAATGGCTAAGTTTTGAGATATTTGAATTGCAAAAATGCAAAATTAATGTTGGCAAGCTTGCCAAAGCTCTGACACCATATACTTCAGTAGTGACAGGCTCTGTTAAATTGACTCAGTATTGCCTTCTGTGTCGTGACAAATGTTTAATAAACGCATCATTAATCTATGTTAGATATGTATAATCAAATCTAGATAATTGTTTTGGTTTTGAAAATTTGATGTCTACATCGGACTATGCAGCTTGAGCCAGCCTTCCAGATTATCTCTGTTACATTCCATCAGCTTAGAGTGTGTAGCACAAACAATTGCCGGATTGTGTACCTTTAATAAGCGAAGGTAGATAACGCAAACAATAGCGCTGTCTCCTTTCAGCAGCTAAGGACCAAGTGGTCCTTAGCCGCTGCCATATTGGGCACTCGTGGCTTACACATGCTTTTCTGCTCAAGGGGGAACCTCCCCCTGAATGTATTGGGTGTCAGTCCCCGCTGACACTCAAACACATTTTACTAAGTTTTGTTGATTTTTTGGCCCGGCGCCAACGGTTCTACATTGCAGACAGTATGCATGACCTTTTTACTAAGGTAAAACAGGAAAACATTTTAGCCTTTTTGAGGGCAGCTGGACTGTACCACCTCATATAGTTTACTAAATAGATTCTATCAATTATTAATAAAACTTTTCTTTTTCTATGAGAATTTGTTTCCCTTGACCACAAATATATGATTGTGAGCTTTCTAATTTAATGAGTGTCTATTGGCACATAATTGATTGTCTGCTTTTACATGTAAAAGCGATGGTTTGAACACAAAAAACAAACATTTCTCGCCGTGAATATGGCCTATGCTGCCGACACGGCATAAAGCAACCACCAATCAATCAATCAAGTCTCCTTTCTCATACCCCATCATATTACTCTCGTTGGAGACGATGAAAATGAAAAATATTGTGCCTAGAGCGAGAATCGAACCCACATCTCTTGCATTCCGGGCCAGTGTGCTGACCATTAAATCAACTAGGCTCCCTGATGTCATCCCCTTACCCACACCTACCTGTCTAAGTAGTTACTTGCCTGAGAGGTCAGTGCAGACTACTACATTCGTCCCCCTGGAATTGTAAGTCTTTTAATGCTTACAATTACATACATACAGGTAATGCAAACACAGTGTTGGTTCAGCAACTATACAGAACATAGCATGTACAGGATCCAGGTCACGGCAACCAAGCCGTGACCTGGATCCCATTTTCATCACTACCCCCGTCATGGGGGGGGGGGGTGATGAAAATGGGAAATACTGCAACTAGAGTGGGAATCGAACCCACATCTCCTTGCATTCTGGGCTAGTGTGCTAACCATTAGACCACCAAGGCTGATGTCATCACCTTACCCACGCCTACCTGTATATGTGGCTCCTTGCCTGAGAGGACAGTGCAGACTATTACATGACTAGCGCTCACTAAAGAAGAACTGGGTAAATACCTGTAACCGCGGACGGCTGGGAGATCAGTGCCTCGATGCTGCCAAATGATGTATTTTGATGAATACAAATGTGCCCCCAAAAACCTAATGCAAGACAAAAGGCCTTAAAAGGTTGGTGGCCTGTGCACGCGTGTAGTGTCAGGTGCTAGTGTGACCTGCTAACTGTGAGTGACGTCACCAGTATTGCCGATCTGCGCGTCAGTCGGGACAGATCACAGGGTGGTCGAATGGGTGGTGCACCGCTTTCCGTCTCGCAGGTCCTGGGACTCGAACCTTGGATTCGAATCCCGGCAAAGTTAAACTAATGACTTACTATACATATAATTATATGCTTGTTTTTATGGAGCCTGGTGGCTGGCATTACTAGGATGGGGCAAGACGCAGTGGGATGAGGAAGCCGGCATTACTAGGATAGGCCAAGACACAGTGGGATGAGGAAGCCCAATAGACACCGCCAGTTAAGCTGGAAACTACCCGAATAGAGTGGTTCCAGATTGTGCCAATAGGTGGGGTGCAATATGTGAAGAGAGTGGCGGTGAAATCCCGAAGAGAAATACAATATAGTTGTCTTTTTTAAATATATATATTACAAGAATAAGAGCTTGAATCCTGTTGTGATACGAATATCTGAATATAATCAGGAATTTTATTATTTGTCCAGCCATTCTTTATGGAGATATAGCATGTGAAATCATAGGCACACGGGGAATGTACCCAAATAGAGTGGTTCCAGATTCTGCCGATAGATGTCACTAGCCTAACCAGCGGGGTCGATAATCCACATTGCCCCAAATTTCCCTGCTTAATCGATGAACGTAATTGTTTTAAACAGAAGGAAATGCGTTCCTTTGTGGTGTCCGAGACTAGGTGGCGCCACCTGAACCTTTCATTAGTCATGTGACACGGTTACACGAGCAGCAAACTGCACAGAATGTCGTCTGGTGGTTATTTTACTCACAAATCGTGTGTTTATTTCATCTTGTTGGACATATAGCAGGAAGGAGTGAGCTTTAATTTATCAAAATCAAACTCAAACCACACCACACCCACCAACACCCACCACTCACACCACTCACACCACTCACACCACTCACACTACACCCACCCGAAACAACCACCACTCACACCATATCCACCCAACACACCCACCAACACCCACCAACACCCACCACTCACACCACTCACACCACACCCACCCGACACAACCACCACTCACACCATATCCACCCACCAGCACCCACCAACACCCACCAACACCCACCAGCACCCAGCAACACCCAGCAACACCCAGCAACACCCACAAACACCCACAAACACCCACAGACACCCACAAACACCCACAAACACCCACACACACCCACAAACACCCACAAACACCCACAAACACCCACAAACACCCACAAACACCCACAAACACCCACAAACACCCACAAACACCCACAAACACCCACACACACCCACAAACACCCACACACACCCACACACACCCACAAACACCCACAAACACCCACAAACACCCACAAACACCCACAAACACCCACAACACCCACAAACACACACAAACACCCACAAACACACACCCACAAACACCCACAAACTCACACAAACACCCACAAACACTCATCAACACCCACCAACACCCACCAACACCCACCAACACCCACCAACACCCACCAACACCCACCAACACCCACAAACACCCACAAACACCCACAAGCACCCACAACACCCACAACTCCCACCAGCACCCACAAACACCCACACACACCCATACACACACCCACAAACACCCACAAACACCCACAAACACCCACAAACACCCACAAACACCAACAAACACCAACAAACACCAACAAACACCAACAAACACCAACAAACACCAACAAACACCAACAAACACCAACAAACACCAACAAACACCAACAAACACCCACCTACACCCACCAACACCCACCAACACCCACCAACACCCACCAACACCCACCAACACCCACCAACACCCACCAACACCCACAAACACCCACAAACACCCACCACCACACCAACACACACCAACACCCACAAACACCCACATCCACAAACACCCACAAACACCCACAAACACCAACACACACCCACACACACCAACAAACACCCACAAACACCAACACACACCCACAAACACCAACAAACACCCACAAACAGTAGTATCAGGGAAACCTGTGTGGAAATTTCTTGTAAGTACTAGTAGTACATAGTTGTTCATTTCCACTTCAAGTCTGGATGGTGTGGTCGTGGGATCAATCCCCGGCCATGTTAAATCAAAGTCTTACAACAGTGATTCTTGTCACTGCCTCATTTGGTGCACGGTATGACCATGGCAGGGTTGGATAGGATAGGATTAGGATAGGGAGTGGTTGGTTCATTGCCAGGATAATGTGGTTAGGTGGGATATCGGGTCCTGGTGCGGGTCGCCTGCCCACCAACACCCACAAACACCCACAAACACCAACAAACACCCACCAACACCCACCAACACCACCACTCTGACATAGTTGACAGTGTTAGGCGATTGCACTCAATCTTAGTTTGACAGTTGGGGATATAGTTGACAGTGTTAGTCTGTACTAGTGAATTCTATAACTCGCAATCTCTGTTTGATGGTTGGAAGCTATGGTTAACTGTGTTAGTCTAATAACAGAATTCTTGTTTGACAGTTGGGGATAGAGTTATAGTGGTAGTCTATAACAGTGAATATCTGGCTTGACATTTGGGGTATATGATTGACAGTGTTAGTCTATAACACTCAATCTTGATTTGACAGTTGGGGGATATGGTTGATAGTGCTAGCCTACAAAACGTAGTCTCTAGTTGGACAGTTGGGGGATATGGTTGACAGTACACAACTCAGTCTCTGGTTTGATGGACAGTTGGGGTGATATGGTTGACAGTGCTGGTCTATAGAACACAATATCCATCCAGCGACTTATAAGCAGGCCTCTCCATATTCAATGTAGGCAATACTTGCGGTGTATCAGAGAGGCAGAGAGGACTGACCGTGAAGACATGAGCACCACAACACGGGTAGTCGGTGGAGCATCAGCTGAGTAAACAACACACTCAGCCCGGGTATAATACCGCCTCTCTGCGCATGCCTCCATTAGGTTGTTGTTTGTTTGTTGTTGTTTTATGTCCTAGCAACATCTAAGGTCACATCAGGATGGGTACCGACTTGTGACAGTGCGCACTCATGGCGACTTTATAGTGTTGCCCCACTGGAAGACCAGTCTGCCAGCACCATGACCTGATATCCCACTCAGTCATATTATCCTGACACTGAGCCAACCAGCCCTTGCCCTATCCTAATAATGCCAAGCGCCAGGCTAGGAAGCGACAAGTATACAATTTTAAGTCATTGGTTTGACTCGACCAGGGATCGAACCCACGACACCACGATCTACCACCACGGGAGACGGACGCTCTAACTCATTCGGCCATCCCGTCTGGTCCCTCCATTAGGTGGCAGTGGCATAAAGTCGGGGCAGACGAACAGTTCAGTCGGCATAGACCGGAAACTACCACTTCTTTAATAGTAGCAGACGCAGTGAAATAAAGGCAGTGTGGGCATTAGGTGAGTGGGTTCTGGAGTGTCTACTCGGCCGCACCAAACAACACACACAGACTGCGTGTTATTTAGTGCAACTACTCGGTGTTCTATTGGTAAGCCCGGCCGGCATGTCTTCCTCATCTATCAGCTCTGTCCAACTCTTCCAGCCGAGTCTCAGTGCCGACACAGAACATCAGATTGGAGACTACCAACTAGTGCGGGTTTAGCACGGCGGGCTGTGGGCGTCGACGCCACCTGGCGGGGAGTTGGGCATCCGTAGGGAAGGCTGGTAGTGGTTAATTTACTGTGCAGTCAGAATGGCATCCTAGGGGAGTCAGACTGTCTATTTAAAAGGACATGGTTGTGAATTTCTGTCATATCTAGTAGTAGACAAATACATTAACTTGGCCACTATAATCTTTTGTTACTTTACTTTGAAGTAGCAACTATAGACTACATCACGATTCGAGCGGCGCGGTGCATTGTGGGATGCGTTAGAGCAAAACAAACCCGTGAGAAGCACATGGCACATGCTAATACACTGGGTGCAGCTATGAAATGTGCTAGTTTCAGCTCATCTCAGCTCTTCTTTGAAACATAGAATACCAACTAAACCTATGCTGGCGCACCCGTAGCGTACGAGGAGCGTAGACCGGCGTACACGGAGCGTACACCGGCGTATGAGTAGCACATGAGTAGCATATGAACCATACGCTCCCATCGGTCGAGATTTTTTTAGCATGCACAAATTTGGACCGACCGACGGGAGAAAGCATATGGCGGCGTACAACGGCGTAAGCCGGCACATGACAGCTTATGCGTAGCGTATGCGTAGCGTATGCATAGCATATGCATAGCATATGTGTAGCGTATGCATAGCGTATGGTGGCGTATGCCAACATATATGACGTAACGCACCTACGCCGCCGTACGCTCCCGCAAAAAACCCTAATGTGACAGCCCCTTTACACACCTATTTGTGCGTTATGTTCATCAGTGTTCTTTGGTGTTGTAAGACGTGGCTGCGCCTTCCCTCTTCTGGGCAGTATCTGCCCACATCGTCTTGATATGACCTTATATGTTGCGAGGACGTACAACTCCAACAACCAACATATGTGTCCCCAGGACAGCTGATGCTGAGTCCTATTCCATATTATTATTAATGTGCATATATATTACTGTAGAGCTACACCAGGCCTCCGCCCATAGTTCGGCGCTTCTCGCCAGGGGGCAGCAGCCGCAGTGTCGCTCTGCCACCCGCCTCGCCACATCTGCACGGCCACGTCTGATTGGTCGGCTTGTATTGCTCCGTAGTCACGTGACTCAACTAATGTCATCTGGGGAACTATGTCCCTGACGTATCCGGCGGGCTCTTACCCCGCAACCAATGACTTAAAAATTGATACTGGTTGTTTCCTAGCCAGGTGCTCGGCATTATTAGGATAGGGCAAGGACTGGTTGGCTCAGTGTCAGGATAATATGACTGAGTGGGATATCAGGTCAAGATGCTGGCAGCCTGGTCTCCCAGTGGAGCAGCACTATAAAGTTGCCATGAGTGTGTACTGTCACAAGTCGATACCTGTCCTGATATGACCTTAGATGTTGCTAGGACGTAAACAAACAACAAACAAACTTACCCCACAAACTGCATCCCCCAAGACCTTATCTCACAAAGGTATTGTGCAGTCATTCAAAAGGAACATACCCACGTGATCTTTGATGGTAATCAGCCCAGTACAATGGTGTCAAATGCTATTTCGTGAACTAACTAATATAATAAATGTTGTAAATAGCCAGCATGTGCTAAATTAAGCAGTTGATTAAATTTGGTTTGTCTGTGGGGGTTTTACGTACTAGCAGCATCTAAGGTCATATCAGGATGGGCACAGACATGTGACAGTGCACACTCATGGTGGCTTTATAAATCTGCCCCACTGGGAAATCAGGCCACCGGCAGCGTGACCTGATATCCCACTCAGTAACATTGTCCTATCACTGAGCTAACCAGTCCTTACCCGATCCTATTAATGCCGAGTGCCAAGCTAGGAAGTGAAAAGTATCAATTTTAAAGTCATTGGTTTGACTCGCCCGGGAACCAAACTCCCGACCTTCCGCACGCGAGGTCCGCGCTCTACCGATTCGGCCACCGCACTCGGTAGTTGATTAAATCGAACTGAACCATTTGCAGACTGCCTGATCAGTAACCAGAGACGAAGGCTGGATAGAAACAGATCCCTGCAGTACAAGTCTCCGAGACATGCAGGACAAACCCAACTTGCAGCAATACGCAATTTGCAGCATGCTGACTATCAGGACATACCCAACTTGCAGCAATACACAATTTGCAGCATGCTGACTATGTTTTACAACCTATGTAATTCTACAAGCAGGACATACCCAACTTGCAGCAATACGCAATTTGCAGCATGCTGACTATCAGGACATACCCAACTTGCAGCAATACACAATTTGCAGCATGCTGACTAGGCTTTATAACCTTTGTACTTCTACAAGCAGCACAAACCCAACTTGCAGCAATACGTAATTTGCAGCATGCTGACTACGCTTTATAACCGTTGTACTTCTACAAGCGGCACAAACCCAACTTGCAGCAATACATAATTTGTAGCATGCTGACTACGCTTTATAACCTTTGTACTTCTACAAGCGGCACAAACCCAACTTGCAGCAATACGTAATTTGCAGCATGCTGACTATCAGGACATACCCAACTTGCAGCAATACACAATTTGCAGCATGCTGACTACGCTTTATAACCTTTGTACTTCTACAAGCGGCACAAACCCAACTTGCAGCAATACGTAATTTGCAGCATGCTGACTATCAGGACATACCCAACTTGCAGCAATAAACAATTTGCAGCATCCTGACTACGCTTTACAATCTATGTACTTCTACAAGCAGGACAAACCCAACTTGCAGCAATACGTAATTTGCAGCATGCTGACTACGCTTTATAACCTTTGTACTTCTACTCATCCCTTGCCTAAATGACGTCACAAAAGGACCTATTTCAGCGCGTCCCGAGTCAGTGGAGACTGTCCTGAGCACGGATCATACACAACGGATCTACTTTGCAACGTGGCTCTTCTTAGTTGGTTGGTTATTGGCGTTTTACGTCTGGCAACATCTAAGGTCATATCAGGACGGGCTCTTCTTAGTAGGCATACTTGAAATGCACTTCATGTTTCTAGAATGTGAATATCTTAAGCTATGGCGAATATTCATGTAATAAACACATGTTGAATTGAGATGTCCGGGTGTGTACTGCCTGCCTATGTGGCATGTTGCTGGTGTATTTTCATCCGCTGCTCCGCGGCTTGTTCTCACGGCGCGCTGACCTACAGACCACGCCGTCCCCTGCATGCCTGAGCTCGGTAAACGTGCACAGCAGACGGACGGCTATCGCCGACTGACGTTAGATGTGGCAAAATTAAGCGTCATCTTCCACCCTAACCTGGCCTCTGCTCTGGGTAAATGTCACAGATGTGCGTCGCTAAGGGAACCCTTAGCAAGGTCTTCGTTCCAAGGGTAGCTGGGTGCTATAATTAGCTACATGAGTGACATAACTTACTGACAGACGTAAGGGAAGCATCAATGTGTTATATTTAGCTACATGAGTGACATGACTTACTGACAGACATGACGGAAGCATCAAGGTGTTATATTTAGCTACATGAGTGACATGACTTACTGACAGACGTGAGGGAAGCATCAATGTGCTATATTTAGCTACATGAGTGACATTACTTACTGACAGCCTTGAGGGAAGCATCAATGTGTTATATTTAGCTACATGAGTGACATGCCTTACTGACAGACGTGAGGGAAGCATCAATGTGCTATATTTGGCTACATGAGTGACATGACTTACTGACATACGTGAGGGAAGCATCAATGTGCTATATTTGTCTACATGAGTGGCATGACTTACTGACATACATGAGGGAAGCATCAATGTGTTATATTTAGCTACATGAGTGACATGACTTACTGATAGACTTGATGGAAGCACCAATGTGTTATATTTAGCTACATGAGTGACATGGCTTACTGACAGACGTGAGGGAAGCAGCACTGTGTTATATTTAGCTACATGAGTGACATGACTTACTGACATACATGAGGGAAGGATCAATGTGTTATATTTAGCTACATGAGTGACATGACTTACTGACAGACATGATGGAAGCACCAATGTGTTATATTTAGCTACATGAGTGACATGACTTACTGACAGACGTGAGGGAAGCATCAATGTGTTATATTTAGCTACATGAGTGACATGACTTACTGACAGACGTGAGGTAAGCATCAATGTGCTATATTTAGCTACATGAGTGATATGACTTACTGACAGACGTGAGGGAAGCATCAATGTGTTATATTTAGCTACATTAGTGACATGACTTACTGACAGACATGACGGAAGCATCAAGGTGTTATATTTAGCTACATGAGTGACATGACTTACTGAGAGACGTAAGGGAAGCATCAATGTGTTATATTTAGCTACATGAGTGACATGACTTACTGACAGCCGTGAGGGAAGCATCAATGTGTTATATTTAGCTACATGAGTGACATGACTTACTGACAGACGTGAGGTAAGCATAAATGTGCTATATTTAGCTACATGAGTGACATGACTTACTGACATACATGACGGAAGCATCAAGGTGTTATATTTAGCTACATGAGTGACATGACTTACTGACAGACGTGAGGGAAGCATCAAGGTGTTATATTTAGCTACATGAGTGACATTACTTACTGACAGACGTGAGGTAAGCATCAATGTGTTATATTTAGCTACATGAGGGACATGACTTACTGACAGACATGATGGAAGCACCAATGTGTTATATTTAGCTACATGCGTGACATGACTTACTGATAGACTTGATGGAAGAACCAATGTGTTATATTTAGCTACATGAGTGATATGACTTACTGACAGACGTGAGGGAAGCATCAATGTGTTATATTTAGCTACATGAGTGACATGACTTACTGACAGACATGATGGAAGCACCAATGTGTTATATTTAGCTACATGAGTGACATGACTTACTGACAGACGTGAGGGAAGCATCAATGTGTTATATTTAGCTACATGAGTGACATGACTTACTGACAGACGTGAGGTAAGCATCAATGTGCTACAGTTAGCTACATGAGTGACATGCCTTACTGACATATGTGAGGGAAGCATCAATGGGCTATATTTAGCTACATGAGTGACATTACTTACTGACAGCCATGAGGGAAGCATCAATGTGTTATATTTAGCTACAGGAGTGACATGACTTACTGACAGACGTAAGGGAAGCATCAATGTGCTATATTTAGCTACATGAGTGACATGACTTACTGACATACATGACGGAATCATGAAGGTGTTATATTTTGCTACATGAGTGACATGACTTACTGACAGACGTGAGGGAAGCAGCACGCTGTTATCTGTTATATTTAACTACATGAGTAACATGATTTACTGACAGCTGTGGAGGAAGCATCACCAGAAGGCCCCGCCCTTCTTACCGTGATATGTTCTACCACTAGGCACTGGGCAGCCCTGTTGTGCAGCAGAAGGCCCTTCAGACAGTGGTATATTCCACCACTAGGCACTGTGGAGCCTTGTTGTGCAGAAGTAGGCCCTTCTTGCTGTGGTATATTCCACCACTAGGCACTGTGCAGCCCTGTTGTACAGAAGTTGGCCCTTCTTCCAGTCGTATATTCCACCACTAGGCACTGGGCAGCCCTGTTGTGCAGAAGTAGGCCCTTCTTCCAGTGGTGTATTCCACCACTAGGCACTGTGCAGCCCTGTTGTACAGAAGTTGGCCCTTCTTCCAGTCGTATATTCCACCACTAGGCACTGGGCAGCCCTGTTGTGCAGAAGTAGGCCCTTCTTCCAGTGGTGTATTCCACCACTAGGCCCTGTGCAGTCCTGTTGTACAGAAGTTGGCCCTTCTTGCTGTGGTATATTCCACCACTAGGCACTGTGCAGCCCTGTTGTGCAGAAGTAGGCCCTTCTTCTAGTGGTATATTCCATCACTAGGCCCTGTGCAGCCCTGTTGTGCAGAAGTAGGCCCTTCTTCCAGTGGTATATTCCACCACTAGGCACTGGGAAGCCCTGTTGTACAGAAGTAGGCCCTTCTTCCAGTGGTATATTCCACCACTAGGCCCTGTGCATCCCTGTTGTGCAGAAGTAGGCCCTTCTTCCAGTGGTATATTCCACCACTAGGCACTGGGCAGCCCTGTGTGCAGAAGTTGCCCCTTCTTCCAGTGGTATATTCCACCACTAGGCACTGTGCAGCCCTGTAGTACAGAAGTAGGCCCTTCTTCCAGTGGTATATTCCACTATTACTTGCATTAGTCCTTTCAGTGCCAGTCACGGTGGGTCTGCCTCATCGGATCCTACTGAGCTGATGCAGTGCAGGCAGGTGTTTTCAGGGCCTCTTTGGTTATACTCTTATAGCTGGCCACCTACTGGCGACAGTGTGCACTCATGCTCACTTTATAGTGTTGTCCCAGTGGGATACCATGTTGCGAATACAACGACTCAATATCCGATTCAGTCACATTATCCTGTCACTGGGAAAACTAGTTCTTGCTTCCTAGTAATCCCGAGCACTAGACTAGATAGTTTTGAGGGGGTGATGAAAATGGGAAATATTGCGCCTAGAGCGGGAATCGAACCCACATATTTAGCATCCGGACCAGTGTGCTAACCACTACACCAGCTAGGCTCCCTGATGTCACCACCCTACCCAGGTCTAAGCGGCTCCTTGCCTGAGAGGTCAGTGCAGACTACTACAAATAGTGAGTAGTACCAACTTTGTAAGTCGCTCATTTGACTCGGCCATGATTCGAATACGCGACATTCTGCACACGAGGACAGCATCAGTGAGAGCAACGTTGGCAAATTGATGAACAGAAACTGCGGCCAACCATGCAAGTGTCTCCATGTCACAAGATGGGAGGCACGCAACGATCTCGTCACCAGTTGCTTATCTCAGCTGCTGGTCACGTGCCCACATTATCAGCTGACCCATTCCAGCTGACACAGTGAAAGCACGCCACCTGGTGGACTCGAACAGTTAATGTGAGCTATTTAGTTGGCTATGTCTTATCATATTTCCGAGATTAATATAATGAAGATCAACTCCCATATTTCACAGATTTATCCGGGCAATATGTCAAAAGAATCAATTTCTACCTGAATATATTCGATTCAACGGAAAAGGTCATGATTCTAGTTTTTCCAAAACGTCCTTCGAGAAGAATAAAATCTCCCATTGCATAACTTTCAACAGGTTTTAATCGAAACATTGGCCTTTTATTAACATCTCCAAACAGAAATCAAGGGACCATTATCAAGCAACTAAAGAAGTACAGATGTTGGTCTATGGCAAACTATTTTTGCTATGTTTTAATAATGTCAATGGATCTGCCATTTGAGATGTTCTCATCGATTCTCGCTAGTTCTTGCCCACATGAGCAGGCTCCTAGTCAATGACATTTCCAGAACTCTGATCACATACTTGCAGAACGGATCAATCTGTTTAAAAGGGAATACATTGTTGTAGCTGATCTTGAGGTACACTTATTTATTATCAATTATTATTGTATTATTTATTATTATTATTCAACCAATGAGCGTTCGGCAGGTATGTCTGCCTCCGTTGCATAATTTTCGGGATACAACATATTGTGTCCCTCTGGCCGAGTGAGGGCCCTGGACGGGCTATGGTGGAGAAGCACACTGCAGTGCCTCACACTGCTACACATACATACAGGAAGTGGTAGTTTATCTAATGGGGGAGAAGCACACTGCAGTTCCTCACACTGCTACACATACATACAGGAAGTGGTAGTTTATCTAATGGGGGAGAAGCACACTGCAGTGCCTCACACTGCTACATATACATACAGAAAGTGGTAGTTTATCTAATGGGGGAGAAGCACACTGCAGTGCCTCACACTGCTACACATACATACAGAAAGTGGTAGTTTATCTAATGGGGGAGGAGCACACTGCAGTGCCTCACACTGCTACACATACATACAGGAAGTGGTAGTTTATCTAATGGGGGAGAAGCACACTGCAGTGCCTCACACTGCTACACATACATACAGAAAGTGGTAGTTTATCTAATGGGGGAGAAGCACAGTGCAGTGCCTCACACTGCTACACATACAGATAACTGATCAAATAACGACTCTTTTCTAATAACCTTCTACTGCAACCGACCCCACAAGTGCTGTATTCTCACAGGTGGCGTATTCTCACAGGTGGCGTATTCTCACAGGTGTACAACCTGGGCATTTAAATGGGTAAATCACTGAAGTGGGGGTGGGCGTTTAAAGGGTGAGCCTTTACGAAATATTGGCCAAGTGGGGGAGGGGGGGCATTAACCCACACATGTGACATGGGCGTTAACCCGCGAGAATACGGTAATTGTAGGTAAAGAAGAATAGCAGGTTTAGTCATCAGGACGCACAGTGTGTGCAGGTTCAACGGGAGCCTGATATGTCGTCTACAGGAAGTGATAGATCACGGGCAGACGCTGCCACTTCCGGTTATGTAAACAAACAGGTCGTTGCTTCAGTCATTCTTTACTTCCGGTCTTGTAAATAAACAGGTCGCAGCTTCAGGTGTTCCTTACTTCTGGTAATGTAAATAAACAGGTCACAGGGAGACGACACCACTTCCGGTAGTGTAAACAAACAGGTTGCAGGTTCAGTTGTTCCTTACTTCCGGTCATGTAAATAAACAGGTCGCAGCTTCAGTTGTTTCTTACTTCCGGTCATGTAAACAAACAGTAGCTTTAGTCGTTCCTTCCGGACCAGTGGAGAGTAATTCAGAAGAGCTATATTGAGGCGTGTGCCACATATAAGTGCTACTACAACATCTGCAACCTTTTAAGCCAACCTCACATTAAAGATGTGCTGTTGCCGGTTTATGGATCAATGGCTTCTCTGAATCAGGTAAGAGCATTGGCTTCCTGTGTAGAATTTCGTCGGGTAAAAACCCAGACAAGTCAAACCAATGACTTATAAAATTGATAGTTGTTGCTACCTAGCCTGGTGATCGGCATTGATAAGATAGGGTGAGGGATGATATGTTCAATACCAGAATAATTTCACTGGGTGGAATATCGGGTCAGGGTGCCAGCAGCCCCGTCTGAAAGTGGGGCAGCACTATAAAATCGCCATGAGTGCGCACTGTCACAAGTCGGTACCCGTCCTGATATGACCTTGATTTTGCTAGATGTCCCAATAAATAAAATAAAGAACTGTTTTTTTTTGCACTAAGAAGCTGTGAAGACCAGGAATAACTGAAACCATCACAAGTGTCGTAGGGCTGATGAAAATGGAAACTATCGCGCGCGCCTCGAGCAGGATTCGAACCCACACTTCTTGCCATTCCAGGGCGAGCGTGCCAACCATTACACCACCTAGGCTCCATGATGTCGTAATCTGCCCGTGTGGTTCTTTGCCTGAGAGGTCAGTGAAAAGACTACTTCACAACTTCCGTATCCTAGCAACGCGATTCTTTCTGGCTGTTTGATGCGACCGGATGTGACAGTATCCGGGACGCCGTGATGTCAGCGCGACGCCATTAGGGAACTTGGCGTTCTGCCCACGTGACCCTGTTGCCTGGAAGTAGCTCTTCACGTTAAAGAGCCGAGTGGCTTACAGCGCATGCTCGGCCCTCGTGTAACAATCCACCTCACTGCCCTTCAAAATAATCTTACATTAATTTCACCAAAATGACAATGCAACCAGCATTGATGATGTTAACATTTTTGTGCTCGGTATTGAATCGATTGACAAATTAAATTGTTTAAAAGCCACAATAAAACACCTTCTATCAAGCCACGTAATAGGGGAAGGGATATATTTGCAAATAGACTATTGTACACTAAAGCATATTCTGACGCCTAATTTATTAAGCAGGTCTTTTCTTTACATATATGGTAAACAAATTAAAACACTGTCATCAATCTAAGCTAATCAGATAGTACACAGAATATTGGGGAACTACCTTTCTTTTTAGGCATATTATAATATGCATTACACATATATATTGGATTTGGTTTATGGGTGTGAATCAAATTCGACGTGGCGATGAGAGTGTAGTAGCGAGTTGGTACAAGTGGACACACAAGAAGTTAACCTTTCCAGTTATTCAGTGGTGGCCTCGAACATGAAGGCACTAACTGCTAATTTTAACTGCTCGCCTCTTTTTAGGCTTCATTGTCATCGCACGCCTGAAATGTGCCTTGACCTAAGAAAATGTGGATTCTAATTATTTAATTTTGCTGATCAATTTTGGATCAAAATTCACCTGCTAATCGATTTACTTTAAGTAAACGAGATCATGTCCCCTTCGATTTCAAATCCAATTAGTAGGCTTATTTACTCTGCATAAACCGATGAAAGTCTGACATTTCCAACAACAGGACACCTGCCGAGATTTGAGACTACATATCCAACTTAGACACAGGTATACGTGTTGAACATTTATTGCAGATTAGTGCTGTTGAATATTTACTACAGGTTGGTGTTGTTGAACATGTATTGCAGTTTGGTGTTGTTGAACATTTACTACAGTTTGGTGTTGTTGAACATTGACTAAAGTTTGGTGTTGTTGAATATTTACTACAGTTTGGTGTTGTTGAATATTTACTGCAGTTTGGTGTTGTTGAACATTCATAGCAGTCTGGTGTTGTTGGACATATATTTCAGTTTGGTGTTGTTGAACATTTAAAGCAGTTTGGTGTTGTTGGACATTTATTACAGTTTGGTGTTGTTGGATATTTACTACAGTTTGGTGTTGTTCAACATTTACTACAGTTTGGTGTTGTTGAACATTTACCACAGTTTGGTGTTGTTGAACATTTGCTGCAGTTGGGTGTGTTGAACATCTACTACAGTTTGGTGTTGTTGAACAGCACTACAGTTTGGTGTTGTTGGATATTTACTACAGTTTGGTGTTGTTGAACATTTACTACAGTTTGGTGTTGTTGAACATTTACTACAGTTTGGTGTTGTTGAACATTACTACATTTTGGTGTTGTTGGATATTTACTGCAGTTTGGTGTTCTTGAACATTTCTTGCAGCTTGGTGTTGTTGAACATTTACTACAGTTTGGTGTTGTTGAACATTTACCACAGTTTGGTGTTGTTGAACATTTGCTGCAGTTTGGTGTTGTTGAACATATACTACAGTTTGGTGTTGTTGAACATTCACTACAGTTTGGTGTTGTTGAATATTTACTACAGTTTGGTGTTGTTGAACATTTATAGCAGTTTGGTGTTGTTGGACATTTATTACAGGTTGGTGTTGTTGGATATTTACTACAGTTTGGTGTTGTTCAACATTTATTACAGTTTGGTGTTTTTGAACATTTGCTGCAGTTGGGTGTGTTGAACATTTACCTGAGTTTGGTGTTGTTGAAAATTCACTACAGTTTGGTGTTGTTGAATATTTACTACAGTTTGGTGTTGTTGAACATTTACTACAGTTTCGTGTTGTTGAACATCTACTACAGTTTGGTGTTGTTGAACATTACTACAGTTTGGTGTTGTTGGATATTTACTACAGTTTGGTGTTGTTGAACATTGACTAAAGTTTGGTGTTGTTGAATATTTACTACAGTTTGGTGTTGTTGAACATTACTACATTTTGGTGTTGTTGGATATTTACTTCAGTTTGATGTTGCTGAACATTTATTGCAGCTTGGTGTTGTTGAACATTTACTACAGTTTGGTGTTGTTGGATATTTACTTCAGTTTGATGTTGCTGAACATTTATTGCAGTTTGGTGTTGTTGAACATTTACTACGGGTTGGTGTTGTTGAACATTTACTACAGTTTTGTGTTATTGAACATTACTACATTTTGGCAGCTCCTACTGCTTCCAGCTGTGATGATTGATTAAAGCTCCTACTGTCTCCAACTGTGATGATTGATTAAAGCTCCTACTGCTTCCAGCTGTGATGATTGATTAAGGCTCCTACTGTCTCCAACTGTGATGATTGATTAAGGCTCCTACTGTCTCCAACTGTGATGATTGATTAAAGCTCCTACTGCTTCCAGCTGTGATGATTGATTAAGGCTCCTACTGCCTCCAACTGTGATGATTGATTAAAGCTCCTACTGCCTCCAACTGTGATGATTGATTAAATCTCCTACAATCTCCAACTGTGATGATTGATTAAAGCTCCTACTGCTTCCAGCTGTGATGATTGATTAAGGCTCCTACTGTCTCCAACTGTGATGATTGATTAAAGCTCCTACTGTCTCCAACTGGGATGATTGATTAAAGCTCCTACTGCTTCCAACTGTGATGATTGATTAAAGCTCATACTGTCTCCACCTGTGATGATTGATTAAAGCTCCTACTGTCTCCAACTATGATGATTGATTAAAGCTCATACTGCTTCCATCTGTGATGATTGATTAAATCTCCTACAATCTCCACATGTGATGATTAATTAAAGCTCCTACTGTCTCCACCTGTGATGATTGATTAAGGCTCCTACTGCCTCCAACTGTGATGATTGATTAAAGCTCCTACTGCTTCCAGCTGTGATGATTGATTAAGGCTCCTACTGTCTCCACCTGTGATGATTGATTAAAGCTCCTACTGCTTCCAGCTGTGATGATTGATTAAAGCTTCTACTGCCTCCAACTGTGATGATTGATTAAAGCTCCTACTGTCTCCACCTGTGATGATTGATTAAAGCTCCTACTGTCTCCAGCTGTGATGATTGATTAAATCTCCTACAATCTCCACCTGTGACGATTGATTAAAGCTCCTACTGCCTCCAACTGTGATGATTGATTAAAGCTCCTACTGCTTCCAACTGTGATGATTGATTAAAGCTCCTACTGTCTCCACCTGTGATGATTGATTAAAGCTCCTACTGCCTCCAACTGTGATGATTGATTAAAGCTCCTACTGCCTCCCACTGTGATGATTGATTAAAGATCCTACTGCTTCCAACTGTGATGATTGATTAAAGCTCCTACTGTCTCCACCTGTGATGATTGATTAAAGCTCCTACTGCTTCCAACTGTGATGATTGATTAAATCTCCTACTGCCTCCTACTGTGATGATTGATTAAAGCTCCTACTGCCTCCCACTGTGATGATTGATTAAAGCTCCTACTGCTTCCAACTGTGATGATTGATTAAATCTCCTACTGTCTCCACCTGTGATGATTGATTAAAGCTCCTACTGCTTCCATCTGTGATGATTGATTAAAGCTCCTACTGCTTCCAACTGTGATGATTGATTAAAGCTCCTACTGCTTCCATCTGTGATGATTGATTAAAGCTCCTACTGCTTCCAACTGTGATGATTGATTAAAGCTCCTACTGTCTCCACCTGTGATGATTGATTAAAGCTCCTACTGCCTCCCACTGTGATGATTGATTAAAGCTCCTACTGCTTCCAACTGTGATGATTGATTAAAGCTCCTACTGCCTCGGTTCAATGCTGTCTTATCTTTGATGCTTTTCTTGGCGTTCCCTTCCTACAAAGACACACATATAACATCAAACGAACTAAGGTTTTTTTTTGCCAATCAACCTTTTCTGCAAACCATATAAAGTAAGCCGCACTCCCCACCATTAGTTCTCGCCACTGCCGTCAGAGGGTGGGTCGGTGGTGGAAATCCTCTATAAGACCTCTGCCATAGAGCATGCTGCACCGAGACCTGCTGTTCACCCCAGTAGTTCACCCACTAATCTCAGAGGTTGGTTTGTAGAGCAAATCGTCTATTGACGACCATCGAGAGTAATATTCACCACATTCAGTCCAAATGTTACTTTGTTGGTTGGTGTATGCATGGCATATGACTTAATGTGATACATTCAGTACTATGTATTCCACTTGATGGTATGTTGATTGTTGTATGCATGGCATAAAGGCATTGAAGGAAATACACTTAGCATATGATACCCTCATCAATATATTGACCAGACGGGATGCCTCAATGAGTTGAACGTGCGTCTCCCACTTTGACAGATCCGGGTCCGAACCAATGACTTAAAAACTGATACTTGTCGCTTCCTAGCCAGGCTCTGGGCATTATTAGGACAGGGCAAGAACTGGTTGGATCAGTGTCAGGATAATGTGACTGAGTGTGATATCAGGCCATGGTGCTGGTGGCCTGGTCTCCCAGTGGGGGAGCACTATAAAGTGGCATGAGTGTGCATTGTCACAAGTCGGTACCCGTCCTGATATGACCTTAGATGTTGCCAGGACATAAACTCAAAAAACCAACCCATGAATATTGGTCCTAACTATCTGTGTCTTGGTTGGCGTATGGCGGTCAGGCATCTACTTAATGAGTTCCAGTCTGAAGGTCACTTTTCATCGGTACATCCAATTAAGATGCATAACCTTTCTGACAGAGATATTTTCCTACCCCCCCTCCCCCACCACACACCACGCAACCTCCCTCCCTGTACCCACCCCCCAACACACGCACCCCCTACCCCGCCCCAGACACGGAACCTCCCCCCTTCACATGCCCCCCAACACACGCACCCCCAACCCCCTACCCCCACCCCCATACACACACCCCCACCCCCACCCCCACCCCTAACCCTCACACACACACCTACCCTAACCCTCACACACACCCCTAACCCTCACACACACCCCTAACCCTCACACACACCCCTAACCCTCACACACACCCCTAAACCCTCACACAGAGAGACCCTTAACCCTCACCCACACCCCTAATCCTCACACACACACCTAACCCTCACACACACCTAACCCTCACACACACCCCTAACCCTCACACAGACACCCTTACCACCCTCCACACCACACACCCTAACCCTCACATACACCACACTAACCCTCACACACACACAGCACCCACCAGCCCTCACACACCACACACCCTAACCCTCACACACACACCCCTAACCCTCACACACACACACACCCCTAACACTCACACACACACCGCTAACCCTCACACACATGCCCCTAACCCCTCACACACACCCCTAACCCTCACACACACACCCCTAACCCTCACACACACACCCCTAAGCCTCACACACGCCCTAACCCTCACACACACCCCCATCCCCAACCCTCACACACACCCCTAACCCTCACACACACACCCCTCACACACACCCCTAACCCTCACACACACCCCTAACCCTCACACACACCCCTAACCCTCACACACACCCCTAACCCTCACACACACCCCTAACCCTCATGCACACACACCCTTAACCCTCACACACACACGCCTAACCCTCACACACACCCACCCCCACCACTAACCCTCACACACAGCCACACCCCTAACCCTCACACACAGCCACACCCCTAACCCTCACACACACGCACCCCTAACCGTCACACACACCCCTAACCCTCACACACACACCCTTAACCCTCACACACACATGCCTAACCCTCACACACGCCCACCCCCACCGCTAACCCTCACACACACCAACCCCCACCCCTAACCCTCACACACACGCACCCCTAACCCTCACACACCCACCCTTTACCCTCACACACACACCCCTAACCCTCACACACACACCCCTAACCCTCACACACAGCCACCCCTAGCCCTCACACACACACCCTAACCCTCACACACACCCAACCCTAACCCTCTCACACACCCCTAACCCTCACAGACACCCACCCCTAACCCTCACACACACACCCCTCACCCTCTCACACACCCCTAACCCCTCAGACACCCCTAACCCTCACATACACACCCCTACCCTTCACACCCCTAACCCTCACACACACCCCTAACCCTCACACACACCCCTAACCCTCACACACACCCCTAACACTCACACACACCCCTAACACTCACACACACCCAACCCTAACCCTCACACACACGACTGCCCCTAACCCTCACACACACCCCTATCCCTCACATACACACCCCTAACCCTCACACACACACCCCTAACCCTCACACACACCCCTAACCCTCACACACACCCCTAACCCTCACACACACCCACCCCTAACCCTCACACATACCTCTAACCCTCACACACACCCCTAACCCTCACACACACACCCCTAACCCTCACACACACACACCCCTAACCCTCACACACCCCTAACCCTCATGCACACCCCTAACCCTCACACACCCACCCCATACCCTCACACACACCCCTAACCCTCACACACCCCTAACCCTCACACACACCCCTAACCCTCATACACACCCCTAACCCTCACACACACACCCCTAACACTCACACACACACCCTTAACCCTCACCCACACACCTTCGCTCTTCCACTGGCCGAATCGGTATAGCGCGGGCTTCCTGTGCTGAAGGTGAAGAGTTCCAATCCCAGCCGGGTCAAACCAATGACATCCAAATTAATGAAGCAATTTTCCAATGACCACACGAAGCTATTATTTAATCGAGCTATGTTCAAAGACACCCTCCAAGCATGGCAATAAGAGTACTTTCCAGATGATGGAGTGATGCATCATGGGACTGCTTTGGGGTGTAAAATTGGACAACACGTTAGATTAGACAGCAAGCTGTGAATTATATATATCAACCTGGATATGGAGTTCTAACCAGCCAGCCCTTTGTTACCATAGAAACAAGGCTGATATGGATGACAAAGCTGACTGAGTGACTGAGCACACAAACACCGGGAGTAACTGAGACGAGCACACCGGGTGATTGAACACATAAACACACCTAGTGACTGAGCACACGAACACACCGAGTGACTGAGCACGCGAACATACTGAGTGACTGAGCACACAAACACACCGAGTGACTGAACACACAAACATACTGAGTGACTGAATGCACAAACACACGGAAGGACCGAGCACACAAACACACTGAGTAACTGAACAGAGAGAGTGACTAAGCACATAAACACACTGAGTGACTGAGCACACGAATACACTGAGTGACTGAGCACACGAACATACTGAGTGACTGAGCACACAAACATACTGTGTGACTAAACACACGAACACACGGAGTGACTGAGTGCATGAACACACGGAGTGACTGAACACATGGAGTACCTGAGCACACAAACACACTGAGTGACTGAAAACACGAACACACTGAGTGACTGAGCACACGAACATACTGAGTGACTGAGCACACAAACATACTGTGTGACTGAACACACGGAGTGACTAAGTACACAAACATGCCGATGACAGAAAACACGGAGTAACTGAGCACACAAACACACTGAGTGACTGAAAACACGAACACACTGAGTGACTGAGCACACGAACACACTCATTGACCGAACACGCGAATATACGGAGTGACTGAACATACGAACACACGGAGTGACTGAGTACACAAACACGCCGAGTGACTGAACACACGGAGTAACTGAGCACACAAACACACTGGGGAGGAGGTTCTTGAGTCAGTCCTACTAACAGTCCTCGGGCATATATGTAATGTATAAGAATTATGCAAGCATAAAGGCACGCATAATGTCACTTGTGCACTAGAAGTATATACATATGATATATAATGTATTATATGAGGATGAAGGGGAGGAGCATTAATTCGCATTTTATATATTTGTGTGCATGCTATTTATTAATTAATAATTGTGTTGAAGTCACTATTGCTGCTGGCCGGTTCCCGCTAGGCGAGGCTAGCGACACGACCGCTGAGGTCACGTGCCCACTCGATTGCTTTTGAGTCACATGAACTCCACATTTCAAAACTGACTTACTAAGTCCATGTAAAGGTCGCCTCACATCTTACTCTTCCACACCCAACTTACTAAGTCCATGTAAAGATTGCCTCACGTCTCACTCCTCCACACCCGACTTACTAAGTCCATGTAAAGGCTGCCTCACTCCTCCACACCCGACTTACTAAGTCCATGTAATGGTCACCTCACGTCTCACTCCTCCACACCCGACTTACTAAGTCCATGTAAAGGCTGCCTCACTCCTCCACACCCGACTTACTAAGTCCATGTAAAGGCTGCCTCACTCCTCCACACCCGACTTACTAAGTCCATGTAAAGGCCACCTCATGTTTCACTCCTCCACACCCGACTTACTAAGTCCATGTAAAGGTCGCCTCACGTCTCACTCCTCCACACCCGACTTACTAAGTCCATGTAAAGGCTGCCTCACTCCTCCACACCCGACTTACTAAGTCCATGTAAAGGCTGCCTCACTCCTCCACACCCGACTTACTAAGTCCATGTAAAGGCCACCTCATGTTTCACTCCTCCACACCCGACTTACTAAGTCCATGTAAAGGCTGCCTCACATCTCACTCCACACCCAACTTACTAAGTCCATTAAAGGCCACCTCACTCCTCCACACAAACTTACTAAGTCCATGTAAAGGCCGCCTCACTCCTCCATCCCTGAATTACTAGGCCATGTAAAGGCTGCCTCATGTCTCACTCGTCCACACCCAACTTACTAAGTACATGTAAAGGCTGCTCCTAACCCGACTTACTAAGTCCATGTAAAGGCTGCCCCATGTCTCACTCCTCCACACCCACCTTACTAAGTCCATGTAAAGGCTGCCTCACGTCCCACTCCTCCACACCCAACTTACAAAGTCCATGTAAAGGCTGCCTCACGTCTCACTGCTCCACACCCACCTTACTAAGTCCATGTAAAGGCTGCCTCATGTCTCACTCCTCCACACCCACTTACTAAGTCCATGTAAAGGCTGCCTCATGTCTCACTCCTCCACACCCGACTTACTAAGTCCATGTAAAGGCTGCGCACATTAACTGATATCCGGATGTGAACCTCGTTTAAAGTTGCGTAGTTCGATGGTTTTGAGGTACTGTCATTTTTCTGAGATAAATATATTAAATCGATTGTTATCATCTGCCTTACTTTAATTTGGGGTACCTTTTAATATTAAATGGCTAACTTTGGAGATATTTGAAGCACAAACATGCAACATTAATGTTGGCAAGCATGCTAAAACTCTGACACCATAGGCTTATGCAGCAACAGGTGCTCCCCTATTTTGACTATGGAGATGTAAACTACATGGGTGCGAGAAAAGAACTACTAAAAAAACTGCAAACACTGCAGAACAGAGCCCTAAAAATCTGTCTAAGAGTAGACAAGCTGCACCCAACCTATGACATACACAAAAGAACCAAAGTGAAACTACTAGAAAATAGGAGAATAATTCATTTGAAAACATTAGCATATAGCTATAGTCAAAACAGTAAACTTCTAACAAAACCACAAAGGGCTACTAGAGCAAATAATGCACCACTACTAAAGCAGACCAGAAGCCGAATAAAAGCTCATGAGAGAAGCACGCTGGAAATGGCTGCCAAGTTGTGGAATGCCCAAACGGTAAAGGAACGACAAATTCCTGACCTAAAAACTTACAAAAAATATCTGTGCAAAATAAGGCTAGGAAACCCCCAGTAAGCTGCAACGCAAAGGGCATGTAATATGTCACGGCCCAACAGCGGGATGCCCAATGGAAGGTAACCATGCCAAAAGTAGCCAGATAACACACCACACAGCTACGTACAAGCCTACGATATGTAAATAGGAGTAGGCTAGTCTAGTAATAAGAGTAGAAAAATAAAAACATATATACCAAGAAAATCCAAAAAAACTAACATAGGCTACTAACCATACCAACCAATTATCTATCTGCTACTGAAATGCAGGCAATCAAATACCTTGGTCGTAATGCGAAGCATTACGTTTGATGCGAGGGAAGGAAGAGACCCTCCCCCGCCCCGCGTGTCGCGCTGCTTCTCACCTCAGGCCGCCGGCGCTCACTCCCCCCCCTCCCCCGCCACTCGCCTTTGTCCGCGCTGCTCACGCCTCGCGCGACCCCCGCTGCTCGCCACCTCTCACCCTCCCCCCGGCCTGCCAGCATTCGCACCTCCTGCCGCCGCCGTCCCCTTCCCTCCCTTATAAGGCCGCCGGCGGCCCTCCTCAGGCACTCACCTTCCTGCCGTCCTCCTGCCCGTGTCTTTTTCTCCACCCACCCACCCAACTCTCTTTTCTCTCCTACCTACTGGTGGAGGGCTCCTCGGCACCCCCCTCAGGCCATTGACATTGATACCACCTGAACTCTGATGACCTTTGATACATTCTAACCTTTTATTGTCTTACACACATTGTACCTTTTTATCATCTTATTGTCTACCTCATTTGATACTTTGTTTGCTCTGTTTGTCTGAGAGGCGTGAATAAACGTCTCTTTTCCCACCCCCGCCTTGCTTTCTTCCTTCTCGCGCATCATCAGCAGCCACTGTCTGGTAAGATAACACCAACACTACAACTGGCCAGCATTGAAAACAAGCCTGGGTACCCGGGCTTATATGCTATGGACAGTATAAATACAGCCTCAATAAAAATATTTAAAAAAAAAAAAAAATTAAATTGACTCATCATGTCCTTCTATGCGGCAGCAAATGCTCCATAAATGTATCAGTATCTAAGTTAGACTCATCATGCCCTTCTATGTGGCACAAATGCTCCATAAGTGCATCAGTATCTAAGTTAGACTCATCATGCCCTTCTATGTGGCACAAATGCTCCAAAAGTGCATCAGTATCTAAGTTAGACTCATCATGTCCTTCTATGTGGCACAAATGCTCCATAAGTGCATCAGTATCTAAGTTAGACTCATCATGCCCTTCTATGTGGCACAAATGCTCCATAAGTGCATCAGTATCTAAGTTAGACTCATCATGCCCTTCTATGTGGCACAAATGCTCCATAAATGTATCAGTATCTAAGTTAGACTCATCATGCCCTTCTATGTGGCACAAATGCTCCATAAATGTATCAGTATCTAAGTTAGACTCATCATGCCCTTCTATGTGGCACAAATGCTCCATAAATGTATCAGTATCTAAGTTAGACTCATCATGCCCTTCTATGCGGCAGCAAATGCTCCATAAGTGCATCAGTATCTAAGTTAGACTCATCATGCCCTTCTATGCGGCAGCAAATGCTCCATAAATGTATCAGTATCTAAGTTAGACTCATCATGCCCTTCTATGTGGCACAAATGCTCCATAAGTGCATCAGTATCTAAGTTAGACTCATCATGCCCTTCTATGTGGCACAAATGCTCCATAAATGTATCAGTATCTAAGTTAGACTCATCATGCCCTTCTATGTGGCACAAATGCTCCATAAGTGCATCAGTATCTAAGTTAGACTCATCATGTCCTTCTATGTGGCACAAATGCTCCATAAGTGCATAAGTATCTAAGTTAGACTCATCATGTCCTTCTATGTGGCACAAATGCTCCATAAATGTATCAGTATCTAAGTTAGACTCATCATGTCCTTCTATGTGGCACAAATGCTCCATAAGTGCATCAGTACCTAAGTTAGACTCATCATGTCCTTCTATGTGGCACAAATGCTCCATAAATGTATCAGTATCTAAGTTAGACTCATCATGTCCTTCTATGTGGCACAAATGCTCCATAAATGTATCAGTATCTAAGTTAGACTCATCATGCCCTTCTATGTGGCACAAATGCTCCATAAGTGCATCAGTATCTA
Organism: Branchipolynoe longqiensis; assembly: GCA_030323885.1. NCBI lineage: Eukaryota > Metazoa > Annelida > Polychaeta > Phyllodocida > Polynoidae > Branchipolynoe > Branchipolynoe longqiensis. Next base: position 15,051,789 of record CM059199.1, on the reverse strand, counting down.
AGTTAGACTCATCATGCCCTTCTATGTGGTACAAATGCTCCATAAATGTATCAGTATCTAAGTTAGACTCATCATGCCCTTCTATGTGGTACAAATGCTCCATAAATGTATCAGTATCTAAGTTAGATATGCAGAATCAAATCTAGGGTCAGTGTTTTGGTTTTGAAAATGTGACGCTTCATCGGACTTTGTAACTTTAAAGTCCAGACAACAAAACTGCCAACTACACCACGACCGTCACCCGCCACTCGTACCTTGCACTTGATCGTGTAGACAATTGCCTTATTGAATGAACTATCGCATATATAAAAACAAGACTCCGACTGCTAAAATGCTATGTGTGGTCTACAGTTTTATATTGCTGCGAGACATGGACTTTGAAGAAAGCAATAACAACAAAGCTCGAGGCATTTGAAATGTGGCAATACAGAAGAATGTTAAAAATTCCATGGACAGCAATGATAAGCAACGTGGAGGTCCTAACAAGAATGAAAATAAAGTGACAGATAATACAAACGATCAAAAACAGAAAAATTAAATACTTTGGCCACATGATACGACACCAGGAATCACATAGAAGAATACTGGAAGGGAAGATAGAAGGGAAAAGACCAAGAGGGAGAAGGAGAACAACATGGATGGACAACATCACTGAGTGGACAGCAATGAGCTATGCGGAATGCGTGAGAGGAACGAATGACAGGAAGAGATGGAGGTCCATTGCAGCCAACCTTCTTCGAGAAGACGGCACCCATTGATTGATTGATCGCATATATATATATACATTACATTACTAAGTTGCATTGGCGCCTTGTGAATTTGTAATAACAGCAGAATCGTGATGTCCTCGTCTCCCATACCGAACCTTCATCCAGGCACCTGACAAAGTTCAAATTGATTGTGTTTGTTATCCTTTTCAAAACGACTAAAACTGACGTCACTGCCGGGTCGGATAATGAGTACTTGGGTGTGATAGTTGAGAACCGAAATAAATACATAGTCCCAAACCACTCCCTTCCCTCTCCCTCTCTGAAACCCCCCCTGGCAAAAAGAGTAAAAGAAATAGCAACTACCAAAGTATACCCACCAGCCTATAACACCTGACTAAACCAATAAAACACATACTACCGACAAAGCTATAGTTGACCAAGACAATTTAAATAAGTCGCGCAACCATTATTTGCATAATCCCAAATCCATGACTACCTGTATCAACAAGTCATGCCCATTATATTAATGTCTCCTCACAGGTATGATCATCAAATCACGGATATCGTCTAAAGGTAAATGGCTATTCTCCAGTCTACATGTGCAAAATAAGATCCCCACTATATTTGTAATGCCTGATTTTAACCTACTATTGTCTATATTGTTCATACCATCTCATCATCTCATCCATAAATAGTTCATATGCACTATAATTGTTAAGGCCAGAAGACCAGCGCCTCAGTGCTGAAAAAAGATGTTATTCAACTGGAATACAAATTTGGAAAGAAAAACAAAATCCTAAAGGTGTGCTCATTGGGGGAGTGGCTGGTATTTACGTTAGTTGTGGCAATTAGGTGGCGTTCCAGGCAATGTGGGTGACCACAGTGCCCACACATGAGGTCAACAATGATGCTTACTCCCTACAAGTGCTCATTCACACGTGTATACAGTAGGGTTGGTTGTTGGAGTTTTACGTCCTAGGCAACATCTAAGGTCATGTCAGGATGGGTACTGACTTGTGACAGTTCACACTCATTTAGATTTAAGAGATGACACCCATCAATGTGTGAAATCGTGTCTTGCCAATCTGGTTTTATAGATCTGTGAATACAAAATACTAAAATTAATATATTAAAAGCATTTTCATGGGTTCAAACCCTGGTCGAGTCAAACCAATGACTTAAAAATTGATACATGTTGCTTCCTAGCCAGGCGCTCGGCATTATTAGGATAGGGCAAGGCTGTTCTGCTCAGTGTCAGGATAATGTGACTGAGTGGGATATCAGGTCATGTTGTTGGCAGCCTGGTCTTCCAGTGGGCAACACTATAAAGTCGCCATGAGTGCGCACTGTCATAAGTCAGTACGCGTCCTGATATGACCTTAGATGTTGCTAGGACGTAACACAATAACAAACAAACAAATTCTCTAAAACGTGATGAACACCGATAATACAATTGAGTTATGATCATCAAATGTTTGTCAATAGGCCAGTATTCAGTATTTTTTCCAAAACAAAGTTGTTGTCACATTCATTGAACACGGAGAGGTACGGAGGGGCACGGAGGGGCATATCAATTGCGGACAGTTGGACTTTATCATTCCACTGCCCCTTGCCCTATTCTAGTAATGCGGACAATTGGGCTTCATCATTCCACTGCCCGTTGCCCTATCCTAGTAATGCTAGGTGCCGGGCTAAGTGGC